>OX421471.1:11813114-13055614 GCA_949126895.1 Eilema caniola | reverse complement strand
CGCAAAATGTACACAACGCAGAACGTACACCTTAGGGCTTGTCTGTATTATATGTATAGTGCGTTAAGAAAGTCATGAAAATTGAGGGTGGCCGTGATCACTGACTGCATCAGTAGCGCACGTCCACCGTCACGTCGTCGAATCCGTGGGGTGGAAAATTCTTCAATCACCCACACATTCACGATATTCTTTATATTTCATTTCGTATTGTTCTATGACCGCCCCAAATATTGAGATTGCACGTGTCGTATCACTGGACTTCATGTTGCAGGCTTTGTTTTCGTTATTTGCAACTTGTCCGAAGGGTAATTTAATATAAAAAAAAACGTTATTCGTTATTAATTGCAACTTGGCGAAGGGTAGTTAAGGGCATAGCAATTAAATTTTTTTTTTTACTTACACTCGTTTTCTATTAGTACCTACTTAGCCATCAGGTTGATAATGACATTTTCCTAAAATGACAACTTCCGAAAACGGGAACGACAATTTCCTACAACGGCCATTCTAAAATAGTCATATTCCGAAAATGACAACTTCCTAAAATTACAACCATTTTAGGAAGTTGTCGTTTTAGGAAGATGTCGTTTTCAGCGTGAGGGGTACTTCTTAGTTGCTTTTTATATACAGACAAGCCCTAAGGTGTACATTCTGCGTTGTGTACATTTTGCGAGTTGTGTACATTTTGCGTTTTGTACATTCTGCGTTATGTACATTCTGCGTTTTGTACATTTTGCTTGTGGTGCTCATTTTGCGTTTTGTACATTCTGCTCCGAAGGGGTCTCCACTTCTTTATTTTTCTTCTCCACTTCTTTGGTTATCATCTCCACTTCTTCGGTTTTCTTCTGCACTTCTTCATTTTCAATCACCTTTTCCTCTTCTTCTGTCTCTTCATCTTTATCTTCTGCTTCTATTACATCCTCTAAACACCGTCTCGTCTCTATTACATCTCCCCTTTCTTTGCTCCTCTTTCCTTCTCTGTACCTCTGCTTGTCCTTTGAATAAATACAACATCTCTGTATGTATTCACTTCTCCCTCATCTCCAAACCAAACTCTATATCCTTTTGTATTTGTTCCATATCCGACAAACCTTCCCAGTTCTCCTTTTGGATCCCACTTTAGTCTTCTCTGCTTCGGGATGTGAACGAATACTTCCTCACCAAACGTTCTCAGTTGTTTAATGTCAAAATTCTTCTTGTATATCAACTCATATGGTGTTTTCCCTTTCTGGCTACTACATCCTGTCCTATTAATTGTGAATACTGCATTATGAACTGCCTCAGCCCACAATTCCTTGTTAACACTCGCATTTATTATCATCGTCCTCGCAGATTCAACAATCGTTCTCATCTCTCTTTCTAGCCTACCATTTTGCTCTGGTGTGTACGCCACTGTAGTTTCATGCATAATCCCTTTCCTTTTGAATATATTTTCCAGTTCCTTACTTTTAAATTCTCCACCACCATCTGACCTAAACTTCTTCACCTTACACTCAAACTCATTCTCAAACTGCTCTAAAAACTCTGCAATCTTACCTTTCGTTTCATGTTTATTTTTAAGAAAGTATACATACCGGTAACTGCTGTAGTCATCTTTTAGTAAAAGAAAGTAAGAGGACCCACCTAGTGATTTAGTCTCCATCTGTCCACATAAGTCTGCATGCACCAGCTCACCCGGACTCTTTGCTCGGCTGTCACTGTTGGGAAAAGGTAATCTATGCTGTTTTCCTTGTATACAAGATGTACATTGATCAATCTGCCCTTCATATTTTATACTATTTCGACTCAATATTTCTTTAACATGGCCAAAATTTTGATGCGCCAACCTACTATGCCATGTGGACAAACTTATCAGAGCAACACTGTCTCTATCAGAATTATTTTTAATATCAAATTCCATAAAATAAAATTGACCATTTCTTTTAGCCCGAGCCACAGCTGAACCTTCCATTAAAAAGTTTACATAGTTATAATTTGAAACTGTCATAAATCCCTTGGACATTGCAGTACTGTATGAAAACAAATTTGCCATTATGTCAGGAACATATAAAACATCATACATTACAGATGGTATGTACTCTTTACCATTAAAAGCCATGAAATGAATTTCTCCTATTCCTTTACCATCTAACACTTTCCCGTCTCCTACTGTTACATTACTAATTATCTCTCTGTAATTAGTTAAAATATTTTTGTTAAATGTCATATGATCTGTAGCTCCTGAATCTAATAAAAAGTCTGGTTTAAATTTTATTGCTGGCTCTTGGACTAGAAATGCGTTGTGTAACTTTTTATCGTTATTAGTTGAACAGTCTTTAACATAATGTCCCGTCTTATTACATTTGTAGTATTTTACACGTTGGTTACAGTCTGTTGATACATGTCCCGGCTTACCACATCGGAAACACTTTCTTGCTCGGCACTCACTCTTTACATGTCCTACCTTTCCACACTCGAAACATTTAACCCCACTCTTGTCACTCTTTTCCTGGTTGTTATGAAATCTTCTCCGAGTTACAAACGCCGCTGAACTGTCAGGCTGTTCCACAGGACTGCTTCGCTCCTCCTCAACCAGCAATCGTGATGTTAGCTCCCTCATAGTTTGTTGTGCCTCTGGTACGGACTCCCATGCGCTGACAAAATGTTTGTATTTATCTGGTAATGACATCAAAACCTTTGTTATCAACATTTTTTCTGTGGGCTCCTCCTTAAACTCTCGCAGTTGTCCGGTCACCTCCTCAAGCTTTGAAATGAATCTCATAACAGGTTCTTCGAATGTGAGGTTAAAGAACCGTTGTTGTACAAGGTGCACACTCACACTCTATGAGGGTTCGTATAATGATAACAGTCGCTCCCACATCTGAGCACTTGTACTGCATGCAGACAAATATGACATTATTTGCTCATCAATTCGCGTGACAATCACCTCCTGCGCCCTGCAGTCCTTTTCCTTCTAAATTCCTTGTTCTTTCTCGGCTGTATTTCCGTCATACTTCTCTAAACCCCCCACAACTTCAAACAACTTCTTTGATTTCAAAATGATCGTAGTCTGGAATTTCCACGCAGACCAGTTTTTTCCATTTACTACAATGTACCTTTTGTCTCCTCGTAGGTCCATCTCGTAACACCGCAACACCTCTCCGCCCGCTCTCTTCTTAATGCCTTCGTACCGGCCCCAACACGCGCCTCACCGCCGCACGTGCCAATCCGTCTCTCGCGGAACACAACTACTGCAACCACCCTACTCGAATTTTACGTCCGCGTCTCTGGGCCCATAACCAGATAAAGGCTAAGGGTCAGATGAAAGGAACATCGAGAATAGAGCGTAAATCTTTTATTTAGATAGAAAAACTACGCCGCCATAAGAAAACAAAAAGCACAAGAGAGAACTGAGAGAAGTGAAAAAACAAAAGACCATCAATAGTGATGGGACACATTAACGACTAGTGATGTGACATTGCATCTCCAACAGAAATGACAGTCTTGACTCTCTACCATACATTATAATCTATGGTCTTGACCTCTTGACACTTCTTGCTTGACACGTTGTTTGTGTTTGTTTTGTTTGTTCCAGTTTGTTCATTCTGCGCTGTTGTTTGTTTTGTAATTTGGTCCTGAGTTAGAAGTGATACTTTCCGCTGCTAGCCGTGCTTGTGCAACTAAAACCAAATTTGGTCCTGACTTAGAAGTGATACTTTCCGCTGCTAGCCGTGCTTGTGCAACTAAAACCAAATACAATACCTAATTGCCATGGCGACTCCCAATCCTGAAGCTGAAAACTTTGATCAAGTAAGTCCAACATTCCATTTGTGTTCAAATACAGAAAATTCTAGAAATGTATAATTTAACCTTTTTTGTTATAGTTTGACGAAGACGAAACTGAACAACAATTAGGAGCAACAGCGTCGGGACGAAAAAGACTCTTTAGTAAAGAATTGAGATGTATGATGTATGGTTTTGGTGATGACCAGAATCCATACACAGAAAGTGTAGATTTCTTGGAAGATTTAGTCATTGAATTTATTACAGAAACTACACATAGGTATATGCAAATGAAAACTTTACTCAAAGTAATATATAACTTGTCAAGGGTAGGTATTTGAAAATGTGTTATATTTTCAGAGCAATGGAGGTTGGTAGAACAGGCCGTGTTCAAGTAGAAGATATAATATTTTTAGTTAGAAAAGATCAACGCAAGTATGCTCGTGTCAAAGATCTGCTGACAATGAATGAAGAACTTAAGAAAGCTAGAAAAGCTTTTGATGAAGTTAAATATGTTGGTGAGTAAAATTGAAAATTTTTATGGCAGTGTGAATACTGTTTGTTGTAATTATTTTTTACCTACCTATTTATTTTCTACTAAAATAATTTAAGATGACAAAACAGTTATTAATTTTCTGATTTAATGCATATTGATTATTGTTGCATAGGATATAAATGTGATGTACTTATTATATTTGCTATAAATTATTCTGTTTTATAAACTTATAGAAGACCAGCAATAACATAGATGATCAAACAACAGATGCCATGCTTCTAAGACTGATGCAAGTAACAAAGTTTAATTTCTGACATATTGCTTTTGTGTTTGTAACTAACATGATATTTGTGTGGAATACTTGAGTTGCAGCCTAAGACTGTCCACTGCATTGAGTGGGATACAATGGGTTATTTGGTAGACATATTCTGTGCCCTGAACACCTATGACAGCATTGCTCCATTTTTTTTTGATGCGACAGTCCTGCCATGCTCCCGCTCCACGCAGTGACCCAACATCTATACAAATTTTCACACCTGCACCTATTTTTCGATTTGGTTCAATTGACTCACTACAGTTCACTTCTGGACATGACCTCTTCCCAGTTGGCTGTGGAAGACGTAGGACCAGGTGCTTTTGTTCACAATGGGAAAGGCCCATATCCATGTGTTAAACAGTAAAATTAGATTCTTTGTTTGGAAGTCCCGTAATTAATTAAGTATTTCATCTCAATAACATTATTTTGATCTATCCTTACTGTAATTGTGTGATCTTGAAAAATCTTGATAAACAGTGCTCAGAATTATCTTTATTCTTTAATTTGCCCTGTTGTTGATGGATTGTTATGATATGATATTAGTACCTTTAGTTCGGATAATAATACAATTTAATAATACAATTTAATAAATCAATAAAACAATATAATTTTGCTCTTAAGATCTCTGGTTTTAAGATCATTTTGAGACTAGTCAAGATATTTCTGACTTTTTACCTAATTGTAGAATTATAGGCTATGAGAAGTTCTAATTGTTGAATATCTTGACTTATCTTAACATTACCACCAGTTTAACAGCACCTTGAACTCATCTTTGGTCATTGATAAAATTTTATATCAGCTATCGTAACATCACAACATATGATTCTAAACACTACAAATGGGTGATCTAACTCTTTCAATTTAATTCAAGTAATAAATACATTCCATGCTCATTTGAATGTTATGTATATTGCTAATACCTCATAATATGGGATACAATTTAATATACTCATTATTTAAGTATTACTAATGACCAGAATTAATTATGTAACAGCAAATTTTAGTAAAGTTAAGCTAAATTTTAATTTAGTGTTAAAACAAATATTTTGTTGTGCATGTTCCCAACTGTTGAGGTAAAAAATAAATAAGAGTTTAAAATTATTATTTATGTTAAAATGCGCAATCTTAACATGAGTCAGCGAGTATTATATTAATACTGGATATTGGTATATTATATTATGACATTGGAATAATTTTGTATTAAAATGAAGTAATGGATGTATTTTGTATTTCAGAATGAATAACTAACTGGATGAAGTTTGTAATCAACAACTTATTCTTTTAATAGTAGCATGTCAGTTCTATGTATGTATGTTATGTTCAGTTCAGGTTATCATTTTTTAATATTAAATGTATTATAGGTGATGATACTAAAGACTTTATATCTTAGCTCAATATCATTTTTTTAGCTGTAAGAAAATAAAACTATTCACTTGCTTTCATATGTTTTTCTTTCTACATTAATTGGATTTTATTTTCAGATTTCTGAAATCTATGCACCTTATACCCAAATATACATTTATGCCTACAACCATACAACTCTGATTTTATTAACATTATTGGAATGCAAATAAAACAAACATATTTTTGATATACTCTATTTGTGCGATACAATAAAACTATAAATATATTAATATAATACAGATTGATAATACAGTATAATTGATAGCTTTTACACAGGAAAGTTAAACACTAAAAATAATTAATATAATGACATAACAACGAATAAAAATTAAATAATAGAAACAACTGTCAAACTGAGACAGAACTAAACATTTACACAAACGATAATTATTATTGTATCCTTGAAATCCTTTATGAAATAGTAAAATAAACCTAATTAGAAGCCTGGAATCATTTTAAAAGGTCGATAATGTACCTAACAATACAGTTAGGTCTGTATACCACAATTTTATAAAATCTTACATATAAATCCAATCGAATGTCAACAAGTTCCACTAGCTAGAACAATATCTTGAAGATATGGTCCCCATAAAGTCATGTGGTGTTCAATTATTCACTACAAACATAATTTATGTAAAATGATTCTTAATAATAGTGTGTAAATAAAATATTTCAACAAAATGTTCACATTTTAGGCGACTAGACCTAGGTTGTGAAAAACAGCCAAATATCTCAACTTTGGTTTTATATTGCATCTTTACAATTTTTTGCCCTCATCTCAGATAGGCCTTAGATGGCAGTGTAATTTTTACGTTTAAGATTAACTTCTGAAGTATTCACTATGCTAACTTATCTAAAAATATCAACTGGAAAAAGTCAGCTCTCAGTTTGAAATAAATGTTGAAGTTTAGGTACTACATCTATGTTAGTAGTCTCTAATTTACATATAAGCTCGGGTAGACATATTTACTTCATGATACATATCCTCAGGGCATGGTCTTATCATTAGTTAAATGAAAAAATGTCTACAAACATCTGGTAAGTAATAAAAATAATTGTAAATGGTAACTGACTTATCAAAAACATTTTAATTCTTCAGGTATTAGATAAAACTTTGAGCCCATTTTATAATGGCATTAGTGCCTACTGCCTATCTATGTTCTGAGGTATCATCTACCTAAAAATGGTGACCAGTGCTTCAGATCCGACGGCTTAGTACAAAATTAGTGACGTTAAGAAACGCACAAGGATCCCTTCGGACTTCGACGCTCGCTTTTGAGTGAAGTTACGTAGGACAATAAGGAAGTGTTCATAAAATGTAAACTTACATACTTTACTATGTTCTTAAATTATTATTTTTTTATACCACTTAGGTGGCAGACAAGCACACGGCTCACCTGATGGAAAGTGGTTACAGTGGCTTATGGACGTATGCAACACCAGAGGCGTTACACTCGCGCTGCCACCCTGAAGAAACCTTTTAATGTCCTTCTTGAATAAATTTATTTAAAAACCTCCTTACGTATCTTCGTCGGCATTAAAACGAGTGTAGCAAGTCAAAAGTGCAGACGAATTTTTCTCTAAGATCCATATTAATATTATAAATGCGAAAATAACTCTCGTCTATCTGTATGTTACGGTTTCACGCCTAAACCACTGTACCTATTTTGATGAAATTTGGTATAAGGGTAGATTAGACCTTGAGAAAGGGTCATAGGCTATGTTTGGTCGCCATAACCAATATCCACGCGCGCGGAGCTGCGGGCTAAAGTTAGTAATAAATATAAATCGGGGCATGTTATGCTTCGTCCTAAGGACCGACTATGGAAGAAAGTACGGAAGGCAAAGTACAACAATCGATTCCTCAGATTCCTCTACATTAATCTGTCTTTAAGACCAATATGTGTACTATACATAAAACTACATAATCATAACGATGTGTAAATATTTTTCTACTTTTATAACAGCCAACGCTAAGGCAAGTAAACCTGTGTGTTAAACCTAGTATTAATTTTATATAAATTATTTCAAGGGGAAAATATTATATAAGTTACCGTCTAACGTAATAATTTAACGTTTATCAATTTTTAACTTAAATTGTTTGGCCTGATTTTATATAGAAAAAATAATAATTTTACAACTCATCTCGGTGGAAAGCTTCTAAAGCGGCAATTCCACCGAGGTTCGTTACAGAATGATATCATTTTAGAATACAATTGGGAAATTCCATCATGTTTAGTTTTCCTGAACAGACTACTTATAGTAGTACTATTTGTAAAACTTTCCTAAATTGCGAGCCTTGGCACGCCTTTTGATTTGGTCAAAAGCGTGTATGTACTCGTACTGTACATATTTCTATGGAAGATTTTTGGAACAACGCACTGAAAGTGTAGTACTTACTACTTTTATTTGGATTTTATTGATCCAGTCTTTTCTTATTATAAATATTAAAAAGGGACAAAACCGATAAATCGTGATATCTTTAGTGTTTTTTAACATTCATGTATTAAGTGATAGCCACACGCACAGTGCTAGAATAGATAAATAATAAAATTCTTGCTTAGGTATATTTTTATACACTAGAACCTGGGGGGCTGCCATAAAACGTATACCCTATATATATGTAGAGTTTAGGCCAAACGACGTCTTACAATTTCTTTCGGAATATCAATTGCTTGAAACTTCGGTCCGGAACTACAAATGTACATTTCGTAGCACGATTTCTAATTCCCTCTACCCCCTCGCACTTCACTTCACTTATAATCTGTTGTTTAATTTCAGATAGTAAAATGACATTAGCTGTGTTGCCGGTTTATTGCAATTAAAAATATTCATGAGCGACTAGTATCGAAAGTTGTCGATATATTAAATTTTGTAGGTTATTTTATAGTTAGCTTATATGGATAGTGTACGAAACTATTCTTTTTTTTATTTTAACCTTATTCTTAAAATATAATAAAGCCAAACCCCAATGCCCCTTGTTTTTAGGCCACAAACATTGTCGATAGTTTCGAGCACGTCACTAAGCACTAGAGTCAACGCCACAATATAAGTCCCGCGACAAAACGCGGAACTAAAAATGACATAGCTGCCATACTGTTTGTTGCTTGGTTGGGGCCATGACAGAGTTGCCAGCATATTTTTTATGCAGTACTAGTGGGAATTATATTAATCTAAGATCCCCATCACGTTACATGAAGGTACTCTAAATGCACAGTACGCGTTTTTTTGGTGTCTTTTGAGGATAGCATGAGGTGGTACACATTTATGGTATTTAAAAGTTTTTCATCAGCAATTAGGAAATGCTGTCGCTATTTTAAGTCCCACATAGGTAACTATCACCCTCTGTTGATATGATGTGGCATCTATTAATATATCTTTTTTGAAACAATCATGTTCTGGGTGTTTCACATGATCACATTCTAACGTTCTAACGCGCGAATATAACTTTTTTAGTTCTGCCGTTAAACTACTATTTTAGTCATATCTCAACAATAAAAGATCTGATAAAATAAAAAGACGACACTGGCAACATTTTATGTCGCGACAACCACGCCAAGGGACTTGTTTCGTGGCGCGTACTCTAAAAGCTGGTATCATTATTTCATAATTTGACATTTGTAGTTGTCAATTTACTATCTGGATTAAAAAAACGGACTATAGGCTGGCAAGGTATACTGAGTAGGTATTGCAGAAGTGTGGATGAGGTTCAGTGTATTTTATAAAGCTGCAGTATTTAATCCAGAGGCGGGCCCATGGCGGATATTATGCCCTTCATCACAGCGGCAGCGGCTAACGCCGCGTGCGGTTGCCACTGCTTGCCTCGAGTGCCGTCTCGGTAATCTGATATACCTGAAAAGAAAAATAATTTTAAGAATTTGCTTTCAATAAAAAAACCTCAATAGGCTCAAAAGAAAAACACCAAAGTGAATGTTACCGTTGAAAAAACTATCAATGAGCTTGATGGATACCTCTGTACCAAGTTTCATCAAAATCGATTCAGTGTTGAAAGCGTATCAGACATAGTTACTTTGGCATCCATAATAATATTAAAAATACGATAACTCTGTCTGTATATTACACTTTCACGCCTAAAAACTGAACCGATTTTAATAAAATTTGATAAGAGTAGACCAGGTAAAGGGTCATAGGCTATATTTGGTCGCGATAACCAACAACTAGTTTATAACGTTAGAATAGCTGAGTTACCTCTAATGGATATGAAGCAGTCCTTCCTGTTCCCGATGACGCTGTCGAGCACGGCGTCGAGCTCGCAGTCGTACGCGAGCGCACGCGCATGCGCGGCGAAGGCGGCGCGCGCCTCGCCCGATGCGCACACGCCGCGCCCGCCCGCCACTGGCGCCAGGTGCACGCGAACGCCGCCGCCCGCACGATCTCTGGAACAACATTTGTACGATGCTACGTTTTTATCTTGAACAGGTTTCTTTCCGTCTTTAAGGTTAAAAAAATTCCACTATAAAAAGGGGTGGTAACTAGTATGCGCACTTAAAACTAAAGTAAAAAGTTTTGGTGCCGAAAAATACTTATACTAGGTACTTTACTCGGGTACTTTTAGACGAGGTACTTTTTTTTTTACGTGCGGGAAATTCCTCCTCCGGAGTGGGAGGGGGAGGTTACGTCGGACTCGAACCCACTAAACCACACGCCGTCTGTGGGTCGTTGTGCTAGGCCGAAGGTGAGGTTGTCTCGCGACATATCCCTTATACCCCGGCTGACCCAGGGCCATTCCTCTCGGTCTGGCCCTCCTCCGCCGCCGTGGCCTGCTTCTGCTAGGGTGACGAGCGGCTCCACCCGTCACCCTCAGGCCCGCGCTCATGGGGGGCAGAGGTCGGTTTTACGCCCTCCGACTTCCGAGCCTTCTACTTTAGACTAGGTACTATGTCTATTGTTCCGAAAATACGATTTACGGTGGAACAGGCTTGCCAAAGTATTGTGAAGAAAAGTGGGCAAGAAGATAAGTTATGCATGCCTGCTGCCGTCACAAATATGTGTACGCAATCCTTAGGTACCTAGAGCATTTTGCTAGATACCAACTTAAAATATATTTAGACTCGAGTGGAATAAGAGGTTGTTGATATCCCCGAGACATCCGATCAACTGTACTGATACCAACATGACTCGACTCTACTGCCTGATAGAGAGGATAACGATCGAGGTAATACTTGATACAATGGTCGGTATAAATATAATGAAAAGAAAAGATAGAGAAGGCTCTACAAGACCGAGCCAAGCTGGTCTTAGCCGGCTTCTCATTCTTCTTCCAGAACGTGACAAACAAAAAGCAGGGTTTATTGTAAACTGGCACTCCGGGAAAAAAACCTGGCACTCCGGGAAAGTCGCCGTAAGTTAAAACTCAACTAAAACTAGTGTGAAAGGGACTAGTACATGTAGTTACTCGGGACAGAGGTATCAGCAGATACAGTGTCGCGAGGAGAAAAAATTGTTCATGTCTCAAATGAAAATGTCAATGTCAAAAATGTCCAATGAACTTTTCACTTCAATAACTCACTCTATTATACAGAAAAAGAACAGGAGCTGTACAAGCCCGTACAGGGGACATACCCTAAACTTATGGTAATCTAGTTTATGGAAAGTCCATTACCAGTCAGAAGGATAATATTAATTCTAGATGCATTATTGTCTAATATGTAGTTACGCAAGTCACGTAGGCCATCTAATAATGACTTATTATCATCACATAGTGTTTTCCTTCATTATAATTATTTATTATTAGTACTAAATACGTAATAATAAGCAAACAGCAGGATATATATACATTATAAAGGATATAATTTTGCTTGGTATGAATAAGATTTTCACAGTAGGTATACTTATTCCTAGAAAATGTATTATAGTAATAAATTATTATTACCTAAGTAATGTCCTATATAATAATATCTAATAGGAAAAGCACTTAGGTACTTACCTACTCCATAATATCGGACACGATCCTACCACGAGACCACGACGCGTATAAGCGGTTCAATTGCAATGCTTATACATACGGCAGCGGTTTAGCCGAAGAGAGATTGTGTTGGCTTTTACCAAGTAAAAAGTCATTTTACTTCGTCTAAGCGTGTAGATATAGCCTATTGTGGAAGCCTCTTTGATCAAATTAGGCAGTAAATGCCATACAGGCAAGCTCAAATCAGTTGCAAATACCTACAGCCCAACACTAATACTTCGCTAAATAACCAGGTAGGTACCTTAGAAAAGTAACGCAGGTACCACCATCGTCCTTAAAAGTTACTGGACTGTAACTACTAAATACTTTCGAAATAAAAAACTGATGTTCCCAGCATATTATCAATATTAAGTCGCTATATATAAAATTGCCGAAATTTTCTTACAGATTCAAGAGTTCATTATTCCTGTACGTAATTTAATATCTATTTCCATCATTTATACTTTGTTTGCAAGTTGATTTCAAGATTTTACAACTCTGTATTAAATTTTGTTTTTATTGGCCGCTTGGTGAATTTAATTCGATCTTCAAAATGGATAGCATTTAGTACTTCCTAAATGCTATCCATTTTGATGATAAATTTCGTATTACTTTTTTACAGCTGTCCCTTTTCAAAAATGTAATAAAAGTTGCTGTTAGCTTAATGTTGTCTCATTCACACAACAAAAAAAATCATAGAATTTAGATTTGTCATTCCTAAAAAAATGCAAAAATGTCAGTACTGCAAATTGGGTTTCCTCCAATTTCTGCAATAAAACGGCAATTTCATATGTATCGACGTATTATGTTGGTTCTTACATTTGGTCTCCTTGCGGTGCTGGATGAGACACTTCGATGAAAGCACCTTCTCCGATCTCAACACAGAGACGATCTGTAGTTCCTTCTGGAGGTTCCCATCGCCCTGGCACACCTCTCAGACGCTCGAGGCCTATAAAAGTTAAAAGGAACGCCTTTAGATTATGAAATCATTAGTGTGTGGCGATACCATATGTACCCAGCACCATCTAGGGACAGCAAGCCGAATTACTACGTCGCTACGTATCCTGCATCGTGAATGTGAAGTTCTCGCGGTGGCACAAGATATACACAACATTCCAACGACAATCGTTGCGCCGCGGCCCGCCAGGCATAATCATCTTGCCTGGTCGGAGGATCCTCCCTTTGTGTTGGAGGAACATCACACATCGCTCCTACACAAACTGTAAACTTCCACAAGGTAGGCTCTGTGCTTTTCCAGACATTAGTCTATCTCTGTCCCCAATATCATCCAGATCCGCACTGACGTTGTTGAGTAACGCACTGACATGGTCTGGGGTGATTGAGCAATCAATCAAACATTCGAATTTATATGTAAAATATATAATTCTTAAGCTACTAACCTTCGCTTACATAGGAGTCCCAAACAGGTTTCGAGTTACAAAGGCGTACGGCTATGTCTTGCAGGAGGAAATCAGCTGGCTTGTAGGGTTTCACTTCATAATCCCAGCCGCCCTTAGCATTTCTTAGCGCCTTTTCACAGAATATGTATACATACCTGTCAACAATTACAAATAAGAGTTAAATATCTATTAGAATTGCTTAGTCCAACCTAAGTCCAACCTCGTGATTATTCAGACACGAGACAAATGTAGATTCGTTCACATTAGCCTTAAGGATATAACAATTGTAAGTTGACGTCTTAAAAAATGCCGCAGTGAAGTTTGTTGCGCACTTTCTTTTCCACCAGCGCCTTGAAAGCGGTGGTACCTACTTAGCTTAAGTAGAATTATTATTGACGTCAATAAGAAACAACCATGTTGTTCTAGATTAAATAATTTTTTTAACTTTGACTAAGATGTTAAGTATATAAACTCATCACTATCATTTCCACTTAGACGTTATCCTGATTGCATCCGAGGCCGAGATGCCCTCGGCGCTCAGGGTCCACCCTCCGGCTGTTAAGTTTATAAATATACTTTTCTAAAATATATCATACATACTTAGGCTAACGCCTACAGTCCGTTTTTTTTAATTCAGATAATAAATTGACAGCTGCAAATGTCAAATTGTGAAATAATGATACCAGCTTTTAGTGCTTAGTGACGTGCTCGAAACTATCGACAATGTTTGTGGCCTAGATACGAGTGGTTTATTTCAAGAAAGAAGTTAAATTAAAAAGTTTTTTGATTTCGTACACTATGCATATAAGCTAACTATAAAATAACGTACAATAATCTGTACTAAATTTAATTTATCGACAACTTTCGATACTGGTGGCACATGACTATTTTTTAATTGCAATTAACCGGCAACACAGGTACCTAATGTCAATTTACAATCTGAAATTTAAAAAAACAGACTATAGTTCGGTCCTGGGTAGGTAGAGGACCGATCAGCTCGCCATCTGCCTCTATTCTTACAGATTAAATTTTAAACAATTTCTTTGGGTGTCAATAGCAGTAAGTATAAGCCAAATTGAAATAATAAGAAGTATTGAGCGGACCACTGGCTCCAAGGTTAATGATGAAACGAAAACGGACACAAACCAATAAGAGGTGAAATTGTTAAGAAATCCAGCAGTTTAACGGATTTCAAAAAGGTTTCCAATATTATTATTATTTTTATAGTATTGAACTAAACACTGAGACAGAATTTCGTTGCAAATGTAAATACCCTGTAACTGTACCCACTAAGTGGCAGACACAAGCACACGGCCCACCTGATGGAAAGTGGTTACCGTGGCCTATGGACGTATGCAATACCAGAGGAGTCACACTCGTGCTGGCGACTCAGTACAGGGAGGTTCTGTGCCGTCTGTTTGAAGATAAAGCAGGACAAGCCTTTGGTCTTCCCACTGACAGCCCAAAAACTCTTGAGTGAGCTCTGGCTACCCTACTCACCGCCGGGAACACAACACGAGGTTATAGTGACCGCGGTATTCTGTAGAGTGGAGGTACTACCCCAGTCCGACTGCTCAATTGGACGGAAATACCATCGTGTCCTACCTCCTACAAACGTACTTATATAGTAAAAACTATCCAGTACTTTGGTATTCAATCTAGATTTTTATGGTATAGTCATACACTTACATCTGCACCTGTCTGCAGTTCATATATGAGTTTTACAAGAGATGTCCGCTGACCAGGTAATCTCTAGTAAACTAGCCCCACTACCTACACAACACTTTATTAAAACTAAAACAGGTAAATAAATAACGGAGGCAGTATGAATCACTACCTACCTATACTAGATAAGTAGGTATACCTCAGGACACTTATCTTGGACCCAAGTTGTGAGATAAACGTTAATATAACCCTTCCTTGTTAAAAAGCCCGCTGTGTTTCTTGTCAGAGTTCTCAGGACAAAACAACAAAATTCTTTTTCTCCTCTAATGTTTTTAAGTGCCAGTAATTTTGTCTATCTCTAAACATAATAAACGATTTTGGACGTTGACCGTCAAATCAAGCTCTTGGTCCCAAAATCAAACTATGATTTCTAAATCAGTTCCTATCCAATTAAAGATTTTATCTTGTAGCGCTTACAATCCAATTTCAACAGATCTTGATACTAGGAGCTAAATGACAACAATCATAATTGAATCTACAAGTGGCAAAGGTCAAATAATTTAACTCTGTGAATGAACTCTCTACTCGGGCGTGCAATGTAGGTATGAACGGGACGCTGCCTGTTAATTCTACTAGTAATATCAATTTGGAAGTTAATACAATGTACCCATAAGATTTAAGAACCAATAAAATAGAACCAAGAACTATTAGGTATTAACCGTTTTTAGATAGGTACGTATTTCTTAAAAACTGTGTCATGTAGGTGTATATAGGGTTACCATCCGTCCGGATTAATCCGGACATGTCCGGACTTTTAGAGACCTGTCCGGACTTTGTCCGGCTTCTTAATTTGTCCGGATTTCTTTTTATTAGATGGAATATGAGGAATATGAGTAATAAGACTACATACTATGTAATATCAAATAAGTCTTTAATCTTTATTAACTTGAAGTTCTTCTGAAAACAAAAATAAAATCTTCTTTAACAATCAACTTAAGAGATCAAACAATAAATATTTTACTTTTTGCAAACAATCAACTAGTTCAAACTTATTATTGGTAATTTCGTTAAAAAAAACTCAACAGTTTATATTTTTCAACACTAAGCAACTCAGGTTTGTTAAAAGTTTTCTGGTAGAATTCTTCGCAATTCATATTTTTAACTGAGGGTATAGTCAATCTGTTTCACTCTTTTGTCCATTGTGCTCCCATTACAGAAAACACTCTTTCCACATTTGCGTTTTGAGCATGGATAGCAAAAATAAACTCACAAATACTCAATAAAATAGACAGTCTGGAGATCGTGAAGCTTTTAAAAATGGTAACCCATCTTTTATGGAGCATCATACTGAAAAACGCATCTTTTGTTGGCACAAAAACGAATTGACGACAGTTATTTTATCGAGCAGCTTTACATCATCGACAACAACTGATTTGCCTTTCATAAATACAACTGAATCCACGAGCTTATAAAACTCAATCAGTTCGTTCGTTTTTAACTGGTACCAGTCAAAGACTTTAAAGTCAGACAAGGATTCCTCCAAGTTTTCAAGATACTGGATACTAATTCTGTACCTACATAATTTTCACGTCTTCTCAAAAGGCTTCTTGGTTTTCTGGGGTGCATTGTCCAAGCAATTCTCCTACCTTTAGCGGTAGAAAATTAGTATTTGCGCGAGAACTCTTGAGTATCACAAAATGTGCTCTATACGCGCAGTACACGTGTTTTGGGTGCCCTTTAAAGATGGCACGGGGTGCTGCTGCGGAAAACAAACTCAAATTTACCAAGCATAGATCATTATAAAACAATCCGCGGTCGCTAGCCTATACCCCGGGACACGTATATTAGACCTAAATCGCGAGACAAATGAAGTCGCGCACGGATTGTTTTGTAATAATCTATGTTTGGTGAATTACAGCTCGTCCACCTCAATATCACCCTTTGCTATCCTCAATTCCAAGAAACGTGTAATGCGCCTTCGGAGTACATTAGGTCCAAGATATATATTATGTCCCGAACAATTAAATACCATGCCATTGCAACTAAGTGTCCGGACTTTTATCGAAATGTCCGGCTTTTTGTCAGGACTTTTCAGAATCCAAAATGGTAACCCTAGGTGTATACCTATCTGTAGATAAAATAAACGGCATTATCATTCTTATGTAAAAAAATAATATTTTTGCATTTTCGGTTTCTCATTTTCATACAATACGATTTTATTTGGTTAAGGCTAAGGTTAACTTAACTTTCAGACTCTGAACCCCCCCAAAGTCACGCCGACATACATTATTCTAAATGTTTTATGCAGGTAGAAAAGTATAAAGCGGAACTTAATTGTTTAGCTGTTGGCCGACGCTTTTGACTATTAAATCCATTTACGGTAACGGCTATTTTGCAACAATACTAAATTTCCAAATCTGTCTCCCACGTATCTACAATCGATCTCGTGAGTTAAATCGATGCGTAATATTGAATTTATTTTGATTAATTTATTGATAACCTAAACTGCTCGTTTTCACAAACAATATTGGTCGTCAGCCCTGGGACCTATTTTACGTAGCGACCCAGACGACTACCGGAAATAGCACAGGAAGTGTAATTGAGCTCAAAGGTGAAGCTATTGGGAATAAGCTGTGTCGCGGTATAAGAACAGTTATAACTTATAACTGAATCACAGCCATTAAGTTCTCAGTATCGATTTTTGTTACACTTACACAATTTTGGGTACTCAATAGCATATCCTCAATAGCATAATTGAAACACGGACAAATAAGTAACAGAAGATTTTTTCCATTTTTCTTCAGGAGATTTCTCAGAAGGTTGTCTTCCTGTAGCTATTACACGTAGACCAAATCGAGGGGGACATCTAATAGGTAGTTAAGTTGGTACTGGCAATGTTTTATATGCATGCGTAAGTGATGCATATCACTGATGCAATATTTCAATGATTTGTCTATAATTGAGGTTAAATGGGATTTAAAAAATAAAACAAACTACCTGCCTAGTCATACCAGATATTATGTATTGAGGTCATCGATATTTTTTTTTAATATAGTAATGCTTCCAGTGTTAGAGTTAGAGTGAGGCCAGGCCTAACTTGTAATCCCTAGAAAACATATCACGTTTCTTTATATCTACGACTGTGTTTGTTTCTGTGGTTGATTTGCGTCAACCAGTAATTACTTTAATGTTTTGTGCTGAACAATAACAACTGATTTATAATAAAATCCTTGTATGTACGTGATAAAATGTGAGTTCGCATATATAATATTGATCCAATCTCACAATATGATGAAGACATTGACGTGCATGCCTGGCTAAAAGTAAATTCACGATGAAATTAATAATGCGTGGGTACACATTAAAGGAATTGAAAAAATAAAGCCTACCGCGATGCGTTCACTGTGAAACGGTACGATTCGTTATTGTCTCGTTCTACCACTTGTCATCGATAGAGAAAATATTTATAACATTAACATTGTTCAGCGAAACGGCATCACGGCTTGTTCATGTGTCCAAAATCAGCTAGCCATAGTATGCACGGTATGCACCGTACAAATCAGGGACGGATTATTAATAGAATTGATACAGCTACTCAGATAAAATCCCAAAAAATACAATATGATAATAATTAATTTGACCCTGTCCTTGTTGCATACACTTTGGAAGTGTAGGAATTGTAGGATAACATACATAGGATAGAATGATGAATTATGGGATTGACACGATTTTGACGTTTATGAGTCATAAATTATGACAGTCGTCAACATAAGTGAATACCATAAATTGATAATGATGATGACATTGATACAAACGTACCTATTGCCACTTGCCTGGGCACTGGACCCTTCGTCGCCCTCCAAAGGAAGTCATCGATTAGCTGATTTTGCTACATAAAACTAAACATTCTAAACATCGAAGAAAGTTCAATATTGACAATCTTTGTTGACTCGCTCGATTGATTGCAAACTGTGAAACTTATAAACATTATATTTTATACGGTTTCTAAATTATAACATTTCTTAGGTTAAATAAGCAGGTATTCACACGTACCATATGTGACGAGCACCTACCTGTATAATATCTGTCACAGGAGACTCCAGATCTCTTTTAGGTTGAATAGTAATGTGGTAATTTGTCATAAAATGTGGTGTAAAGTCAGTCGATGTGTCACTTATTGTCTGGAGAGCTGCCTACAGTACTCTACCTCATCTTTGACGTCAGACTTAGGAACTTCCTTGGTAACTGTAATACTGTAGGATGTATTGATGACTAGAGAGAGAGCAGAAAACCAAAATACGTGGGATGTCAATCTCAGTAATTGACGGTAAGACGGTTTACACCTTTATTAGATAAATGCAGTATTTTCTTAGTTCCAAAATATTACAATCTTCTATCAAATTTTACATAAAAGTTCTGTAAAAAAAATAGAAAAGAAGATGCTGCAAAACAGAAGTAAAAAATGTAACTCAGGAAAATCGTATAAGAAGGCAAACAGTTACATTTACTATTCTTACTATCTTACAGTTTTCCTGTGAGTAACACTATTGATAGAAAACTGGCAGTTAGGTGGCAATAGGACAGTCAAACGTTCGTTTCGGACCAGGTATAAATATCTGGGATCTGTAATTCACGTGACTGGTGACATTGACTACGACGTCAAGGCACGTAGGTATCGCCGCCGCGTGGGCCAAATGGCGGGAAAATGACTGGCGTCACATGCGATCCCCAAATGCCAGTCAGGTTGCCAAGCAGGAGCTGCGTGTCACAGAGATGAAAAATTCTGCGGTAGATGTGCGGAGTCACGCGTAAAGATCGCGTGAAGAACTGTCGCATCCGCGGCAGCCTTCATGTCCGTGACATCGTAGATAGAATGCAAGAGTCTGGCAACAGCCAGGCTACGTGGGTAACAAATGCCTGGCAATGGCAACCCCGCCGGGTCCAGGTAGAAGGGGTAGGCCCAAAAAATCCTGGCTTGACGTCTTGCAGGGTGACATGCGTGCAAATGGTTGCACTACCGTGCACGCCCTAGATCTTGCGAAGTGGAGGACGAAGAGCCGGAAGGCGGACTCGAGCTCCGAGAGCGTGTTGGTCTCGGATGAAACCAGGATTCTAAATGTCGATGATGATGAGGACATTCAAACGTATTAAAACGTGGATAGACGATAAAGAAGACTTGTCAGACTAAAGAGCTGAGCTTTACAAGTAAAACGTTATTCAATTACTTAATTAACCGCGTGTTTCTTAATTTTTATTGTATTTGAAATAGGTACCTACTTTAGCAGGGGTCACTACTACTAACTTTGCAACATTTTTATTTTATGTATCTTCGTTTTACTAAGACGTGTATGACTAACTAATTTTACACACCTTCCTACACAATAAAGTCGTTTGTTTGAATACAGCGATAAACGCTTGGACAAGGACATTATATAATTGTGGAGTTGTTTGTTTACGTAAAATGTAGATGACATACATTATTTATTAGGCAGGTATTGCTATGCGACCTACGTCTGGGACAAACCCATAAAAATGATCTAAAGCTCGTTAATGTTCTCGGATTTGACGGCCTACGTGCGCGTAGATTGAAGCTTTAGCTGAATAAGACAAGACAACCTGAGCCTAGTTTAATTTTTGGTCAATATTGTCACTATGGTTGGAACGCGCAGTGGCATACGTTCGAATTAGACAATATTTTAAGAACCTAGAAATGCTTTATAACCTCTAATTGTATGCTTATAAACTCAAATTTGTATCTGAATCATTTTGTCACAGATATTGTATTGACTTATATGCCATGACATAGGTAATGGGCGTACTGGCAATACCGTGCCGATTCTATGACTTATTCAGTTACGCACAAAAATAGTCATACGGGCAGTGGGTATTCTAACATTTTATGGCGTGTAGCATATTGATGCATGTCATGCTTACAAGGTCTCGATTCTGCTAAACCAAAAGTTATGTTACCGGCGATGAGTGGGGTAGCCAGAGCTCACTGGAGAGTTTTTGCACTGTCAGTGGGAAGACCAAAGGCTATTCCTGCTTTGTCTTCTACACTGACGGCACAGAAACTCTGAAATACAGGGTCAGCAGCACGAGTGTGACTCCCTGTATCCCTCCCCGTGATGTTGCACACGTCCATAGACCACTGTAACCACTTTCCATCAGATAGACCTGTGCTTGTCTGTCACCTCAGTGGTGTCCTCAACGGACACTGCAAAAAAATCATTTAATTTTAGACTCTACGACAATGACTTTAAGGTCCAAAATTAAACGGCTTTTCTAGAGTGAATGAAAAAGTGTCAGGGTCGAGGGCCAGTTCATTATTTTTTCTCCTATGGCAAAAGATGTTAAATCTTAAATTTTGCCAATGTCAGATGGGCGATGTGGATTTGAGTCTTATGTAGCTTTAAAGAAAAGAAGATTTAATGATTGCAAAAGGATATGAGACAGCTAAAGAGTTTTGTTAATGTTAAATTTAATTTAAATGAAAAGTTGATTTAAATGAACCGCCACTGTAGAAGATGATATTCTATAGATCTAATATGATATTTTTGCGTCTTTATCGCTTTTCATTTCATTTGAATGCGAGCTGAAGAAAAAAAAGTAGTGAAGTTACAAACCACGTTTAGAAGTTCCCCTTCCTATTACTGCGCTCGAGACATGAGGTGGTAAAAGTTTATTTTGTTATTGTTTGTACGTCGTTGTTGGTTCAAAGTTTATTATTTCAATAGTTCACCTGGTAATTTAATTCTGAATAGTGTACAGTGACTCACAATTGACGTTACTCCCGTCGAGCTCTGTCACTGACCCTCACCTAGTTCAAAAGTGAATTAGGAAAAGTATGATTAATACAGACTTGTCGGGTAAGTCCGGCGCCGGAGTTGATATGACGACGTCGCCGAGACGCACGTGTCGATCATAATCCGTGTAGTGCGGTACACCTCCGCCTACACCCACTAAGAACACGTACTCCACCTGTGAATCAAATATTTCAAATAAGTTTAGTCATAAAAATAGACTTTGAGCGGGAAAGTTCTATGTATACCTGAGTATTACGACTCCGCATAGTTTTTTTTATGCCCGTTGGAACTTTTATTAGGTTTAAAACGTTTTATAGACCTAGCTGATGATAATGGTCTCACTGCCAGAGATGCGGAAAGCTGGGCGAAATGGGGGAGGAAAAAATGGAAATCGGTCCCCAAACTCCGAGGTAAATATCCCGAATGCAACTGAGACTCGACGCTATGATAACCTCATCATTCTCTCAGAATTTCTTTTGTATTAGAAACACTGCACACTGAGCAAACAAAATATGACACGATATGGCGTCGACTCGACAAAAGAAGGAGAACACTAATGAATTTAAATAATACTTGATTAAGTTTTTATAGATGTAAATTTATTTCTCCCTTGGCAATTAATTTTATTTCACAGACACTTTTGCAAATGAAACAATAATATCCACATAAATCAGATTCAGAAATAGATACCGTACGTACCATATGGCATCAAACTTTACGCTATTTTCACCGAGCTAATTTAATCCTCAGCCTAACCAAACAAACATGCCGACCAGATGCAATCATCGCTATTTCTCGCATAGATACAAAATACAAATCGAGGCCACGCCATATTTTCGCTCTCATATCAATGAGATTAGTACAGATTTAATGAACGACTTTGAAGTTAAATCCACTTGTTTATAACACAAGAGAATGCTAAGCCGATGCTAGTTGCTTAAGTATATAAATAACATCGAACATCGACTTAATAATTTTCCTGCTATAGATAATAAATTGAAAAGTATTGCTTTTTCCATAGTCCTACATATGACTGATTTACCACGTTGTTACGTACCGTGACAATTGTTTATCAACCATAAAATCACTGTGATAAGAATGGTCATGGTGGGGACTCGGTAACCGTCACTATAATTTAACGGGAAGGTCGTACTTCCCGTTCTTAGCAGGTATATGATATTAAAAGGCGTAACTTAGGCTACTTTTCTTTTTAGATATATAAGGAAAGATTAACCCACAGGTCTAAATTCACGCGGACGATGTAGCCACATTTAGTACAAAATAGTTATGATACTGGATGAAAGCTGTTTCTATACGTTTATATTGTTTAAATAAAAATTCCTCATGCCCGCAATAAATACTGGCTTTTGTGTATATTCGCGTACATCGTATTGTTCTTTGATGCTAAATATGATTTCTTTTTTAAATTATATAAACTATGCAATACACATGTAGTCATGATAAATATTGATGCAAGCGTCTGGCAGGTTTTTTGAATAAATATTAAGGTATAGTCACCGTCAGTGTACGGGGCCCTCCAAAACCCTCGGGCCAAGCTAATTGACGGCACAGACTATTCTCTCAGATTTACTCTAAACGAAGTGGCCGAACCCTGACCCTGGGCTCCTAGGCTCTCTGACGTAACCGGGAACAACGATAAGATGATGACGACTAAAATATTTCATACTGAATGTGCCTAATAAATTAATCTTAACCATTACAGGATTTTTGAGATGGGGAAGCAAGAGCTGGTACCTTATAGCCGTTATAGTTACAGCAATATATTCTTAGGAGGCTATACAGAACTATTTAAGACATTCTGAACTGCGTTCGCAGATTTTGGAAAACTGGTAGCCAGTAAAAGAAAATGTGCAAATTCATCATATTTCGTGGAGAAAAGATTCTATGTGATCATTTACGGAATGGATAACAAACAATCAACTCAAAATTTATTTATCGCATATCGATTATACTTCTTACAGTGATCAAAAGACTGTTTGAGATAAAGTATAATTTGAGAAGCCAATTTAACATTTTTGACACTAACCTTCTGGAAAATGCCCAGTAGTCTTGTCGTAGTGTTCCCAGCAGCGGTCATGGCTTCACGGGTACGACCGACCGATGGCAGCTTCGTAGTAACTACCCGATGATTACCAATTGTGCCCAATGTGTACACATTGGACTCACCTGAAAATTAAGCACATTTATTACACAGTTTTCTTGATAGAACATTATTTTTGTTCATATGTATGTAGAACAGAAAGAAGCAAGGTAAGCATAATGAGCTAAAACCTTATCTGAATTTAAGAGATTCATGAGGATATATTATTATTTAAAGTAAGCCGTAAAATTTCACGATACTTCAACTCAATATTATCTTGATAAGCCTTAATTGGGATTATAACGACGAGGGACACCTATTATGGGGATAATGAAACAGCAGGAATAATTATTAGGAATTAAAACCATATTAACCGACTATTGTGACGTAATGAGCCAATACTGATTCATTTATTTTGTTATTAATATATGTATGTAGGATCAACCGCTTCATTCATTAGTGTCTAGAGGTTGCAGTTGGTATAGTCCTATTAAAGGATTACCAATAAATTAATTATTTATTAAGTAACTGTGCAATTAAGTGTTCACCTTAGTCGCTGTTCACCAATCATAATATAAACAAGTGAAAAAAGTTTGTGATAAATAAAATGATGGCATTCTTATTGTTCTTAATTGTGTTCGCGATAAACTATAATACCGGAATGGCACGTTCAGTGTCTGGGATTGATACACATAATAGGTATGTAGTCATTAAGTAAATGTAATTAATTCTCACATTTACCTCTAATTTTACAAAGCATCTAATTATATTTATTTATTTTCGGTTCGTTAGAATAAACAACGAGGAACACACACGTCTCGGTGATATATACGATCTTCCAACGGTTATGAAACCAGGATTCAGAATTACTATAAAAGGACGTCTAAAACCGACGGATAAATTGTAAGTTGAAATTTCTTCATGTTGAATTTCATGGTTTTAATGCACAAACAAAAGCAGGAACTAATATAATTGTTAATAACAGGTTTAAGGTTGTATTGCGGGGTAATCAGGAGACCAATGAAAATGGCATAATTACTTATGATTTTGGAAGTGAAACTATAACAGTTACATCAGCGGAAGAATCTGTATCGGAAATGTATGTTCTTCTTGGACAGAAAGAAGGTAAGATTAGCTTGATATTTGATGAATTTGCAAAGAAACCGTATTGCATTTATTAGGAACTAGCTGTTCATGCCCAGTGATGTCCAGGGAATCACAAGCGCCGATATTATTCCCTGGCCTCTTCAAAAACGTTCTTCTAATAAACCTTGTTCCTACAATTTGTTTTGACGTATTAAGATAAACTTAATAAAGTCATAGGTAGGTACATAACTACTTATACACAGAAGATAACTTGAACTATGCATGGCTCAGAGGTTGTTTATTACAATGAGTTTTCTTAAAATATCTAAAGAAAAAATCGAGGAAACAAGAGAGTAGATTAGTGGTTAAGGAGTCGGCCTTACGATCGAGAGGTCCCGAGTTCGAATCCTGGCCATTACACTACCGACGTGAACCCACTCCTAGCACAAGCAATTTAGCTTAGTTGGAGGGGTTAGAGGGAATATTAGTAATATCGATAATTTCGGTTGCTAAAATTCTTAAAAAAAAAAATACCCCAAGGCTCACGTATTTGAGGCCCCACTAAGACCGTCATGGCCAACTTCACCTAAAAGCCTATACACTCGCTGAATAATGCTTTGGCGCAGGCTTTACTCTCTGGGTTAATAGGTCAAACAGCAGTCGCTTCTATAAATCAGTTTAGACCAAACCAAAAAGAAGAGACCACGGGCTCCGAACTGAGAGCCTCAAATGCAACCGGAAACAACACTAAGATGATAAGGATGAAACGTAACAGTAAGACATAGTACCTATAGTTAAGTTAAAACATATGTAAGGACAGAAAAGGTAAAGGAGGAGACTTAGTAAGCAGGCCATAGGCTCCGCAGTGAAAGCTTCGAATTCAAGCGGCAACAATACTAAGATAATGCCGATGAAACTTAAATGTTAGACCAAGTACATTTAAGCAAAACCTATGTACTGACAGAAAAAGTATCAACATAAAAGAGAGAAATAATAAAATTGTTTTCTACTTTTCAGAAACATTTTCGTTGAGGATAACAGCACGAACAAACAAAATAGTTGTTGTGGATTTTGAAGTAAATCAACTTGCACCAAGCTCACCAGTATTTTGGGATATCGGCGACTTACGAAACATCAAGTATATTGAAGTCCAAAAAGGTGTAGAGCGTACAGATAGTTTACTATTCGAATTATTGAAGAGTAATCGTTAGCAACATATTTAGTTACTAATGCTTCAAGTTATAAATTATGTGATTATAGTTAATAGTATAACATTAACAATGCGCTCCAAGTTTCTACCGTTTGAATTGAATTTCAATTAGGCAAATAATGCTATGAGCTAGACAAATTGTTAATTACTTAATCTTATTAGGTACTTAAGTTTGTAAAGACTGTTATTGTAATAATGTATTTATAGGTAAATTATTGAAACGGCTGGTTCCGAAATTAAACAATAGTGAATTTATCAAAACGTTTTTCAGTGTTACCCTTCATAAAACATTCAGATCTTCGAATACATTCAACCTTTTTTTACCAACTGCTATCTTGATTACCACGGCAGTATTACTCTCTTTATTGTCTAGAAAAGGAGATCGAAAGTATAAAGGGAAAATGGAAATGGGGGCAGTTTAAGACTTCAGCACTCTAAAAAGGCTATAGAGCTTCAGGGAAAGGATAGTATTTCGCCAAGTACCCATACGCGCCCAGCATATGATCGCAGTGATTTTGGGTATTTGGCATTTTTATGGCATATTTGCATTTTTGGATTATTGGTATTTTGCATTTTTATGGCAAACAAATCACTTTTAGGCATCTAATCATTTCATTAACTAAATCTGAAAGATTTCCTTTATAGAATTGACATAAATCTGTCGGTTCTGAGATCTTCGACTTTAATTAAGGACGTTATTCTAATCGCTAACAATATTGATGATATTGATATAGGCATTGACACATTGGTACTTACAACAAAGAGTTGTTGTATTTTGGTGACCAGAAACGGTTACGGTATTTAGCAAGACGTGACTAGCAACGGTACTTGGAAAAGTGAATTGCCTATTTCGCGCCGACGGCGACGCCGACGCACGTGACCAATATTAGTTATTACTATTTACAGTAACTAACGCCTGGAGTATGTACGCATTCCGAATCGAAATACGTACCAGCTAATATTGAAGTTTTAAGTACATACTTTTATTGACCTACGAATAATTTACGCGTTCCAATGCTTTATACATAATATCTTAACGAAAGCAATGGAATGGTAAGGAAACGGAAAATGTATAAGCCGAACGGGCATCTATTTATCGATAAGACCATAAAGCAATATCTTGTAATTTAGATCAGATAACAGAAGGTAGGTACCTATAAGCCGCACCTCTCAGGCAGCAGATAGATACTGGAGCTAATACATAGTGCATTTTTGAAACGGGGGAGTAAGGCAGCTAACTAAGCCATTGCAGTTACAGCAAAATGTTCTTAGGAGACCATCTCTAACTTTTTGAGTTGAATTGCATTCACAGATTTTGGCAAAATCGTACCGTCAGCAAGAAAAATGTTAAAACTTCAATCAAAATAAATTGTATACATGTATATTTGTATATGATTAATTGATTATGTTCCTATATCCTATCAAACACGCCTGGTAGTACTGGTACTTATGAAATTAAGCACTTAAGTAACTTTGGATAGGAAGGTACCTATTGCTTAAATTATATTTAGGTACTTGTGTAGGTATACAAGTACCTAAGGGGAACTAGACTATGTAAAGAAAGGATTTCCTAACGTTCAAACATAACAATACTAACGGCACTAGTTTATCAGTTTTCCGGTGTGAATTTAGTGAAATGTAAATAAATATACGGTACTTGAGTCATAACTAATGGTTCAATACAAACTATCTTCCCACAGTAAATCAATCAAATTCTTCATACATTTAGATTCTGATATTTCAGCATGACTGTCTCAAGAATATATTTTTCTTAAATTAATAACATCATTGCCTAGAGCAGGAAAATATTATTTCTATCCAAGAATCCTAATTTATGGATACTACAGCCGAGAAAATTCATAAAACAAAATTCTAAACATTCTAAGGAATGTTTACATTTTTGTCACAGACTTTTTATAGCTCAAATAATTTTCTTAAGTACTTGCAATTTACGATTATCATAAATCAGACCAAAGTATCACTTTAATTATAGAGTAGTTATTTGTCATATGAACATGTTCAGTTTTTCGTTACACAATGGCGTTAATTCAATTTTTACCATCTCTAAACTTAAATTTCTCAAAAAATTCTTAAATAGGTACGCTTAAAATTAACACGATATTGTGCAAAATAAAACGTAGTACAACTAGGTAATATTGTAACGTCATTGTGGGGAACACCCAAAAATTTCGAAATATTTACAATTCCTAAGAAACAAAACCCCGACTAGGTATTCAAAAGCACGATTTTTCCGAAAGCCCTAAATACGAATGTTCACTCTCGAATTTCATTTCTACGAATAATTAAAAATCCGTAGTGTTATTAGCCCGAAAGCATCATTTCTAATTTCAAATTTCCGAAAATTCATTGCAAATATTAAAAATTAGTATCAAAAATAGATAAAAGTTTGATTTGCACGCATGAAGAGGCAGGTAGTCAATGAATTTTTAAATTAAGTAATAAATAACTCTCCAATTACTTCATATAAAAATTGAGCTAAAGGCGACTTGCCGTGTTTCTGTTGCCGCCAACTAGCTTAATCAGCCGTTCAATTAACTGCCTAGGCTGTTAACTAAACGGCGCCATTCAATGAACGGCCGGAATGACATTCAGCCGTTATGTTTATTACAGCATTTAATAACCTGGCTGGCTAATGCTTAGGCCATTTGTAAGATGGGGCACCACCTCGAATTAAGACAGAAAATTACATACATATGTGTGAGAAAGCTGTACAATTAAGACAGAAAATTACATACATATGTGTGAGAAAGCTGTACAATTCGACTTGGATAGGTTAGGTTAGATAGGCCCGCATTAGCCTTCCGCACCCTCCGTGGTTTTTTTTTTTATAACCATGCTGAATAAATCCATAAGCATAGCTATTTAATTAAACGTCATCGATCCAAGCTACTTGCTTAACCGTTTAATCAAATGGCTGAACACCATTTAGGCCGCTAATTGAACGGCGCTGTTCAATAAAGAGCCTAGGCAGTTAATTGAACGGTGGCTGCGACATTTCTACTGCCGTGGTACTTGTTTTCCCATTCAATTTTCATGTTTTTTTGTGTACCCCGCGAGAATAGCAACAATCCTTTTTCAAAACAGAAAAGAAGTTTCCAAGGCGTTTGATTGTCGGGTTTGTGTTGTTTCTGCATTTTGATAATCAAAATTCGTATGTATGATATTTCGGATTATTTTTCATTCGGAATTGTAATAGTTCGGTATCTTGAAATTCGATATTCTGACACATTCGTAGTTTTGAACATTAGGAATTTTGAAATTCAGGTTTTCAATAAATAGGATTTATGATATGAAATTCATAAATTTGAAATTCGTGATTCTGACTTTTGGAATAAAGTTTTTCGTATTATGTAGTGTACCCGTCATTGTGCGTATCACAACAAGGACACGCAATGTTGTCGGTCCAGTGTCCACAAATGATCAAACGTCGAACAAACAACAAGACGCTCGCTCGTCATGTTGCGCATTAGCTCGCAACATCGCGCATGTTGTGCAACGTTGCTGA
Organism: Eilema caniola; assembly: GCA_949126895.1. NCBI lineage: Eukaryota > Metazoa > Arthropoda > Insecta > Lepidoptera > Erebidae > Eilema > Eilema caniola. The sequence goes on along the minus strand of OX421471.1, from coordinate 13,025,880 downwards.
ATTTGTTGATGAACGTGTTGTGCGTATAATGTTGCCTTTGTAATAGATACGAGGCTTAAGAAAGCCTAACAATTAAATTTTTGTACTTCGTTATTTCAATAGTTCCTTGTAATCATCCTGGAACATTGTGTCAATCGCCGGAAGGATGTGGTTTGAGTAATTCTGTCCAGTGGTTTAGACCTGACTTCAACAAATGCTAAACTAAGCCATAAATGCTAAGCTATTGCGGACCTAATCATAGTCATGCCGTGATTTACCAGCTGTGGTACGTAATTATGTTTCTTAAGTCATTCTGCTATTGTTCGCTTTCTCTCGTAAATATGTTTACAAACTAATAAAAAACAAATACTCTGAACTCTGAGTTGAATCACATGGTCCATATTAGATACTCCAGATAATTAGTACCTGATCAGATAACCTAGGTGATATGCCAAGGCAATCGAAAATAATATTTATTTTTGCCATGATTAAGAAACCCGGTTCTAGCCTTGGTAACTTAGATTTTTGAGGACATTTTTTAATATTGTTTGCATAAGAAATACAGAATAGAAGATTTCGACTTTACCTGGAGTGAAAGAACTCTACATACTGAAAATGACAACATAAACACACATTCCCTTATTATTGAAAAGAAATAAAACTGCATTCGTAAATTTTCGAAAACTTCGAACGTTGATTGAACTGAATTGACCTGTAATTGAACTGATGGCATAAATTGATGGTGTTAATCATAAGGACCAAATCTCTTTTACAAACATGGTAAATTAAATGAAAGGAAATCCCTGAAATACAAATTCTAATCAATATAGGTCCGATATTCTACTAGTTTTTCCTTGACAATGAAAAATAAAAAACAGATCCATCGTGGTGTCTTACAATTACATTACAACAGCATCAATTATTCGAAACAAAAAATCTCCCAGACGAAGTCACGACCTTGCTATTCTCCATAAGATGACGAAGTATTTGTCAATATACATGGATATATTATCTGTAGGAGATACACTCGATCGAGTCTACTAATAGGCCTCTAAAATTACCAATGCCATAACCTTCGTAAACATGAGGACTGCGGTGTAGATTGCACGAGATTTGATTTACATGGTTGCACGCGTTCCATCTTCAGAAAAAGTATGCTGATGAAGGGTCAACACTAACTAAGTAATAAAAGTAAGTATAGTATAAGTAAGTATAGTATAAGTAAGTATAGTATAAGTAAGTATAGTATAAGTAAGTATAGTATAAGTAAGTAACTTAGTAATATAAGAACACAATTCACTAAATAAAATTTTACACTGGTTGGCGCTAACAGAGACAAAACATGCTAACAATTTTCTTGTCTCTCTTACACTCGGCCCATACCTACGTCCCCCGCTCTTACTGTTACAAAGACGAAATTAGTAAAATAATATGTTTGTAAATTTGAATTATGCCCTTATATGTATTAATTACTAAAGATGCGAAGAGCAATCGAGTGGAACTGGTTGATGATATAATACCGCACGTTGATGAGCGAAAGCGTATCGAGTATCTCCCTATTATATCTATGGTGATTACGAAAAATCCTATATCTTTAGCTGGCTTTTGCGGTTACGTCCACACTCCACCGTCACCACACACCGGAGAACGACCTCCAACCGTTCTCCTGTATTGTTTGCTTTTTTTTTCTGGTTGCGCATGTTCAAACCACATTAAGTAAATTTATCCTTAAACAATTAGCCAGATCGGTCAAGAAACCTTCAGCCGTCAACATAAATTGTTGTACGTTATTGCTGCAAGTAATATACCAACCATATCAGCTATTCACGAATGACTGATAAAAAATGTGTCACGACATGATCACTGATAAAATATAACTTAACATTTGAATTTCATGTAGTACTTTGATAGTAATCATACGTAGATACAAACAACAGTATTTTGATCCAACTAAAAGTTAAATCCGTAAAAAAGTTTGCCCACTGCTGGATAATGAAGCACCAAACAGTGAATTCAAAAAATAAAAATTTAGTGAAAGACAAAACGAAGTCGAAGTAAGTAGCCCTGCCTAAGTGATTAGGAAAATAATAATAAATAACCTGGGGTTCTTGTGGCCCCCCAAAAGACCTTTGGGATCAAGCCAACCTCACTTGCAAAGTTAAAGTGTATTAAATACATTTCATCTGTTTAGATCTTTAAACAGAACTTAACAAACGTCAAACTCCACACCCCTAAGGAAATCCCTCAAATGGAACTGGGCACAATATTAGGACTATGTTGTGCTTGAGATAATTGTAAATAATAATCGGCGCCTAGACCGAACAATTTAACATCGCGAGTAATTTTTGGCGTATTTTAGTTATAAATAAAACATATTGTACTATTTAAGATATACGCTGCAAGCTGTCTCCTCATATAGCACAAGCTCTCATCTTGAACAATTCGATTTGAAACGCTATTTTTTAATCAGTTGTTCTCATTATCATCATCTCTCTTCAGCATATAAACAAAATACTTAGTATAATAAAAACTTGCCGCCAAACGCATCAACCTACGAACCAAACCAGTTCCCATTTAGCATCTGATAATGGTTACACGTTTATACTGAATTTATGAATGTAAAAAGAATAAGAAAAACCAAAGTGGCCCAAGTGCAGTGAAGAGTGAAATGTCGACGCGAACATACGTGTCGTGAGTGTGTCGGTGAAATGACGTAAAACCTTTTAACTTCGAGGTCGGTGCCTGTTTGTTTTCATCATTACGTCATCTTAAAACAGCTTCTGTCTCAGATCTGCCTTCACCTAGAGGCATTCACGATGAAACATTGAGGCTTGTAAACGTCTAACGTGTAACAAAATTGTGTGACAAAATAATTGAAGATGTTGAAAGCGTGTTGGGATTGCCTAGTTGGGTATGACTTAATTAGGTACCTAATTAGTATACCTAGATTTTCGTAGTGAAGTTTCAAACCACGCAATTTACTTTAAAGTGATCAAGTTATAAATTATTACAACACGGCACATTTTCATGGACGCAACTTTTTAAGTGTCAATGTCATGACGAAATGTCTATAATTATGTCAAAATGTACAACTGTCAAATCAAAACATTGAAAACTCCCAAAACAAAGTAAAGGCTACTCGAACTAATGTTTATTTATACATTTATGTTATACGTACATAGTTGAAAAGGCTTCTGATTAACATTTTCTTACAAGCGAACTAACTTATTGAACGTAATGTGTGTAAAATAGCAACGTAGTTGACGAAATAAGCGGCGTATAGGTTAGACAATAGCTAATCTTTTGTATAGCGTTTTAAAATAAAATGATCATCTAATTTTACTAAAATGGTCACAGAGACGGCACGCGCGCTGAAGAACCATATAGTGTTCAATTGAACGGGAACTCAACCCAGGCTCCTCCGTGGCCTAAGCCACAACTTCAGAACGAGAAAATGTTTATTTTACCGAAGATATTGGATAGAAACGACACCATTGTTGTAACAGGCTCGACATACGACCAGCGAAGACGGTGAGTACTAAAAAGGCATTTCTATACGCGAGAGCAAATGCCCATAATATAAAGTTACAGTTATATAAAATACATTATGAATCAAGTTTCAATCCTTACCCTGTTTACAACTTAATTCACAAGTTTTGAACTAAAACTTGATGTAATTTTATTTTATTCTTTTATTCTAAACGATGTCATTATGTAGGTACATAATGGTCATCAGTTCCCTAGCTGAATTAATTTCATGTTACACATAAAATGATCTCAAACTTTATACCTAAGTATAATAATGATTCTAGTTAGTAATAACTTGAATATAATGTTTAACAACAAAACAGTAAATCAGATCATGTATTTGCACATGAGTCTTACTTTTGTATGAAATGCACTTATATCCAGCAATAAAACACTGTTTGTTAGTCAACATTCTTTATCATACTACTAGTAGAGTATGTATTTGTATTTTGTGGTTACCAATTCACTTTTCAATTCACTTAAATTAAAGGTAATTGATTTAGGTAACAACATTATTTATTTGAGGTGGCTAATTCAACAACATAATAATTGCCGATATCATTACATTTTCCCTCTCCTGTGATTTTTTACAAACCAGAATAAACTTTTGGTATTTTGGCCATTATGAAAGCAGATCATGTTTTCATCACCATCATCATCATTCATGTTTTTAGTGTGATAGTATTCAGTGTTTTGTTACAGATTTACAATTGGTTTAGTAACAGGATTCCCATCACCAGATCATTCAAATGTTGCTTGTCAACTGGATGTAAATTTTTATGACCCAAATAAGATATCAATACAAATTATAAAGGATGGAAATCCTGACACTATAAATGAAGATAATGCTGCTACAGATTATTTTTCAGGTATAGTAGATAATTATATTAATAGTATTACATTTTTTTATCATTTTTTTCTGCTCTATTGTTACTAGTCATCATTCACCATCATCCAAGATTGGGATGACCCAATCTCATCTAAAGCTTACACTTTTGAGCTGGGGATTTGCTCTCCTATTCCTTCATTGTTGATGTTATGGGTGTGATTTTGTCTGACTCTCCAACCCTGACAAAACTAACTCACCAGATCCATGCCCGTCAATCAGCATGTGAGGTTGGCTGGTAGGTACCCTAGCTCTTGGTAGGGATTCATACAGTCCAAGAAGACAAACAATGTTCATACTGTATGATATGATTCAGAATTGTAAAAAAATGACTTTTGCTAATTAAATTTAATTGTTACAGATCCGCTATCATTTGAAGTTAAGTTCAGAGTGCGATCACAAAGCGTAGTGGATGTACTTGTGGGTACATCACATTTAGAGAGTGTTGAACTAAAGCATGATGTAAACGAGATCAGGTTTTTAACAGCTTATGGTGATATTCAAAAAGTGTCAAGACTAGATTTTAATTTTGGATAACTGAGCAGTTATGTATGTACCACATATTACAATTTAAGTTAGAGCCAGTGGACATTTAATATCTACAATATAGATTGAAAATCAAAATGATGCTGAAATAATCAGTAGCAGACAGCAAGCTAAATGTGCCTTAAATGCTAACAAAGCCTTCTGAGCTAACTAGGTCTAAAGGCTACTAAAGCAATTTGCATTCCAAATTTATCCTTTCTCAATATCAGCTACACTACAACTAATTTATCTACATTACATCACAAAAAAAGAATACATACTATTCCTACTTATGTTGTTGTGACTTAAGAATCTTTATAGAACACCAGAATAATAGTTAAAGGATAAGTTTATTTTTAGGTCTGTGGATAGTAATAAATCAATACAGTCCGATGCGATTTGAGTTGTTTGTGATATGATTTTGCTATAGGATATAAAACTTTATACCTAATGAAAAAACGTTCCTGTAGGTGCGTGTTCTATAAATCATTATTTTTTTTAGTTATGTAAGATTCTATTTATTATTTATTGAGCCATCTTACTCAGTATTATAAATCTGTCCATAATTATAAGTTGTCTTCCGTTTCTACATATATAATAGTATTATACCATTGCAAATGCACATTTATTATTTTTTATCTTTCTCCAAGTAAATATTTGTAATAATTTCTTCCTATTGTCTTGGACAATAATACATGATTATGATTATAATTTTGTAGTAGAATGTATTTTAATAAATAGAAGCAGATGTATATGGCAATATGTAATTTGGTACACTTTGTCTAACAGAACTAAATTCTTGCTGTTGCAAGTGATGACGCAACAGTTCTTGTCATAATAATTACTTATATATATTGAATTACTTATATATGACAAATATTGAATTTTCGAATATTTACAGAAAATGGTTGCTATTAAGTTAAAATGTTTGTAATTTAGTCATTAAAACCCACCCGATATTAGCCTTTTCTCTAGTTAGGATGAAAACCAAAATATGTTAAACATCTAAAGATGTTATATTAAAATGAGTTAGATTCGTTATCTGAATACATACTATCTTGCATTTTATTGTAGAAGTGACACCATTCACTGATTAGTGCATATTCTGTTGCATTACTGCTTGTGCTGAAGAAGGCGAATTATAACGTTTGAATGAACAATTTTAGCTGTTTTAACCTACTTCAAAATGGAAGAGATTCTATGTTCGACTGTATCTATTTTCTTAATATAAGAACACTAGCTTTTGCCCGCGGCCCCGCCCGCGTGGATGTCGGTTATCGCGACCAAACATAGCCTATGGCCTTTGTCAAGGTCCAATCTGCCCCTATACAGAATTTCATCAAAATCTTTTCAGTGGGTTAGACGTGAAAGTGTAACATACAGACAGACAGTTACTTTCAGATTTATAATATTAGTATGAAATTGGGTATGTGAGAATAATAGATACAAGCGAATATAGAAACTTTTTCCTTTTTGAACCTGTTTATATAACGATAAGTAGGTTCCCTACTCACCTAAGTGCATATTTATATTATTTAGTAAGCAGATTAATGAGATATCTCTTTTATTAGTCAACATTGCAATCATCACGATCGCGTCAATACTACCGTGATTGAAACCCGGTAAATTCATAAACTTAATATACTACGTTAGTATAATTCAGTTCATGGGTAAAGTACCTAGGTAGGTACTATGATATACAAACATTGTAATTGACGTAATTAATAAAATATATGAATGAACTGTTTCCCGTGTTTACATTATTTTCCTGTCAGATTTCATTAATAACTAACAACTTAACAAGTTCTGTGTAAAAACACACAAACAATAGGTATGTTGTGTATATGTAATATCTAGTTACCTACTTGTATCTGTTTTCATATTTATCCCATTTCATATTGAGGTAAATAAGGAAGTTGCTTTGCGACTCTGGGAAAACCAGGACCTCGAAAATAAAGTAGAAATTTAGATGCCTAATTTATTCACATTGTAAGATAAATAAAAAATCTAGGTAGTCCTACACAACGCTATCTACACCTAAAATAAACTAGCTTAACTAGCATGTAATATGGGCTCTAGGATGCAGATTAACATACTTTACTTTTGTACATTTTTTGAAAAAAAAAATACAAATATCTAGACCAATGCACACAGTCAATTAACACTGAGCGGGAATCAAACCCGCACACTGTACTACTACACACCTGTGACTGATGTTGTATAGTAGAGTCATAACTATAACTCAACAGTCTCAGCTGCTACGATAAACTATTACGTTGCAAAATAGTAGAGTTGAGAATTTGAGCCCAGACATATTGCTACGAAAATAGAACGAAAGGCATTTAGATCAATATCTATCGTGTTAGTTTGGCATTAATTTATATTTGAAATAGCGCTACCTGGCTACACAAGTGTATTTACCCGACTGCGCCAGAAGGAGGGTTATGTTTTTCGAGAGTATGTATGTATAATTGTTTGGCACGCTCCTGCAGCCTGAACGGCTCGATGAATTTTAGCTTGAAAGGTGTACTTAGATTCGTATTTACTGTGAGTGTGACACTGGGTATATCAAAATAAAATTTTGTTATTTTATTTTGACGGATTTAGGTAAAAAAAAAAACCACTCAAATTTATCCAGTGGGGTATCAAAATGAAGGAAATTAAAAGACGATTACAAAAATTTATACTTCATAACTAAAAAGTATAAAAATAAAATAAATTATTAAAAATAAAAAACCCGACTGATGCTGAAAAGATCCAAGCAACTTTTAAACTCGCGTTCCATGATATATAATTAAGAGAACGGGAATTAACGCGATCATGGTATAGGGACCAGGTTACACCGGTCGTGGTCACAGGCTGACTGGCTCAGCAGTAAGAAGGAAACAATCTTTATAGCAGGCGGTACCCATTCGCAAATCTCAAACCCGATGAAAATTAATGGGTACCGCCTGTTATAGGTAAAGCTTGTTTCGATCTTTTCAGTATCAGTCGAGTTTTTTATTTTAATAATTTTAGTCCAAAGCTATTTTTTGTAATCAAATTATTGCAACAGAAGTCTATCGTGCATTTTTGGCATTTGAATGTTCAGTTATTTTTCAATTCTCAGTACCAGTACCGTTGGCCAGCGCAAGGCCGCCGTGGGAATTTCCGAACGAAAAAAAGGTAGGTACTTTTACCTCATTTTAGAGACGGTTAAAAAAATAAGGCCTTTCAATTTACAAAAAAAAAAGGCAATGGTACTTGCCAATGTAAATTTTAACGCCAGTTCATAGGAAAGCATACTTATACTATCTTTTCCATAAATACATATGTACATAGTAAGTTGAATTTTAAATGAATCATCCCTTAGTGAATCACTGTCACTCTTTTAACTATACTCAAACGTCGATTATGAGTGTTTCTTAAGAATGTGTGATATCTGTATATTGTTACAGTTGTTAGGTAAGTGTTAAACAATTTAATAGGTAACTAGATACTATATTATAAACTTTTGAAGTTGATGATTCACTCCATAAGTGACAAAAGTAGGTGAACCAATGGCATTTGTCATTTGCCATATCTAAAGTTCTAAGAAAATAATAATAATTTAATAAAATATAAAGTAGTATACATAAAAGATGTTTGTAAGCCAAGAGCGCTAAATGAAATTACTCAGGGCTCACAAAAATCAAACTGGGAGAAAGGCTTCTCTCTGAAGTTCTGGATCATTCCAACTAGGTATACCCCACACTTTACCCTTACTGGAGGGAATTTAGAATATATTTCACTCTTTCATGACCATCCAATGGAAATGGCAATAAAAAATAGTATATCTTAATTTCCATTTTAAGCCGAACTAACGAACGATTTAACTTTAATCTTATCAAATTTAAACTTACCAACAGTCGTGTATCGTACATAAGTCTCTTGATTGTCCATCATGGCATCGACGGCTTGCTTCTCACAGTACAACGCTGTTATAACAGCTATACTTGGCTGACGTGATGAGTGCAACGTCGGCATTTGTTTCACCACCTATTAATGAAGAACAAAATTCTCATGTTATTAATGTAAACTTTCTACTAGAAGCTTACGGAAGATCTCACGGACATGACGTACAGTAAAGCAATATTTGTAGAAAGAAATATTTTTTCTTTACAATGAAGCCCTACAGGGCGCAAGACATCCTCATCTGCATGTGGTGCACCTAATAAGGGGTCAGTCATAAATTAAGTCACACGAATTTTACGATTTTCTGCCCTCCCCCCGTCCTTGTCACAGCTGGTCACATTTGTGAGAGTCCCCCCTTCCCTAGTGTAACGTCACATATTTTGCGAAGGACGAAGGAGTTTTGGAAAAAAATAATCATAAGTGTCGCTTTCTTTCTCGTCATTTTTATTTGCATTACATTTCCTCCAACATCGTCACTACTTTTTAAACTTTTCCATAAGTTGTAGACTTCTCCTTGTACAATTTGTTTCGTTATATATATGTTTTTGACGTTTTCGTTAAGTAATAGTTTAAACTTCGTGTTTTAACAATTAGATTAAAATAGATTTTGAACTGTGAGGCCACGAAACGTCTCACCCTCTTGTCACACAATGTCACACTTCGTCGACTCCCTTCCTCCTCCTTAATGTGTGACGTAATTTATGGATAGCCCCTAAACGGACGAGGTTCTGGTGAATGTACTCATTACCCGGAAACAGCTCGCTACCCATTACTTGGGGTTAGCAAAGTGACTGGCGAAACGTTGGCGTAAATAATGTTTTATACCGACGTGATGTCAGGAATATTTCTACCTGTGTCAGCTCAATATTACCACACCACAGATAATATGATTCTGTCGTACGTATAATATAATTACGCTTTAGTCACTCAAATTCAAATTCTGTCGTACTCCATTACATTTTGGGGCGGAGCATGTAAGACGAGTATGTAACCTGTTGTATGTAAACTGTTACTATTAAAAATTAACTTATCAAAAATAATACATACACTAAACATATAATTGAATATGACTGACTAAAACTATAAATATTCTAAAATACTTGGATTCTGCTAGTGCTTATAAAAGTTACAGACTTAATGCACCATACCGCTAGATGGCGGCTTCCTAAAATAGCACTATTGTCACGAAATCTTTATTTATTACATTACCAACGAGTTTTATATGCATACATGATCATGAGTTTAAGTTCTAAAATAATGTACGTGATTCTAAATAGGTATTTCCCTAAAAGTTAAAGTTCTTAAATGAGTATACTAGTGCCATCTATTGATTTTTGAGTATTACTGTAGATATTTTTTTAGTATCGGTACTCCATGATATTACCGAACAGGGTGATCCAAGGATATTTCCTAATCTTCAAATACGTGTGGAGCATCTTACAAGATAACTACATTAGTAAAGACAAGGATATTTACCTGTGTATCAACACTATGTTGACGAACATAGAGCCCGTCAGACATAGCTCGAGTTAGTCCTTTTTCTTCTAATGCCTCTAGGGCATCTTTCACATCCGCTTTGGCCCATTGCCCAGCCCTGCAATGAATTTAAACTTATTATTTACGTCGTTTTTGTTGTTTTTCTATAGTCAGGCACCGCAATAGATATAAAAATTGTAAAGGGTGTTTCTGAACCGCCTTATATTTTGACTTTTTATAAATGTTCTATTTTAACTAAATGCGGAAGGCGTACGAGATGGCGCACATTGGGAGAGGCCTATGTCCAGCAGTGGACTGCAGTGGGCTAATTGATTGATTGATGAAGTTCCATTAAATTGTTTTATACAGTAAATATATTTACTTCGCCTCAAGTGTTCATATGCCAATCTCTGTAGTCTAGACCGAGTCACTTTTGCTTTTAGATGGGTCCAATAAAAATAAGTAAGCAAACAAATTACGTAAAGCAAGTGAAAAGATTTTGTCTCTATATCTATATTAAAAAGTCCCTCTTTACACTTTTGGGAACAAGCATAGAGGGTTCGATGTCCACAACCACTTCACTGGCAGCCTGAGCTGATGTCCCCGGTCCACCTGATCGCTTTCAGAATAATAATACTTACGTTACAAAGTCGTCCACAGTAAGAGGATTTGGATATGCATTCTCTATCATATCCAGTACTCTTTGTTCTGATATGAGTGGAGTTTGATTCGCCACGCTCTCTTCTATGTAAGCTAAAATTTACAGAAATGAATGGTTAACAGTTCAACAGAAATTTTAACACAACAATATTTTGTACAGTACTTTTCTAAAATCTCATTGATACTATAATACTCTAGCCTATATCTGATACAGAGCACTAACAAACAAAATAAAAAAACAGAAATTCTAATCTAAACATAAAACCTAATGTGAAAAAAATATCTATTGAAATGCAATACTTATTGTTCAATATTTGAACAAGATTCAGTGTACAAAATTTTTATCACCTATATCATACTGAATACATAAGTGATACTATGTCTAACATGTAGTGCAAGGGAAAATTCAGTCTTTTAGCCTGGGGATTTGGGGTATTTGGGACAATAAGGGGATCTGGACTAGTCTTAAATTGATACCTCCGATTTAATCTCCTTTTAATTATTTTTGTTTGAACATTTTGTTTGTAAATGAACATTCTCTATCAATTTATATGATACCTCGATATTATACTGAGCTAATACTATCTAAAAAAAGCGGCCAAGTGCGAGTCGGACTCGCCCATGAAGGGTTCCGTAGCCGCAAGTAACATAATATAAAAGTTCTTGTAGTTCGTTGTTACTTTGATCGATATTTTAATAATAGTGTATGGTTTACGATTTATGACGTATTAAAAAAACTACTTACTAGATCACGTTCAAACCAACATTTTTTTTACTTTTATCATTCTCTTATTTTAGAAGTTACAGGGGGGGGGGGGCACATTTTACCACTTTGGAAGTGTCTCTCACGCAAACTATTCAGTTTAGAAAAAAAAATTATATTAGAAACCACGATATCATTTTTGAAGACCTATCCATAGATACGCCACACGTATGGGATCGATTAAAAAAAAAGTTAAAAGTCTCACTAGTACCACTACAGCTGTACCACTTCCACTATACTATGTACCTACTATGAAAGGTACCTCCTTCATTGACATGCACGTGACTTAATTTGATTATTACATATGGGCGAATGGTTACAAAAACATAATTCAACTTTCCTAAATGATACTCTATAACTAAGACAGTAGAACATCAAAAGTACCTAGTTCATACTATTGTCTAATTAAATGAAATCAAACAATACAGACTTCACAGACACTTGTTAAGTCAAAGCAGTGAAATTAGTTATTTGCAATATCATGTTCAGGTAATTAATACTGGCTGATTTTATAGCCGTTTTGGAGCAAACGATTTTGGATACAGTTTCGATATCAAAATCATCTGGAAGATTTAATTTGGCGCAAAAATGTATGGGAATAATATACGCGGTAGGTTACCTTCATAAAAATATTGTATTTTGACACAAATACTATTTTTTCTCCTACCTTGGCCGAAAAGTTAATTTTTTCTCCCTGACAGTTTGTCCTAAATTCGCCAAAAGTTCAATTTTTGTCCCTGACAGAAAGTGTTACTTGCGTCCCGCTTCACAGGGACAAAAATTAAACTTTCGGCCTAGGTAGAAGAAAAAATCTTTTTGCGCCAAATTAGTACTTCCAGACGAGTTTACTATCGAAACTGTGCCCAAAATCTTTTGCTCGCGAAATGCATATAAAATCAGCCGGTATAAATAGGATCTTATTATTTGCTGAAACATATCCATTCCAAGGATTTGTTAATGTAAATTAGAGGAAAAAGTGATATACAGTTGACCATTTTCTAAATATATTTACTAAAGAAAAAGTATTGGGATATTGTAGAACTCTGACCATTGGTCAACATACTGTAAGGTCAAAAATATCCAGAGGAGGGAGGGAACCTGCGGGAAGTAAATTCAAGACAAAAATACTCAGGCGCCTAGATGATCTAAAGGCAATTATTGCAATCACGGTTTGACTCTATGGAGAGTACCTATCTAGACAAAGAACAGTTATCACTACATAGTATAAAACAAAGTCGCTTTCTCTGTCCCTATATCATTTTGTATGCCTTAATCTTTAAAACTATGCAACGGATTTTGATGCGGTTTTTTTTGTAAATAGATAGAGTGATTCAAGAGGAAGGTTTATATGTATAATACATGTTTAATATAGTAGAGGGAGCAGCGGGAACGGGATCTGACGCCACGCGGGCGGAAAAATATTGGCGGTACGAAGTTCGCCGTCATCCGCTGAATCAACTAAGGCGGGATATGAAGTAATATGAACTCGCGATCTTTCCCTTACAGGGGAAATACAGGAAAATTTCATTCGAAAAACAGTAAGTTGTCTTTGTATAATGTCAACGCAACTTAGGTAGGTACAATGATTGATGAATGTAACCCAGAAACTTAGCACCTATGTGGCCTACGTTTGTATGTCATAACTTTACTTAGACGCGAAAGTTATATAATTGCGCCAATTAGATTTGTGCAAATAGCTTATATGTGCGCCTGTGCAAGACTTATCAGCATTATACAATACATGCTCACTGCGCAAATCAGCTTTGTACACTTGGGTAGGAAGAAATATTTCGGCATCCTAGAAGGTATGGCCAGCTGTATAACTTTTGATAGATTAAATAATCGGAGGATACAATACATGCATAATAGTACATACATACTAAAATAATATACATACAGCCGTTAGAATACTTGTATATAATGCCCTTACTCGTTATAACGCCGTTCGTTTCTGTATGATAAAATTAAAGAAACAAAATATTATCATTTTTATTAATTAACATCCAAGTTACGTGCGAGACTAATTTGAAAGGTCGATTATCATAATTGAATGGTAATCGAGTCACTATGTGTCTTTCGCTAAGAATTCCGTCTTCGTCTTTCCCAAATACAAAATTTTGAGTTGAGAGAGAGAGAGTTTCAGAATAACATACATTTAGCGTAAGAAATTCGAACGCGAGACACGACTGCGCGTGATTTAATAATGAATATTTATCATCAAAAAATTTTGTATTAATTTTTTATGTAGGTATTGTGTATTGTATGCTAATAAATACAAACCAGGTAAGGCAGGTCCACTTCCTTCTTGCCTAAGTTCAACTTCTAAAATCTTGAGCTGATGATATTTATGTTGCATTAACTTCATTATCTTTTTTATGTAACCAACATAATCTGAAATTAATAAGAACATACTATATATACATGATCTAAATTCTTTCAAAAACACATCGCCAGTTTCGTAAGACGTCAAGTAGTAATAAATACATTTCTCAGTTGGAGATACAATGCGCTGCAGCCCACGCGGTCATCAAACCTGTGACCTGCCGTTAAGGCCAAGACGCCCTTTCTGTTATATTGAGGTCATCACCTTCATTATACCTACATTAATGCAATAAGCTGTTTTATCAGAATACGACAATAACTCAAGTGAACTCGAGTCACTATATATTTGGTTATAAAGTTCACTGTAACGGTATCTCTATCTGTCTGTAATCCCGATGTAAATTTTAGAATTAAGGCGTGGGCAGCTACAGATCAAATAAAAGTCAACGTGTGACTTACAATTTTGTGCTCATTAATAAGGTGACTTGCACTTGTGCATTTGTAATTCACTCCAGTTGTAGGTTAACTGGCTGATATCGACAGGCACATGCTGTAAGAATGTTTCGAACAATCGAACATACTTGACAGCTGAATTCGAGGTGAGATTGTTTCTTGGATTCTTTATGTCGTAGTTTTTTCTTAACTAATATGCATAGTAAAATAGGATATTGCCTAATTAAACTGAAACAATGACTTTTCATAATTTTTAATTACCAAAACAGGTCGAAATTGAAACAATCGAATTAAAGTAAAATTTATAAATTTTTGGATTCCTTATTAAATTTCAAATTAATCTTATTATGCATTGTACATGTGTAAACGCAACGTGGACTGAGATTAATGCGATATTCTCTTGCAGTTCATACATTTGCAATATGCGCAAACGCGCTGTGACGTCACAGTGTGCTTCGATTTTGTATGGAGCGTTTTCGGGTGGCTTGAGAATTTCAAAATCAAATATCTTAAAAACTATTTTTCATTAGAATATTTCACTTTAACAGTTATTTATATTATTTTAAATTGCATAGTTTACGATAATAATAAAAACAATAGGACACAATCCTTTTGCGAATGCCCTATGTTTGGTGACGTCACGTTTGAGCATGCGCAATTTAAATCCCACCTCAATTTCAGCTGCCAAGTGTGTTCGATCGTTCGAAACGTTCTTACAACATGTGCTTACTGATATTTATCTAAAATTTTAGTTAAGTCTCATAATCCAATGGTCAATTCATGCACAGTTTGTACGTGCGTACCTAAATAGGTATTAACTAGACTCAATTTCAAAATTTCTCTATTCAGAAAACGGTCATTTATGTTCCTGTAAGGAGTAAATTCACATCGTGCGCTTATATCTACAAAGTGTAAGGACAATAACAAATACCTTTAGGGAAGTCCTGTGGGCTGACGAGCTCTCGGAAGAATGCTTGTGCTTCATAGGGCCGTTCATTTGGAGGCATATGAGGTTTAAACCAGAATCGTAGTGCGCGTGCTTCCCTTGTGTGATTTCCAGTTGCTCCAGAAACTAGGTATACGTAAAACTCCAACTGAGCATGGCATGGTTCTGATACTCCATTTTCTGGAAAATAATAATAAAATGTTTTTTGAGTACGTAAGTAAGTATTAAAATTAGTCTATGTGATCAGTCACTTTGTGCTAGTTTGAGGCTTGGCGAAATCGAAACCACGTTACACAGTCACGGCTTTCAAATGATGATCTATGCACTGCAATGCGCACCTGAAGGTCATCATCAGGCATAAGTTACATAAATATTCACAAGCGTGCTAAAAAATATCCCGAAAGCGCACGACGAGTGTAGTGTATACCGTTACCCCCTGAACACGATTGCCATTGGGTACTTCTTTGACTTACATTATGTGGTAACTTCTGTCTATTTACTTATATCTACTGTTTATACTGGAGATTGATGGCACTTGGTGGAATCTGCTACACATATTGAATGATTAAACACTTGTACTTTTCCCACACTTTATTTTATTTTTATTTTTAACCTGCCCGGTTTTACCTCACGGCATTATCAAAGGTTTACTGAATTATGTATTCAGTAATTCAGTAAACCTTTGATAATGTCGTGAGGTAAAACCGGTCAGGTTAAAAATAAAAATAAAATAAAGTGTGGCAAAGTACAAGTGTTTAATCATTCAATATTTACTTATAGTTTCATGTATGTTCTAATTAATAGCTGTGCATTCTCTCGCCTCAGTAAATTACCTACAGAGCGCTTTCATGTTTTTCTATCACGTGTGCCGATGAAACTCCTTAGGCAACACTTCAGTAAGGCATTTTAGGCTGGTGTACCTGTCGGATCGGTAAGTCCTGTCGGGTTCAGTTAATGATATCTTTCAATAGCCTTCTATCAAGTCACACGGATATCTCAAAATATCAATCTTTCTACTTAGTGTTCAATGAACACCGAGTAACCATGAACATTATGCAAGATTACCAATTGGTTACAGATCGCCCTGAATTACTTTTACGTTTTAGAAGCAAGAGTTAAGGATTCAATAAACATGGGTGACAATCTGAAACGGTACACCAACCATAGTCGAAAATGTCGTAACATAATTACACCAGTAGATTTGGACTACCCTTTTCAATAGCTTAAGTCTTTGAACCTAAAGTTGCAACATTCGTTTTCTTATCGTTTATGAGAGCAACAGAACAGTAAGGTATTGTTGAAATGAGTTCAATGCTTCATGGTTTTAATGAGTTGATAAATCTAATTAACACTAATTTCTGCTTGAAGACTGCACTCTTCTAAATTCTTAATAGACATCTACTGTCTTAATTACTAGGCCTTCAAGGGCCGAGCTGACCCGCCTGAGTCTTGAAGTGGCAAATAAATTCTATTCTATTCTTACTTCTCATTGATTGAAATAACATTCATTGTTGCACCACGTATGTTTGTTGGTCATTTCTTGGCATTGAAGTTTAGCAAGTTCTTGCAGCCCTTTTGGGATACTCGACCTAGGGCGCGGTCGAGGTCAGATAGGTACAAGTTGCCGTTTTGACACGCATACATGTGAGCAGGTTTGAACTCTATTTTGCGCTAATAAACATCATATTTATAATACTAATTGTTGCTCCGCGGCTCTATCGATTATCGCGACCACGCGCAAACAAACAACAATTCCTTTTCCAAGCTCTAGTCTATTCTTTACCTACCTATCCAATTTCTTCAATATCTGTGGTTTAGGCGTGAAAGCGTAACTGACTTACAGAACAGATATACTTTCGCAGATAGGTAAGTGTGTAACGAAAGTTATGAACTCGATTTTTGAGTAGGTATCTAAACAAAAGGCGAAAGTAAAAATAATAGCGTACAACGATCATCTTCACGATTATCTATACTAGTATTAAAAAAACTGATGAGTTTGTTGGTTTGTTTGGTTGAATGCGCTAATCTCAGGAACTACTGATTTTGAATTGAAAAAATATGTTTTTATTGAATAGCCCATTTATAGAGAAAGATTACAGGGGCATCATTACGCTACTCCTCGAGGGAGCGGAGCAGTAATCATAATGTCGACAAATCCGGCAGATTCCCATACATTGTTTGAAATTTAATAGAATGGTTTATGGTGATAAAGCCTTCTGAAGTATGCCACTGGCGAATAATAATAATAATAATAATAAATATTCCACAACATTTCACACAACGCTATCTAGACCCATGGTAAGCATAGCTTAACTAGCTTGTGTTATGGAATCTAGAATGCGGATAAACATACTTAGATACGTTTTTTTTTTTGTAAATACATACATATTATACATAGAAACACCCAGACCAATGCAAATATACATATTCATGCATACAAATATTTGCACCGAGCGGGGATCGAACCCGCGCCTCCTGCGTAGCGGCCACGTTCACTACCGCCACGCCACGGAGGCTGTCAAGTCAATAAAATAATTAAACGTTTTCTTATTCAGTCTTTTTTCTAATCTCAAACTCATTACATACATACATAAATTTTCGTGCCTTGCGATCGCTGGCCACAATTTAAAAAAAAATCTACCAAGTAAACTCTTATAGGTTTGACTGTTAGCCTGCTAGGTGCGAGCAAGATAGATATAAGAGAATTTTAAATAATAACTGTTTAGGGGGCATCAATATAATCATCCAGATTTGTTCTCTTGCCAGTCCAGGGGTTATAGATTATATTCACTGTATAAATAATATAATTACCACGGTATAATATTCAATACCTATATGTATGAAGCAAATATAACCACAGTTCCTGGTTTTCTGATAATAAGTGATATGACCTCATTGAATGTGCAAAAAAATATCAACGATAACATTGTAGCCTAAAGGAAATGGTACAGCTTAATACCAGATAAATATAATATGAATACATACTATACCATACACACAGCAATAAATCCATATTAATATTATTATGAGTACAAAAGTAACTCAGTCTATCTGTTACACTCTGAGTTCAAAGAATTTATTTCTCCTAAGAACATACATAATAGTTCACTTAAAATGAGATATAGAATATTTGATAGCTTAAAATAATGTACACTTCAGCACTTTGAATGCTCATGTCTCAACCACTGCAAAATGGGTGAACATTGAAAGGCTAGTCACTAAGGTTTTTGTACTACACATGCATTATCTGTTAAAATAAATATTTGTTAAAATAAATTTTAAATAAGTCTACTACATCTCTATTGTTGAATACCTTCTAAAAATGTAAAGTACATACCATAATTATTTTCTTTGTTTATAATAATTCCTGTGTGATCTCCTCCAGCCACATGAATTTTATCACTTGCCTCTGGTTCTACTGCCTTTCTTTCAATAACTAAAGTTGTTGAATTAGCTGTCTTGCACTTTGGTGTCATTACAACTTTTTCTTCATTTTCCGCCATTTTCTTTGTAGTGATTCCTATAAGTAAACAGTATTAAGTATGCAACAGGATTCTCACTGGAAAGGATTAGATCAGCGCTACTAAATTACGAACTATGACTCATTCGTTTGACTTAGTTATCAGCACAGTTCACTAAGGACAACATTAAGTATGTTACTAAAGAAGGTTACAACTGCTAATGGGATACCAAGAGACACAAGAAATATCAAATGTGTTGTTAGATCGAACTTTCACAAGGCAATCGTGTTTAGATGTAGAATAGGACGTAGCAAATCGTGACATTGTTTGCAACAAACCTTCAACTGAAGTTCTTCTAATTTAATTTCATAAGTCAAATAGACTCATAAAATAATCGAGTTTCCAGTTAAAATAATGATGACTTAATAATAAAAACTTATAATCCCATGAAATTTATAATATGCTCCTATTTACAAGTACCACCAAACCAAAACATATTTGACACTGACATACTGACAACTGACAGTGACAGTTTAATTTAAATTATTTTTTTAATATTTTGATTTTTTTTATGGCTATCCGACCTTTAAGCTCCAGACACTTCAATCAATCAATTTATACCATACTGCAGTTATGTTCATAAACATCAATATAAACCTATATAAACCTTTTAACCTATGACCTATGAAACCGGTCAAGTTCAATAATAAATACTGTGGAAAAAGTACAAGTGTTTTTAATATGTGTAACAACTAATTCCACCAAGTGCTATCAATCAACAGTATAAAATATAACCTAATGTCATACTTGGGCATTTTACGAATACGAGCACCAACCATTAGTATTTTTTTTCTAAAAGTGGGTAATATGTTTTAATATGACGTTCCTAAATATGTTTGATTAAGAAAAAAAAAAGAATTATTTTTAGTTCGTAATATCCCCGTGTTCACATATATTATACTAGCTGTTGCCCGCGGCTCCGCCCGCGTGGATGTCGGTTATCGCTTAGTGTTGATCCGACGCTATTGAGCATTAATTCGCCTCTCTACTCAACTTTGTCCTCGACTATGTACTCACCTCTGTTCTCGACTTTCTACTCGCCTCTATATTCCACCTCTCGCCTCTCTACTTGCCCATCCATTCGATTCTCTTTTCGCCTCTCTACTTGACTCTCCCCACTCGCCTATCTACTCGCACCTCTACTCAACTCTCTATTCGATCTCTACTGGCCACTACATTCATCTTGCCACTCGCCTCCCTATTCACCTCTCTACTCAACCCTTTACTGCGTTCTATTTGGCTCTCTAGTCGCATATTTACTCGCCCCTGTAGTCGACTCTACTCGACTTTCGATCTTTACACGCCTATCCACTCGTCCCTATAACAATCTCTACTCGCCTCTCCACTCGCTTCTATATTTGGTTCGCTACTCGACTATGTCCGTACCAAATTTCATGAGGACATCTTAAAATAAATTCTTACTATTTATGCCATATTCACCTCCTTTTATGTGCCAATGAAAAATTTTAAACTTTAATCCCATAGCCCTATTCCCCTTCCCCCCTCCCCCTTCCATCCCTTTTTCGCGATAAGGGGTAGCCTATGTCCATTTCCAAGCTCTAATCCATCTCTGTACCAAATTTCACCAGGATATCATCAAAAATGACTAACTTTCATACTAACTATCCAGTCCTTATCCCTCCCCCACCCTTTTACCACATTACACATTTTTCGCGATAAAAGGTAGCATATGTCCGTTACCAAGTAGTCCCAAATTTCATCAGGATATCTTCAAAACTGTCAAACTTTCATACCTTATTACACCCCGCCCCCCCTATGCCTCCATTTTCGCGTCAATAGATAGCCTATGTTCGTTCTCAAGCTTCAATCCATCTCTGTACCAAATATATCATCAGGATGTCTTCAAAACTGGCAAACTTTCATCCCCTATAACCTCCCCTTTATCCACGTCTTTCGCGACAAAAGCCTATGTTCGGTAGCCTATGTTCGTTCCCAAGCTTTAATCTATATCTGTACCAAATTTCATCAGAATATCTTCAAAAAAGACAAACTTTCATCCCATAGCCATATTCCCCCCCTTCTACCCCCCTTTTCGCGATAAAAGGAAGCCTATGTCCGTTCCCAAGCTCTGAACTATCTCTGTACCAAATTTCATAAGGAAATCTTCAAAAATGACAAACTTTCATCCCAAGGCCCTAGTCCACCCCTTCTAACCCCCTTTTTGCGATAAAAGGTAGTCTATGTCCGTTCCCAAGCTCTAAATTATCTCTGTACCAAATTTCACCAGGAAATCTTCTAAAACGATAAACTTTTATCCCAAGACCCTGCCCCCCCCCCCCCCTTCTTCTCCCCTTTTCGCGATAAAAGGTAGCCTATATCCGTTCCCAAGCTCTAATCTACCTCTGTACCAAATTTCATTAAAATAGCTTCAGAAATGACAAACTTTCATATAAACTTTCATCCCCTATTTCCCCCCTATTTCCCCCCTATTTCCCCCCTTAAACCCCCTTTCTCATGATAAAAGGTAGCCTATGTCCGTTCTCAAGCTCTAATATACCTATGTACCAAATTTCATCAAGATCGGTTCAGTGTTTTAGGCGTGAAAGCGTAACATACAGACAGACAGACAGACATACAGACAGACAGACAGAGTTACTTTCGCATTTATAATATTAGTATGGATAAATATAAGCAAGATTTCTTTTTATTTACAAGTTTCGGCCTGTCTTTCGGCCTGTCTTTCAACCGGGCACTTAGACATGCGCTGTACTATATGTTTCGCCTTCTACGACACTTATAGGAAGAGATGGGGCGGTTAAGGAGTGCTGGAACGGTGGAGTAGAATAGGTTCTAGTCCAACGAAAACCAACACAGCATTTATTAAATTATGTAGCAGCACCAGAAACAGTATGTTCACCTACATTTAGAGGATTTCCTTTGGTTTCCTTAAGATCCCAGCTTTAGATCCTAGATTTTCCAGGGCCTCAGGAGGTTAAGGGTGGTTCGATCCCTTGAACTATCCTCTTTTCAACATAAAAAAAGAATCATAGGAATTCGTTCTTATGTAATTGGTGTTGAAATCGCGTACCACATGAAAAAATAATAGTCGAAATTAGAATCTCCTCCTTTTTGGAAATTGGTAAAAAGAATCGCCCGTGTGCGGTGCGAAGGTAGTCAATGGGCACATGACCCCTTGAAAATTCAGAGAAATCCCTAAGTCCTTATAAAACTAAAGAGAAATTCTAAATTCCACATGATTGTACCTAAGGCCACTAAGAATAAACAATTAACACCAGAATAAAGAGCATGATGTTTTGTACTACAGTTTCACGGTCTTTTTGTTTATTCAAATTGATTATGATAGGAAAAATAGAATTGGTTCTGGCGGGATTTGAACCCGCAATTTTCGTCTTATAGGGGAATGCTCTGACCTCTGAGCTATGGAACCATGCCTTGATCCATCCAAACTTTCCTATATAGAAAAAGAGCACGGATTCTGATGGGGATTATGGGAGGCACGTAATGAGATGCTAGTTACAATTATATGCGTATATTTCATGCATATTAGACAGAATTAACTTAAATTTACTAAGCTAAAAAGACATTTTCTTTTTACGTTGTTAGAAGTAAAAACGTTGCCACGCAACCGCCGTGACGTTGATATTCGAAGGCTTGTCATAGCCCGCCTTCACTCCTTCTCAAGGCTTCAAACCCATCAGCCCACGGAGGCGCAGGAGTCTGGGACCTGCCAATGACTTGGTTAATATGTCCGCTTCCATTGTTTCCGTCGGACAGTATTCTATGTCAACAGCTCCTTCTTTGATACAATCTCTTATATAGTGAGCTTTTAAATCTATGTGCTTTGATTTACAAGACACTATGGGATTGTGACACAATTTGATGGCAGACTGGTTATCATTGAATATAATTATTAGGGGTTAAAGTATGAAATTGCCGATTTGTACTGACAAATTGAAATTAGTTTTTTTTTTTAATTTAACGTATTTATTTAATCAAAATAATTACCATTATTATCTATACATTGCTGCCATCTAGTAGGAAGGTCATTTATGCCTTTGCGATAGAACTCTGGTGATCTAGATTCGACAAACTGTGTGAAAGCATTTTGTACTGCCTCCTGAGAAGAAAACTTTTTATCACATAGAAAATTGTCCAAATCACGAAAAAAATGGTAGTCTGTTGGAGCAAGGTCTGGCGAATACGGAGGGTGACGGATAGTTTCTAATTGCAGTTCCTGTAGAGTTAAAACGGTTTCTCGTGCTGTATGAGGTCTCGCGTTATCATGGAGCAATAATGATGAAGGAGCTGTTTCACTGCTATATAGTTTTGCTATCATTGTTCGGAGTTCGGCACAGTAGACATCTGCCGTTATTGCTTGACCAGATCGTAGAAAGCTATAGTGAATAACACCATGCTGAGACCACCAAACAGTTACCATTACCTTTTTATTGGTAAGCTTTGCTTTAGGACACTGTTGTGGCGTTTCACCTGGGGTCAGCCATTGCATTTTTCGCTTACGGTTATCGTAAAGAATCCACTTTTCATCACATGTCACAATTCGATCCAATATTCCTTCATTTCTGTATCGATTCAACAAGGCAACACAAGTTTCAACACGCATTTCTTTCTGCAGATCAGTCAAATCATGAGGTACCCATTTTTCACATTTTTTGACGTGACAACGTCTTATAAATTGGTTTGCCGGGCGACACTTCAAGAAACTGCGTTACGATTTGCGTTACGCTCCGCGTTATGCGCTTACAATGAGAGCGAGTGAGAGGCACGCGTCCCGCCTAAGAGCGAGAGAGACAGACATAAAAAGTGAAAGGCACGCGTCCCTTCCACTCGAGCACAGTTAGCCCGCCTAAGAGCGAGAGAGACAGAGCGAGAGAGAGAGTGAGAGAGATAGGCATACACACCGGTTCATGTCTTGTAATTAATAATTTAAAATTTAATTTTGTTTATAATTCTTGCAACAGCTGCATGCATTAAAATGTTTTAAATTGTTACTATTATTTCATCCTTCTTCCTACTATACGAATGAATATTCACATTAAAATTATTTTACCACTCAAAGTCGTTGTCACGTAAAACTTTCGCCTGTATACCGACTTTACAGGCAACCAAATTTTTTATTTTATTGATTTGACGCAAATGCGTCAATATTGTTGGTAAGGTAACGTTAAACCATGCAGCTAATTCCTGGGTAGTTTGGCTCGGATCGGCTTCCACCATGTCTTTCAATTCATTGTTATTCACCTGTGTGGACGGCCTTCCTCGTGGTTCGTTCTTCAAATCAAAGTTTCCATCACGAAAGCGTTTAAACCAAAATCGCACGGTGCGTTCATTAGCAGTCCCCTCTCCAAACGCAACATTGATATTGCGAGCTGTTTCTGCCGCGTTAGTTCCGCGTCGGAACTCGTATTCAAAAATCACTCGAATTTTCGAAGTATCCATCTTTCTTGTCTAAGCTGAATAAAAAAAAAACAACTGAAAGTCGATAATCGAATGTTGCACATTTTTAAATGAAGAACTACATAGGTACCATGTGGAAAAAGTTTCACTCAAAAATCTCAAACCATGAAGGTTCTATGTCAATTCGAAGTACCTATTACAATGAAACGGCAATTACATACTTTAACCCCTATTATTTTTTCTGATTCACGCTGCATGTTGAGGTCTTCAAATAGAGCTTTTAAATAGATGGCCTCTTTGATAGCTTCAGTGAGCGCAATGTATTCTGCCTCTGCTGTAGAAAGTGCTACACTTCTTTGTTTTTTACAGGCCCAACATAATACACTTCCAGCAAATTTAAAACAATAGCCTGAATAGGACTTCCGGTCTATTTTGCATGACCCCCAATCTGCGTCAGTCATGCCATATAGTTCTTCGTCTGATTTGACGTAGTTAAGACCACTTTCTTTTGTACCTTTAAGGTACCTCAAGATACGCTTTGCGCTTTTAAAGTGACTTTCATCGAAACAGTCGTTAAATTGCGCAAGGTAGCTAACTGCAAATGCAATGTCTGATCTGGTTGCTACGGCCATAAACATTAAGGTACCGATTAAGTTTTTATATGGTAAGTTTGGTAAACCACTTTTGTTCGGTTCTAGTGTCATGCCTGGTTCAATTGGAGTAGACGCTGGTTTGCAGTCTTTCATGTTGTATTTTTCTAGGACTTCTTCTATTTTCTTCGACTGTTTGAGTATTATTTCTTTGTCTTTATAATCTACCTCTATGCCCAGTATACATTTTGGCTTACCCAGGTCTTTCATTTCGAACTTCTTGCGTAGCATCTCTTTTATTTCTTTTAATTTCTTAGGATTTGAGCATGCAATCACCATGTCATCAACATATATTCCGATAATGGCTCTTGTGTTTTTCGCATTGTAGTTATATACGCAGGGTTCTGCTTTAGAAGGCAGAAATCCGATATTTTTTAATTCAGAATCCAGTTTGATGTACCATTGCCTCCCTGCCTGCTTAAGTCCGTATAGGGATTTCTGTATTGAACATACTTTTTCTCCTTCTATACCTTTTAAGTCTGTTAGCATTTCTTTCGCTAGGTTATATAGTTAAATCTTCAGATTCTAATTCTGCGACTAGTATCTGTCTTAAGTATGTTTCTACATAATCTGGTAATTCCATATATATTGTTTCCTCAATATTACCGTGCAGGTATGCCGTAGCAACATCCATCTGATTCAGATGTAAGTTTTCCTGTGCAGCGATAGCAAATATAGTCCGTATTGAACTCATCTTAGCAACAGGTGCATATGTCTCGCTGTAGTCAACACCGGGCCTTTGTTTGAAGCCTCTTGCTACGAGTTGAGCTTTATTTATTACTTCGTTTTTAGGTTTCATTTTCTTCCGTAATATCATTTTGGAATCTATGGTTTTCATACCATTTTCTTTCTTTATTATTTTACATGTTCCATTCCTTACATGCGATCTAATTTCAGATCGTATAGCATCACTCCAATCTTCGTTTGGGTCAATATCATCAGATAAATATGCTAGTTCATAAGCTAGATTACT
Source organism: Eilema caniola (assembly GCA_949126895.1). Lineage (NCBI taxonomy): Eukaryota > Metazoa > Arthropoda > Insecta > Lepidoptera > Erebidae > Eilema > Eilema caniola. Next base: position 12,999,868 of record OX421471.1, on the reverse strand, counting down.
TTCACCTGTATCTCCTTCAGTAATATAATCTTTTAACCATACGGGTGGTCTAATTTCTCTTCTAGGTCTTTCTTCTTCATCGATTATTTCAGTTGCATCAGTAAAATCTTCTGATAATGATTCATTGATTGTTGGCTCAGGACTTCTAGCTAATTCAATAGGTTGTCTTTTTTCACGCATGTTTTCACCATGTCTGGTTTCATCATATCTGAGCTCATCACATCTGCTTATTTCAATATTTGTATACTCTTTCATTTTTTCTTGTTTGTTTTCATCATTGATGTTTACAGGTTCATCGGGTTCGTCATAATACATTTTCGGAATTATTTTTACATCTCTACTTATGATCATTGAATTATTTTCAGGAATGTATATCCGAAAACCTCTTGCATTACTTGCATAGCCAACAAACACACCTGGAGTAGCTTTAGGTAATAATTTTGAACGTTTCTTTTTCTGTAAAACGAAAGCTTTACTACCAAAGATGTGTAAGTGATTTCCCGACGGTTTTCTTTTTGTCCATCTCATGTATGGTGTTTCATCTTTTATCGCCTTACATGGGCTTCTATTTATAAGATAATTAGCTGTATGTACCGCCTCAGCCCATAAGTGTTTTGGTGTTTTGGCTTGTATCATTAGACATCTTGCCTTATCCATTAAGGATCTGTTTTTTCTCTCACAGACGCCGTTTTGTTGAGGCGTGTATGGGGCACTCAGCCTTCTTTGAATTCCATAGTTGCTTAAGTATTCATCGAATTCTCTATTCCGGTATTCTTTACCATTATCAGACTGTAGATTTTTTATTTTTAATCCATGAAATAACTCTACTTTGCTTTTGTATTCTTTAAATTTTTCAAATAATTCATTTTTTGTGGCCATGAAGTATATACAGCAATGTCTTGTATAGTCATCTATAAACGTGACGTAATACTTGGATCCGGCTAATGATTCTATTTCAAATGGGCCACATACATCGCTATGTATTATTTGAAGCGGCTCTGTGGTCTTTATTTCATCATGCCGAGTAAATGGAAGGCGTGATAATTTACCTTTTATACAGGTTTCACACTAATCTAGTCGGTTTCCTTCAAAATCAAGACCATACATTAATTCTTCCTTTGACATTTTAAGTAAATCTTTTTCATTGATGTGACCAAATTTCAAATGCCACTGCATCATTTTATTTTCTTCGGGAACATAATTAGCATTTTCATTTCTTGAATCGAATTGCAAGTAATACAAATCGTTATGTTTCGTAGCTTTCAATAGTTTTTCACCGTTATTCCCTAGAATGTAGGCGGCCTCTTTTTCAAATAAAACCTTTTTGCCATTTTCAGTGATCTTTGATACTGACATTAGCTTTGTTGACAGATCTGGTACGTATAAAGTGTCATTCAGAAAATAGTTTCCTTTTTGTTTTTGGACTGTCACTTTTCCTTTTCCTTCGATTGCTGCCGTATGTTTACTTGATGCTAATTTCAGTTTTCCACCTTCCTTCGTCATTTCTGTGAAGAGGTTTCTGTCACTGCACATGTGGGAAGTGCACCCGCTATCAAGGCACCACAAGTTATCACTTTTATTTTCCATTTTGGAAGTATTTAAACAAACATTGAAGTTTTGGTTGGGTCTTTCTTCTTTCTGTTTATTTTTCTTTTTGTTTCCCCAACAAGCTTGTGTTGTATGGCCTACCTTCTTACATTTTTAATAATATTTCTTTTTCTTACTGTAAAATGCTTCTTCGGTCTCATTCTCTTGTTGGTTATTTCTGGCTTCACTCTCCTCGCATATTTTAATTCTTAGTTCTTCCGGTTTGGGAAGTGTGTCCCTGCTTTCTATGGCAATCCGGAAGTTTTCGTAAGTTGATGGAAGACTGTACAACATCATTATACTTAGTAAGTCGGGATGTAATTCAATGCCCATGTCTGCAAGTTTGTCAACAGTGTCCATGAAGCTCATGAGGTGCTCCTTTATGTCTTTATCAGCTTTTTTTAGAATAAGCTGCTTTAACAGTGTTGCTTTCCTTGCGGGTCCCGTACTTTGATAAATGTCCTTGAATTTTTTCCATAGCTCATGTGATGTTGTGCACCCTTTCACTTGTTTTATTTCTGATGGTGAAATTAGTAACAATAATTCTGACCTTGCCAGTAAATCCTTTTGTGTAAATTATTGTTTCGCGCTTGCATCTTTCGGCTCTTTTATTATGCCGTTAGCGCACTCCCACAGGCCGTTTTTTATTAGTACTGCTTGCGCTTGAACACTCCATGTATCATAATTATTTTTTGTCAAAGTTTCGATACGATAGGACGTCGACATCTTTTCCGATAAATACCTTAGGCTCTGCTACCAATTGATGGGGATTATGGGAGGCACGTAATGAGATGCTAGTTACAATTATATGCGTATATTTCATGCATATTAGACAGAATTAACTTATTATAAAATAAAATTTACTAAGCTAAAAAGACATTTTCTTTTTACGTTGTTAGAAGTAAAAACGTTGCCACGCAACTGCCGTGACGTTGATATTCGAAGGCTTGTCATAGCCCGCCTTCAGATTCGAATCCCTCGTGACCCGATTGACTTTTTTTCTATCTTAATCGATTTGAATAGCATACTAAATGACTTAAAATTTCATTCAATTTTTGTTTATGTAACCCATTTGTATCCTTTTCAATGACTATTGCGCATTTTTCGCTTCTACTGAAAAAATGAAACTGGACTCTGGTGAATCGAGGAAAATGACTAGCAATTGTCTCCTGTGATTTCTGTACCCCAATCCACAAGGTCCGATTCTCGTCTCACTTGTATGCCTACTTTGGTATTGAAGTCCCACATACCAACGTTGTACGTGGTCTTGGCAGAGTGATTTTTTTGAGGTGGGCACATATTGAGTGAACGACTGTTTGTGATTTTTAGGATTCGCTATCCGGTTCAACACACTACCGATTTACCAGAAACCAACACTTCCCTGGGAATGTCGAACCTTCTCTGAAGTAGAAAGCTCACTTGACTCAAGGGTTGTCCCCCTATATGTCCCCCTATAGGACGACTGCATGAACGAATGTCATACATGTTCGTATGGCAGCCGGGGCCGACGGCTTGGCGTGCTCTCTGAGGCAAAACCAGACCAATGCAAATAGCCAAATGCATGCATACAATTTTTTATACTGAGAGGGGATCATACCCGCACCTACTGCATGGCAGCCTCGTTCACTGCCGCTACGCCACAGAGGATGTTTAAATATGAGGTTGGCTAATTAATATAATGCCGGTAACTTCTGACCCGCCGCCACTAGCTATTTGGGCGCTCGACACACCGATTTGGGTCATCTGTTGCCCAAGACGAGATCGTCACTGACACTCGCACCACGAATGACCCTGGGCCATCTCCAGTTACGAGATGTCCCCATCAGGTATGAAAGCCACGGCCCGCTTCTGCTAGGGTGGCAGACCCATGCTCTTGGACCGCGGAGGTAGCTTAGACGCCTCCACCCATCGTGATTCAAAAAGTGGGCCCTGCAGGTCGGGAGCAACCTGAGTCTGGACCACCCCTTCTACTTCTCGAGCAATGCTTGCTTGAAGGAGGCTACGGCAGCCCATGCGTTCCTGCTCTGCACTATTGCTGTTAGCAAGGCTCTTGAATAATAGGACCCTTACCCCTAGAAGATCAGCAGAACGTGTGACACGCCCCTGGTATTGCATACGTCCGTAGGCCATGGTAACCACTTTCCATCAGGTGGGCCATGTGCCATCAGGTGTGGCTCGGTGGCTCAGTGGTCAGAGCATTCATCATTCATCATTCTTTCAGCAGATCAGAGCCTGTAAGGGAAAGATCGTGGGTTCGAGTCCCACCTGAGCGATTCACTTTTTCCTATCTTAATCGATTTAAAAAATGACATACGGTTTTACCCACAATAGATCTCAAGCTCATCCGTATTGCGATGACTTGGTTGAGGGCATGAGTAATCAGTATTAGTAATTACTTGAGATCTAAACTGCAGGTGATTGGTGACATCGACTGTGACTTCAGGGTACACATTGCCGCTGTGTGGGCCGCCTAGATGCCTGATGTCATTTCTGAACCCCAAATGCTCATCACATTGAAGGTACAGGTCTAAAACGGCTGTGGCCACTGTTGGAGTGACATAAGCGGCTACGGAGTTAAAATTACTTCGGAGCGGAGTACCATGTAAAGATCGCTTGAGGACCTTCGGCATTCGCTGCATGTCATGTCCGTGACATTGTAGATAAAACCGAGAGCCGCCTTCATTGGTGCGTTTTGCGGAAACTATCAAGTTACATGAGGAACAAATATCTGGCAATTGTGCCCCTGCCGGATTTCGATAGGAGGGATAGACCCAAGAAGTGCTCTCTTGACGACGTAGTGCTTCAACACATGCCGACAGTCTCTTTGCTTGCATTTTAATTTCAATGTAGTACAAGATTATAGATGACATTAACTATATAATATAAACGAAACTATATAATATAGCGAAATCTGGGCAAGACTTGACGTTTAACAAATTTTGGAAAGATTTGACGTTCAAGGGGCGAAAACTCCAAGAAACTTTTGACATCCTGAGGGCGACAATGCCGCCTCTTTGGACGCTCGCGTGCCGTGCACACGGAACAGAAAAAAGAGTGGAAGTGTGAAGTAAGCGTGGCACGCGTGTCATTCTTATGCGGAGATTTGCAAGACCTTACAATTTCAACCTTCAGTCGCATTCAGTCGTATCTGTCATCACGTGTATTTGACAGTTTTGCACCGTGCGTTATTTAATACTATTTAATAGAAATATGCCTTACTGGGCCATTTTGCAGTGTACAGATGATAGTAGGAGCATAAATATTCGAAATAGAGTTGTTTTATACCATCAATAAGTTAGGAATATAGCAGAATTTATAACAAATCTTATTAAAATGAAAAGTAATAAAATCAAAAAGAAATCAACCTTACCACATATCAATAAAGATTGTTTTTGATTACACACAATAGACATGTCATCTTATTTATTCTAGAACTTTCTTTGCTATTCATTTAGTGATGTAGTCAAACTTTATCGATATCTACTTTTTAGAAACATTTATAAACTTTTGTCAAATGGCTTTATTGTTTTTTTTTAAATATCACGGAACATTCCGAACACTTCTGCATACCGATTCAAAGGATTCGGGCGTGACGTTATAATGTGTAGTGGCATAGACATAGCAATAATATACGTTTGCAGCAATTACTGCTGATTTCCTGGTATTTATTGAAGAGTTTCGTGGTCTCTCTCTGGAACCCTTTATTGGATCTTTACAAAAATTAAATGGTATCATTTCGGAATAGTCTTCTTTTGAACAAAGAAGGAATTTTGCAAATTCGTCTACACATGACGAAGCTATGCGCGTACAAACATACAAAAATATAAACTTCCGAATTGAACAACTCCAGCTGGATATTTTTTAGTTTGTGGACGCGGTGCAAAATGCATACGCGATCAGCAAATAGATTTGGGTGCTCTACGTTTTTCTCATTTTATGAAAATTAAACTAATTATTTCAAAGTAGTGTATGAAATTGCTCGTAATATGGTCTTAAAACACCCGTCTCATATGGGTAAAATACTCGCACTCGTATTTTAAGTATCCTTAAAGCGATTTCACATTTTCCGATATTGGGTGTCTGACGCCGATAGCCGTCACCATGTGCTGTTTTCACATATATTCAATAAAATCGGTCCGATACGGCCATTTACTGGATCACACAGACTGGATGAAAAAAAGAAAAAGAAACCTAGCAATTATTTTCAACATATTATCGAGTTCTTTTTCTATTTTATACACGGAACAGAAAAAACGATGGGAGTGTGAAGTAGGCGTGGCACGCGTGTCATTGATATGCGGAGATTTGCAAGACCTTACAATTTCAACCTTCAGTCGTATCTGTCATCACGTGTATTTGACAGTTTTGGACCGTGTGTTATTTAATACTATTTATTCGAAATGGAGGCGTTTTATACCATCGATAAGTCAGGATATAGCAGAATTTATAACTAATCTTATTGAAATGCAAAGAAATAAAATAAAATAAAAAATCAACCTTACTACATATTAATAAAGCTTGTTTTTGATTACACACAATAGATATGTCATACTTATTTATTCTAGAACTTTCTTCGCTATTCATTTAGTGATGTAGTCAAACTTTATCGATATCTACTTTTTTTAGAAATATTTATAAACTTTTGTCAAATGGTTTTATTGTTTTTTTTTTATATCACGGAACATTCTGAACACTTCTGCATACCCATTCAAAGGATACGGGCGTGATGTTATGATGTGTAGTGGCATAGACATAGCAATAATATGCGTTTGCAGCAATTACTGTTGATTGCCTGGTTTATTTTTTTTTATAATTTAGAAAACGGGAATTAACGCGATCATGGTATAGGTACTTACATACCTCAGTCAGCCTGTGACCATGGCCGGTGTAACCTGGTCGAAACGTCAGGCAATCAAAGGTATGTAAATACCTATACCATGATCGCGTTAATTCCCGTTTTCTAAATTATATATCATGGAACGCGAGAGTTTAAAAGTTAGTTTTTTTTTTTATATAGGACACGTCAATTTGACTTTACCTTGCCTGATGGTAAGCTGAAGGCAAAGTCTCAGGAGAGAGGGCCACCATTATACACACGTGCCATGTTAACAAAGGTGGCACTCAGCTTGACGGCCTCATCAGATGCTTTTTCACGCCCCGCTTAAAGGACCCGGGACTGTAGGAAGAGGGAAACACGTGAGCTGGCAAGGAATTCCAGGTCTTAATTGTGCGACAAAGGAAAGAGTCACCGAACCGCTTGGTTCTTGAAGGAATGTTCTGCACCGTATGCGGGTGACATCTAAGTCCTGCACGTGTCGTCCTGTATAGGAAAGGAGAGGGTGGGACTAATTGGAATAGCTCTTCAGAACATTCGCCATGGTAGAGACGGTAAAATACTGCCAAGGAAGCAACATCTCTACGCAGCTGCAAAGGCTCGAGGGTACTCGTGACCTCAGGATTTCCGAAAATGCGGACCGTACGTCGCTGCAACCTGTCGAGAGCATCTAATATTGAAGTGTTTCGTGGTCTCTCTCTGAAACCCTTTATCGGATCTTTAAAAAAAAAAATGGTATCATTCCGGAATAGTCTTCTTTCGAACAAAGAAGGAATTTTGCAAATTTGTCCACACATGACGAAGCTATGCGCGTACAAACATACAAAAATATAAACTTCCGAATTGAACAACTCCAGCTGGATATTTTCTAGTTTGTGAACGCGGCGCAACATACATACGCGATCAGCAAATAGATTTTGGTGCTCTACGTTTTCTCATTTTATGCAAATTAAATTAATTATTTCAAAGTAGTGTATGAAACTGCTCGTAAAATGGTCTTAAAACACCCGTCTGATACTATAAAATACTCGCACTTGTATTTTAAGTATCCCGATTTCACATTTTCTGATATTGGGTGTCTGACGCCGATAGCCGTCACCATGTGCTGTTTCCACATATATTCAATAAAATCGGTCCCATTCAGCCATTTGCTCGATCGCACAGACTGGATGAAAAAAAGAAAAAATATCCTAGCAATTATTTTCAACATAGTATCAAGTTCTTTTTCTACTTTATTTTATTTCCTTCGATATCGGAGCCGACACTAATATCGGATATCGGATGCGCCGGATAGTGTGAAAACGTTTTTATTTTGTAACAGTTACATAAAATATCTACTTTAAATGGACACTTGTTTTATTTCAATTAAATAGGTACATACGTAGTTTGACGTCTTCATACATTTTTAATCGTTAATAAAAAACAGTTCAACAAGCTATAAAATCCCTCTTTTTTAGTACTCTTAGATTATAATTAGTAACAGCGTTTTAATCCTTTGACATTACGAAAACAAATTTCAAATCTATCGATATTGCCAAAATTTTATGTCACCGGTCTAGCGTTAATGTTAAGGAGTTAGAGTGAGAGAGATAATACTTCAAAGTAATATCAACCGTATTCCTAACGCTTAAGGGTTTAAATAACATTCTTGAAATAAACGGACATCTGTTGGGGAGTAGTTGAACTTTTTCGGAATAGAGTTAGAGTGAGAAGCAAGTTTGATCCAGATACAAAACGTCGTAAATTCCTTTTTTTATCTATATAAAAGTAATCACTAAAACGATTGCATAAGGTATGTTTTCGTTTTGCAGTGTGCATATTTTAGGCTAGTTTGGTGTTAAAGATATACGACCAATCAAAACAATTGTTTACTAGTAGTGCAACGTATTATTATCTGGTTGCATGTGTGAGTTTGGCGACATTGGTTCCGCTATTGAATCTGTCCTATCACACTTCTAATAGTTTTTTCTGTTCTGTGATTTTATATTATTTCCTTCGATATCGGAGCCGACACTAATATCGGATATTGGATGCGCCGGATAGTGAGAAAACGCTTTTATTATGCAACAGTTACATAAAATATCTACTATAAATGGACACTTGTTTTATTTCAATTAAATAGGTACATACGTAGTTTCACGTTTTCATACCTTTTTAATCGTTAATAAAAAACAGTTCAACTTCTGTACGTAAAGGATTCTAAACGCTGTTAGTAATTATAATCTAAGCGTACTAAACAAGAGGGTGTATAGTACTCTCAGATTATAATTACTAACAGCGTTTAGAATCCTTTGACATTTTGAAAACGAATTTCAAATCTATCGATATTGCCAAAATTTTGTTTCGCCGCTCTAGCTAGGGTTAGAGTGAGAGAGATAATACTTCAAAGTAATATCAACCGTATTCATAACTTTTAAGGTTCTAAATAACATTCTTAAAATAAATGGACATCTGTTGGGGAGTAGTTGAACTTTTTCGTAATAGAGTTAGAGTAAGAAGCAGGTTTGATTCAGATACAAAACGTCGTAAATTCCTTTTTTTATCTATATTAAAGTTATCACTAATGCCAATCAATAAGGTATGTTTTCGTTCTGCAGTGTGCATAATTTAGGCTAATTTGGTGTTAAAGATATACGACCAATCAAAACAATTGTTTACTAGTAGTGCAATGTATTATTATCTGGTCGTATGTGTGAGTTTGGCGACATCGGTTTCGCTATTGAATCTGTCCTATCACACTTCTAATAGTTTTTTCTGTTCTATGGCCGTGCAGGCCTTACAGGCCCGCTTACAGCGAACCTAGTTAACTGTACTTATATACTATATAATGACTAATAATATAATAACGGTCGAAAACGACTGGAATTAACCTCATGTAGTCTGTAAACCGGACCGTTTGATACGTTGTCCCATCGCGACGGCTTAGTTTAGTGGTCACGACGCCGCGGCATCGCGCCGTACCCTTGCTAGCTATTTAAATACCACGATAATACAAGGTACAGTCCTAGCTTGGCAGCCATGTTTTGTTACACTCATTCAATATGGGTTATTAGAAGATTATATTTATGGGTATGTTCTGTCCAGTTCCGTCCATATTCTCGTAGGTCAATGGCGAGAATGGCGAATTCGTAGGCTTTCTGTAAAGAAAAACCTACTTCCCAAACGTACCCTTCCCATCTGTCATATATGTCATAATACGTAGCCGATTGCCGATGCCGATTACGAGGAAACAGTAAAGCAGTAAAGTAATCCAATCCATGCAAGCAGTCATTTAGTTTGGAGGGAGTGAAAACTTCTGAGATACTTTGAAGTGATTCGTTTCGTACTTTCTACATTTACAATAGTTATTCGTAATAAAAAAATAGTGTAGTAAATTATTAAGTGAAATCAAAATGCAGTATAAGTTATGTTTTATATTTCTGCTCCTTTCAGTACTTGTAAAAGAATCTATTAGTGCAACTTTACAAAGTGTAAGTGATGATGATCTTTTGGAGTTAATTAGAGAGAGAGAAAAACTTATTGTTCTTTTCAGTGAGTATTATAATATTTACATGTAAATAAACAATTAAACATTAATCTTTATGTTAATAATAATGTTTAAATGCACTGCCAAATTATACAACATGTTACAATTAATTTAATAAAAATCTTCCTCCTCAGCTAAACCAAATTGTGATAAATGTGTGCAGTATGAAACCCATTTAGAAAATCTAGAAGAAGACTTTAAGAAACATGTAAATGCTGTTAGTGTAAAAGCTGTTACTAGTCACTTGGCTCGCCTCTACAATCCGGCTAAAGAGCCTGCAATTGTTTTCTTTAGACATGGGGTGCCTTTATTATACAGTGGTAAGAATTAAGATTAATTACATTTAAATGTTTCTATCAGATTATGACTAACTGGATAGACATGTAAAAAATTAGTGCAGACTCATCTAGACCTCAGTAATACATATCGCTGCCCTAGTTCAATAGTAAGAAATCTTAAAAAAAAATCAAAATGAGATAATTATTGAGTCATGTATAAAAAAAAGGAACTTAACCTTGTAAAACAAGCGGTCATCTTGAAAACGCAACCTAGTCCTAAATACTTTAATGTCGTAGCATGACATTTTAAGCAATCTTTTATCCAGCAATGGGCAAGATTCAGACATCTGAAGATATCTAATGCGTAGGATCAAAGGTTTAGTTTTTTTAGTGCTCTACAGAGATATCTGAAGATGTCCTAAAGATGAAAATAATAACTGATTTCAAAATTAGGACAATTTCAAATATCTCAGTATTATGACCTGAAGAAACTGTCTCTAGATATAGGGAAAAACTTCAACATAGACGAAAATGGACAAAAAATTGTATGGGGTGAGATAAAAAGTGTTCAAATAAAAAAAAGATAATCCGTATACATTTGCTTATAAAACTTCATTTGCGGATGATGGTTTTACAGTTGTTAACACAAGAAGGAAACAAAGGAGCTATATACTCGTACAAGAAAATACTTCGTTAACTTTGGAAAAAGCTTATTCTGGACCACCAGCCATATCAAATCGTAAAAAAACAGATTTACTGTCACTTTGTAGGGCATATTTAATTCCACAATCTCAACACAGTTTTTACGAGTCGCTAATAATATCCTCCACCAGCAACGAGGAATATGAATATGATAGCGACTGTGAATAAGTTAGAAACGAATGTTAGAAAGTTTAACTCATTTGCTCAAGCTTACTTTTGACTGATTAACAACTGATTATAATTTTTAAAAGACTTATTTGAGGCATTGGTAATATTTGGTAATAAATGTTATTAATTATAAATAAATCTTTCAGTATTTTCCATCATCCTATACTAACCATTGCTGTTGATATAGTGGCACAATTTACAATTTACTAATTGTATCCTGTGCAACACTAAGACATCATACAATCTTGTCTAAATCTGTCTAATTTTCCCAAATTTGAAAGTTTGTTTAGTATTATCTATAGTTTTGTTGTACAAAACAGTATTTTGTATCACTATAAGGGTTACAGTAGAGATAGAAATTATACTTATATACTCTCCCAAGCCGATTTCGGCTACGGTGACTACCACACGTTCCTTTATTCCGCAATAAGAGGGCTACGTTGGGCTGCCCTGTCGTGTGCCCTAATATGACTGCAGTAGCCAATCCTGTTAGAAAACGTGCGAGAACATTGCCAACACGTCAGGACACCATTGGTATAATTATAAAAAATAGCTGCTGATGGTCTGGCTTTAAGAGCATCGCGCTTCGAATCTAGATCAGATTTTCGTTGCTCTTCGAAGTCATAAATCTTTTTCTGCACCAGGCTCCTCCACTCCAGACGATGGCTAGCAGTTTCTTCCCACCTTAGCGGGTCAATGTCGCATCGCTTCATATGTCTCTTCTGAACATCCTTGAAACGTAAGAACTGGCCGCCTTGTTTCCGCTTGCCGTCTTGGAGCTCAGAATAGAAAATGCGTTTTGCGACTCTCTCGTCAGCCATACGCGAGACATGACCGCACCAACGCAGCTGCCGACGCATCAAGTACGCCTCAATGCCACAGACATTTGCCCGTCGAAGTACTTGAGTATTACGAACTCGATCTGACCATTTGATGTTCATAATGTCTCGCAAGCATTTGAGGTGAAACCCGTCCAACGTGCGTATATGCTTGCGGTACAAAACCCATGTCTCCGAAGAGTACAGAAGGTTTGGGAGAACTACAGCCATATAAACAGAAACTTTAGTGGACAGTTTCAGATCGTGTGAACGCAACACCTTAGACCGAAGTTTTCCGAACGCAGCCGCCGCAGAGCTTATGCGGTGGTTTATTTCGCTTTCTAGGTCACACTTGGACGCAATTGTGCTGCCTAAGTACTTGAACTTTTCCACCTGTTTCAGCTCACAATTGTCCAGGCTAATTTTTAGCGGGTCTGCATTGCCAATGAAGTCCATTGCCATAACTTCGGTTTTAGAAACACTAATTTTGAGTCCGTAGCGACAACAGACTTCATGGAGGTTAGTAATTAATAGCTGAAGTTCTTGAGAAGAGTTGGCGACAAAACACAGATCGTCTGCGTACATAATCTCCGTGATAGCCGCGTAAGAGACCCTAGTGCGGGCTTTAAGTCTAGCCAGGTTAAATATTCCACCATCGGTTCGGAAACGTATGTTGATGCCAGAAGAATTTCGTTCCAAAACTTCACGGACTGCCATGGAAAAATAGAGCGCAAACAATGTCGGGGCTAACACACATCCTTGTTTGACTCCACAACTCACTGTAAATGAATCTGACTCTTCCCCGTTGTAGGTTACGCAGCAGGTCATGTTGTCGTGCAACAGTCGGATCAAACGAACAAATTTCTCTGAACATCCTAGTTTTGCCAGTACGGTCCATAGTGCTTCTCGCGGTACACAGTCGAAGGCTTTCTCCAAGTCGACAAAGCACAAATAAAGTGACTGACCTTGTTCGCGACTTTTTTCTTGTAGTTGGCGAATGGAAAATATAGCCTCGCAAGTGCCCCTGTCTGGACGAAACCCGAACTGGGTCTCCGGCAACAACTTTTCCGAAATCGGTAACAGGCGGTTGAGAAGTACTCTGGCAAATATCTTCCCAGGAACAGAGAGCAGCGATATACCCCTGTAGGAGTTACAGTCAGAACGGTCCCCTTTATTCTTATAAAGTGTCTGTATGCGAGATATCTTGAACTCAGGTGGAACTTTTTCTTCGTCCCAAATGCGCTGAAACAATTGCCAGATTACACAGTGAAACTGCTCTCCTCCGTACTTAAGCAGTTCTCCAGCAATGTTATCAATGCCAACTGCTTTCTTATTCTTTTGCTCTTTGATGGCTTTTATGACTTCATCCAGTGACAGCGGTTGGTCAAGAGTGATATCTTCCGGCAAATGGGGAATAGATTTGATGTGGTCGAGATCTGCTCTTCGATCTACATTAAGCAAATCATTAAAATACTCTGCCCAACGTTTAAGTATGTCCTGCCTAGCAGACAAATGTTGAGTCCCGTCATGTGATTTCAAAGGGACACTACTTCGCATGGAAGTGCCAATAATTCTACGTACTTCCTCATAGAAAGCACCCAGCTGATGTGTATCCGCAAGCCACTGAATTTGTTTAGCCTTTTCAAGCCACCAGCTATCCTTGTACCCCCTGGTGATTTGTCTTAACTCCGTTCCACTTTTTTTGATCTCCTCAGATAAGCCGTCACTGCCGTTGGATCTCAGTAATAGGTTACGGTGTTTCTCCAATGCCGCAGTTAAAACCATGTCATTTTGGTCGTACCAATCTTCGTTTATGCGGTTTTTATGGCCTAGTACTTTGGTGGCAACAGTTTGTACAGAAGAAAATAAATACTGCCACTGCGACAACATTTCCTTTTCACCGTCATGGGTATCGTACGCTGTTAATAAATCTGACAGGTTCTTTTGATACTCTTTCCGCACTTCTGACAAACACAGCCGATCTAAATTGAGGGATTTTGGCTTAGGTCTGATAGCCCTTCGAGGCAAGCGTAAACGCAGTTTAAGTTTGGAAATTAGTAACCTATGGTCAGTCCAACAATTAGCGCCACGCATAACACGGGTAATATGCACCTGGGGTACATCTCTTCGCCGGATTATTGCATAGTCAATTAGGTGCCAATGTTTGGAGCGTGGATGCATCCAGGTGGTTTTGTATTTATCGGGTAGTCTGAACAACGTGTTAGTGATGGTAAGGTCGAACTGTGCACACAGGGAAAGCAACAATTGTCCATTACTGTTCATCGTGCCAATACCATTTTTGCCCAGAACACGTGGCCACGACTCATTATCTCGACCGACCCTCGCATTGAAATCACCTAGAAGTAATATCTGCTCTCTCGAGTGAATTTTGCTCAAACATTGACAGAGTTCCTCATAGAATTGGTCTTTAACACTTTCTTCGTTGGTCATTGTAGGTGCATAGACGCTTACAACATTGAGGAAGTTATTATTCTCTAGAAGAAGACGCAGTGTAATTATGCGGTCCGAGATGTATTGCGGACATTCTGGTAGCTTTTTGACAATGGATGTTTTAATAGCAAAGCCCACACCGGCTTGCCTGGATTCGGTCTGGGAACGCCCTTTCCAGAAAAATGTGTATCCACCGCCTACTTCTTCAAGCTCGCCTTGGTCAGCGAAACGCGTCTCGCTTAGAGCAGCAATGTCAATATTATAGCGACCAAGTTCACGAGCAACGACGGCAGTTTTTCGCTCCGGGCAAAGGTTTCCGTCATTGTCAATCAGCGTACGCACATTCCACGCGCCAAAGGTCATAACTGATGTTTTTGTTTTTGTGATCTTCTTGTGACGTCGACCGCGAGAAGTGGGGTGCCCGAGCAGCCGCGGTTGCTACCCCCCCAATATAAAAGGACGAGCTTTTTTTGGGACACCTTTTCTAGTCCCCTCCCCGGCTGGGCGGGGGAAGCAGTGCCCCCCTAAATAGGGCTGCTTCGTCACCCAAGGTGCTGCCCAATCTGCACTGTCGCCCTATTGCAGCGCAGAGACGACCACTCTCCTCAGGCCGCCCACGTGTAGGCATTGGACAAAGCCGAGCGTGCACCTTTACCCGACCTCTCTACCGCCACCCATCGCCGTAGGACTTGTCAGATGTTCGGAGTCCAGGAACATAAGCAGTCAGATGCGCGTGACATATTAAAGTGCGTAAGCAGTTGCGCTGGTACAGACGCACTCTCTCGTCCTTGCCCTCGTGGATCCGATGGAACAGGTAGCTGCTACAATCGGTAGAGGGCTTGGATGCAGTCTCTAGCCGATTTTATACTTAACCAATTATTTATACTTAACCATATAACCAATTACAAATACGAAATTATACTTAACCAATTTAGAGACAACATCAAAATATAATTAAATTCATATAAAATTTTGAAGACAATAAAAGGTTATCTTGCCATTAAAAGCCTTAAAATTAAAAATATAATATATAAATACAATTTACAGATATCTTAAACGCATTAAAAAAAACTTCCATAGTGTTGTATGTGTGTGCATAAACAAGATTTCGCGTAATAGTATGTAAAAACCTACCAAAAACTTGAATCGAGCATAACTCAAAAACATAGGTACCTTTTCAATATATCTCACTATTGAACTAGCCCAGCGATATAGTCTTACAAGTATCCAGATCTTCAACTGCAAGCAAATTTCATTGGTTTTCGTGGTTATCAAGGTTGTTCAGGAGTATTGCAATTGCATGCTGCATTACCCAATGCTAATTACTTCATAATTTCTTTTGTGGAATTTAGGTAAAATAATACAAATATTGCACAACATGTTGCAGGTCCAGTTGTCAGTGTCCCAATTTCCTAAAAGATAATGATGTTGTACACATAAGTTTACTCCATAGATTTTAATTATTCATTTATTAATTGGGAATTTTTAAAAATCAATAATTTTAATGACATATCTTTTTTTGTGGCGCCTTTACAATTTAATCCACTATATATCCATTACAAAGTAACTAAACTATGCAAGTTATTTTAGTGTTCCAAAATTATCTTTCATTCCAGGCGAACCAGACGACAATGAAATATATGGGTTCTTTGAAAAAAATCAGTCTCCTGCAGTTAAAGAACTCACTGATAAAATATTTGAACATATTACACAGGCAGCTACAGGTGCCACTACTGGTGATTGGTTTGTTATGTTGTAAGTATATTAAAATTTGAAGTGTTTTTTTTAATACCACTTACGTGGCAGACAAGCATACAGCACACCTGATGGAAAGTGGTTACTGTGGCCTATGGATGTATGCAACACCAGGGGCATCACGCTGAAGAAACCTTCTAATGCCCTTCTTGAAGAACCTCATATTATAGTCGCTTGGGAAAAATGTAGAGTGCAAATTAAATCTATGTACTTTTATCAAATGTAAAAAAAAAGGAAGAATCTCAGTCACTTACAAATGTGTAGCATCCTGAACTACAAATCAGACTTTTTGTGATTTTTGACCTACTTCATTATAATAATCATGAATTTGAATCCAAAATTGAGATTCTAAAAATAATAAAACTTTAACACTTTCTTTATCATCATGTCAAAAATTATAAAATTCTTCTATATTCTTTGATATAAAAATAGAATAAATAGGTACTATTGAATATTGGATAATAACAATAAAATAATTTTTGTTTTGAAATCATAATAATATAAGCAAGTAAGTATATAGTATATACTGCATTTTAAATTAACCATTGTTACACATAATTTTCACACATGAAATGTTGTGACCATGTCTGTTCTACTAATCTGATTGTGTTGTGATATTTTGTTTGGTTTGTTCAGCATTAAACCTCATTTACCGATTCAGACCACCCAACATTGTCCATGGCCCTATACGGGTGCCCCGTGTGGGCGGACACCCCGTAGGCCAGGTACTTGCCTCTGCTGCGTGCAGCACAGAGGACGGTGGCCGCCAAGGCCATCAGGGAGTACCGCACGATATCCCTTGAAGCGGCAAGTCTCCTGGCCGGATCGCCACCGTGGATCCTGGAAGCAAGGACCCTTTCGACACTGTATCGGTTCCGAAAGGAGGCGGAGCGGGGATTCGATCTCAAGATATTCGGGTCGAGAAATCCCGGCTCCACAGGGACATGGTGGCCGACTGGGAGCGACGACTTGAGCAACCACGTGCAGGGCACGCCGTGATTGCGGCGGTAAGACCCATTATGGGGAGTGGCTAAGGAGGCCACACGGTAGCCTCCCATACCGTCAGACGCAGATCATCACCAGACACGGAAACTTCGGCCGGTATCTGCATCTGATGGGCATAGAGCCAACGCCCGAGTGCCATCACTGCGACGCGAGCGAGGACTCGGGGCTGCATACGCTCACTGTGTGTCCGGCATAGGAGAAGCCGAGGCGGGAGGTTGTGGCAGCCCTGGGGGTTAGAGTGCTCACGCTGTCCACCTTGCTCGCTGCGGATGCGAGGGCGGCCAGCGCCTTCTGCAAGCAAGTCATACTCGAGAAGGAGACAGCAGAGCGGGCGGCGGCACCGTGGCCTGCTTCTACTAGGGTGACGGGCCCTCCCCCGCAGTCATGGGGGGCGGAGGCCGTTCTGCACCCTCCGACCCCCGAGCCGCCTACGAACGCGGGCAGCGATGTGCGCGAGTCTGTCTCGCTCATCGTGCCGCGCCCGCTTGCTGCTCCCCATACCGGGAGCGGGTCGGGGACCGCACGGTGGAGTCAGACCGAAAGGGATGGCCCTGGGTTAGCCGGGGTGCAAGGATATGTCGTCGACAACCTCACCTTCGACCCAGCACAACGACCCTCAAACGCCGTGTGGTTTAGTCGGTTCGAGTCCGACTAAACCTCCGGCACCACCAGGTCCAATTCAAATTCTAATCTAATCACCAGATTAGATTAGAATTTGATTTGGCCTTTTCTGCCACCTTAAAGGAATTAAAAACTCTTCTTGAAACCTGATTTGAATTTTACTTTCTTCAGTTATGGAGCTTCCTGTGTGGAATGTCAAAGACTGCATGCTGTGTGGGAGAGTGTTGGAGCAACATTAAGAGGTCGCATCAATGTGGCGCGCATGGATGCAAACTTAGCAGGATTGAATACAGCAAAACGGTTTCATGTAACTAAACTGCCTAGTTTTCTCTTGTAAGTTCTTTTTGGAATGTATGAAATGATGAAAACTGAAACGAGTTTATTTAGTATAACTTTTTGCTGTTGATAATAATTGGTTTATTGGGTTACACGTTACCCACATAATTAAATAATTCCAGTTCATTTCATTCAATTAGAACAAACAGTAATAACAAAATTACTATATTCCAGATTCCGACTGGGCAAGGTGTACCGGTATGATTTGCCACTAAGTGATGTGAAGTCATTTGTGACATTTGCACAGGATTGGTATAAGAATTCCAAAGGAGAACCTGTACCCCTACTTGCATCTCCATTGTAAGTATTTACTCGTGAATATTGAAGATGAGCTAAATTTAGACCATCTCCATTATGGTGTGGCGTACAGTCAGCATCAGATCTATCTTGACTAAACTGCGGTCGCGGAGTAGAGAGAATTTCTTACGTTGACAGGAGGCGTGGCCACCGTTTTATGCGATCATAAAACTTTTGCATGCCGAGATAAATTTTGTACTTATAATTTTTGGTGGGTCATATTCACGACTTGTTTCATGTTATTATTGTTATTTATTTCGCAATTACATTTTATTTCTATTAAATACTGAATAAGTATGTATAATCTACTGTTTGATTTTGAATAGTTCATTTAAAACATCGATCAGTAAGTTAAACTACTTAGTCCGGTTGCCATTTGGATGGGTGAACGCTTAGTTGTATATTATATATTATACTAGCTGTCGCCCGCGGCTCCGCCCGCGTGGATGTCGGTTATCGCGAATCGGACTATAATTTGAGATTTAAACTATCCTATCTCTCAAGTTGGATCGAACTGCACATGGTGTGCGAATTTTATTATAATCGGTTAAGTGGTTTAGGAGTCCATTGAGGACAAACATTGTGACACGAGATTTATATATATAAGATTAAGTAGATTCCTACTGTCATAATTAACGACCATGACAGTAGAAATCGACTTTTAATGTCTAGGCGTAGGCCTAATGTGGGTAACCTGTAACTCACGACTAACTCACTCAGACGCAAGCCACTCCCAATATAACCGGAAAAACCAGGTCACATCATATTTAAACGGACTTCGGACTCCGAGGTGAAGGTTTCGGACTAACAAACTTGCACTTGATACTAAAAGGTTGGTGAGCGCTATCCGTAAGTCTAGAGGGCAACGTACGAAATTTTTTCTGTTCGGCGACCGTGCTTGCGGCGATCACAGCAGTAGCATTCGAAGGGCTCACCTTCGAGTCTGGAATCTGCTTCAGGACAGGCCTAATGATGGTTTTATAGACTTGCACCCTTCCACATACCCGACATTTTTTGGGGTCACAAATGACATCTTTTTTTTTTTTACGTGCGGGTAATCCCCACGGATACCCACCCCTCCGGAGGGGGAGGTTATGTCGGACTCGAACCGACTAAACCGCACGCCGTCTCTGGGTCGTAGTGCTAGGCCGAACACAAATGACACCAGCCACGTCACGCCACTTTGCCTACGCGGCGGCATCGCGTGGGTTGATTTCCGTTCTGGCCCCACCGGACTACTATTTTAGTATGCAGTACTATCGGGAAAATTTCCACTTCTGGACTACCCAGTAGTATCATCATGGGGATGCCGCCTGCGCTTTTATCCCTACAGAGGGCGCTTCGAAATAGCCAAAGTTAGCTGTCATCTACATAGATTTCAGTTCAGTTCAGTTCTTGGTTTATGGCTCCGCTTGCATATTGCTGCGACTCTGCCAGTGTCAATGTCCAGGAGTGTCATAAACTTCAAGATAAAGTGATCCGTTCAAAAATATTTAATTAATAATTTGCAGAGAAAAGAAAAAAAACCAGTAGGTTGTGATCTTACATAGATTTCATTGTTTGTCTCTTCAAATCTGACAGCTATAAGTTTGTTATTGTCACAGTTGGTTGGTTGTTGTTTGGTCATATGCTGCTGCCATCTACAATTACTTTTACGTCGGCATCCCCATTGCAAAGAGTGCCCCACCGCACTACCAAGTCCCATTACTTTAAAGTAGTGCCGCAAGAATTAGTTAAATCTATTGTAACAAAACGTACTCGTTCATAATATCGACAGTCACTACAACTATATCGATGGTCTCTGTATCGAAAACGTTCCATCGACGGGCTAATGTATTGACAGTACCCCAAATCGATGGTACGCTACATCGACAGTACACTAAAACGACAGTATGCTACATCGACAGTAAAACAAATCGATAGCACGCTGCATCGACTACCCGACCGGAGCCAGGTTAATTGTGATAGTTGCGCATAAAAAAACGCGTTATAAAAAAAACTAACCTAACCTAACCAAGTCGGATGACTTGGTTAGGTTAGGTTAGTTTTTTTATAACCATGCAGAAATAAATCATTTTTCTAACTGTTGCTCGGGTCGGGTAGTTGATGCAGCGTACTATCGATTTGGTTTACTGTCGATGTATCATACCGTCGTTTTCGTGTACTAACGATGCAGCGTACGAACGATTTGGGGTACTGTCGATGTAGCGTACCATCGATTTGGGGTTCTGTCGACACATTAGCCCGTCGATGGAACGTTTTCGATACAGCGACCATCGATGTAGTGACTGTCGATATTATGAAGTAGACCCGTAACAAAATGCTGTTGCTGTTGCTTTTCATGCAAATATTTTATTTGTTTCAGTGACGAACTTGTCGATTGGTGTGTAGAAATGATAAAATGGAGTATAGCTTTCGGACTTGATATTTTGGCGAAATATCCCTGGATTTGGCAGACAGGATTAGCAGGTTTCGGTTTAGTGGCAATCACTGCTATTATAGCTCTTTTCATGGCTGGGCGATCTAGGCCTGCTAAGAAAGATAAAAAGGAAAAAAAGAGTAAATGATCTTTTCCTGCTTTTGCAGTACTTATCTAATATTGAATTGGTGCAAAGAAAATGATATTTTTATGCATTTATAGTTATTATTTTTTTATAAATGTTAAATCTTGTAAGTATGATGTAAGAAATGTTATTTGCTCACTATATGTATTTTTAATATACACTTAATTTTAATAACTTTATGTTTATTCCATGAACATGATTGTGTGTTGTATCTATTTTGTGAGGATTCAATATTTTGAGGGAATTTTTATATGGGCATGTATTCACACAGTCTGTGATATCACAAATGAAATAATAACACATACATTAGTAAAAAGACTTTGCCATATACTGACCATCAGTCGTGGTGAAGTCATATTAATGTGACCTTTCTTTATAAACAATAGAAATGCATAGTACAAACTTTCTGACAACTTAATTACCGTATTTTGATAGCTGTGAATGTGACAAACTGGTTTGGTTTTAGAAATAAAAGAAATTTGCTTAAAATGTTTTTTTATTCTTGTGCGCGATCACAATATTTTAGTCATATGTATGTACCTACTAGTTATTGCACTCAGAATTTTGCATACAAATGATAATAGAAATTAATAATATTTTTTTATTATGCTATGTTCAAAATTAAGGTATCATTTTGAACTCATAAATAATATATATTCAGTGAATTAAGACTTATGTACTTACTATTAACATTATATGCTTAAAAAAAAGCTTTGGCAAGTGACAAAAAAACTAGTAGTAAAATGTAATTAAATAAATACTAAATACCTACTTATTTCGCTAAATTGTCATATGAAGTGTTTTTTTTTTAAATAATAAAAAGATCTTACTGACATTTCAATATTTCTTTGTGAGATATCATAGCAGATAATCTCACGAAATTTCAGTCTTTCTTTGATAAATTAATTAAAATAAAGTAAATTAATTTGTTAATTCATTATTATCAACTAAAATTCGTATGTACATGAATGTACTTAGTGGATTACTTTGGGCTTGTATACCCTGTATTTCGAGATAAACCACAGTGAAGACTAAAAAGTGTCATTCATTAGCCTAAGTGATTCAAACACACATGAGTACAGGTACTACCATAGAAATATATTAGGATAGAACGGCTGTACGCAGTATTCATCTGCGTGTTGCGCGTGGCGACTTGTTTTCAAATTTACTTGTTCATTTTTATTCTACAGTTGACGGTATTTTTAACTATGTTATCACAAGCTAGTCTAAACAGTGCTGATTACTTAGCACCTACGCTTCGATTCGCTTACGCTTTCGAAAATTCCTGTCTCATAGGACAGGAATTGACTAAAAAGCTGCCACGCGCTCACATTGCCGTTCTATCCTAATATATTTCTGTGGGTACTACCCATTATTAGACACACTCAAAAGTAATTACATCACTGAAAGAGTGCAAAGGAAACTACTATGTGATAAGTGTTACACATAATTAGGTGTTTTAATGTTACTAAAAACCTACATGAAATTCAAACAATGCATGGATTATTAGTCATGATAAAAGTAAATTTAAATTCAATAGTATAGATGTGTAGTAACACACACATCCTGTTTCGAGATCTGTAACTTCATTCAAAACAGTGGGACACCCTGAAAGTCATATATATATGTCGCCGCCAACTAGCTTAATCAGCCGTTCAATATTAACGGCCTGAATGATATTTAGCCGTCTCGTTAATTACAATTTTTAATAACCTGGCTGGCTAATGCTTAGGCCAATCGTTAGATGGGGCACTACCTCGAAATAATATAGAAAATTACATACATACATACATATACTTACATTTGTAAATCCCCGAGGGGGTAGACAGAGGTGTATTCACAGAAAATTAGTGATAGGTTTATTGTGATAGCTGCGCAATCCGACTTGGTTAGGTTAGGTCAGAAGGCTAATGCAGGGGCGTAGCTCCCGAATTAAGCCTTCGTAGTTATTCTTTTTTTTTATAACCATGCAGAAATTAATTTTTCTTACTATTTAATTGGGTATTATCCTGTAGTTAAAATAAATTATTTAGCTGAACTTATTAAATTAAGAATAGTAAAAGAGTGAAAACAGTATCTTCGGTTCTTATTTTATCGTTCTTATTTATTTTTAAGTATCCATCCAACCTTTAATAGCAAATTATTTGACTATTAAATATTATGACGTCACAAATAAATTTTTCATACAATTTTCCTTATAATTTACCGTTTTGACGTTTAATAAAAAGTAACTAATTTGACTAGTCAGTCAAATACCCAATTAAATGGCTAGGCAAGTAGTTAAAGGTCATCAGTCCAAGCTATTTGCTTAGCCGTTAAATTAAATGACTGAACTTCATTCAGGCCGTTAATTGAATGGCGCCGTTTAGGTAACTGCCTAGGCAGTTAGTTGAACGGCTGATTAAGCTAGTTGGCGGCGACATATAGATATCGATTAAGTAGATAAAAGTTTCATTACATTATTTGGGCGGAGTCATCGAAAAACAATGTTTAAAAATGATTACAACATCATTCATTGTTTCCGATAGTTCGTATGAGTGTCGGTAGATGGCCCGCACCGTCGCCCTAAAGACGGTAGTATAGGAGCATTTGGATAGCTTCAGGCGTAGCTCGGTCGTCAGAGCATTCCCCCTGTAATGGAAAGATCGCGGGTTCGAGTCCCGCCTGAGCGATTTACTTTTTCCTATCTTAATCAATTTGAAAAGTTAGCATAGTAAATGCTTCAAAATTTAATTCGACTAGATAAAACGATGACATATAAATAATAAATGTAATGTAAAATAATAATAAATGATAATGTAAAATTATAAATTGTGTGTGAAATTATTTAAAATTATTAGTTAAAATTATAAATGTGCAATCTGATAATTATAATTACCAACTTGCACATTAATTTATAATTTTACATTTTCTTTTATATGCTTAGCCAGAAGCTTAGTTGGTTAGGGCATTAACACTGCAAGGGACTGATCGAGTCTCAGTGGCCAATGCGGATGCAATGTTGAATTTTTTCAATTTAAATCAATTTAACATTATTTTTCGACATTTTATATTTAAAGGACTTGGTCATTGCCTACATGAGTCATTAGGCAAAATGAAAGCCTTGATGTAAGTATGCTTAATTGATGGGTTAAGTCTTGAACATATAAAAAAATATTTTGCACCCAACTGTACAACATATGCTTCGATTTGGACAAAGTAAACATTTGTACACATGACATTAAGAATGTGACCCAAAGGACAAGTTAGTGCCTATACAGGTGCATTGAATAACCTACACAATGACAACACCTTAATAAAATCAATATAAGTAGTAGATATTCATATCTAAATTATTCACCTACTTATTTTAGCTATAAATAATCCATCCCTTATATTGTGTATAGCAACAACATACTAATTAAACATAGTAATGAGGCCAATATTATTGGGAATCAAATCATAAATTAGTAAAATAGAAAATAAATATCAACCTGCTAAGCTAAGCTGAAATTATGAATTTCTTAAAAGATTACAGTCAAGACTGATTAAAGCTGTGCTATGCAGTGTTGTCTGAAAATGAAATGTATGTGTAAATATTAAAAATATACTAATTTTTTTATATGTTGTCTACTTCTATGTTTATTCTAAATACTGAAGCTGGATCGGCCAGTTCCAATCTGACTGCATTTTCGAATTTCTTAAAAATTGTAGAAAATTCCATAATGTTTTGAGGTTTGGATTCTATCCACATTTTATCAAACTCATAAAATAAGTAGCAATAAAATCTATGAAACAAATTTACGTTAGGTAAATACTGTTTGGCATTGAACATATAGGTCTTAGCTGACCCATCTTTCAATAAATAGTAAGCCATTGATGTAATATTTATACCAACAATTGCATAAGTATATCCATATACAGGATGCAGTGAATGGCTTAGTACATGTCGGGCAACTTGTGGATAGTCTGTAGCGAAAAATAGTAGATTTTCTAGACCAAGAAGGCCCATTCCTCGGAAATCAGTTTTTGGATCATCACCCTGAAAAAGGTTTATAGTATTTAGAAGGATAAGCACCAAATCAGTTCATGAATGGAAACAGTAATATTAAGATAAAAGTATTAGAAGCAAAAATACCTGAAATCCAATAAGTTGCCATTGTTTTGTCACTCGGCCTTCAAGTGCAGAGTCAGGCACTAGCAGAGACCATAACTTGAGTAATTTCTCTTCATGTTCATCATTATTACTATCAAATTGAGTCTGTCGAAGCTCTTCTACCTCATTAATAACTCTTTTATAACTCCAAATCTGCTCTAAACAGCGACGAAATGACACGAGAAATGAGCTATGTAGTTTTGGATTTATTTTTTTCACTCTTATTATGATAGCAATTGACGGATCTAAGATTTCGCGAAAGTTGTTAGGAACGAACCTCCTTTGTAATACTGTGCTATCTAGATGAGAAATAACTTCTTTAACATCTCGAGTACGAGATAATAGTAAAGATTTTTCGATATTACGTGTTCTTTCAGCTCCAACTCTATCACCGTAACAAATTCTTTGTAACTCGCACAGTCGTGTAGTCTTTCTTAGAAACCACTTGATGAAAGGCCTCAAGTACCATTGCAACACTGACCAAATGTTAAATACAATCATTGCTTTTACTAACTTAGAAGTAATTCTTGTATAATCTAGGAAACTTATTTTATCATTTCAATCTAGTGTTGGGTAGTACGCGTCCGATGTACTATTAGGTAACGTAACTTAGCACTGTACTAAAAGCAACGTTACTCAACCACAGTTCTTAATCGGACATTTAGTACTATTCGGACAGTCGGACGTCTATTGGTTAGTTAGTTACTATGGTAGTGCGATAGCGATACAAGCGGCGCGCGGCGAGTACGAGCGAGTAAATACGATAGAATGCGACAGCGATAGCCCCTTTAGTGAAGTGCTACATGTGATGAATAACCACAGACTATAGAAAATCGTTTTTGTAATAAGATAATATTCTACAAAAAATATCTATTTAATTACGTTAATTTCTTTTTTTATTAATTTTAGGGTTGTAAGTATTAGGTATATCTTCACGCAATTATTCTATTGAAACACTAAGGATGAGTGTTTGATAAATTAATATTGTGAATTTACGATATTCGAATTGACCAAAACTAAGGTTATTATTTTATTTTATATAAATTCATAACGCATTTCTAGAGTGACAGTCCTAAGCCTGTGTAAAGTATGAAGGAAAATCAAATTGGTATGCTTATGATTAGGTGTACTAAAGTACTAACAGTACTAATAAGGTGTACTAGTACACTGTACGAAAAGTACTAGTACGGTGCGTACCGACAGATGTCCGATTAGGCACAAGACTATTTCAATCTAGAGTTTCAGCAAATTTCGTTTAGCATTGACCCGTTGTCACCCGTTGTCATGACCACACTTTTTTTTTAATTTCATTTTTTTAAGCTTTTTGGCTTGGTTACAAGACCTTTAAGCCATATCTTTATTTAGTTTTGTTTATTCACTTTTCATGAAGATGACGATGAGTGATGATTGCCATGACGATGACGATGAGTGATGATTTCCCGCGCTCGCGCCAAAACTCTTTTAAATTTCAGTATGATCATTAGTGCTGCCATTCAATAAAATTTCATATTCCAGTCAGTTTACTAAAGTAATTTCAAAGCACCAATGGTGGACACCAACTCAATAGATTACATTTTCGAAAATACGTATGTAACAAGAAGTAAAAGTGGTAATCAACTATTTGGTTAACATGACTAATGACTTAAAAGACGCCTAACCACATACATCAAGGCTGCTTAACTTTTTTCACAGTCGGGCCAAATGTAGATACGATTCGGAAATTGTTGGCAGGCCAATGACACCGGCTCGGCATATTACTTTTTATTTTTACAGGGGCTCGAACCGACTAACACTCCGTCTGCAGGTCGTAGTTTAGCTAGGACATAGCTCTTGCACCCCGACCGACCCAACCCAGGGCGAAGTTCCTCGGGCATGGGGAGGAGCTCGTTGCGCGCCACCGCTGCTACCTGCTACCGCTCGCAGAAGGAGCCGGTAGCAGCCCACGTACTTGCGCAGCATACCATCGCGCATGGCCGTGAGCAAGGCGGTGCGAGATAACTTCCATTCATAGGGCCGCCTCTAGCTTCCTCCTCAGAGTTGGCGTGTGCAGTCCCGTGTCCTCACTCGCATCACATGGATGGTACTCGGAAGTTAGCTTTTGCTCAATCCGACACAAGAAATTCCTGAGGCACCCGTGCCCAGTGATAACCTGCGTCAGCCGTTACGAGAGGCTAACATGTAGCTGATGTGGCCTCTCTAGCCACTCTCCTATAATGGGTCGTCCCACCACTATTATGGCGTGCCCTGCGCGTGGTTGCCCAATAAGGCTTCGCTCCACTCCGCCACACCATATCCCTGTGGAACTGAAACCTCAAAGCCCAAACTTCAGGTTCGATAATATATTTTTTTGGATCTTCTTCCGATTCCCTTCATTGGAATAAATACGCGCGACTATTGCTTTTTCTTCCACTTGCGGTGGCTAGTAGATTCTTCTAGTATTTAACAAACTTATATAAATATATATGGTCCCATCGTGGTATGAAGCCTATTTTATAACTTTCATTTTTGAAAATGAGCGCTCTCCAGTGCAATTTGATACCATTAAGACCAAATGTATTCCTAATGCAATTTCAAGGTTTGGGAATGCAGCTCTGAAATTTTGATCTTACAAATAAATTGTTATTGATCAACTATGATTAAAAAAATATATATTAGGTCCTTACGTATGAAATTGGCGTTTTGTACGGGAGGAATAAAAAGTCGATTTTTTTTGTAAAATATATTTAATTAATCAAAGTATGCACCGTTGTTATCTATGCACTTTTGCCATCTTATGGGTAGTTCATTAATCCCTTTACTATAAAAACCATGGGGGCGAGAATCAATAAACTCTTTGAAGGTGGTTTGGACTGCTGCATCGGAGTGGAATTTTTTTCCTTGTAAGAAGTTGTCCAAATTCCGGAAGAATTGGTAATCTGTTGGAGCAAGGTCCGGGGAATACGATGGATGTCGTAGACATTCCAATTGTAGCTCAGCTAACTTAGTGAAGCAGCAGTGGCCTAGAGCGATTGACCAATCTCGGTTGTTTAACAGCTAGTTCTTCCTTCATGGTTTGCAGTTGCTGACAATAGATATCTGCCGTAATCGTTTGGCCAGATTTAAGAAAGCTGTAGTGAACGACACCGGCGCTAGTCCACCAAACACTTACAAGTAAATTTTTCTGAGTCAATTTTCGTTTAGGGCAGGATTTGGCTGGGTCTCCAGGGTTCAGCCATTGCGATGAGCGCTTTCGATTATCGTACAATATCCACTTTTCATCACAAGTAATGATTCGATTTAAAATCCCTTCATTATTGTGTCGGTTGAGCAAAGTAACACAGCAGGCGACCCGTGTTTGCAAGTTCGATTCACTCAATTCATGAGGTACCCATCGTTCGAGATTTTTTACTTTCCCGATTTGCTTCAAGTGGATTTATACAGTTTTGTCACTTACCCGGAAGCCTGCTGCTATCTCTGAAGTGCTTTGTGATGGATCCGCTTCCACAATAGCCTTTAATTCGTTTTTCACTTTGATCCTCGGCCGTCCACGGGGTTGGTTCTTAAGGTCGAAATTTCCAGAACGAAAACGTTGAAACCAAAAACGTACCGTGCTTTCTTTAGCGACACCAGCGCCGCACACATAATTAATTCTTCGAGCTATATCTGCAGCACTGGTGCCACGGTAGAACTCGTACTCGTAAATATACCGATATTTCATGTTTTCCATTGCGCGGTAATAAGCGACGCCAAAGAAAAAATAATGAGGAAAATAACAAATGAATGACTGTATTCCAAAGAAAAAAACCCAGCTAAATGAATTTATTAATTTGAATTTGGAATTCTTAACCAAAGAAGAGATTTCAGATCAAATTGATCAGTACGACAAAACGCTAATTTCATACGTAAGGACCTAATATATTGTGTCACAATTTAATTGCGTCACAATAATAATTATTCGCCTATCAAACTACATACCTTGCTGCATAAAGAAATATGGAAAAATTTACCAATTAGTCAATAATAACTGATTTGTTTAAAAATTGAATTACACTAATTGTTCACATATTGCAATTAGTTTATATGTATATAATTTAAAAATAATTTGCCTAAAATTTAAAATAAAATTTAAATAGCCACGGAATCGAATATCCAACCGCCGAGGTTGCGGACAAGTACCATCCCACTCAGCCATTGAACCATTGGGATACTCCCTCAAAACCAGTAGTAAATTGCAAGTGCTCATGAGAACATTTGAGATTTTGAAATTGTACTGAATGCCTGATTGGAGTGAACAAAGATAGAACAATGATATTACTGTTAATTTTCAAGAATAATATAATCATGTTTGTACGAAGTACTGTAAGTAAATCCGACGTCTCTATTGTGGGGGGCCCTCTTTTGTGAAGGCCCCGGGGATATCGCCCCGGTTGCCCTCCCCTAAATCCGGCAGTGATGGTGCCTATGGTGGTAAATCTGCAAAAATTAATGTCTAACTAAGATTACGATAAGAACCACCAATGGAGGACCTATATCTTCTTTATCCTAGCGTTAATCCCAGTAGCATCCGAAGCTTTCAACTTGGATTCTGGGATCCGCTTTAGGTACCAGTCCAACTGCGGTTTCGGCTAAACTTCGACATTTTCCGTGAAGCAACTGCCATCTGACCTCCACAACTCAAAGGCGAATCGTTTGCAGTTAGACCAGTTGTTTGAGGGCTCTAACTACCCGATGTTCGTATGGCAACCGAGACCGGCGGCTTAACGTGTTCACCGAGGCAAGGCCAGACAAATGCAAATATCCATTTTCATGTAAACAAATATCTGCACTTAGCGGGGATCGAAATCGCGCCTCCTGCGGAGGACCTAAATATCGTACTTGGCTGAGCCGACAAACGTGTAATGCTAGAAAAAAGAAACAAAACAATGAAATCATTATTAGCCATTAAAATTCATTGCTTTGTACATATTACAATCTATTAACATAAAATTGTTGTTAATAATTGTCTTAGGTAATAATAAAATTCTTAATTAAGATTGTTCTGCGTAATAGATTCTCAAAAAAAAAAATATAAGCGGTCTTCATAAAAATTCTACAGCTTTATCTGCAAAGTCGTAGATTCAAGGTGAGTGGTTGTCGACAAGACCTGGGGCAGGCTCTCCTCTCAAAATAGTGGATCGGATTCAGATGTCTTACACTGCAGCCATTAGTGCTGGTCATGGTCGGCAGCGAGTGTGGCGTTCATCTGTGAGGCAACGATACGGCCGAAAGTTGTGGTGGAAAATGAACGGCATTTATCTAGTAGGTGCAGTCAGCGTCAGAAATATGACACAAACGTCCGATATAATATCTGATTGAGGTTGAGTCCTTCACGTTATGGAATGTTTACTATCGGAAAACTGCAAGGTTAAATATCTATTTCAGTATTATATTATTCACAAATGAATTGAAAAACGAAGTACGATACACGTGTGTATTGTTGATTACTGTCTTCGGCTCTCGTAAGACCCTCGCCTGACGGCTTGGGTCTCAATATCGCCTCAGCGGTAATCACCAACTTTACACACTTGTGGATGCTATAACCTACTATTATTCCACTCGTGATTGAAATAACAATCAAAAAACCACAGTTTGATAATAGGCATCATTATGTGCCTAATTGCGGTGAGATTAGATTAGATTAGGCTATGTTCTGAGCAAGTGGATTGAAAAAACATTGTCAGCATACCGTGGTAGAAAATACCACAAGTCTATTCGATATTTTTAAATACCGGCAAACGAAAGTACATTTATCCAGTGTAAGTTGACTTACACTGAATAAATGTACCGGATGTCCATATTTTAAACAGATTTTGTAGCTTTACTGTTTATTTATAAATTGTTATTTACTTGTATAATATACACAAACCCCTAGACGAGTATTTGTTAGATATACAAACTCATAACTTAGAATAATAATAGGTACCTAAAAACGTATTTCTTTAATTTCCCTCTTTCACTTGAAATGAGAGTGGACGTACTGGGTTTTGATTTTTAACTACACGGTTAATGAAGTAACTGGACACCCAACCCCCACTATCATGCGATAAGTTTATTTTAAATTGGAGGAATTTTCCCTGCAGCCCCAAAGAGCCATAGCTGATTATATTTGCTTTCAATTTTGGACGAGACTTTCAAACTAAATAAGTACTTATGTAGGTACTCGTAGATATATAGTTACTATAATTTCTTCTAGTAGGTTAGTACCTACCTACTTTTTCTATTATTTTTCTAAGGAATGGTAATTGATATAAAATAACAGTTCCAATTCGAATTTGTGTTTTATTTGATGAAAATTGTAATTCATAAATTTTACATTAAAATTATTTACAATGCCATAATACAACACGAACGGGCGGTCAGCGTGCTGACATTTTTATATTTACAAAAGCAATTGTGATTTCTTTCATACCGCAACGGTATTTACAACGCAATTAAATATTCAACTACTTACAAAAGAACATTGAAATTAAGAATTAACTGCTACCTGTCAGATACAAACAGTGATTAATTAAATTGAGTAAGGAGGTACCTAAGGAGGTACATAGTGTACAAACCTATTGAAGTTGGATTTCATCAGTGAAAATTAATGCGATCAATTTAAACTAGGTACTTAAACTGGGTACTCACATTTTAAACAACAACATTCACTGAATGAAACATGATAACGTAATTTAGTTAAAATTGATCTTGATTCTTATCATGAAATCCACTCTTAAAATGTAAAACTTAGTATGTGAACATTAATACGTTTCCGTATTTAACAACTAGATTGTACTGTTTAAAACTAAACAAAGAATTTTAAAATCGCAACTTTAGACTCATTTAAAAATTTATGCATAAGTAAATACTGTATCATGACCATGATTCATGACAGATTTTGTTATGAAAATATTAATTGAATACTTAAATAGCTAATGTATTTATCTAATTGATTGCTTGAATACAATATACATATCAACTATATTAAGCAAAGTCTATTAATTTGTATTATTAATATAATGATGTGTAAATATTTTACTCTTAGTCCTCCAAACGTTTTATATTTCCAGTGTGCAATTTCAGCAATATAAGTTTAGACACAAGGGTGCTTACATAGAGAAGCAGGTTGGCCCCCGTGAGCCCGTGCAATTGTTTACATACCCTACTAATTTTAAACAAGAGCCGATCACCGCAGTCTGGTCGAAGCGGGCAAACCGCTTCTTTATGTAAGCACCCTAAAGCTATAGGTATACAAAAAAATCTGTTATAGAAAGCCGACTGGCGACTGGTTGTAGCTAAATAAGTAGTATAACATCGGTTACTCCCATCCTATTGAAGCACATCCTTTAATTTTTCACAGCCACAAAGTAACCGAATCGGAATAACACTGCAATATCATGCCCTTTCAGTATATTAAGCATTTTTCGTTTAGAAAAAAGTAACTGAAAGAAATGCAAATGTAAGTTTTCCAGTACAGAATTTTTAATGCCCACTTTTTTAAAATAATCATTTCATCATTTCGTTTGAAATAAGTTTTTTTCTAAAAATAGTTATGCTGTTTATGATGATTTTTCGAGGCAAATAGGGCCTTCTCAATGAACTGTATGGCTTTTACTCATTATGAGTATACCTTTTTTTTTTTAGATATCGCCCGAAGCTAACGTGCCCGGTGATAATCTGCGTCTGACGGTACGAGAGGCTACCGTGTGGCCTCTCTAGCCACTCCCCCATGATGGGCCTTACCGCCGCAATGACGGCGTGCCCTGCGCGTGGTTGCCCAAGTCGTCGCTCCCACTCGGCCACCATGACCGAGGTGAGCAGAGGCAGGAATCTGGCCTCCAGGGTGTCCGCCCACACGGGGCACTCGTATAGGGCCATGGACCGCACGACACCCGCGTAGAGTCTCCTGCAGGAGGCCTCTGGGCCCTTCAAGTTGGGCAACAACCGGCCCAAGGCATTCGCCGTAAGCACCAACTTGGGGCGCAGACTTCGGAAATGCTGTCCGAAGTCCCATCGACCTTCAAGCACGAGCCCCAGGTATTTCAACCGGGGCTTGATGTCGATGGGAGTGCCTCCCACTGTTAGGCTGGCTCCCGGGCCTGGCCTGCGCCGAGGGCCATGAAAGAACATGGCCTCGGACTTGTGCAGAGCCACCTCCAGACCCAGCCGCCGGATCCTGTCGACGACCTGAGCAACATTATGAGTATACCAGATAATGTTCTACAAAAGGACCTGGGCGGCGGCGTAGCGGTTAGCGTAGAGCGTTCGACTGCTACTTGAGAATCGCACTCAGTGCAAACATAGGTACCTAATTATACAAGTACACACATGTACTCTTTGTGCAGTATGCGTTTTGGGTGACTTTTGAGAATAGCACATAGTGCTACGGTGGCAGCGGTCAAAACCATCAATTATAGATTATATCAATTCAATCCTCGTTCAGGACCTCATTTCGCACGCGATTTGGTGTTTTTTTTCCGTGCGGGAAATCCTCACGGATACCCCCCCCCCCTCCGGAGCCGGAGGAGGAGGTTATGTCTGACGCGAACCGACTAAACCGCACGCCGTCTGTGGGTCGAAGTGCTAGGCCGAAGGTGAGGTTGTCTCGCGACATATCCCTCGCTCGGCTGACCCAGGGCCATTCATCTCGGTCTGGCCCTCCTCGGGAGGGGGGACCACGTGGTCCCCGACTCGCCGTGGCCTGCTTCTGCTAGGGTGACGAGCGGCTCCACCCGTCACCCTCAGGCCCGCGCTTATGGGGGGCGGAGGTCGGTCTGCGCCCTCCGACGCCGCGATTTGATGTTGATATATTCTGGTAACAATTACATATATTTACGTGCATTAATATATATTTACACGCAAATATATGGTTGTGGAACGGTATGTAAAAAGCCTTTTTTACATGACGTAATATTTGTTTGTTTGTTAATAATCAAGTCAAGTCCAAAAATTCGAAAAGTTAAGAGTTATTATTTCAGTACCAATACCTCATTTACCTGTATTATTCTGTGTTACAAGTTTAAAACACATAATTTCAAGCATATATGGGTCAAATATAAATTAAAGTATGATTCCCACGAAAAATAAAACTTTTTCATCATCATCTAATCTTTAAACATACAGAACAACGTTACAGAATGGTACCCCAGAAATTGTACGAGGTGTAGGGGAAGACAAGTAAATCATTTGAGGACGAATTTAAAAAAGTAGCCGGACCTTCTTGGACCCGAGTTGCGAAGGATAGAGGGCATTGGAAAATTTTAGAGGAGGCATTTGTCAAGGTCAACAGACAAGCTGTCACTGATGATCAACCGGTTGCCGATAAGAAACTACATCTTAATTTTATTAAATTTCATATTCGACATAAATATATCTGTGTATATTGTAACTCTGTAACGGACAGCAATAAAGGCTTATTTTAGTTATTTTATTAATGCATACTCAATTTTTAAAAGTTAATTTTGCCCACTTTGATTACATTTTTCATATTAAATGATTTTATATTATTAACCTAATTGTATATGTGTCTACCTACAATTTTATGTGCGATTCTACAAAGCTTGTATTCTTGATGCTGGACAAATTTAGCTAGAAACATTATTTCACCTTGATGTTTTTATTATAAAATATTTAAAAATAAATACTAAAAAAGAAGATTCGTGTAGGCATGTCCCGAATTTACGTATGATTGCATTTAGGTGAATCCCTGACTTGTTTTTCGTGTTTGTTTAGTAATTCTGTTCATGGTAGGGTGTGTTAACACTTTCGTTCTATATTACAAGCCGTATATAGATTCCTGTTGTTGAATTTATTTTAACAAAGAAATGTTTTTACAAGCGCACGGCCCACCTGATGGAAGGTGGTTGCCATGCCTATAGGCGTGTGCAATATCAGGGTAGTCACACTCTATCTGCCAACCCTGTAAGTAAAGGGACTCTTAGGGGTTGCGATGCTGAAAATATGTTGAGAATTAACCAGCATCTTCTGGTATGTTAGTCGTTGGACATAATCTGGTATAGAATGTTTATACTGTAATTCAGACTAGAAAAGAATAGAAGGCGATGCGCTTCGCATTTTGTGAAATAGATAAACCTAGAAAAGCTCCCCAAGTACAGCGAATTCGGTCTGGTACTTTCTACTATTCAGATAACAGGTAACCCAGGTTAGATATACAGCTGGAATGAGGGTTATACGGATCTGAAAAAATGGCTAATAGATCAGGGTTGTCAGCACGTATGGGTAAACCCTCTTTCAGATATAATGTTGAGACCTCATGTGGATGACACCATATGGTGTATCTTGGGTTAGCATCGTGTTGAAATATTGATAATATTGTTTGTTAAAAAACTTTCACGTGAACAGATATAAAGTAAAGACCTTTTTTTAACATTCCTTAGACACTGCAACATTATACATCGATGAAAAAGTTTATTATAATTAAGTACTTTAAACAATGGAAAACTTTTTAATTATACAAAACAGTTTCATTGTTTTTGATACCTAGTATCTCACTAATGTCTTTTCATTCATTAAATTGTTGACAATAAATCCTAATTACTATACATACTAAAATTAAACTATACGTAGGAATATACAATTGTATCAAAACTCATGGAGAAATATTTGTTACTTTTTCATACCAAATCATTTTGAATATATTAAGGAAACTGTCTTACATAAATATCATGAAAAGTTATGATATTGTTTCATCAAATGGCTACGTCTCATAACGTTGGAATGTGCCATAATTATGAAAAAGGATAGTAGTACCGTAGCGGTGCTACGAGACTGTAGCCGTTCAAAGATGGTTCGTAGACGTTTCGTAGCAAATGTTCAACTATATTCTGTGCCATTCTAAAAATAAAACTACACTAGCGATTGTAAGTTTTATTTAGGAAACCATTAAAAATTAAAATAATATGAAGATTCTGTGATACCAGTTCTAGATTTGCGTCATGCACTTTAACCTAAGGTAGGCAAAACGAAGGCGGCGTTATTATGTGGATTTTAATGAAAATTCTACTTGTATTATTGTTTTTATGGTACAGCATACATAGTACGGTAGTACTTATGCAATATATTATATTCGCTTATACAATACTTATAATTAAGCGGCTTCTATTTAGCCTTATCTCTCATGTCCTGCGAAGCATTTCTTTAAACTTTATCCTAACTTAAATTATGAATATAGATAATTTGCCGTTATATTACTGGTAAAATGACTAGAAAATTTGAATATGCAATGTAATAGAATATATTAGAAAAATAATCATAGCTTTAGGACTTGCAATAGACATAGATCAACAATAATGTTATTTTGTTACTCAATATTATATTTTTATAAAACTTAGATAGGTATTTAAGTATTTTAGAGTATAATTTAATAGTAAGTATCGGATATAATGTTATTTAGAATGAAGTATCTTCAATAAAATAATTAACAGTTAAACAAAACCAATTAAATAAAGCAGGGCTTTTCTTTGGTTTCATTTTAAAATTTAACAAAATGTCAACAGTGTATAAATGTAACATTTCAGATTTAATAATTTAATATCGTGCCTAAACGTTTGGACTTGGTCCAAATAATACGGAGAAATATATTACATTTACAGTGTGTGTTAAACTATATATATATTTGTTGATATCGTTTTCGTGCTTTGGTTACGGAATTCGATTTCTGTAGTGAAACCGTCATGATAACATGTATGACTAGTCCAAAATAATGATAGACGATTATTTTAAGGTTTCCAAAAAATGTTACTAATTAATTTGAATTTGGAGGTAGTTATCGTTTTAAATATTTTTGAAAATGAATATATTTTTTCAAATATGACGAATTTCAAAATTATAATAATAGACTAAAGGGGACGATCCTGGAGCTACCGTATGGCCGGCCAGAGTTTAAAATTGATCATCACTTTCTCACGTAACGGGTAGGAATATTTCATGTAATGATCAATTTCCGCTGGCCATAATCTATCATGATTTAGATGAAATGTTCGATGTTAAGGTCGTTCACCCGGAGACAGTAAATTAATTAGCAATTTACACAAGTATCTCTTATAATAATACGTTAGCGTAACGCTTATAACTCAAAAACTACCCAACCAATTTTCATCGGGTTTTTTTTAATGAAAGCTTAGGGTCTAAAGGGTTGTAGAAAAATAGGACATCAAAAACAAACGGGCTGAGCTGCAGGAAAAAGCTAGTAGCTGTCCTAATATTTTGAACATAAAATAATACTGACCACATATTTGATGTATTTCAAATTTGGAAAACGAATACGTATCTACTGTTTGATATAATTTTTGAAGTAACTATACAGAAGTTATTTTTTCATAGTAGTGACAAGGCGTAGTAGTGCATAAATTATACTTACAGTATAACAGTGCTCGACTTAATGACTTACACAGCAGGAACTGGCGGATGAGCATAGGATAATGATTAGCAAATATTACGGCATAACATCATTAATTTACAAATAAAGTATCTACCTAGTGCACCAGAATAACCAATTCCTACGTAGATAGCAATTACAACTTATATATGTTTATATATTATATATATTTAAAGGCTGCATAGAATATATTACACATTTATTTTACAGGATAGCACGATATATAGATATTACATAGGTACATTGTTGTTTCTTAAAAAGCGAATGATATGTTACTTTTATCTTACATTTTAAATAGTACCTATAAAAAGTAGCGAATTTAAAATAGTATCACGTATCTATCCAAATATATAAGGAATGGTCTCATTGTACTTTAGGTATGAGCTTATTGATAGGGAACAGAAAGAAATATTGTAAGCCTAGTGATCTATTTTTATTGTAATATACCAACTAACTCTATATACATAATAATAAATATCTATTATAATTGCTGCAGTAACTTTGTCTGTCTGTCTGTTACGCCTTCACAACTAAACCACTGAATCGATATCAATGTAATTTGGTACAGAGATGGATCAGAGTTTAAGAAATGGACATAGATTGTTTGGTCGTCATAATCGAAATCTTTGTGAGCGGAAATGTCGACGCCCGGGTAGGGCCATCATGCCAAATGCCTAAATTTTCTTCGTCGGGGACGGACATGTTGTTATTAATACGTGTATATGATGTATCATCAATAAATAGATCAGTTTGCCTAATAGGACTACGTAACAAAGAGAACAACACTGCATAAAATAAAAACAAATGATACGGGTTTAAAAATTATATATCTTTAACGATTATTAAATATTATGTGAATTTAGGATAGGTACACTTCCATTAAATCGTGTATCTATTAGAGGCATTCATGCTGAGGCGTTTAAGGTAGAAAGAGTTTTCAATCTGGTATAGTTTATTTTTCAAGTTGGCGTTAGCATTTCTAAACCTTTAGGTACATTGTTTTAGCTGTCTCTTAGTACTCTATCGTTGTTACGTCTAATGTATACGCAGTTTTACATAATTTTAAACGGACAATCTATTACATCAAATGAATACAGGATCATAAGACATCGTTCTAGTTTTAATTAAAATTGATATCAATATACATCTCATTAATTTTCGATTAAGTTTTAAGATTGACAAACATATTTAATAGGCACAGAAAAAGCGTCGTTTTCAATTCAATCTTAGGTACACTGCCACCTTGACCACCCGTTAAAAAAAAAAATTGATTTCAAGCACAGCCCAAACGCCTTTCCTTATAAGTTACGGTAAATTACAATAATTTTGATATAAAATCTATGTTTCAAAACAGTTGACGCGTTGGTCCATTCTTTTAACAAGCAAAAGGCATAATGTCGATGATGTTTATTCAATTCGGGTAGCGATTAACTCGAATTAAGTATATTTAGAAATCAGTTCATTATCATTATAAGATAAAATATATATCATTAGCCATGAATAAGTAGGTTTTAAAATAAAAACGGGCATTATACCTTACAAATATACGGGGCGAATAAGCGCAAACGGATTGATTACATACAATGTTCAGTTTAACGTTAATTATACCTACATATCGGCATCTATCATTCGTGATCACTACTTTATAATTATAAAATGTAGGAAACAGGTTCAGTATTTTAAGATTTCGACCTAAGGAGATGAAGCGTGCACAACGTCAGCAAAAATACTGTAATTTGACTCATTTATCATTATCTATAACTCGCCTAATTGACTCTCATTTTCAAGACCGTAAAGTTATTACGGTACGATTGATCATGTATTATATATTCTATTTTGAAATGTATCAAGTTGCTAAGCTCACAGTTTAGTGATTAAGTTAAGACACCTTAAGCACTAATCTATGAGCTTACAGGATTCATCAGTACTATTCGTATGTTTAACAATCATATAGAAAACGCCCTTCCTCTCCTTACGCTGAAGGACGTTTTTGGACAATTTGGATACTGAAATTTTTTGTAGCTATAGTTGTTTGCAAATATTTACTTAGGATATGGTAAATTTTATTTAGATTTGTCACCAGAAATATTGAGACCCGCTTACTACAATTTATAAAGTTTAAAAATATTAACTATATCTAAGACGGTGATGATAAAGAACAATAATTTATTAATTTTACAAATATCCTAACTTGATGAAGTAAACTCTACTTACGCAACAAATTAGGTGTCGGTATGGTCTCACAGCACAATATTCGTGATACTTATAAGTATCTGGTTATAAGTTACAATATATACTTTCATTAAGTATACCTTACGTATTGGTAGGTGTAATTAAGTTTTATTTACAGCCAGCGTTATTTCCACCAGTTCTTGTTACAACTACTAATAATACATCAGGCAAAAATAATTCTTTGACATGTAGAAGGCATGTTCATGGTACAACATCAACACAACAGGTATACGCGAACTGGTACACCTCTGGAATTAGCGTCAAATTATTTGCTACAACTAAGACATAATTTATATTAGAATATAAGATAATAATGACTTGAGCTTCGTCTATGCATCTACAGCTATTTTTTTACATTATTCCGATTTATATTATTTTGAAACTTAATAATTTTGATTGACATAATACGGTATTAAGTCTATGTACGTCTCACTTTTATAAAGCAGTAAGTAAACATTATTATAATTATCACAACGTATGCAGGTGTTGGTAATCAGAGAAACTATGACTATGGTGATTATTACCTAATAAATATAAAACGTAATCATGTCTTTTGCTATCTTACTAATTAATTTCATTAACTTAAAAGCGATACAATACCTACGTCTGGACTATCTTTAGGTTTGAAATAGATTTCTTTACTTTTCAATAGGAAGGCAACATTCCGTATTAATTCCGACACTTGACAACTATACGCTCTCGCTAAAGATTTCATACAAAGTCAGATGTAATTACATCGATACAAGAAATTTCATACAATTACATAAGTTATTGATCCCTCTTTATCCTATCATAAGTTCGTGTATTCACAAGAAAGTAACCTTACGCGTAGATATACATTATAAACGTCCATCTATGAACTTTTATAGAAAACTATTTCAAAACCTGTAGAAAAATCGGACTCACTTCTCGATTTTATTCATTGATGTTAGATATAAGAAACGCAGCTTTCTGCTTTCAGTCTCTTAACCTATAGTTTTTAATAATACGAT
Source organism: Eilema caniola (assembly GCA_949126895.1). Taxonomy (NCBI): domain Eukaryota; kingdom Metazoa; phylum Arthropoda; class Insecta; order Lepidoptera; family Erebidae; genus Eilema; species Eilema caniola. The sequence continues at coordinate 12,959,173 of OX421471.1, read as the reverse complement.
CACTATAAACGGGTATAATCACAATCTTAACGAACTCATCAAATATGTATTATAATAGTGAGTTACTTAACCTCATACATATTTGTGTCGCTATATAAGTAGAAGATATAAAAAAAAACACAGTAATAGTCCGTTCACACGAAGCGGCCAGCGTCAGCGGTATAAATAGTGGCAGCATTAAGAAAACGCCTTATAGTGAATAAAGAAGAAGATGAGAAACACGGCGTAGGCAGTGGGGAAAGTGATCCGCGCGATTACGTCGATGGTCTTCGCCACGCGGATCGGGTGCGGCGGTTCTTTTTTGCGAACCTGGACGAAACATGGCTGAAAGAAATTATTATGCAAATGAATGATGATATTGAAAGCCGCTACCGTGGTAAACAGGCCGATGGAACGGTGTCGTGTCGATGGCGAAATTCTGACATCGTCGATGAAATAATTGTACGACTGGTTCTGTTTTTTATGACAACATCAAAACTAACCACTATTATATTTTTTGTTGCAGCGTGTTTTCGTTACCTATGTAGGTATATGTATTAACAATACAGATATATAAATTTTAACCTACCTGTATACACATAGTATTTACATACCCAATCACAAAGCTTGGAAAGTTACTTTTTGTTGTTGTCATATTATGTTTCATGTGAATTTCAAAGAAGTATTTTGAGAAGCTTGGTTAAGAATCTAGGCGCAAGTGTACTTAAGCTGCAAATTGCAGGTCACTACCGACTCAAGCTTATACAGAATATGTGGTTGGTACAGTGTGGAATTTATGTTATGTGTTCGTGGTCTTAAAACAAAAGGTGGTTATGTAGGTTGTTAGTTCGCAAAATATGGATAACATTATGTTAGCTTTGGGTGGAAAGTAGTGGCAATTACCTCTGATACACCGCCATTATTTGCGGCGTGGGTGCATGAGCCCGGAGCACACGCCGTGCATGATACTAGGTCCGCTGCACCAGTTGACTCACGCTTTTTATCACCCTGGAATAATTATAACAATTTATTAGAAACGTCTAATCTAAAAATATATATAATCTACTTATACTGTTGATTGATGGCACTTGGTGGAACTTGCTACACATCTTCAATGAAAACACTTGTACTATTCCACATTATTTATTGAATTCCTGACCGGTTTCGCCTTACGGCATTTTCAAAGGTGGTTGGATACATGTTTTTTGGGGTATTTGGGATAATATTTGGGATAATTGACATCTGATACCCAGAAAACATGTATCAACCTTTGATAATGCCGTAAGGCGAAACCGGTCAGGAATTTAATAAATAATGTGGAAAATTTGCAAAACTTATGCATTCGTTTTATTTTCGGTCTACGCAAGTATGACCACGTTTCGGAGTTTCGGCGGCAACTGAAGTGGTTACCAATTCGGCGGCGACGAGATGTCCACATTCTATCCCTTCTCTTCTCTATCCTTCATAATTCTCAGGCTCCCTCATATCTTCGTGAGCGTTTTGAGTTCCTTGTCCCTAGGGGTAAACCCTGTCGCACTTCGTCCTCCCTTTTACTTCGAACTCCTTCTCATTGTTCTACTTGCTACGACAATTCGTTCACAGTTTCTGCAGTACGGCTGTGGAATTCTCTTCCCCACTCCATTCGCAATAGTCCTTCATTAATTTTTTTTTAAAACGGATAAAAGACTACCTTTTCTCTCAACAATAGCAGACATAATATTTATTTACGTGTATATAATATGTGTGTGTATATAGATAGTATTTATGTATGTTTGTATGTAAGTATATTTGTTTGTATGTATGGTGGTATTTATGTATGTATGTATGTATGGTGGTATGTATGTATATATGTATGTATATGTATATCTATAACCTGGGGTATACATTTCGTATACCTCTTACATCATAATCACTTTCATGTACACTAGACTTTGCCTCTCGTATTACAACTCCTCCATGTACTCCCGGGTTTGCAGAAAACTCAACCTTGAGTTAAGCTCGCCTTTGTACATTACATCTCACTGTTTTGTATTTATGTAATTTTGTGTACAATAAAGAATAAATAAATAAATAAATAGTATAAGTGTTTTCATTGAATATATATATTCTAAATGAAAAAAGAAAGGAATAATTTTAGTAATAACTGCACCACGTAATAGTTACACCGCAAACTATAATGTTAGCTTAAAATGAGTATGCTTCAGTTTTTATACCAACATAAATAATACCTCTAGTAGGTAGGTACTTAATTATATTTTTGTCCATCAGTTCGATCTATTCAGCTTAGGTATGGAAATGAGAAAAAGAAGTAAGAACTGCAAGCCCATGGCTTGTGCGGTTACAGAATAAGCTAACAGGTTCAAATATTATTAATACTTGTAATCGTGAAAAGTATGTATTTTGATCACTATCATGTTTATACTTACAGGCTGTAGCGTCCCGAGGCAGCGTTAAATAAAAATATGAGTTAGTCTCATGATATCAGAGTCAGATGTGATGATGTGGGGCTAACTATTGTCATCATTGACATCACTTACAGCACCGCTACTCTCCGGCTGAGGCATCTCTGTCTTTGCCCACTGAAGGAATGCCATCGCCTCCTATGTAAATGTACATTAGTGTTTAGCCGAAGCGTGATATACCGTACGACCACTATATTTAGAGCCACGCTACTTTGAGAAAAACCCTCACTTAGAAAGGGAGAAAGAACATTCGTTTATTAAACACACATTTTACAATTGATAAGTGAAAGGTATAGACGCGAGTATAGAGGGGCCCAAAAAGAGTGGTGTAATGGTAAATTATATACGTATATGAATTATGTGAAGACGCAGAAGCTGCATAAGTATAAATCTCAATAAAAGCACTGTGTTGGATGTATAAGTATAAGTGTTCTATACATTACTGACATAACTATTAAACGTTATATATATCAATTCCCTATTTAGATATACTTCTTCGGTCTTTTCAGTGTTGAAGCATTATAATCAATATCATTTCTGATGATGTCGCTTCATGAGTCTTATAAGGATAACCAATTTTTTAAAGACAAGACATGCACCACATGACTATACTTGCCTTCCATTTTAAATGAACAATGTTTCAGTACGACAGATTATACACTTGTTCAAGTATTTATATACATGTGATAAAATAAAACGAATCCTAAAATAAAAATACCTACTCTTGGATGGTCTAATTTGGGATTGTTGGACGAATACACATAGCGCCCCAGGACAGGTGTACAACCAATGAAATATAAGGGGGTGAAAAGGTTATATAGGTATAGATATAAATGATACGTAAAAGATTACAGAATGAAGCTAGATCGAAAGGATAACCACATGCATCTTGGATAACTATATCGTGTTTGAAAATGGTATAAAAGCTATACATATTTCCTTTTTACTATTGTTACAACACTTATATTCTACAAAGACTGACCTCGGCCTAAAAACTTACCTGCTTTTCTTCTTCAGTGAATCTACTTTGACTAAGTTGTAGTTCGAAAACAATTTTATATGAGTGTCAGTCTCCAAGACGGGTGTTCGATAAAAAAGAAATATATCAGCGATGTCTGGATAGTGCCAATGATCGTGGCGAATGTTCTTACCAAGGGGCTGGCCAGTATAATGCCAATTCTGCTCAGGACTGCGGGCAGTCGCTGTGAACACATCACACACAAAGTTTGTTCACACGTGACTGATGGTCTAACGATGTGCAATCGTGAACGTAGACTAGGTTGTCGTGGCCACATTTAGTTGTAATGAACAATATTTGCACTTCCTACATCCACTTCGCAGCCAAAAGTAAAATTTATACCGATGTTTAAGAGACGCATTAACCGAATGTTTGTTGATTTGATTCAGTAATAGATTTATAAGTGCCTGAAGATTACATTAACAAATTATGCAACTATTTAAAGTCAGTGTGACTAGCACGTGGCAATAACAATTAAGCAACTTTCAGTCCAGTGTTCGTATAATTTGTATGTGCTGGTATAAATTGTTTAGCTAAAATAGTTGCATATGATATTAATAAGAATCCGTGTCGGTATCTTTAACTTTATGTGATTAGTAATTAGCTAATTAAGCGTTTTTGAGTCAAATCAACAGCCATGGAAAATTAATATTTAGGAACCGGTCAAATGCATCTTTGCAATGTTTTCTAAGTTGATAGTGACACTTCCAACACATAGATTTATGGATTCTTTTATGAAAAGCAAGAAATGAGGACTCGGTTGACTGAGGAATCGGTTGAGATTACGATTAGTATTTTATGGTATATGGCCACACAAATTAGTCTGTTGGTGAAGTGATAAAGTTTATAAATAATACAATGTGATGAATTCCGGCTTACCCGATAACTTTTATTGAGGAATATGAGCCAAATACATGCAATATACGTCAAAAAATATGAGGCATGCGAGAAAAAGAAAACAAACAACATGACATTGCCATTTCACGGTTAAAATTCAGCACGCACACATTTATCATGCGATGTCTTGTTGTTGCAGATATTGAAAGAAAACATTGCAAAGAGTAAAGATAGAAAAAATGTAAAACATTCACGAGGGAAGTTATCTGCTGTTATTCTATGCAAGACATATACAAGTAACTGCGCATAATTGGTTCGCAGTGTAAATATAGTTTAAAATACAATTTCCATCGCGAAATAGTACTTGAGGAATTCTCTAAAAAGTACTCCTAATACCATCAAAAACATATCAAAGTGCCTTAGTATAACTATTTACGTATCTAGGATTCAATGATTGGAAAGCTACAAAGACCACAGGGTAGGATAGGTTTTAGTAACATAACATGTAGTGAATTTATTTACAGGGCATTAATTAGTTAATGTAAGTAAACAGATTCTGAGCAAATTATTAGCATCTGCACTCACGAAGCTTTGCATAGAATATAGTTTTGTAATACATGAGCCAATTAAAATTTTGGTGCGATACCATTATAAGAAAACGACATCGATTACACATACGTTTCACTTAACAACATAAGTAAAATTGAAAATAGTTTACACATAACTCAATTGCTTCAAACAGATCGTTATCAGTGAACATCAAAAAGATTTGCATTCTAGATGTTGTGTTATTTGATAACGTTCTAGTCTGTGAAATTGAGCTCGGTGCGAAGCTGTATTCACCTGTGTAACGGGGTTTTCACCAGGTCGATAAACGACGTTGTGGAGCGGCCGCTTTCTTCCGACGTAGTTTACACATACGAACTCTAGTAGCGATGCGTATATAAAACACATACACACGCCATCCCACACGTTCATCGCAGTTAAATTCGAGACGACTGGCAATGTTGATCTGAACCCATTTGATGTAGTGAAAAAATTCAACATGGTCGTTACACCTGTTCAAAACATGCAAAAGTATTAATCTTGTGTTAAGTTACAATTAAAAAAAGGGTTCAAAAACGTCAAGAAGATGTTTCGAGATGAGCGAGAAGAACTTATAGATGTAGACGTGTAAAGATAGAACACTTTTAAAATGATATATTGGTGCCACAGAGCAAATAATTCTGAAGGGGTGAGTGCGATAAGATTCCTTGCTCCAGTAGCTGGTGTATACGTTGGGCATTATAAACTAAGGATTGTACTAAGTTTTTCGCCCAATAATTATATTTAACTAAAGTCTAAAAAGTAAGCATGTGCTGATGACTTTATAGAAGACTGTTTTGTTGGTAAGCTTTGCGTAATATATAATAATCTAAGTTCATGCGTTTATAACAGTTCTACATACAGTTCTACTTACGACGCCAATGATAAAATTAATTTGACGAATAATTACAATCGCTTTCATATTACACATAATTTGTTTTCCTGTAGAACACCCCAAGGCTGTAATTCCGTATAATGATGAGAACAAATTTTAACGAACAAATACTGCTCCGCTTCCTAATCACAACACTGTATCGTGGTGTAAACGAAAAGCCAAGTCAAAGTCAAAGATTAACATTATTGTTTCTTGTTGACGTCAATAAATTCTACTTAACCTAAGTTTACCGTACGTAAGCTCGTAGTTACTAGATGCTTACTCAGGCAACACAGTTGGCATCAACCTCACGTAGCACATAAGTATCAAAACTAATTTTGTAGTCACTCTGTGTAGTCAGCAGTTTAAATGATTAATTTTTCCATTTGGCCTATAGGTTCGCATTTATTATACCAGAGGTGTCACTTGTGAGTTAGTAATCCCGTGAAAAGTTCTTCCCAAATACTGTGAAGTGGCACTGTGTACACTGGACCTACTTTACCGTTTCCTGTATCTGTCTGTATTACTAACCAGTAAAGTTTGTGCTTCATCATATGAATACCAACGCTAGACATTTGTCATGCTGGCTTTGTTCGACATATACAAGGGAAAATTGACAGCTTGACAGTCAATGCAAAAGTTTAATATCATTTAATAAAAGCAATGGTTTCTACTGAGATTTGAAGCACAACACAGGAAGTTGTAAAAATGGAGCTTAATAACGGATGCAATAACTGTTTTTTTTTCTATATAACCGTGTTTGGAACTGTATAACGTTAAGTAAACAGGGTGTTATAAATAACAACAAGTGTGATCGAACATATTTCTTTTACCATCGTACAGAATCACAGCATAATACTTACATATACAATACTGAAAACCAAACAAGCCCTGATTTTATTTATGATGGGCAAATTAAATAATTACACCAACCTATCATTACTCTAGCAGGTACAGCATTCCATTCCAGCCAAAAAGTAATAAACGATGAAGTCACCAAAATAATTCCCGGAATGAAAACTGTGGTGAAGTAAAATGATCTATCCCGCGTGAAGATGAGATTGACTTCGAGGCAGCTATAATTACCTAAAAAATTAAAGCAGAATAAAAAAATAAAATAATAAAGTGTTGTGATATGCCAACAATTGTCGCCCAAATGCAATTTTAGGTAAATATTAAGGTTAAACTTGAACGGTAAAGGTATAAAATTAATTATAAATAATGAAACTTTGAGAAAGCTTTTCTTATAAAAAAATTAATAACCAGCTGTGTTAATTTAACATAGGCTAGTAAAATTTTAGTGTATCGGTTTTTTGTGCCTATAAAGGAACCTCACTTATAAGCTAGTCAGGAATATACATAGCAATAATGTATTGAATTCTTAATTACAAAGATGCGGGATAAAAATATGTAGATTATTTTTATTCTGGAAATTACTCACATATGTACTGAGCAACTATACAATATATAGAGAGACGTAGAGAAAGAAAAGAAGTTCCTATGTGATGGGTATACAATTCAAGTGAAACCTTAAAGACTCCTTCAAAATTGCACGGCTTTTATTATATAGGAAGTGGCATTACGGTATTGCTGACGAAATCAGCAATTTACACCAGCCGAACTGCCAAATTACTTATCATAGATAAAATTATCTATTAAAAGTAACTTGGAAATTTGATTGGTCATGTCCTGAGGTGTAGGTGGACACAGAATTAATACATATTAGATATTTACATAGAGATAAGAAGCTAAACCTGCAACAGATAGCGTGTTATATCGACAGCCCCAGCCACAACTACGAAGAGAAAAATTTATGCGATGCAAGACCGAGAGCATTCCCGATTACCAGCCACATATTTTACCTATCATGGAACGGGCTGGTACTGCGTTCCACTCCAGCCAAAACGTGATGAAGGAGGAGGTGACCAGAATGATCCCGGGGATAAATACTGTCGTAAAGTAGAACGCTCGGTCTCTAGTAAATATTAAGTCGACCTTTAGACAGCTGTAGTTACCTGTGGAGTGAACATTATTAGGTACAGTACAAGCAGTATTCCTACGGCAGGAATTCGTTGTTTTATATCCAAAGAACAAAAATTAGGAGTTAGGATATAAAATTCCAAGTAACTCAATTCAGAGGCCTTGTTAAAGTTAATATATCCTATAATTAGCAAACGACATCATCTATTTATAATATCTACGGTTCTATATGCATGAGTAATGCGTGTTGTGTTCTCGTGTCATACGTATAATGTTATGAACATACATCGTAGCATTATGACATTTATCAAAAATATAGCATTCTATTTCAAAACGCATGCTCTCACAGACTCGTATGAATTTTATATTTAAAACATGCATGAAAACAATGAAAATGACTATGCGTCTAACTAAAACAACATAAATGCTTAGTGGAAGTAGATATCGTAAGAAGCTAACCTTAGGCTTCCATATTTTACAGTGCATTTTACAACACACTTTTAACAACACCTTATTTAAACACAATTACGCATTTACTCACACATAAGCAAAATATATTGGAAATACGACGACACCGGACGGAATGGTGCCTCGTCCGGTGGACAAGTACCTTGCTCCTCAAAGCGTCTCTGGCAAAGATTACATGTCATCTCTTCGTCTTCTTCGTAAAGTGAATTACCCTCAGCTGCTTGCAAAGACGTTAATAAATTCTTACACTCTAAGTTTTTTAATTTCCTAATTGACATTTAGATGTTAGCCATAGCAAAATTAGTGTTAGAATACTCTACTGTTAGTAGTTAACTTACTAATGTAGTCACACTACATGATATGATTGGACGTACAATCTACATGAGCATGCTGTTAGCTAGCTTAACTTTCTACTTTGTATTCACACGACGTACGCTATGAAGCATCTATGTGTATATTTTTGGTAAGACACAAAATAAATTCAAAGGTTTAAAAATTAACTTTATATAGAAATCAAGACCAAGCTGAAAAGAGTTAATCAGAATTTCAATATAATTACGAAATCAACTTCGATCATCTCTTGTGCAAAATATAAGATGTGCTCAAAAAAACTTTGGACACTAATCTACCGTCAAGGATGGAATAGATATTATGTATGAGTATTATAGGATAATTTTGGATCGGTTACATTTCATAAGCGATGTCTGGTTGTCATAAGTGTTTATGAACATCTACGAATTTTACCTCTCCAACTGGCTTTTATAGGGCAGGGAATGGTTTGGTTCTGGATGAGGTACGCATTGAGAGTTGTTAACGAGGGAGACTTCCGCAGCGTATCCTCATCGTTCTTCCACACGTACGTAATCGCTGACTGCTCGTAGGATACTGAAAAGAAATGAAAATCGATTGCCACATACGTAGATAGATAGTACTTACGTACGACGTCTACAATGGTACCCATTCAGAAATGTCGTCACTTAATTTTATACACTTTTTGGTACTTACTACTTTCTAAGGCAAATGAACACAATGGGTCATCAAATGGAAATATGTTGAGCCGCCCCTGACAGGACAGGATGAGGTGACGCCGCATCAAATAATTTATTGTACCATTGCGATAAATACGCAAAGCGAAATGCATTGGTATTATCGGATCCTGAAAAATAGATTTGATTAAAAACTGGCCGTTTTCGGAAAAAAGAATAAATGGTAAGCTTTGCACTAGTTAATAGTAATTATCCTAAATACTCCTAAGAAAAATACGATTACTTGTCACCAAAACCACTGGACCGTAATTTAATACTACGAAAATTAATTTCAATTATCTAGATTACTTGTTTTAAAAACCAGAAAGAAATCGAGGCGAGCAGAATGAAGTGTTCAGCTATAAAAATATTTTGTATATACAAATAATGGTCCATTGAGGTTCATGAAGCATTGTATGTAGTTATAAATACCCATGAGTGCTGGGAAAACTCCTTCAGAAGAAAGCATGGTGGAAATAATCATTTATTATAAAATTAGATGGTAAAACATATAATTTCTTATCATAAGTAACTTTGTAACATATTTCTACAGTACCTTAAAGTCACCGTGCATTATGAAGTAAGTATCCGGCAGCCAAATGTCTTCGTGATGATGAATAGCGTTTAAAAAGTCGTAATGTGACTGGTTGGAGTATCGTAACCGAGGATCGTACCACTGTTGTTGAAGTAAAAATTCCACTTCGTATTTCTGGAAGCGTACGTTTTGTTTAGACAGAAGTTATAAAATAAAGATACAATGTTTGAAATAACGCTGAATACAAAACTTGTTTTAGACTGTTCACAAATTTCAGCGTTATTCTATTTACTTTTATAAATTTTATTTACTAAAATCATTCACATAGGCTAAACAGATATAATATAAAAAACGACGAAGCGTTTCGAGAAAAGGTAGGTAGTGCCCTTGTGTTTCGCTTGGCTCGTCTAGCAGGGGCACTGCCGTGACCCTAGATAAGAATGATGATCATACTTTCTTGTATGCTCAAAATCTTGAAACGCCTATGACGATGACCTATGTCTTTCGATAATGATAGAAGTTATATTAAAATATGATTGTTATTGTATTGAATGTTCAGAAAAATAATCCTAACTTTATTATACGGCATCAAAAGCTCTATTTGTTTATTGTTTCTTAACAGTTTGTCTAATTAAGTAACTCGTGAACTATTAGGTTTGATAGGTACTTACAAGACTTGATTCATCCGGAGAAGCTAAGCTAAGAAGTAGCACGCTAACATTTACGGTGAGGACACCTGAAAACGACGTAATATATAACTTTGGTAACTTTTCAAATTTCAGATTATAAAACACAACACTGACATACATGAGTCCATGCTTTTCTAATAAAAGTGCTTGGAATTCAGTAGCCCTAGCTGAGATTCCAATGAATACTCTTAATCGAAATCAAGCTTATGTCACCATATATTGTTACTGTAGATGGTAGGTACCTAGTGGGATTCAGTACCGAATCCCGAAAATGAATAAGAGTACATTGTTCTTAGGTTTACCTATATAACATGTCTGAATGTTATAGAAATAAGAATTGTAACACAAATAAAACAAATTAATGATAAAAGATATATGTTGCAATAATAATAAAAACTTAAAAGTAGTTGACAGACCCGATTTCTATTGGTAAGATGTATGAATTTACAACAGACTAGACAAGGGAATTGAAATTTGTGTTTGATGTTTGTGAAAAGAGAAAATTATTAAAGGTAAGAAGCATGATACCAAATTAAAAGTATTTTGAAGAAATGGATTGTTACTTTGTTGAATTTTAATGTTTCTTTTCATCGTAAGAGCGTAATATCTTGTTGTATCTGTGCACAAGTTAAACTAAAACTGAAATAAGGTATATATAATATGAGAGAAGATTACAGTGGCAGTTGTGTTCTAACCTAATACATCAATTCTATCAAGTGCTTTCCTTATGATAATAGGAAGTAAAACGTGGCTTCTAATTTACACATACAAAGGTATTCAAAATAATGTAAAGCATAGAATAGAATATCTACAATTGCGTGAGTAAGATAAAAATGGAGATGCGTGCAAGGATCTGATCGCAATGCATACTTATATAACGTAAAGGTTGCTACGGTTTGGATGGTGAAGGGATTTCTCTTTTCATAAACATGGAACACAACGCACCACGGTTGTGCGAGCGAGGCCGGAGCGACGAAAGCCCCACAGTATTTTGAGCCAAAGAGTCGTTGGGCGAAGTTAGACCACAACAGAATTCTGGATCTGCAAGTTCACATCAATACCGTGTAACCTACATACTGATCAGTTTATACATTTTATACAATACACATATATGGTGAAATACATATAAGTACATTAAGTATTGAATTGGGTTACAGTGGGTTACATACACAAAAGCGTAGCAAGGACTTGCTCTTGATGGATTAGGTATAAATATTTTTGTGTGCGTTTGGATGTCTTGCTACGCTCTATGCATATAAAACACATACAAAAACACATATAAAAGGAAATAAAATGACAACATTTACCATCTACTGGTGGTAGCAGTCTTTTGTCATAGCGGGAGTTTTTCAGCAGATTGTCCAATATTTCTTTGTCCGATTTTCCCGCTGCAAATCTGTAAGCAAAAACACAAGGTTCACTCTGGATCAATGGCGAAGGGTGAATTTTTTTTAATATCTAGCACGGCTTCCCCTTGCAGAAAAAATTGGCAGGAATCGGGTTGTAGGTTTAAATTGAATATCACTATAATACGCCTAATTTGTAATAAAAATTGCGTAAAAAAAGCTAGGAAAACCCGAAATATGTAACGTTTTTGAGAATAATCACTCCATGATCACGAAATAATTTTGTTTATTTGCTGTTTATCATGCAGAAAGGAATTTGAAGTGAACCACACATCAAACAACCGATGCAAACAACAATCTATGACAAACAACTAATGCAATTTCAAACAAAATCAAGCGATCTCACTACAATTTCTCGCCAACCTTAAATTATTATAAAGCTACTAACTTAGAGTTTCAAAATTAGAACTATTTCCCACACAAACACACAACACGTCTTTATCCTTGAAGGAATAGACGCCCACGTTTTGCCAGCCACTTTGTTAACCCCAAGTAAAAGGTGGCACGCCTATTTGTTGCTTTTCTTGCACAGTGTTTACACATAGTTATACTTTAGTACCCTTTTCCACCAAATTTCACCTCACCATTCAACGAGGATGGTTATCTCGGAACCGAAACAATCATAACCGCACGCCGGCCTTTGTGCCGGGCTCCTTAAACTTTAGTACTTACTCATAGCAAAGCTTTAACTTGAATATTAGCACACAGATGGTAGAACGGATATTGATTTCATATTAACGCTTATTACCTTGCCAGCAATAAAGCCCCTCAATGAAGTAATAAACAGAGCATTGACACGGTTGAATAATAGAGTAGGTGTCGAGTTATCATGTGTTAGCTAAATTACTTATGTTGCTTATACAAAAGCCTAACAATGGTTTTTAAATTCGATGGGGTGTATGGGTGATTTATTAGGTGTCTTTCCTGACAAAAACGCGATTAAAACGGCATCCTGTTAATCTTTAATCATTTGCATTGTTACTATTGACATTTACTGGTACCACGAAGTTCTACTTCACGCTTAAAAACACAGGTATACCAGGAAGCCTACTAATTATATATAGGTTAAAACTATGCAGAAACATACAATAGAATAATAAATATATTTGTATCACCCCGGCGAAAGCACATTTCACTAAAATCCCTTAACTGATTCCTCCAGGGGACCCTAGAGCGCTTTTTATTCCACTTAGATCCTCCAGGTAATCCTACGAGAATGGTTAAGTACGAGTATTCCACAATGTAATATGTTGAGAGAACACTGTCAACAGTGAACCGAGTATATCTGAGAACTTCTAACTTCCGCTAACATTATTACGTACGCAACAATAGCTTTGTTAGGTGCAATCTTGTGTATTCAATGTAAAAGTTACTCAGCACGTATAAATGTACAATTGCATTGTCTATGATTTAATCAAAATCTGCACAGCAGAGTTTCACAGCAACTTTGTCTTGACGAAACTTCTTTGATTTAATTTATTAAAGTTTTCGGGATATTTACCATGTAATGATTTAAACTATAATGAACCGATATTCTTTGATTTAACTTTATAATGTTAGGGTAATACCGCAAAGTATGCTTTGATTAGATTTTATTTATATATTTCACCTTGTAATATGTCTATTCTATTAGGTATAATATTAGGTAATCGTAAAGTTTGAACAGTAAGATAAGAATTTTAAATTCTATTTATCTTTGCGCTTTAGCCTCACACCATAATATTATAAAAGCATTTAATTTCATAAGTCATACAAAAAATGACACCAGGCAAGGTATAATTGAATACTTGACTGTCTAGTCAAGTCAATACTGCGGTAGACTATGTTGCTTCCTGTAGAGTCTTTATTTTATTTGGAAACGTCCATCAGATATATTTATTGGGCGAGCAAGATGATACGATTACCCATTATTATTTTATTTGTTGGTGCTTTTAACAAATAAATAAATAATAGGAACATTTTCCGACAAATAATTTACAGTCCGTCCACTGCCGGAGGGTCCATAAATGAAGCGAGGAATTTTACGGTTCGGCGATCGCGGGAGAGCCAGCATATTACATACGCTTCGACGCCTGTCGCTCGCCATACGTCCTTTCACGCTCTATACATCATCATCTACAGCTATAATATTACGGTTATATTACTCAGAAGGTATTTTACTACCTTCGAATAAATTATTTTGGAATATGTCACTCAGAACGTACTGTACGGCTAACAGCTACGTAGCCATGCCGTAGGTAAATAGGAAAATAGTTGATTGAGATAGATGGTGTAATTTTATCCTATTTGATGGCACTAATGCAGAGAAAATATTTCCATGTGCATTAATGGTAATGGGTTCATATGAAGGTTTATTTAATAGCTCCACTTTTGAGTACGGAGCTATGTCATAAAACAGTTCTTCACCCTAGCATTAATCCCAGTCGCATCCGAAGCTATCAACTTGGAGTCTGGGGTCCGCTTTTACGAGTCCAACTGCGGATTTGGCTAAACTTCGACATTTTCCGTGAAGCGACTGCCATCTGTATTCCACAACTCGAAGGCGATATATTATATTGCAGTTAGACCAGTTGTTGGACTTTTGAGGGCTCCAATTACCCGTAACGACTGCTATTGATGTTTTTATGGCAACCGGGACCGACGGCTTAACGTGCTCTCCGAGGCACGACCAGACCAGTGCAAATACCCATATTCATGCATACAAATATTTGCACTGAGCGGAGATCAAACCCTCGCCTCCTGCGCAGCGGCCGCGTTCACTACCGCTACGCCACAGAGGCTGTCATAAAACAGTAGCACTTGTAGTTAGCAGAAGTTTCAACTGTGCAATGCCGAGAATTCATCGTTATGGAACACTATTGCCAAACAACAGTTTTAATTGAGATTGACTGATTGAGAGTAGTCCATCTCAAGGTTTCATGGTGTTGCAGTTACAGTTAATATATTCAAGAAGGGTAGGTAGTTACCTGTAGAGTCTTAGATCAGGAAACTGATCGTCTGAGTACTAAAAATATCGGTATATTGATATTTGTATACGATACCCACGAACTGACTCCCTGGGTCAGCCGGGGTGCGAGGGATATGTCACGAGACAACCTCACCTTCGGCCTAGCACATCGACCCACAGACGGCGTGCGGTTTAGTCGGTTCGAGTCCGACATAACCTCCCCCTTTAGCTCCGAAGGGGGGGGGGGGTATCGGAGGGGATTTCCCGCACGTAAAAAAAAAACCCACCAACTGACTTACCATACTTGAACTATAGGCAGCTACTCTTGGGAAATACAACAATGTTCAGTAGCGAAAGTAATTCAAACAATTGAAAGTTCTCAGGTTTTCTTCTAAGTATTTGATCATTTGATGTTGTTTGATACTACCTAAACTACTACTTACATGTCTGAAGTGAGAGCTGATGCTCTGCTGAGCATGAGGAAGATGGCCACAGCGCGTGCCACGACGCATGACCAACCCATATTAGGACATCTGTAATTCGTAAAGAAAATTTAGTTATATCAAATATTACCTGTTATGTACTAGAACAGTTATAATCTTCATAAAGGAATTGGGACAACCCTGTCACAATAATTTTAAGAAGGTTATACTTTATGAATAATATTAACCCAAGACATCTATTTAAATATGTAAGTGGTCAAATTGCCTTGTTTTGTGAATAGTGTTCACAAAACAGGGCAATTTACACACATAAATAGGTAGGCTTGTTTATCGACTTGTGTACAAAATGACCATGCAGACTTGACTGTCGCAGGTTTGGCTGTATTTCATTAGAAAACAAGAGAAAATTTAAGGATTATTTTGTTAAAACTTCTACTGCTTCGCTGTACCGTTTATATTTTTTGGTACTCTCGCCATCTTTAGGGCGTATTCGCAGTCTGTGCTACGTCTACTATGTGCTATTGTGTCTTTTAATACATGTTGCTAATATAATAGATTTTGCCTTAAAAAACAAAAGAGGTGGTGGTAGCGAAGTGGTTAAAGCGCTGGACTTGTAGTCATGAAGTTGTGGGTTTGAATCTCATCGATAAGAACTGATCCACTACTAGTACATTTAGCTTTAGCTGAGATAGATGAATCGATTAGCAAGATAAAACTTTATATAGATAAAAATGTTGTATAAATAATTTCGAATATTTATAAATATTTGAAATATTCAAACGAATTGATATATTTTCTTTTCATATATTTATCTTAAATCTAAAAGCACACACTACAATAATTTACTTTCAGTGTAGGTAAGCGTGAAGTATAAATTCAAGCTCAAACAGTTTATCTTTAGGTAACTACAAATACTCAAAATATATATTATGTACCTATCTAATTTAACACACATAACTATATCGCGAAGTTTTTAAGCGAAGACACTTTACCAAGCCAATTTTTCTCAAATACAAAGAAAACAAATCCATATGTGTGTAAATCAGATTAGATAAAGTGTAGGTTGAGAAAACCGTGTAAGAAAAATAGTCTGTAGTTTTCTGTTGTAAAAGTCAAGCCACAGAATGAAATGGTACAATGAAATAAGAGACACGTAAACAGTAAACAGTTCTTTTGAAATTGGACTTGTTCCTGTTTTCCGTTGGAAATTGTTTTCTTAATCTGAGTGAAGCAAGAGCATGAAATGGCATGAAGACTAGACTACTTGCATGTTTTGTATTAAAACATGTTCGGTGATTCTTTTGTTTATTTTATTTTGATTTATGCAGTGTATAATAAAACCTATGAACTACCGTATGGAAGCATGAAAACTTTCCGGCTTATATAATTTTATATTCATTTGTAAATATATATTATCCTTACATATACTTTTTCAAATGAATAGGCTTACCAAATGGCGGGTCATGTCAACGTAGTATCGTTGTTGGGGTAGGCAATGAGCGTGTTGCAATGCCGACCCTACATGATATTTTTTTGCTGTAAACGCGGGTTGAGAACATGACCTACTTTCAAAAGTTGTATTAAATTATGATTATGACTATGACGTCAATACGACACGGCACGCGAATCATTGGCGCGCGAGGTGCACGCCATTGTAGCCATGGTATTTTATGTATACTACATGTAATAATTAACAATACATACTTGATTTTATCATTACTTCATATTCATTACAATTTATTTATAGGTAACCGGGTATATTTAAAACTTATGGCTATTTTGATGATACCCTACAAGACTGCCATCAAATTAGTAAAACCAACGTTTCGCTCTGAAGGAAATAAACAATGTTGTTAAGGATATCGAGTCAGAAACGATGCCCTTATTATTTATTTAACAAGAATGTATATTTGTATTCGAGTAAAATAAATTGGGAGAATATATTGAGTGAAAACAATTCCAAAAGGTTTTAACTCTAGTTACTTGTGACATATGAAGTTGGAAAGGTACTGTCTGGGGAAATATCGAAATTTATGATGCGAGGCCTATTTTATACTCATTGCTTTATTTGGTAACGTCCCGACCACATTTATTTGTGATTGCGGCACGGGCAGCTACACTTAACGGTCAAGCTCTATTTTCGGTAATCTTCGCAGCAAAAGAAATTTATAGATACTTCTTCATTATTTTATTTCATCTTTGACCCCTTGACGTACCGTATTGATCTGTTGCGGTCAATAGGTGTAGCGTCTGATCGAAGCTCTTTGTCAAGTTTATCGACTGCTATTCGCATAAGTAGATCTACTGAATATCTTTGGTGGAATTGGATCTTGATCATAACTATAAAGAGGATGACAATATATAAAAAATATAGTTTCACTGGCGATATTCAATATTTTCTTTGTTTGAGTACCTACATGTGTAATGTATCGACTATCTAGGTACTAGCCAGGAAGCTTGAAAGGAGTTTATTCAATATACCTTTCTGCTGACTGCAGAGCTTTTTCGACATGTGGAAGGATGGTTCAACTCGCCCGCGCTTCTTGTGATCTCCACAACATGTCGCGCCAAATATCTGGAACAATGTCAACGAAACAAATGTAAATGTAAAGATCTTACTTATACAGCGTTAGTTGCTTACATTTTTATTTGTATTTAATAATAACTGGTTTTTAAAGTTTATTCACATTTACAACATGAAACGTAAAATCTTATTAAATGTTTATAAAAATTAACGGCCGGCATCATTTCTCTGAACATAAATCTTTTGAAGTTGAAGTGTCATTCATATATGACTGAAATAAATAGATACATACAGGAAAGCAAAGTTTTTTGATAAGTTACTCAAAAATGTGTGTGTAGGTATTTTAGACTGCACAGAGTTGCCTCCTCGGTACCTATATATTTATCACATAAGAATAGTAGGTACGTTGAAATTTTGTTGGTCTTAGTTATGTTAACGGTTAGTTATGGATGCGAAAGGCGGAGGATTGGAAGAAATGGCGCATTTAGGGAGAGGCCTATGTCGAGCAGTGGACTGAGGTGGTCTTATTGATTGATTGATATTAACAAATATTGTTGGCACGAGAAAACTACTACCTAGAAGCGAATCTAGGACGTTATTCAATTCAATTCAATCAATTTATTTCGATTAATATTTGGATCATACATTATCATTATATGAATTAAAAAAAAACATACACATAAAAATGGTTAGAATATTACATATGTCAGAAAATAAAAAATTACTTAAATGATGAACAGTCATTGATGTCAACATAGTTAAATAAAAAGAAAAAATGTAATAATGATAATATTCAAATAACATTAAAATAAAATAATATGACTGAATCTTGAGGTTACGTTAGGATCTTTGTCAGCTAGCTTAGTTTTAACTCTTACAAGAGCATAAATGTTTAATATAACTTTTCCTGTACGTAATGCATGATTGAAAGGAACCATGTAGGATAAATCTATTAGGTATAATCTCACAACCTGCGTAACCTATAATCATTCCCAAATCCGTGCATTATTAATATCTTGCCAAGGCGAAGGTTACTTTATTATCCAAGCCATCATACAATATTGCACTTGTGAATAATATATCGACAATTTGTGGTCGAAATATTGTAATCACACTCACACGTATTACGCCGAAACGACAAATTGTAAGGAAATGTTGCTAACACGCCAGTTCGAGAGCTTTCATTGTATTCGTGAGTTACATAATACATATTGATTTTGTAAGTTCTAGACGACTAGCAAAGGTTAGAAACCTCAAGTAACGGAGATATTGAGTGTAAATTTATATTATTATAATACTATTTATCTACAATTTTGCGATAAGTCGTAATATTTTATGTGAACACGTACCACGGAGAGATGGTACCGCTGGCGACCTTGCCGTCTCTTACCGCGATGAAAAACTTAGTTTCATTATCAAAATTAAAATGAGGTCATTATAAATTATTTATATTCGTATTAATTTATGGTGTGTTTAAATATTCAGTCCGGAATGAACCATTAATATCTTTACAAACCTTGTTATAAGGCTGTGTGGAACATTTCGCGTCGTCCCTAAAATAATGGCGAATATAAAAGTATATTTTCATTGTGGACGACAATATTGCAAATGTTTGGGCTTCATTACTGTTGAATAATGTCGAGAATAAGAGATTGTTATGGGTTTTAATTTAGAACAAAATTGCTGTACGTTTAAAATCACCAAGTGTTCCTGTGGGACCACTCTAATGTTTCTCACAATATAAACCCTTTTTTCATTTGGGCCTCCCGAGTTTAATTAATTCCACAAGTGCGAGCATTGTGGCTAATAACGCTTGCTTTTTTTAGAGTACATTTCCCAACATTTCTGTGCAATTCTGCTTCCTATCAAAAGTTGGTTGGTAGGTACGATTGACAAATAGTAAACACATTGGCGTGTCTAGTTTTTACTTATCGTTGCCTTTTTATACCGTCTCTTCCTCTACAATAGATTAAGCATTGTCGCATTGCTGTATGTTATATACCTACTACTTTTAACATTATTTCGCCAAGTAAATAATTATCTTTGGAGCGGACCAGTTACTTTCTACTTTAAGTAGCAGTGTAGTACACGATTTAAGTTATGTGGCCCTCTTTCCTAATTTATATTATCCTGTTTTCATTCTCACGTACTAGAAGCCTATTACTGTTAGTGGGCACTTTACAGAACTGAGTTTTATTAATACCTAACAGAAAAATAACCAACTTGGAAATCAAGTCATCTCATAAGCCGCAGCAATTATTTACTATAAGAAGGACAAATTACAATGACGAACTGGCTTTATGCGACAATCCTTGACTCTAATATTGGTAACAATAACAAAGCTACTACACGGGTATTTAATTAAATAACTAATTATTCTGAGTCAGCCGGCTGAAAAAGACTATTATAACTGGTAACATTAATAAAACCTTGTACTTACTATACTTACAATAGGTATGGATATAGCCATAACGTTTTTGCTTACCCCCTTTAATCTTTAACAATACGCCCATAGACGGATAGATGTTTATTCAAAACAACTGAATAAATTTGAATGCAATGCAGAGATATGTAGTCCGGATTAGGACATATGCTACGTGACTTTTTGTGCTATAAATATCTATGAAATAGATATATTTAAACCTGTAATGTTGGACTTGGAACCATATATTTAACTTAAACTTAACTGTGTGCGAGGCTCAGCCGCAAGCTTTCCTTTAGCAGTACTTAGATTAGAATGTAGGCACTCTAATGAAAACAAAGATAAGCCAAATCAAGCGAAATTGTATGAGATAGGACAGGACCCCGGGTTCCATGTAAGCTTTGGATGGAACCGGGACTGAAACTATGATGATTACGAATATTGAGCTAGTATGTCGCCGGCATGACGTTCGGCGACTGTAAATTAAAATAATGAAATGAAAGTTTCACGACGACATTTCGATCAGAGTCATAAATACTTAGTGCTTGTTGTTTGATCTGATCGAAATGATCTCATTTGTATTTGTTTCCTCTTCAGCCCACGCAACGAGTTTGCGGATAAAGGATAATGGTAAAAGACAATAAAAAGTTGTAATTAATTTTGTGGAGTCGCGTCGCAAAACCGGATTATGCTAATGCGGTCCCATTTATAAATTTCCGCGAAGAAACTAAATCGCCTTATTTAGATAATTCTGAAGATTTTTTAAGAATAGAAAAAAAAAACTTACTATTCTTAAAAAATTGTTTTCAAAATAAAACGTTCACGGCCGACCTTGTATGTAGGTAATGCAATAAAGTTTAAAAATAATGAAATTAACAGCTACACGTGTATTATAATCATTGTATGTACTATGTGTAATACGTGTACTATATCTCATTATATAGGTATTATATCTTTGAACGGGGCGATATGATACGCAGAGGTGTATCGACCGCGACATTTCAGCTAAATGGGGCTCTTTTGACAGATACTAGTTGTCCAGTAGTAAATTCAATAATTATATTTTTTCAGTATTTGCAGGGGGGACGGAGGGCAAGGAGGATTTTTGTTATTTGTTTCTTTGACCAAGTCCTTGCTTAAGTTTGTGGCCCCTGGCTCACTAGCGTATATCCAAATTGTAAATATAAAGTACTTCAAATTCAATTCGTACAATAGTCTTCCAGTTTATTCCATGCAATTAGTCTTACGATTCTTTGAAAGATAGAACCCGATCTAAATGTTTTAAACTTAGCGCAAATTAAATATTGAAGTTAAGAGGGGATCCCCCTGGAGGGTATATATAAATCAGTATCCGCAGCTGGCTATCGGCAATTTTAACAATATTATTCTATTTCATACTACAAAATGTTATAAGTACCTACATACATGTTCTTGATTATGTTTTCAATTACAAACCGTGCGTGTTACCTAGACACACTAAATATTTAGTAGGTAGCATTTGTATAATGCTAATTTGTATAGGCTGTATGAACATAAGTAACATGTAAGTATACCTACAGCAGTATAGCGCCATGTTTGAAAGTTTTGAATTAATTAGCGCTATTGCTCGATTCACTGGCTTGCGTATGAAATTACAGAACGGAAAACGGGTCCGCTGAACTTTACAGTGAAGTTGGGACCACGCTCTGAAATATTCGCTAATAGGCACATAAGTATAGAGAACCACGAGTATGTATGTGATAACTTGCGAGTCAAATAAGATTTATAAACGTAAAGCACGTTTTATGAATTACTTTTATTTGACTTTATAATAATAACTTATCTTGGTAATTATTATTTTTTATCTCTTTATTATATTGTGTAGTGGTCAACTAACTCCTCGTAAACGTCTAAATTATGTGTGCCTTTCTCAATAAGTTCCTGGCTGGTTTGTTATGGGCATGTGCATTACTTTTCTAGTCTGGATGACGTCTCTCGGATATGCTAGTAAGTATTATGTATTTATTTTTATTAACATAAAAGTAAGCTATCAAGGATTCTTGTCACTTTTAATATCCTCCCTAAATGTTCTTCAAAATATTCTGATCAGACGGTCGACGACGGTTTGTTAAGAACTTAGTAAGACTCCGTAGCTAATGAGAACGTCATTGGTACAAATTAAGGCTATTGTTTCGCGGCTTATCAGCTACGCCGGCCGTTAATGTAATTACGTAGCGCGTGGAACGAGGCGAAGGCACCACGTAGCTGCTGTAGACGATCTACGAGGCTACGTTACTTGTAACAGATTGGAAATGTTTCTTGAATTGTTTGTACATGAAATTTATTATGATTATTTTATTGTTTTACCTTGACCTCTTTTTAAAGTTTTGAAAGAGGTATTACATACTAATTTATTTTATTATATCGATGAAGCACGATCGTGAAGGGCGTGTTAGTTTTCCATGTCCTTACCACTTTGGGAACGAATGCTTTAATTATTATTAAGTATAGTATAATTTCCTTGTGTTAATATGTGTGTGTTTATTGAAACATACACACACATAAGTAGATAAAAAACTAATACTTATGCTTCAATATTCAACCTTTATCATTGGCCAAGGGTAAATATTTTTAAAATAGCCTTTGTATGCATGTTAGTAGGTAAATTGTTATCTATAATAAAATAATATATTAAAACAATATACAAATACAAAAACAGAATACAAAGTACACAATCTGTACTACATTTAGTCACAATTTACGTCTTTTTTATCCGACAATCCTTCAATTTAACAGCTGTATTTTATGTTAAGTGACCGTATAATCAGCCAAAAATGTAAAAATGCTTTATTATATCACACAAATTGAACGGCACCAGCCCATTACCTACAAATGCTATATTATTAGACAGAATGGTTCACAATCACACAAAGGAACGTAACTACAAATGCGTACATATTGCGTAATTTATTCAAATTAGTATCAGTGTACGATGGAGGGCTGTCAAGCTACACGGAATTCTAAATCCCTGTGGGTGAGAGACCAGGATGCCGAAGCATAAGCGTAAGTGCTTCTTGAACGTCGTGACAGGGTGATGAGCGAAGCGTGTAGCGGGCATAAGTAAGTTCAGGGATATTAGTGATGTGTTGAAACATCTGTCACCAAAGTATTAATTTGATGTTCAACATGTACCTTACGAATAGTCGATGAATGTAAACTCTACCGTAATCGTATTTTATTTATATAGAAGTATTGTGTTCTTATGATAAATATTTACGTACGGACATATACTGTCGTTGTTATGCATAATATATACACCCGCATGAATCGGTAGAATATATCACTATTCTACTATCTTCTTTAACTACGAGTGGGTACAAAACTTAGGGTAAGAATATAAGCCATTTGTTAATCAAAAAAGAATCTGATGTAGACTACCATCCGGCTACTGCGTAAACTAGAATGGAAAAGGTTCCTCTTCGCAGTTACAATGTGTAATTATGTAATCAGTGTTCCGAGCACGAATAATATTCGAATTCGTAACGTAACGAACGGAGCAATGCGATTAGCCGCCTGCCTACTGTGAGCCAATCGCAATACTCCATTCTTTCGATACGTTTACGTTAAGAATTCGAATATTATTCATGCTCGGGGCACAGACCGCTGAACGAATCACTTTACTCATATAATAATTAATGGAACAAATTGCAATAGGTGCATATGCAAAAGGAACAATTTTACTCAGTTACTTTATATAATCTGTTTCAATAGGAAAAAGGGACACCCGAAACAAAACTTAGGATAGGCTTGTCTAGAAGCGAATTATCCACCCACGATTAGTTTTCTGGAAGAATACCATAGACCTTGGTAAAGACTACCTGAAAATAAGAAGGAAGGTTTTTAAGTATCGCTCCGCTAAACGCACCGCTTGAAACATCAAAAAAGCGTTACCCTAAGTGATGTAGGTCGACGTGGATTAAGGGGATTGTAGTAAAAAGCAGCATTCCCGTCTCGCGATCGGCTCCATCCGTTATTTGTGTGTGTGTGTGTGCGTGTGCGTGTGCATGTGCGTGTGCGAGTGCGTGTGCGTGTGCGTGTGCGTGTGCGTGTGCGTGTGCGTGTGCGTGTGCGTGGGCGTGTGCGTGGGCGTGTGCGTGTGCGTGTGCGTGTGCGTGTGCGTGTGCGTGTGCGTGTGCGTGTGCGTGTGCGTGTGCGTGTGCGTGTGCGTGTGCGTGTGCGTGTGCGTGTGCGTGTGCGTGTGCGTGTGCGTGTGCGTGTGCGTGTGCGTGTGCGTGTGCGTGTGCGTGTGCGTGTGCGTGTGCGTGATGAAAATAGGAATAACACAATGTGTCCGTTAGCTCTTCTCGCTTGACTGTGAAGATTACTAAGTAATCCCACGGTTAAAAACTTCCATTGGGTTCGTGATAAGACTAGAAAATCCTACGAATAAAACCAGACACGTTAAGTAGGGTTTTGATGTTAACTATGTGTTTTTGTAAGCCTGGCTTAGCTTTATGCTACTTACACAATGTGGCGGACCACCAGGTCCCATAGTAGAAACTTGGGATACTACGGGGATTAAGCGATGGGATGATGTCGACACATTGCTACAGTATTTAGGTGGCAATCTGGGCTATAAATCTAATCAAAATATTTGAACGCACATAATAGACTATTTTTATTTAGGTTACCAGATAACATACTTTTACCCCACTGCCAAGGAAGGGTTCTATTTTTATTTGTTTACGAAATCACTACTTTTTGAGTTTTTATCTGATATTATAAGTAAGTAAAATTATATATCTCCCTCAAATCAGGCTGAATTGTTACTTATTATTCGGAATACATAATTGTAGTTTAATTTATTGCAATAGCTTTCTCATAGACAGAGCGCGGCCGTTTTCGTTTTTTTCGGCCTTTGTTTTAGGAGGGTTTTGTATTATTACAAGCAGTTTATACTCGTTAGTCGTTCATAACTATACTACGTGTAAAACATATTAAACTTCTTCTTTCATTAAACAAAGTTTATCCAGTTAACTAACAATTTTTTCTGAATAATTAACATACGTAATTAAGAGAATGGGAATTAACGCGATCATGGTATAGGTAGTTATATACTTTTGATTGCCTGTCGATTTGACCAGATTACACCGTGGCCGTGGTCACAGGATATATGACCGTCAGATGTCAGTCAGCCTGTGAGTACCAATACCATATTCGCAATAAGGCCGCCCATTGTGTATTTAACAATAGTTGCTGTAATCCGTACTACTGCCTCTTGTAATTTAATGTTGGTGTACAATAAAGAGTTATCTGTCTATCTATCTATATATATTCGCGTTAATTCCCGTTCTCTTAAGAATATTTCATGGAACGTGAGAGTTTAAAAGATAATTAACATACGTATGTTAATTAACTATTAAACTCTCACGTTTATGTATTTAAAAAAAAAAACGTCTGACGTTCCAGATACAACTGAGAATTGAATATCATTCCAATGTGTTTAAAAACCAAGTATTTGAACCATTGAACGCAACTGGTTTAGATCTAAAAGTAGGAATTAGAAAGGAAATGAAATTAATTTCTGATTGCATATAATGTACCTATGCCATCAGAAATTATTTCGCTTCCTTTAACTGTGAAGGAAATCCTCGTGAGAAAATCTGCATACATACTTAAGAGCCTTCAATTATATTATGGAAAGTTGGTGAAGTCTGATAATCCCTAACATAACCCAATTATACATCAGTTTATTATGGTTGCCTAAAAGAGATTGGCTTGTGCGATAAGGCCGCCAATTGTTTGTATACTGCGAAACTATACCTACCATATCTTAAGTAGTAATGAATTATATTTGTATACCATACAAAAAAGAGATATTTGATTTGGTATTATAATCAACATAGTTAATGTGAATAACTATATACTTATAGAGAAATTAAATTATATTCATTACCATTAAATAAATATACTAGAATGGAATAATACACTTTGATTCCTTTTGAGACTCGTGTTTAGATTTAGTGCAGAAATGATAGACAAAACATTTTGTCATACTTCCTTACAAATCTGTTTTCTTATTCTTGCACTAGTGTTACGAAGTAAATTTATTCATTCTTAAAATAAGGATTTATGACAAGAACAGTAAAGCAGTTTTTGCGGCTGCCTTAACGCGTTTCATAAAACGGTTTTTACATGTGTTCCTCTGTCATGTATACCTAAAATATTGCTCAGAAAAGTTTTACTGAAATATATATTCTGTATATTTCTGATTATGAGAATCGTGTTATTCATTTAAACCGTATTTGGTCTTAAGTCTATCTTTTTGTTCTGGTTTTGTGTACCAGACCTCGAAAAGATCAAAATTTCACTGTCAATGATGATGTCATTTACAAATTGAAATCGCTATTGTTTCAAAAACCCGGTTGTCATGGGACGTCGAATTTCATCTTTATTGGAACCCTTGGAATAAGTGCTTTTTAGACAATCTATCGCTTGCATTTCAAAATATAAACTGTGGAGTAATCATCGGTAAACACTACGTTGGGTTATTTTCATTTTGGTTAATAGATGCCTTATAGCCTAGGCGATATAAGCGTATAGTATAGATTGATTCAAGAATATATATTCTTGAATCAATCTATACTATACGATATAATGATCAAAAATATAACGTTTTCAGTTATATCGTTGCAATAATATCAAAATTTTAGATGCAAGAGCCCTTGGGGCGAAGACACAGCTTAAGAAATTCATAAGAGGAGTGGCTGCTCAGATAAAAATGCTTGGAAATGCTTTGAAGTACAAGAGACAACTGTCTAACTGGCCCTTGTTTAGAGAAGAGCGAAAAATTTCAAGTAGAGGTATGTTGAGTCTCAGATCTACGTCTACACAACCTCTAAAATCTAACCTAAACAAGTCTTAGCGTGTCATCGCAAACAAGAATGGTTGATGGGGAAAAAGTGGCTTAGAAACTTATTCCGGTAGGCTGCACACCCTCTTTGTTTTAGACAGAATGAAAAGGGCACTATGGAGTCATGTTGTGCTTTCATTATGTTTGATACTATTGTATTTTTGCTAGAATAAGGTTAAGGAATTGAATGGTTAGAATCGACCTATATATAAATGGAGAACCATAGAGCACAAGATGTTTATTCCTATTGAAGAATCGTTTCAACAAATTCTTCGGGATATACCATTATAACTATTATTGAATATTATATTGTGTCAGTAACAGATCCCACACCTTTCCGCATAGGCGATGACTTAGTCGAGCGCATGGACCAGGTTAAGTAACAGGGGTTTGTACTTCACGTGACTGATGACATCGACTACGACGTCAAGGCACGTACTGCCGCCGCGTAGGTGAAGTTGCGGGCAATGACTGGCGTCACGTGCGATCCTAAAATGCTAGTCAGGTTGAAGGGGCAGGTCTAGAAGACGATCATTAGGCTTGTCCTTTTACACGGCTGTCAGGTTTGGCCACCTTTGGAGCGACACAAGCAGGAGCTGCGTATCACGGAGATGAAAATGCTTCGGTGAATGTGCGGTATCACGCGTAAAGATCGCGTGTGGAACTCTTGCATCCGTGGCAGCCTTCATATCCGTAACACCGCATACAAAATGCGAGAGAGTCGCCACATTCTGCGGCAACAGCCAGGCTACGTGGGTAACAAATGCCTGGCAATGGTGTCCCCAACGGTAGCAGCAAACGGAATCAGTCCTGGCTTAAAGTCGTGGAGGGTGACATGCCTACAAATGATCTCACTACCATGGACGCCCAAGATCGTACGAAGTGGAGGAGGAAGAGCCGGATGGCGGACCCTGAGTGCCGAGGGCATCTTTGCCTCGGATGCAATCAGGATAACGTCTAAATGTAAATGATGATGATGGGGTATTGAATTTTTATTTAAATTCAATGCGTTATCTTCTTGTTTATCAGTTTCAAAATGAACCGAATGTAGGTATTCGGATTTCCGTAAGGGAGTGTGTTCGGCCCTTCATTATTTCTGAGGAACATTTATAATTGTACTAGCTTTTGCCCGCGGCTCCGCCCGCGTGGATGCCGGTTATCGCGACCAAACATAGCCTATGTCCTTTCTAAGGGTCTCATCTACACCTATACCAAATTTCATCAAGATCGGTTCAGTGGTTTAGGCGTGAAAGCGTAACATACAGACAGACAGACAGACAGAGTTACTTTCGCATTTATAATATTAGTATGGATTATTGTTGACAGACTGAATACATTTTAACTGATATATTTTCACATAAGTGATATATTTGAGCATTACCTTTCTCAATAGACACCGAATTAACTTATTAGTATCAAAAATTCCACCTACCATGTTTTCTACCTGTTGGAATCAAATTTCGCGAAATCCTTTAGCATATTTGCAACTATATGTATATCTTTTTATATTTTATAGTAAAAAACGAAATTAATACTGATATAAGTATGTATCGAACCATTACACTACTACTCTACTCTCCTCATTTTCTATTGAACACTTACTATAATCTATATACATATATTATATATTATGAAACACATGCCATGAAGTAGTTTCACTTAAATTAGCAAACGATGAAGTGAAATATGAAATATGTATTTTTTATCTCGACTCAAACTTTCTTAAATATAACCCAGACTTGGAACGAAACCAAGAAAATCTAGTCTTAAATTAAGTAATTCCTTGCGTAATGTGAAACAAGAATTATAGATTTCTAAGATGAGTCCGTAAATGATATAAAACTCAGTAACTCTACATTGATTGATGACGTATATAAATATCACTTGTCGTAAATGAACCGCTCTCTGAGAAGATAAATGCCGCCGGCAATCTTTCTGTTCAGAAGATTCTTTAATATAAATATACACAATACATTAAACGAATAAAATATCCAGTGTAGTCAACTTTTACTCTAAGTCTTTCTCTACTGCTTTAACTATAAAACTTCTCGAAGTTCATTGACCGTAAGCTGAAATTGCGAGTACTTAGATAGTAGATTCATTCTTACTAGCACACTAGTTTAACTAGTGTGCTTAAATGGCAGTAAAGGATGAACGTGTGCTATCGTATTTGTTGAGCTCTGCAGGCGATTCACTTTGTACATTTCAATGTGTACCTACCTAGACGAAGTCTTTCGAATCGATACGACACAGGTAGTATATATCTACTATCAAAGTACCTACCCGCAATCTCAGCTTACGGTCAATGAACTTCGCGAAGTTTTCAACCGGCAACCATTTGAAGCAGGTTTACCGCAATATGTTATGCTATATGGTTAGTTTGTTCGCTTTTAATAGGAACATACAAATTAATAAAGCTTTAGTAGTAATTTAAAAACTTCGATTAAAACTATTAACCTACAATGTTGTCGTAATTATGACATTGACACTTTAACAAAGATAGACAGTCTGGAAACAATTATTACGTACTTATGTACATGTTCATTAATTATAATACTTACACACTGAGACTGTTTCAGCTTGATGATGTCAGAAGACAATTTTAAGAACCTATATACTGATTGAAACGTAGCTCTAACAATAACATGTTATATTACAATGAAATAAGGTACACTTTTATTTCTGTACTGTTCAGTTTGTCCGATAATTACAGCCAATTGGACGTTCTATATTTAGAAACCGTATGTTTAATATCTGTTCTACTGATTTGGTTTCAAATTTGTAAGATCACAAAGTGGCTGTCAAGCCAACACTCATTGATATAAGTTATCTGTTTTCCTCCTTTTTCATTTAAATATTTCTCCATATAAACTCCTTCTTCATCCTAGCATTAATGCCAATCCCATTCGAAGCTATCAACTTGGAGTCCGGGGCCCGCTTTTTGTAGTCTTACTGCGAATTTTGGCTAAGCTTCGACATTTCCTGATCGCGAAGCGACTGCCATCTAACCTCCACAACTCAAAGGCGATGTCGAAGCATTGCAGTTAGACCAGTTGTTGGACTTTTGAGGGCTCCACCTACCCGTAACGATTGCCCTAGATATTTGCTCTCCGAGGCACGACCAGACCAATGCAAATGCCCATATTCATGCATACAAATATTTGTACTGAGCGGAGATCGAACCCGCACCTCCTGCGCAGCGGCCACTACCGCTATGCCACGGACTCAATCTATCTCCATATAAACTGCAAGACTTTTTGAATTTTTAATATGACCCAAAGATGATCAGCGAAAAAAAAATCTTCCCTCGTAACTGGTTAGCTAAATCTAGTTACCAACATGGACGAAGGGATTGTTAGACATACTTTAGTAACATACATTTTTCTTTTCTTATTGCTAACTAGTAGGTTAACTAAAAGAAAGTTGGTAAAGCTGCACCTTCGAGGTGTATATTTATGTGAAAATATTATAGAACGTTAAACCATGCCTATAAATGGGACAGCGCACGCAATGGATCGTAGACCCGGCTTGACGCCCGTGCCAAAAATAAATAACTGCAATTCCCCTACGTGCTATGTGACATTGACCTCCTTTATTTTTTTGTGTACTTCTATTCACTATTTTTTTACCCTAAACAGCAGCTGGTCGGATTTACTAGTTATGATTATATTGATTTACACCTAGTAATGCGAGACTCCTTTATGAGATCACATTATAGTCTTGTTTTAAAAAAATAAGAAAGTATGCATATTTAAATAAATCATCCGTCGAAGTTTAAGCGTATAGAGGCTATGCTAGGATAGGATTCTCTATAGCTACCCCACCTTCGGCTCCGGCAGGGCAGGTAGCCTTTGGGATTTCCCACACGACAAAAAAAATAAGGATATGCTAGCTATGCTATAACATAAGGTATACCTCGGGACACATATCTTGAACCTAAGTCGCGAGACAAACAAGGCAATTGTGGCACTGGCACGCGCGGATTAAAAATTGAATGCAATGAGGTGTGAGGGAATGGCGTGCTGTGATCATGGTTCAATGTACGTTTTATAAACCACGATTGAATCTTGGTCGGGAACCTCGAATCCAATAGCCTTTATACACTATAATGTAGCCTGCAGTGTTTATAATGTCACTAGATTGCTTCGTCTTTATTTATATTACACCTGAGCTTATCTCAGTTACATCAAAAAATTTTTTAATATAAGACACGTCAATTTGACTTCAACTCGCCTGATGGTAAGCTGAAGGCAAAGTCTTAGGAAAGAGAGTCACCATTACAAACACGTACCATTAGCTATGGTCGCACTCAGCTTGACGGCCTGATCCGATGACCCCCGGCTGGCAAGGAGTTACAGGCCTTAATAGTGTGATAAAGGAAAAAGTCACCGAACCGCGTGGTTCTTGAATTAATATTCTGCACACTTGTAGGGCTTAGATGTTACCCGCATTCGGTGATATCCAAGCCCTGCACGTGTTGTCCTGTGTAGGCAAGGGAGGGACTAATTGGAAGAGCACATCAGAACATTCACCATGGTAGACACGGTAAAATATTGCCAAGGAAGCAAAATCTCTACGCATCTGTAGAAGCTCAAAGTACAGTGATCACAGGATTCCCAATAAAGCGGACCGCACGTCACTGCAACCTGTCAAGAGCATCTAATGAAATGAAAACCGTCTCACTCTATTCAGGACTCCGAGGCTACGTTAGGCTGTTTTGATAATACTCTCGATGTAGTTTTTGTTTTTCAGTTAGCAGCGAACATCCATACCGAGGATATTGCGGCTGTCCTGCAGTGGCAGTGGCATGCTCTGAAGAGTGCGAAGGGGAAGGACAGAAGATACCTTTGCTGTAAACGCACATGCCTGTGTCTTCTTGGCACTGATCTCGACCAGGTTCTTAAAGCCCTATTAGGATCTGGTCAAGCTCAGTGACAAGAAGCTGCCTTTTTGACGCGAAATCCGACTGCTTGTCCGCAGGATGTCCCATGCAAGGTACTATCGTCTGCATAGCAATTAATGCTGTCGGTGGACAGCATGTCGTTGATATGCAGAAGAAAGAGAGTGGGTGATAAGACGGACCTCTGCGGCACGCTAGTAACCCAGTTGCACAGTGTAAGGAGCAGACCAAAGGCTGGGAAAGAAGCGATTTGTGCCAAACTCTATCGAAAGCTTGGCGTTAAGTCTAATTGCTAGTGACGACTCGCCGTGCTTATCCAAAGCCTCACCCCAAAGATGGGTAACATACGCCAGAAGATCACCCTTTGACCGTTTCGGCCTGAAGCCATATTGCCGGTCATTAATTAAGAAGTGATCCTCTAGGTGAGGCATGAGCTGTATATTAAATATGTGCTCGACCTCGTGCACAGCATCGAGGTGACGGCTATGGGACGGTAGTTGGCTGGTCCTGAGCAATCTTCCGTTTTCGGGGATCGGCTGTACATTCGCCTCTTTCCAAATCGAAGGCACTGTACCCGAGCTGTAGGACAGCTGGAACAGCCGCGTAAGCATTGGAGACAACTCCGTTGCACATTTTTGCAGAACCACCGTTGGAATACTATCCGGACCATTGGCTTTCCGGACATCGAGAGATTGCAGTACTGCACGGTCATATCACGTTTTATTTTTTCTTTGTTACATATTACAAAATTCACCTTGACGTAGAAACATATAACATAAAATCGTCAACTTGCTTTAATAGTTACTCAAGCAAGGATACACTTTTTATAACGTATTTTAACAGAATATTTTTTTTGATATTCGGCTAATTATTTGCTCAGAAATAGACACACTATTTTAAATATTAAGTATCTGCGCGTATCGTCTAATAAGGATTACATCATCGTTGATTTTTAATATATTGTTTTATTTTAATGTTATCTTATCTAATAAAGTATGAAATAAATTATATTGCTAGGAATAATTCAATGAAATATTAGGCCTTTACCTATGAAATTGTCGTTTGGTATGAAAAAAATAAAACGCTTTTTTTTCATGTATTTTCAATTCGTATTAATCGAAGTAGTTACTTATACAATCAATGCATCTTTGCCAACGCAGCGGCAGTTTATTGATGCCCTTCTTAAAGAAATCAGCTGGACGGGAGGCAACAAATTCTTCAAAGGCATTTTGTACTGCCTCGCGGGTATTGAATTTCTATCCCGCCAAAAAGTTATCCAAATTCTGGAAAAAGTAGTAGGTAGTCTGTAGGCGCAAGGTCTGGTGAGTATGGCGGATGACGGAGAGCTTCCAACCACATTTCTTGCAACTTGGAGACCGTCTGCTGTCTGAGGTCGCGCATTGTTAATGCTGGTTGGAGATGTGCCAGCTTCTACATTATTGTGTTAAGTTCTTTACAGTACACATCTGCAGTAATGCTCACCCCGTTTGGTAAGAAGCTGTGATGAATCACACCGGCGCTAGACCACCAAATAGTGACCATCACTTTTCTTGGGGTAAGTTGTCGTTTAGGGCATTGTTTAGGTGCTGAACCGGGATCCAGCCAACTTGCTGAACGCTTGCGGTTATCAAACAGAATCTATTTTTCATCGCAAGTAACAATGCGTTTTAAAATTTCTTAATTTGTGTGTCTGTTGAGCAATGCAAGGCATGTCTCGACGCGTACTTCGCGCTGGCGATCATTGAGTTCATGGGGCACCCATTTGTCAAGCTTTTTTGCCTTGCCAATTTGACGCAAATGGACCAATATTGTTTTGACGCTTACTTCGAAAGCTGCTGTTAATTTAGCCGTAGATTGTGTGATGATATACAATCTACCACAGGCTTCCACAATCGTCTTTAATTCGTCATTGTCGACCAAATTCTTCGGACGACCGCGAGGTTCATTTTTCAGGTCAAAATTTACAGAACGGAAGCGAGCGAACACATAACAGGCGGTGTGTTGGTTTTTAGTGTTAGCTCCTTAAAAGTCGTTGATGTTGTGTGGCGTTTGTGACGCGTTGCTGCCACGACGATACTCATATTCCATAATTACTCGAATTTTTAACGTATTATCCATGATGACGAATAAGATTGAAATGCAATGAAAACGTAACACTAATCAATAAACAAATGACTACTTTTGGAAAATGAATTCGATGTTTTTAAAATAAAATTCATTTGAAATTAGAATTCTTAGCCAAACAAAATTATTTTGATGTGAAATGGCCAGTACTGCAGAACGGCAATTACATAGGTAAAGACCTATTATAAATTTACCATAGGTATTCTAACGCATATCTCATGCATTAGTTCTTCATTATAATTACAACTCTAGAACTCTAGATTAAGAGAAGGACCTTCATCATACTTTCAGCTTTTATCCTACCTATTTCATTTGTTAACTCCCGACGTTTTCGTCTATCTTGAATTGTCACTGCAACCATTTTCATAGCATTGAGTTTAATTTCAATGTTGCTCTTTTAAATGGCAGCTAGTTGGCCTCAACCTATTTTCACTTGGCCTTTTGCGGGATGTTATCTGCTAACTTTGTTATGATAAACATTTTTAATTTTTTAAACAACTTGCTAAATAAAGAGCACTGATTCTTTAAGCTGAAAGTATTTGTGTATATTTTTATTATTAGAACCTGAACAAAAATGCACTGAAAGTATACAATAAATTTGGTACAGGTATAACTCAAAATATAAAAAAAATATGCGTAAATTTTTTGTCGAAGTCGGTGCCAAGTTCTACCAAGCCATGGATTGAGTTGTATAACAATTGGAAAATCACGGACACGACGGTATTGCTGTCCAATTGAGCAGTCCGACTGGGGAAGTACCTTCACCCTACAGAATACCGCGGCCATAATAACCTCGTGCTGTGTTCCCGGCGGTGAGTAGGGTAGCCAGAGCTCACTGGAGAGTTTTTGTGCTGTCAGTGGGAAGACCAAAGACTTGTCCTGCTTTATCTTCTAAACTGACGGTACAGAAACTCTCTGTTCTAACAGAGTCGGCAGCGCGAGTCGCGTGTTGCACACGTCCATAGGCCACGGTAATCACTCTCCATCAGGTAGGCCGTGTGCATGTTTGCCACCAAAGAGTCACAAAAAATAATATATTGTTATTTATGCGGATTATGCACCAATTTGTATCTGAAAACTGTATGTATCACATACAGTTTTCAGCCACAAATTGATACATACTACGTAATTCAGTGGATTTACCGCACAACTCTGTTACAGCAACAAAGTTAACGAGTAACAAGTACAAGTTGATTAATAATATCACCATTTCTACCGAAGATTTCCCATGTTTATGCTACGGTGGATATAAAGCATTATCGCTAAGCTTATAACAGAATATTGGTTACTAAGTCTTACCATAGTCGAGGAGTAGTTACGATAGCTAAATAAGTTTGATCACGCAATGCTTCTAGGTAACATTCGAAAGGTTATAGTTCGTTTAAGAAAATGTCTTCGCACAAAGATTATAATCTATGAGAAACTTTTGTAACGTTATGTTTTATTCATTAAGTAGGTATTTATTATACAGTGTCTACTAGTACACCGTGTTATAAATGAATTGCAATATAATTTTGGATTTTTCTTTAAGTTCTTACGAAAATAAAGTTGTTCTTAATTTGGCTTTTGACATGTTCTTATAAAACACTGTTTCAATTCCTTCTGCAACCTAATATGAGGAGGTAGATAGTGTATTTTCTCCAATCTTAATAGGCAGAGAGTGTTATTTTAAAGGTATTGCGATAATATAATGAAAGATATATAAGCTATAATATTTAGTGCGGTTACCCATATTTTTGCCAATCCTTTACCAGCACAAGTGTAGGGCACGCCGTGATTGCGGCGGTAAGACCCATCATGGGGGAGTGGCTAGAGAGGCCACATGGTGGTAAAGACGATGCGCGCCCCCCCCCATCCCAAAAAGGCTAGTCGGGGACCGCGTGGTCCCCCCTTCCGAGGAGGGCCAGACCGAGAGGAATGGCACTGGGTCAGCCGGGGTGCGAGGGATATGTCGCAAGACAACCTCACCTTCGGCCTAGCACATCAACCCACAGACGGCGTGTGGTGTAGGTTCGAGTCTGACATAACCTCCCGGGATTTAACCGTGGGGATTTCCCACACGAAAAAAAAAGAAACCAGCACAAATGTTTCTTCCCTTAAACAGTCCCGGGTGCTTTAAGCGAGGCATGCACCTCATTCCTGTGATTTTACCCTTACCTCACCATCCGGCGAGGTGAAGCCACATTGACATGACCATTACTAAAAAAAATATCAAAAGGTACCAGAAGTAAAAAAACTGCAAGTCAAAGAACAGAAATTCTACCCTTTTCCTATTGTTTTGTTACAAACAATATCAAAAAGGATTATCTCATCCGAAGTTTATGTTATTACACGAGGATAACGGTTTATCCCTGTAAAACTTCCTAAGCTCATTATACCTGTATTAAGATATATTTAACAAAGTTGAGCATGGAGAGTTGAGAACATAACTTCCTAATCTCTTGACGAGACAAACCTTACAAGAAGGTCTCGGTCGTTACTCGAAGGTACACAATCTCATTAAGTTGGGGGTTTGTAACTTTATAAGGCGGTTGGCCTTTTTTCAACGGTGATAGTAGTAGGGAAACTTGATCTCATATCTGATGAGAAACTATCTACCTACTGCCTTACACGCTCGTGTTGAATAGAAATGCAGTTCTTAAAAAAGATACGGTATTTCATACTGGTACTTCTTGGTACAGTAGAAATGGGAATATCCACTGATACGAGTACCTAGAAGTTAATCTTTATTCACGTGGTTCGCGTGAAACGTTTGTTCGTGAAATATAGTTTCTTTTATTTTTATTTTTTAACTAAATAGCAGTCTTGTAGCATGCAGATTACGGCTGAAAAGTAATTTATAACTATTTATTTATTGGGTGCAATGCTACTCACATCGACGAAACATAAAACAGGATAGATTGGATCTGATCAATTAACATTCTCCGACAGCTTAATTACCCCTAGTTTGATACAAGAAATAGGGCAATATTTACCTTTTACTGCATCGGTACGACGTGGTTATCCAACCGAATGTAATTAGTACGGCAGGTGCACTAAGATTATTACGTACGTATTTATAGGTACGTGCTATAAGTACTATGGCAGAGCATCAAAGAGAACCTTCACTTTGTAAACTATTTATAGGTGTTTGTGTGTAACTACTTAAGTTATAGGTATATTGTGAATTTTACTTAATTGCTGTACATGTGTTTGGGCATTAGGGTTTGGGTCCCGGAATGTCCCGTGTTTCGAAGACCGGGGACTTTGCGTAAATTTAGTTGTGTCGGGTCCTGGGACTTTAGAGTCAAGACACGAGACGAGACACAATTGTAAAAATTGTATAGTATTGTCTTACAAAAATTCTCAAATGACGTGAAATGGGATTCGCTTGATGAGAGAAGAGCCGGGATAACGTATCAACCAATTTGTATGACAATGTGATTGTTAAATCCATACTAATATTATAAATGCGTAAGTAACTCTGTCTGTCTGTCTGTCTGTATGTTACGCTTTCAGGCCTAAACCACTGAACCGATCTTAATGAAATTTGGTACAGAGGTATATTAGAGCTTGAGAACGGACATAGGCTACCTTTTATCACGAGAATGGGGGTTTAAGGGGGGAAATAGGGGATGAAAATTTGTCATTTCTGAAGATATTTTAATGAAATTTGGTACAGAGGTAGATAAGAGCTTGGGAACGGATATAGGCTACCTTTTATCGCGAAAATGGGGGTAGAAGGGGGCGGACTAGGGCCTTGGTAGGAAAGTTTGTCATTTTTGAAGATTTCTTGATGAAATTTGGTACAGAGATAATTTAGAGCTTGGGAACGGACATAAGCTACCTTTTATCGCGAAAAGGGGGAAGAAGGGGGGGGGGGACCAGGGCCTTGGGATAAAATTTTATCGTTTTAGAAGATTTCCTGATGAAATTTGGTACAGAGATAGTTTAGAGCTTGGTAACGGACATAGACTACCCTTTATCGCAAAAAGGGGTTAGAAGGGGGGGACTAGGGCCTTGGGATGAAAGTTTGTCATTTTTGAAGATTTCCTGATGAAATTTGGTACGGAGATAATTCAGAGCTTGGGAACGGACATAGGCTACCTTTTATCGCGAAAAGGGGGGTAGAAGGGGGGGACTGGGGCCTTGGGATGAAAGTTTATCATTTTTTAAGATTTCCTGATGAAATTTGGTACAGAGACAGTTTAGGGCTTGGAAACGGACATAGGCTACCTTTTGTCGCGAAAGACGCGGATAAAATGGGGGGGGGGGGGTTATAGGGGATGAAAGTTTGGCAGTTTTGAAGACATCCTGATGATATATTTGGTACAGAGATGGATTGAAGCTTGGGAACGAACATAGGCTATCTATTGACGCGAAAATGGAGGCATGGGGGGTGGGGGTAATAAGGTATGAAAGTTTAACAGTTTTGAAGATATCCTGATGAAATTTGGTACAAGGATTAATTAGAGCTTGGTAACGCACATATGCTACCTTTTATCGCGAATAATGTGGTAAAAGGGTGGGGGAGGTATAAGGACTGGATAGTTAGTATGAAAGTTTGTAATTTTTGATGATTTCCTGGTGAAATTTGGTACAGAGATGGATTAGAGCTCGAAAATGGACATAGACTACGTTTTATTGAGAAAAAAGGAGTTGAGGGGGTGGAATAGGGCAAGGGTGTGTAAGTTTGACAATTTTGAAGATATCTTGATGAAATTGGTATAGAGATGGATAAGAGGTTTGAAATGGACATAGGCTACCCCTTATTGCCAAAAAAGGGATAGAAGGGGGAGGGAGAAGGGGCTATGGGATTAAAGTTTCTAATTTTTCATTGGCACAAAAAAGAGGGTGAATATGGCATAAATAGTATTCTTTTAAGATGTCCTCATGAAATTTGGTACAAAGGTGACTTAGAGCTTCGGAACGGACATAGTCGAGTAGCGAACCAAATATAGAAGCGAGTGGAGAGGCAAGTAGAGATTGTTATAGGGACGAGTGGATAGGCGTGTAAAGATCGAAAGTCGAGTAGAGTCGACTACAGGGGCAAGTAGATAGGCGATTAGAGAGCCAAATAGAATGCAGTAAAGGGTTTAGTAGAGAGGCGAATAGGGAGACGAGTGGAAAGACGAATGTAGTGGCGAGTAGAGATCGAATAGAGAGTTGAGTAGAGGTGCAAGTAGATAGGCGAGTGGGGAGAGTCAAGTAGAGAGGCGAAAAGAGAATCGAATGGATGGGCCAGTAGAGAGGCGAGAGGTCGAATATAGAAGCGAGTAGAAAGTCGAGAACAGAGGTCAGTACATAGTCGAGGACAAAGTTGAGTAGGGAGGCGAATTTAATGCTCAATAGCGCCGGATCAACACCAAGCGATAACCGACATCCACGCGGGTGGAGCCACGGGCAACAGCTAGTTATCGCTTGGTGTTGAGTATATATAAATATTAACTACTACCTGATGCTGCATTGCCCGCGCGGATGTCGATTTTCACGACATTTATTTTTATCTTTGGTGCTACTCAACCAATTGGCAAATTAAATCTGTCTACTTTACAATGTTATAATAGTATAGAAGAAATATAAAAATCTGATACTTGGCTTCGTCGCCGGATCCACAGCGTGGTACAGAGAGGAAAACCGTGACGGCGACTGGGACTTGCGACCCAGATGTTGGTTTAGGGTGGCCACCTTGTGATGCATCAGCGCTCACTTGGATATTCGATTTAGTAAAAAGTTATACAGGGATTTAGATGGAATTCCCCTTGCTTCTACTTCTACGGCGTAGAGTTCAAAATCACTAGAATAATGGTCCAGGGCGCCTGGACTAAGAGTCTACGACATAAAGATTTCATTACATTTGTAGAGTAGTTAAATTGTAGAGAAGCGAATGGAGAAGGTTAAGT
Organism: Eilema caniola; assembly: GCA_949126895.1. Classification (NCBI taxonomy): domain Eukaryota; kingdom Metazoa; phylum Arthropoda; class Insecta; order Lepidoptera; family Erebidae; genus Eilema; species Eilema caniola. The sequence goes on along the minus strand of OX421471.1, from coordinate 12,919,181 downwards.
AGAGAGGCGAAAAGAGAATCGAGTGGATGCGTGAGTGGAGAGTACCGAGTCGAGTAGAGAGGAAAATAATGTAGAAAATCAAAATTCTAGTATGAATCTTTCTTCTTGCTCATCTCTTTTTGTAATTGTGAGGTTATCTAGGTTCTTACCGTTCATTTGGGTTCATCCTCTAATGCCGAAAGGCACCTCTATTATTTGATATTTCATCACAAAATATAAACATAACTATAAAACATAAGTTCACAAATTTTAAACATAAGTTGAATATAAACATCATAGACATACATAGTCATACCTAATGCATGTAGCCCATGTAATATAAAAAAATCGCTTTGATAAATGTTTACTAAGAGACTTTGATTAATCGTTTCAGCCATTAAGTAACCGTATGAAAGATCTTACAGAAAGTAATATTTTTCATTTGGATCATTTAAAAATTTATGCTGGCAACATATATTTAAGCGAACATGCGATGTTGTAAGTTTTTGGTGGATTTTAAAGTACTGTGGTTTATGCCATAAGTATTCGTGTGTTGGCTAATGATTAATAAACGAACATGGCAGGTATACTTTAGGTAAGTTGTAGTTCAACTAAGCTTATTCTTTCAAAATTATAAACGATTTCTTAGAAATAGTCTACTACTACTACTAGCCTAAATCTTACAGTATATGTTTTCTATTGCTAAACTAAAGTAGGTATTTTATGATTGGCATAAGAGTATAATATTTTCAATAGTGTAGTTTAAACCCTACTGCAAAGTTAAGCAGTCAGATGTAGTCTTTTTTAATATGTTTTAATGCGGTTAATGACGGACTGTCTGACTTTATGTAGATATTATTGACTTTAAAGGGTATGCAGTTAAGGGCCACCGTATAATCCTCACCAGAAATGCTACATAGAACTGTAGTGTCTATGTTTAATTTAAGTTTTTCAATGTCTAAAAGTATTTTCCACCCAAGAAAACCATTTAATTGGATATACGGATAACACAATAAGGGTGTGTTATCCGTATATATAAGAAATTGCGTAAAGCGATAAGGTCGCTCTTTGTACTGCTCTTAGGTTACCTATTGATTTTTGTGTTATAAATATTGTAATTGGTGTACAATAAATAAATAAACAAATTAAGAAACTTGGCAGAAAGTTAAGGATAAATACAAAAATTTCACTACCCTGTATTCTTTATTTTTATTGTAGCTCTAAATATTTATACTCTAGCTAGTAAAAGGTACAGTCAGCATCATTAAAATGTTGATAACAAAAGTACTCAAAATAATCCAGATACCAAAATTCCAATTTTATATCCAGAGTGGTCCAACTATCTTAACAATCGGTCTTCTAGAAAATATTTCTCAATATTGGAATGGCTTTGATGTTGAACGAAATAACTTTATTGTTATTAAATTGGACGTTGAATTGTTTAGCTCCAGGGGTGCTTTGAAAATATAAATTGGGTAGCCGCTAGCAGTCGTGTTCATATTCATACACACAATCACGCCGGTCGATGGTATTAAGACAAGTATAATTTCAAAAAATCTAGACATTTATACCTTTCTTACTAATGCAAGTTGACAGTTCATGGCTTATGCAACTGTCAACTGTAAAAAAAAACAAAAGACATTGTCAATTGACACACTTTGTATCCTTTTCTTACTCATATACCCATCCCTTAGAAAGGGATACAAAATGAGATTAAATGTCAATGTCTAGATTTTTGAAATTGTACTTGACTTGATACCATCGACCGGCGTGATTGTGTATATGAATACGAATACTCTACTAACTGACAAAATTCTGGAAGACCGATTGTTAAGATAGTTGGACCACTCTAGATACTTACAACTAATTGAGTACTCTAATAACCAACTCTAATAACCAATATAAAATTGGAATTATGGTATATGGATTATTTTGAGTACTTTTGTTATCAACATTTTAATGATGCTGACTGTACAATATAGAAAGTATAGAACTTAGAGAGGATTGTATCTGCCATCCGGGAAATATGATTTAACATTACAATGGCCGTGGAAAATATTTCTCAATATTGGAATGGCTTTGATGTTGAACGAAATAACTTTGTTCTTATTAAATTGGATGTTAAATTGTTTAGCTCTAGGGGTGTTTTGAAAATATAAATTGGGTAGCCGCTCGCAGTCGTGTATTATATTAAGGCAGTTTGTAATAAAATGTGAAATGTTTTATGTGAAATGTCCTATCGCCAACTCTCTTTCTTCTGCATATCAATGACATGCTGTCGACCGGCAGCATTCATTGCTATGCGGATGATAGCACCCTACACGGGAGTTATCATGGACGTCCTGCGGATAAGCAGACGCATATAGCGGAAAAAGGCAGCTTCTTGTCACTGAGCTTGACCGGATCCTGAACCACATTTCAAAATGGGGCTCTGAGAACTTGGTCGAGTTCAATGCCAAGAAGACGCAGGCATGTGCGTTTACAGCAAAGGTATCTTCTTTCCTTCCCCTTCTCCCTCTTCAGAGCACGCCACTGCCACTGCAGGATAACCTCAATATCCTCGGTATGGATGTTCGCTGTAAACGAAATAACAAAAACTACATCGAGAGAACCATCAAAACAGCCTCGCGTAAACTCGGAGTCCTGAACAGAATGAGACGGTTTTTCACGCCGGAGCAACGGCGTCTTCTATACAAGACTCAAATTCGTTCCTGCGTGGAATACTGCTCGCATCTCTGGGATGAATCCGCAAAGTACTTATTAGATGCTCTCGACAGGTTGCAGCGACGTGCGGTCCGCATTATCGGAAATCCTGAGGTCACGAGTACCCTCGAGCCTTTGCAGTTGCGTAGAGATGTTGCTTTCTTGGCAGTATTTTACCGTCTCTACCATGGTGAATGTTCTGAAGAGCTATTCCAATTAGTCCCACCCTCTCCTTTCCTATACAGGACGACACGTGCAGGACTTAGATATCACCCGCATACGGTGCAGAACATTCCTTCAAGAACCAAGCGGTTCGGTGACTCTTTCCTTTGTCGCACAATTAAGACCTGGAATTCCTTGCCAGCTCACGTGTTTCCCTCTTCCTACAGTCCCGGGTCCTTTCAAGCGGCACGTGAAAAAGCATCTTATGAGGCCGTCAAGCTGAGTGCCATCATTGTTAACATGGCACGTGTGTATAATGGTGGCCCTCTCTCCTGAGACTTTGCCTTCAGCTTACCATCAGGCAAGGTAAAGTCAAATTGACGTGTCCTATATATATATTAAAAAAAATGTATTTGAAAATATAAAACGGTACCTTTACCTATATAGCAAGGTAATTTAGCTGCAAATATCACATTGCAAACATAAAGAACGCGTATTTTAACGATTACTCAAATTTAATTAGCTTGCTAGCGTTATACTTACTGGTATTTGTGTTCAATTTTGTTTTAAATCAAATCAAGAATGCTTCAACTATTATCTACAAATATATAGTCAATTTTCGGCTCCCGAAATAAGCAATTTCATCGATGACAGAATCCAATTATATTGACAAAATAATGTTTGGTTTTAACAGAAGTGAAGGTAGCAGTGCGGTATTCTCTTTTCAAGCCACTGTTCGATATTCGTCGTTACGTTGAAATTGAATGGCGAGTATTTGCTTGCATTTTATTACTATTGCCGAGATTGTGGCGGATCGTATTATCTGGGAAAAGATGCGGAGTGTCTTGTTTTATCCACTGTAACACATATGTAATTCACGATCTGTTCGATATAAAATGTACGTAAACGTGTATCGAAACCGTTTGATAAGAATTTTTATTCCGTCATTGTAAGGGGAAGAACCACAGATAAATGGCATTTAAAGGTTTTATTGACTTACAAGTTTTAAGGATATTTTAGCAAGTATAAAATATTGTTATACCTACATATCAGGTAGCTTAGGTATATAGTGTGAGTATTTAATACAAAAGCAATTAAAAAGGTTAAGTAAAATGAATCAACTTAATCGGGGATAAATAATGAGTACATAAATAGTGTTGAACAAATAGCTACAAAATGTTTAAACAATGCATACTAAATGAAATATAAAAGATAACTATTGGAATAAAATTAAATGGAAGCATTTTAATGGCCAGATACTATAATTACTTAAACTATATACACTGAAGCTATTAATTTCCTGGGGCTATTGAATAATCTAATTGTATTGGTAATTACCTAGATCCTACCTTTAATTAAAATGAAACCTTGTTACCGTTTTATATAAAGGACAATACCAAAATGATGTAAACACGTTTGTAATGAATCTAATAACAGGTAACCAAAAACGAAGTCCCAGCCTTAATAAAATGTTCAATGCTATCTAATGCTTAGTTTGACTTTTTAACTAAGAAAAAATATGGCTGTCATAATTTGAGTTTTGACGGGCAATAATTTGAGTTGTTACGATAGTCTGCAAATGCAGCCATCTTAAGAACTGTGTACTTTGCGCTTGCACAGTCAATACTAACATATTGTATACTGGCGTGGGGAGGAACGCACAAAACTACTCTGCTACCATTGGAAAGGGCACAAAGGGCTGTAATTAAGGTGATAAATAGAAAACCCTTTAGATACCCAACCGAACAACTTTACCGCAATTACAAAGTCCTGACAGTTCGTCAACTTTTTATGCATAAAGCAATTCACCATACTCATAAAATTCTGAATTACAATCCTATTGCACACAATTTATGTTTTATGTTGTTAATTGTTAATTTATGAGCCGGTTGTGCATAGAACTTCGTTCGCGGCTCGCCAGTGCTACGTCCTGGGTCCAAGACTGTACAATAGAGCTAGTAGAAGTATAAGCCTGTACTCAAAATCTAGATATGATTGCAAAAAAATGCTTACAAACTGGTTGCAGCATCTAAATTACGATGAAACAGAGTATTTACTCGAAATCCCAAGCTGAAAGTTTACTTAGATATAACTAATCTATTGTATAGTTTGATTTTTGTTTTTGTATAAATAATTAGACGTGATATTGTAGTGACGTATTGTAATTTACTCGCACTGATCTGGTTGCGTGGGTTTCCTGGTGACCTATAAATACAGATACAAACTGTTGTATCTAGTTTAGGCACCAGTCTCACAATTACAGTTTTTGTATTGCCATTATGACATAAGAGATAAGTTCTAATTGTTTGTATTTATATTAGTATTTGTAATTGTTTTGAGAAAATAAAAATATTTTTTTTTTATTTATAACTTGAATTTTTTTGCACAGCTTCGTTTTTGATTCAGCATGTCATCGGCGCGGACGACGGGAAGAAGAGTGAGACAGCTAAGATCGGATAAGATTGGTTATTATACACGGACAAATATTATTATTTTTTATATTCAGGACGTCAAATTGACTACACCTAGCCTGATAAAAAGCTGAGGTGCAGTATATTTTTAAAACATTTTTTATTTACAGAGATAAAAATCAGTGTTCAGTCATATTTTTCAAATCTTTAAAAGAGCGATTCCAATCACAAGTGAATGAACGATAAATATCTTGACTCAACGGGTGGTCACTTAACTTACAACAGATTGTGGTTATTCCCTTGTGGCTATATTTTTATTAAGTACTCTTATAATGCTGCTTAAGTTAACTCACTTATGTGTAATCTTGTAACGATGCAAAGTATAGAATGGCAGGCTTATATTCTACGCTCGCTCAGTACAATTTAGTAAGTGTACCTATTGACCTAAATTATTATTAGTTGAAGGGTAAACCTTTGCTACGCCTGTGGACCTACTTGGTAAAGTTTTAAGATCATAAACCGATAATAACTAACTAATAGCTGATAAAAGAAGAACTTAAAACAATTTATTATAATTAGATAGAATTGTACCCGAGTACGTACGCCTGCCTAGAAATGGCACTTTTTAATTTATCCAGTACTAGCGATCCGCCTCGGCTTCAACGGGTGGTAAAAACGTTCCCGTGGAAATCCAATATAGCCTATGTAACTCAGGGTGAATGTAGCTTTCCAATGGTGTAAGAATTTTTGAAATCGGCACATTAGTTTTTGAGTTTATTTATTACAAACATAGAAAAATACAAATCTTTCCTCTTTATAATAGTAGTGTAATTAAATATTACCCACTGAATACTTAACTGAATGCTACATATACAAATGTAATGAATACTTTCTTTGCATTTTATAATCTGAAATAGCTACATTGTGAAACAGTCAAAAACAAGAACACGCCTGAAATTGCTTTTTACCTTCTCTAATAGCAAAGTTTGTAAGTAGAATAAAGTCGTGACGTTGCCATTAAAGGCACTCGGCTATATCTAACGCAGAATCCTAATGGAGCGTGTAGACTTCGCAGACGAGTGTGAACTAAGGCCAAAAAGCGAATGCGAAAATTTGACGTGTATATTTCAGAGAAAATAAACGAACCAATGTACGAGAATGTCACCGTTTATCCGAGACCTTTTTTCGTCATAATCTAATATGGCGAACGTCACGTCTGCTCTATAGCATGGACGCGCAGTTTGCAGAGCCGTGGGACTTTCCCTAACTTTGGTTCATTTCACATTTGAAATATTTTTAGTTGGATATGATATAGGAATAAATGAATAGAAAAAAAAACACGGGTTGCACTCTGGGATAAAAAAGAAAAAATAATCACAAAAAATAATAAATTACGAAAAGAAAAAATAATCACCAAAAGTAATAAATTATAATAAGAAAAAACAATCACAAAAATCCCTGAAGGCCACGTGGTTTGAACCCGATACTATCTGAAACTATAAGGACCTACAGTCAAAGTGCTTACCGTTTAAGCTACGACGCTATCTATTGTAAATTGCAAAATAGATAGTCTGTACCAATCTTGTATGACGTCAGTCGTCGGTTACGGTTCAAAGGTCAACTAATCCTGACGCTTCCTTAACATTTTACACCCATCCAACGCCGCTAAAGAAGTTTTCACTTCAAAAATGAATAATTCTCTTCTCACCTCTTTCTCTTTTTAAATATAAGTGCGTTTATTTTTTAAATACTAAGTATGATTATTGTTCAGTTTAGTACTTACTAGAAGTTGTGTATGCGGTCCTCAGTGATCCAAGAATGTGGAATTTCGAACTATATTATAAGTGTAAAAACATACATATACTCACTAGATTTGTATTAATACCCACATTTCGCTAACTATGATCTTCGGTTAGGGGCGAGCCTATTGCTGTCAAGCGAGCACTTAGTCATGGGCTATATGTTTACTGTCAGATAGATGACACTCACAGGAAGACATGGAGTGGCTCTATTCTACTCCATCGGAAATGTACGTATTGTTAAAAAACACCGACGTTTGATGGGAATGAATAAGCTCTATAAAATAAATTCTGTAGTATTAAGGTATGATTTCGAAGTTAACGCATACGACAATTGCAGATTCACGCAACAGATACCCATATAGTTCATTGCGGCTTCTCAATGGCCCCCTTTATCCGTATCGAAGTTTAACAAGTATCGTATCGTATCATATACGGTTGACTTCGGAATCACACCTACATCCTATCCTAGTTTCTTCTATTGTAAAAGTTTGTGAGGATGAATGGATGCATCTGGGTTACTAGAATTTGGCACAGCAATAATTTATAGTCTAGAAGGTAGTTTCTGCGAGTCACGAGAACATGACCAATCTGTATTCGGTCCCACGTAATAGGAGGTGAGCCTATTGCCGGGCACTATTGTTGACTTGAGCCATGCATCTGAGGCTGAGTTTGGGCTGTACATATCAGTCTGATGTTAAAGTTAATCAGCCCTATCCCTTAGTCGCCTTGTACGACACCACATGGGAAAAAAAGGGGCGGCTCAAATTCTACTCTGCCGGGAACCACGCGGCGCTAAGGTGACTTAAGGAATAAGAGAGACCTATCTTCTATAAGAAGAATACAGTTGCTAAAGTAGGGGTATTTATCCACCACGCACTTGGTAATAAAAGGCGTAGGTATATGTACCTATGTCTGTTTTTATGACACCGCAAATGGAGTGTCCATTTGCGGTTTCATAAAAATATATTATACACTATTATACATACCACTTTTTATTACAAAATGCATGCCAGTGCCTATTTCATATCCGCTCTCAGCTAAAGCTACAAATTCATAAAGGAACACCATGTATAACTAATGCCAACTTCAGGAATTGCAATGAAAAAAAAGAAACGGTATTCATATTTAACCTGAAAATTACGCAAAAAAGTCAGGGAGGCTTAACCCTGTCATCCCATTGTCATGCTTTTTTCATTATTTACAAAATCAAAATTAATTAAGTTATTAATTATTATTAGTAATTTTAAGCATCATTTTACGTATTTAGCAACAAGCACACAGCACAATAGCTTACCCATTATAGTTAAATGCATGTTCATTGGAGAGTGTGCTTGACTTGTTGGTTGACTAGACTCCGCGGGTCATGGTAGGGTAGGGTACACTCTCCCTTCCACCCATTTGACTATCAAAATGTTTCTCACAGCTAATTAATCATGTATGTAGTTACTGCATTTACTATGGCATCTATGTTAGTACCAACCAAAGACAAAGAATAATACTTAAATATTACTTTTAGTAAACACGAATACTATATAGAGTCTAATCAATAACATTGAACGCAGTGGTAATTAGCAAAGTGCCATCCTTCAAGTTTTCATATCGATAATTTTATAAAGTGTAAGCTAAAATATGGTAAAATATATCAGGGTCTACGTAATATTTGCGGGCGCGTGTGCCACAAATTTTGTTAGGTAATTGAGTTATACGGGTTAAGTCACAATACGTTATGAATTTAGAATTTTCCTGTTTCGTTTTTGTAGGTAGCGCTAAATATGGCCGTGGGTTTATTTACAAAGGAAGAAAATGAGTCCGATTCCGGCCCGACATTTTTTTCGTTATGGTTACAAAATGAAGTTTATCTTAAAGCTTATAAAGTCTTTTAGCCTATATTAAGTGGAAAAGTCCAAAAAATTTAAAATTTTAGATTTACGGCCATTTCAGAAAATCAAGCAGCAGGAAACTGAGAATTGCACTAAAATCAATTAAATTAATAATAATAATAAAAATAAAAATTATGCTTTTAACCATTCGTTTTACTTTATAGTGTATAACAGAAAAACGTGGCAAATTGTCCAATTTTCAATATAAATGCATTGTATTTTCAGCAGCTTGAGATTTTATGAGACCAGGTTCCAGAGAATTTTCGAATAATTATTGAAAAGAACGTCTATTTATATAATTCAACCAAATTTAAGCAGCATTAAGCCTTCGTGTAAGCAGTCTTATCAAAATGCTACAATTACTATATCTAATATATAAAATTCTCGTGTCACAGTTTTCGTTGCCATACTCCTCCGAAACGGCTTGACCGATTATCATGAAATTTTGTGGGCATATCGGGTAGGTCTGAGAATCGGCCAGCATCTATTTTTCATACCCCGATTCGCGATAACCGACATCCACGTGGGCGGAGCCGCGGGGGACAGCTAGTTATTATATAATATTTACCATGTTATTATATAATTTTGTTTGTAAATATCTTACCAGGATTCTGTGAACTCGACTGATTACCAAGCGATTTCCTCTATCAAATGTACCGGGCTGACTAAACACGCTAAGTGCAAAGAGATAGGTGGTTTTCTTTGTATTTTTAGAAGCGGCAACGGACTGAGCTGAACGACGAAGTCGCTCGGCCAATAGAATATTGAATATTTGTTTATTTAACATTGAGCAGGATCCTGTTATAAAACTCTTGGGACAACTTTTAGAGAAGGATTTTGTAATATTTTTACTACAATAAACTAATAATTTGTCAAACAAATAATAAGAAGTCATTTATTTTGGTTTAACTTATGGCCTCAATGTAGTAGAAAATAAATTATAGTACATATTAGATTCGATTTTATTCGTAGGATAAAAATTAATAAAAAAATTGTCAAGATAATATTTTTTTCATCTAAATTATTTTTAGTGACCAGGTAGATATAGGTATGGTAAACTGTATGTTATATAAATAAGCTAGGTTATAAAAAAATCATCATAGTTTGTAGAACAACTCCCGTAACATTATAAGAATAATCTCTACTATGAGCTAATATCACCTATAAAATAAATGTGTACACGTTTACCACCAGAGGTCGGAATCAGGTAGAATTATTTACGTACTTCACTCATTTCATACAGTGAAAAAATAGAGTGGAAATGTCGAATCCCGAGATTAAATTAAAGAGCACAAAAAATCCAGTGATTCATGAAAGAGAACGTAAATAAATTGAAACATGGTACGATGAACGAACGAATGAATGTATAGTTACTATCGTATTTAAGATTAACTAATATCGAACACTAAAGTATCATCGTAGGTCGAGGAGACAGTTGAATAATGAACTGCAGCAGTAACCGGTGGAGATAATAGCCTGTCACTGCAGGTAGACATCCTTTTGTACCGTCGCCGCAAGTGTGGACATCTATGTAATTAATTGCACACGGTTCTCTAGTAGACTTTAATTAAATACGGATTGCACTCTAAGCTACACTGACCTATATTTCCACAGCAAAAGATTAAGTACATCAGTATGATAAAATAGATTATTCATAAGATTTGCAGTCACTTATATTTGTAGGTAGTCATTTCACAATATTAAACCTTGCAAGGTTATGCATCGAACTATAATTACTGTTCTCACTATTATCTCTTGTAATCTGATGTTTGTGTAAAATAAAGAGTTGTCTTTCTACCTATCTATCTATTACCTACTGATACTACAATTAAAGACAAGAGATTTGTTTGCTTGTCATTGATTAACTCCGAGACTATAATGAACCGAATTTAATATTTATTTCATCATTAGAAAGCTATTTTATTCAGAAGTAGCATATGCTACATTTTCCCCATATTCTCACGGGATCAGTATTTATGTGGGTGAAACTGCGGGGCGTTGTTATCTATTTACTACCTACCTAGCTAGCCAAAATTATATCTGTTTACAAAGAGCACTAAAAAAATACGATGTAAGTATGTGAATCAAACAAATTCCTAAACTAACCTACCTACCTATTCCTAACTACACATTTAAGCAAATAAAATGAATTTGAATTTGAATTTGAATTTGAATTTGAACCCGAATGAATAGTTGTGTGTCATCCAGTTTCTATAGTGAGTAGCACAAAATACACATTATCTTAAAATATTTGCCGTTCACGTACCTAAATCATCAATAAGATTGCCCAAACCCATTAAATAGTTCTAAATATTGACATAGGACGGGGCGTTGTCATGAAATGCCCAAGTCCGGCTTGAATTTTTTATTTGTCATCACCAAAATAAACAAAAATAAAAAAAAACAGGGTTGCACTCTGGGAGTGCCGACCGAAGTGAAAACTTTTTCTTTCTTTCTTTCTTCGTTATATACATAGAAAAAGATATAAAACATACCATACCATACCACACCTATAATACAGCGCCAATCATAATCACTAATTTTCTGCAAATTTTCTATCAGAAGAAATGAATAAATTGCAAAAAGATAAAATTATCACAAAAAGTAATAAATTACAAAAAGAAAAAATCACAAAAAGTGTCATAAGGCCAGGTTTGAACCCGGTACTATCTGAAACCATAAGGACTTACAGTCGATGCGTTTACCGCTATGCTGCGAAGCTATTTATAGTGCATTGCAAAATGAACAGTCTATAGCTAATATTGTATGACGTCAGTCGTCGGTTACGGTCCAAAGGTCAAGCGATCCTGACGCGCGAGTTTAACAATTTTTACCCATCCAACGCCGCTAAAGAAGTTTTCACTTCAATAATTGTATTTAATATAAAAATATGTTCGTGTTTAAAGGTTCGGTTCAAAGGTCAAGCGATCCTGACGCGCGTCAGGATCGCTTGACCTTTGAACCGTAACCGACGACTGACGTCATACAATATTGGCTATAGACTGCCTATTTTGCAAGTTTCGATAAATAGAGTTGTAGTTTAGCGGTAAACGCTTCGACTGTAAGCCATTATGGTGTTAGATAGTACCGGGTTCAAACCTGGCCTTCTGACGCTTTTTATGATAATTTTTTATTTTTGTAATTTTTAACTTTTTGTGATTATTTTTTGTTTTTGTAATGTATCACTTTTTGTGATTATTTTTTCTTTTTGTAATTTATTAATTTCTTCTGACAGAAAATTAGCAGAATTTTGTGATAGGTTCTATGATTGGCGCTATATTATAGGTATGGTATGGTATAGTATGTTCTTTTATCTTTTTCTATGTATATAATGAAGAAAGAAAATGTTTCCACTTCTGCCGGCACTCCCAGAGTGCAACCCGTTTTTTTATTATACACTCTGGTACTTATAGACGACAATTACTTATGCTAGAGAATTTAGCCATAGAACTATGGCAATGGTCTAAGAAGGTCCATAATTTACTATTAATAATATCCATACTAAAATCTACAGAGGCCGGGAAGAAAGGGGTTACCGGCCGAAGACATATAGACCGGATAGGTCTGAGGCAGGCAACCCCACATTTCCCGCCGAGGTATGTATAGTGCTTTTCTCAAACAGGCAATGAAATAAACAACAAAAAAATTAAAGATTTATTTTTAAAGACATTAAAAGTAAACAAGATAAAACTAAAACTCACGTGTATAGTACTGTTTCGTCTATTTTAGCTTGATTTTAACAGTAAACATTTACATTTATGTTCATTATCATGTTACTTAACAAAAGTATAAAGGCACGTTTCTGAACGAACAGTGACACTTGTCACTGTTATAAATGTCAATTTGTTGCAACTAAATTAAATATTAATATTTCAATATTTATATGTATAGTTAAGAAAACAATTGATAATAATGTGTTATTAGTTATGTTAATATGGATTTTTTATGTAAATAAAACTGCTCTAAGTACATACCAAGTCGTTTATTGTTTTTGAAGTGAAAACTTCTTTAGCGTCGTTGGATGGGTGTAAAATGTTATGGAAGCGTCAGGATTAGTTGATCTTTGAACCGTAACCGACGTCTGACGTCATACAAGATTAGGTACAGACTATCTATTTTGCAAGTTACGATAGGTAGCGTCGTAGCTTAAACGGTAAGCACTTCGACTGTAAGTCCTTATAGTTTCAGATAGTATCGGGTTCAAACCACCTGGCCTTCTGAAACTTTTTGTGATAATTTTTTCTTTTTGTAATTTATTAATTTTTATGATTATTTTTTCTTTCTGTAATTTATTACTTTTTGTGATTATTTTTTCTTTTCATAATTTATTAATTTCTTCTGACAGAAAATTAGCAGAAAATAAGTGATAGGTTCTATGATTAGCGCTATATTATAGGTATGGTATGGTATGTTCTTTTTATCTTTTTCTATGTATATAACGAAGAAAGAAAAAAAGAAAATGTTTTCACTTCTGCCGGCACTCCCAGAGTGCAACCCGTCTTTTATTTTTTATACGCATAGTGGCAGAGTGTCGATGCCTTTGCCAAAAATGTATGTGAAATCGAAATTAAAAAAGAGGACTTTGCCGGCCTTAGGCCTGCAAGGTTTGTATGAAATTCCATTACCGGCCTTTGGTCCATGCTACGCCTGAAACTTCATACTTCGCAGCCTCTTAAGAGGAACGTAATGTCAATATTTCATTGCATGTTTGAGAAAAATAATTTAAAATAAATTAGTCATAAATTGAAAAATCATATTCACACACATAGTTTTGTAACAAAATCAGTACCCTTAACCAAAATCTTAAGAAACGACTGTTCAAAATTTACTGACGACAGTATTGTGAATTTATGAACATGTCTTAGCCAAAAGGCTTCTTTTAAGTAAATAGGCATGTAAACCAAATACTTAATTTTCTTAAAATAAAGTTTTTTTTCGAAAGTGTCCACTATTAGGTCGGTTCCACCATTAGTGCTTTTAATTTTTTATTTTTTTTTTTTTTTATTTTTTTTACCTTTAATTTAGATTGAAAACATACCCATACCTTTTTTTTTTTACGTGCGGGAAATCCCCACGGATACCCACCCCTCCGGAGCCGGAGGGGGAGGTTATGTCGGACTCGAACCGACTAAACCGCACGCCGTCTCTGGGTCGTAGTGCTAGGTCGAAGGTGAGGTTGTCATGCGACATATCCCTCGCACCCCGGCTGACCCAGGGCCATCCCTCTCGGTCTGGTCCTCCTCGGGAAGGGGGGGACCACGCGGTCCCCGACTCTACCCCGGTGTGGGGAGGCGCGCATCGTCCTACGATGCGCGCCGCCGCCGTGGCCTGCTTCTGCTAGGGTGACGGGCGGCTCCACCCGTCACCCTCAGGCCCGCGCTCATGGGGGGCGGAGGTCAGTCTGCGCCCTCCGACGCCCGAGCCGCCTTCGGGCGCGTGCAGCGATGTCAGCGAGCCTTTCTCGCTCATCGCGCCGCGCCCGCAACATACCCATACCAGAGTATTAATATTAGATACTCTAGAATCTTTTAGACTGGATCGAAAACTATTGTTGGAAGTTTCAAGTTTCTATTGTACAAGGATAATACTCGTAAATTAATGTTGCAGTATCAGCTATTGATATTGGAGTAAAATTTTAACCTGATGTTAGTTAGCATAGTAGATTAATGTTTTGAGATTTTTTTTCGACTGCTAGTAATCTCCTTTTACGAATTAGTAAAGAAAATAGCCACTAGGATTTTTTTCGGCACGCTTATACCTAAGTACCTTATTATTTAAAGGTCTAATTTCGATAATCTATATAAAGGTAAAAGTGAAAATATTCTTCTGGTATTTAAATATCATGTGCAGTTCTTTATTGCAGCCTGCTGCCTGCACTGAAAATGCACAGGTTGACTTAGAAAGCTCTATAATATCAAGCTCTAGAAATAATAACACAATTAATTCTTCATATCGTGTTATTATTTTGTATAATCTACTTCTTTTATTAATAGAAAAGTCAAGATTTCGAGCGCTACAGAATATTAAGCTGTATTTCTTTCTTCGGCAACCTTGTAAACCTTGTTATTAGTTGTAATCATGTAAGGACTTTGATTTATGTGTAAAATAGTGGTGGGGTTATAATACCTCACCCCTATTACCGTAAATAGTGTGTGAAGGTTATTAGGCTGAGAATAATTAAACTTTCGCTATAATATTAAAGTAAGTACAAAAATAGTATCTAAAGAACAGTAATAGAGTAACTAATATAGTAAATGTGAAATTGAGTTGGTATTTTCTATAGTATGTTGTATGCACTAGACTGACAATACGGTATCAGAAGCTAGTATTGATTTAGCACCCCTACTTGATCAGCAACAAAATGCAAAGTTTGTAGATGACAAAAAAGGCATATCAGTATTCAATATTCATTAACCATGTATGTAGTTTCTGTGCCCCGTTCCACATTCAAAATGCATTCCTACTTTGTCCAGGAGCCGTGCCATAATTCTTGTTTTAAAGAGTTCGTCCAATAGTAAGATCGAGCTCATGGACGCAATCACGTAAAACCGCCTCATGGATTTAGGTGAATTTCGCAGGAGTACGATAGGGTACGGTATTTTATGAAACCTTTATTTCCGAAATACCTCCCTGTGTCGGTCTCGACAATGGGAACAGTATTCCACGAGGGTAAGACCATGGGGTAGTTTATTTATGACTTAGGTTACGCAGGTAATAACTTTCATTCTACGTGAATGATATTGTGTATAAAGCTCTAAGAAAAAGTTGATTTCAATGAATGTTCATTTCCATGACCCATATCCACGATTCTAAGTTCCATTAAGTAGGTTTATGCTTCCGTCAAGAAACTAAGCTTATACTGACTCTAATACTTTTAATAGTATCAATAAAACGGGTTTATTATGTCGTATATAAAATGTCGAAGAATATTTACAAAATCAATGGCAAATGCAAGAATTCTAAGACCACTTTAGGGGAACATTATTGTGTTTGCAGAGCTCTGAGCTCAAACTTGTCTATTTAATTTTACATACTTTGTTTTTTCCCGAGTATAACATGTAAAACCGTCGTAAGCACTCGTAGACTATGGTCCAAATAACTATAACAATTGCCTTAGAAAATAAATCTTGCTTATGATGTAATGTTTCTCAAACACCATGCCGGTAACGACGGCCCCGTAGGTGACGTAGATTTAAGAAGTGCTGTCTTGGCGTCGGAGACGAGGACATGGGAATTCGCATCACCATTGATGCCGAAGACCGCGCAATGTAGACAACAAAGAACCCGGGACTTCCAGGTGAGAATCTTAGATGCTATCGGGACGTATGTTAAGATGATGATGATGGTACTAAAAAGAGACCAAATGAATAACCATTACTTGTTCGTTCAGCTTCTAGTTTCTAACGTATAGAAGTATATTAAGTTGGCACCCTTCTGTAGTAGCCGTCTGATTGAATCGTTCAGTCAATTAATTAGGCTATGGCAGTCGACGCTGTGCTAAGTAAGGCTTTGACTATCTACATTTAGACTATCTAGATGTTAGATATATAGGTAACTGAGTGTCTAGTTTAATGCATAATGGATTTTCTATTTTTATTCTATTCGACTTAATATCGAGAAAAGACTGCATACTTAAGAAAATAAGTACCTATGTTTGACATGAACTTGTGAAAAATTTAGAAGTTACAAGGCACTAATATTTTAATAAAGTGTGGGCATATACTACAATGTATCCATGACACAAACCCGAAAATTCTAATACGGCAATAACTGCTTATTAATGGTTAATTTATGAGTAATCTCCAAGTCAGTACTCTCTAAAAACCCAGTAATTATTTTTGATTAGAGCATGTCCAAAATAAATTCATATAGTCTCATGCAGACTAACATTTCAAACTCACAGCTGTTAACCTTGACAACATAATTGGTTTTGTGAGAAACATCCGGAGTAAAAAAGGTAATGAATATAAAAATATATTTACAAATCAGTTTTTTTATACAAAGAACTGGTACTTGTTACATAACCTCTGTTAAAAATTGTGCACACACTGAACTCTAGCCAGTAGCACGTTCCAACTGGCTTGTTGTTACACTAACTTTGTTGTTACACTAACTTTGTTTGACAAACAACAGTAGATGTGTAGGTTTTTCGAAATAAAAAGTATAACATGTCGCTTTTGGCTTTCTGGTTTCTAGACTATTTGTAAACAAATCAGTAACGTGTATAGTCAGCATCAGATCGATCATAACTAGGGAAAGTATTCAAAACGATGATACGAAAGCCTTGGTATTCCCCCTTTCCCATTGAATGATTGTTCTGATATTTGGTACATACCTTTAGTTCGGATGATAATATAATTTAAATCAATAAAACAGTTTAAAGTTACCTTAGTCCCTTGGTAATAAGATCATTTTAAGACTTTTCTTCACGCTTTGGAGACCAAAGATTCAGATAACCAAAACCAAAAGTAAATATTAATCCAAAGCGTTTAGTCTTCTTTTTAAAAATTAAAATGGCTTCTGTTATCGAAGGAATCGTTCAATTTCGATAGGCTCAAGTAAAATATAATCAATATTTATAAAATTATTGATGGCAGAGATGCCAATCACTTAATTTTAATTGTTAGATTATCAAATAAAAAATCCAACTTTCGTTTTCATTACCTAGTCTATTGTAATGTTTTCGTCGTTGTTTCATGACCAAAATCTGATTCAGCCTGTTTGATGTCTCGTAATGGAAACTTCCTACACACAGATTAGAAAGTAAGTGGTACGCAGACAGAAACAATAAAGTTAACCCTTCCCTACGTGAATACCACAGACAGTTTCCCGGAAAGGTTATTTAAAAAGATCCTAAAGTAGTACGTTGCCGGCATACCGCAGTGAAACCGTTGATGATATTTTCGTGAGCGGCTTATTGTGTTCAAGTTCGCGCCTTGTAGAGCCTTTAAAGCCATGCTGGCTCATTATTACGTAGGAAGATATTCTGCGCATAATATCTTCTTTGTTGTTGTTTTCATATAATTGGTTAATACTTCTAAATAGACCTACAATGCGGAAGGCGGAGGATCGGAAGAAATAGCGCACCTCAGTAGAGGATGTCTAGCAGTGGACTAATTTGTTGTAGCTGTTTTCATATAATAAAAATTTAACGAAGGGATGAGACGTAGAAAAAAGGTTTAGAATAATGGCATAGGGCTGTTTCTACAAAACGAAGATACATCATCATCATCATCATATCAGCCGCATATAGTCCGCTGCTGAACATAGGCCTCTCCTATGGACTTCCAAACACATATTAAAAGCTAAAATTAATTCACTAAAATTTTGTACGAGTTCCATTCAATTGTATCTGTAAAAATGTCCAGTCTTATCAAATAGTGAAAAAAAAAACAACAGAATTTAATTAACAATGTGGTACATACGAACACTCCTTTCTTTTTATTTTTCATTTACAAAATAACACAATGTCATTACTTGTGACACTACGTGGCTTGTGAACTTTTAGTTCTCCCTCAGGAACTATAATAACCACGGGATAAAATGTACTGGATAAATGACCTTTGTAGTCTACGTTTCTGTTATAAGGGATTCATGTTACTAACAAGTTAGGATTTGTACTGTTTTAATATAAGTACCGTAGTAACTACTCCTCTATTCCTTAGAATAGGATGAATCCCATGAATTGCGGGCAGCAGTAATAATATTATTATATTTATCACCTTTAAATCTTACGTGATATACAAATAAATAAATGAAAGCAAGTCAGCCCAACCATCAAAGTTACCCATCATAAGTAACCCTTGCGATGGTTATTTCCTGCATAATATTTCAATAATCACGTATACGAGTTCATTTGTCTTGTATAAAGAATACTCTATTGCCTTGTTATATCGCTGTATTTCGTAGTGAAAAAAATCAAAGCTTAATATTGGTAGGTACAGAAGCGAAAGATGTGTATATTTTCTATATATTTTCAGATATAAAATTCACACATTTCTCTATACTGGGTGAAAAATAGACATTTACCTGTTTTTAACTGTGTTTGGGTAAGTATTTAATATTCATTCAAAAATGTATCTGGTCAAGTAGTCTTGCGATGAAATTCAGACTTGTTTATACATTTAGGCTGAAAGCAACTTACCCATTGTATCCGGGCCATTACGCTAAGCCACAAGGACGTTTGTTACATAAACCAATTTGCTTAGCGTTTAAAAAGGCCTGGCAAAGCATGATGACAAGAAATATGTTTGATAAGTATGTATATAACGTATACAAGAAATAAAAACAAAATATTGTAGTCAATACTATAGTGAAATTTTTTTTGTTTACTAGTATATTACAGAATGAGACTAAATAATAAAAATAATGCTTTGTAATACATACAAAAATAACATAAAATAGGGGGAGAGACTGCAACTTTAGGCATCGAAAAATTCCTCCTCATTTACCTCTACTGGTACCGTGCCCTTATTACCACGCTGAATAGCGATACTTATTCTTTGAGCGAGGTAAAGGCCACGGGAAGAGTGGATTAGGCGCTTCGCTATTTCTTTGAATAGCGCGCGCGCGTTTGGACCCCACGTACCCAACGGTTTGACTCCAAACGGCTCAAAAATATAATTACCAGTTAAATTGCTATATTTGCGCCGTTTAAGAGTCTCCGCTGATGCAGCAGCAGCGCATGCGCAGTCCATTGTAATTGGAAGATGGGAAGGCGCCAGGGTGTCGACGCAAGTTGTGTGTCACACCAAAGGCCTACCCATCTTCCAAGGCAACAACGACATACCGTCCGGTCTCCTGCCATCGTCACGCGCCAAGCCAACAGGTTCAAGAATAGCTGGCACGCCGGCGGCGGTGACAAGAGCCCGACGATAAATAAATAAATAATCCATGGTGTCCAAGGCAATCGACTGTTTCTCCACATAGACATCGAAGTGGAGACACACATGGCGCCTCCAATAGTCGCGATGCGGACGGTCGTGTCGTCCAACATTATACTAATGTTAGGCGAAGGAAGTGCCTGGAGCCAAACACCAGAATCCCATTCCCCCACAGCCGATAGGCGAGCACGCTCAGCATCAGTGGTAGCTGTACTGATTAAATGTTTTTTAACACCAATACAGAGCGGCTCATCCCATTGCTTTTGAGAAGATGGGTTGGCGGGCATGACGTTATTTGGGTAGGCAACATTTAAAAAGTTGAGATGAACGCAGAGCCTGTGTAAATTTTGGTACGATAAGATAAAACCGAATGATGGTGAAGGCTGAATGAATATTAATTTGGCACATGCGGTCCGAGACTACACAAATTTTTTGTATTTTCTCTTCCACAAAAGACTCATAGGCATCTTCTAGAATTGGTGACCCAAGGAGGCGGAGAGAACTTTTTTCTAAAACTTTTAAATTTTTAGCCAAAGCATTGAATTTCGAGAGTACCGAAAGACTATCAGTTTGATCACAAAGAAAAATTACGCATTTGGTGGAATTTAATTCTAGGCCAATTGAACTAAATACTTCTTTTAGGAGTACCTAATTTTTTAATACTTTTAATCTATATAATAAAAATGGATGTCGGCGCATAACTCGAGAACAACAAATTTGTTTTCCCAAATGTTTCAAAAGTTCCAAGGAAGGTTTAATTATATATTGACAATTCAAATCTACTACTTAAGGCAAACCGACGCAACCCGATTGCGAGGAAGCAACCCTACTTATCTCAAATAATACTAAGCAAATAGGCTTGTTTTCTGCAGGGCGGATATACTTTTGAGTGGCTTCAAATTATAACGGGCAATCTCGTTATACCTCTCTCATTTTAACCTTATAATACCTTTAACACTCTTTATCAAGGCAAAAAGCTTTCCGTTTTTAGCACCGCCCTTTTAATAAGGCTCCCACTTGGATAATTATGTTTGTACAAAAGGTATTTCATAATAACAACAAACACCTGTCCTATTCACGGTA
Organism: Eilema caniola; assembly: GCA_949126895.1. Lineage (NCBI taxonomy): Eukaryota > Metazoa > Arthropoda > Insecta > Lepidoptera > Erebidae > Eilema > Eilema caniola. Next base: position 12,898,278 of record OX421471.1, on the reverse strand, counting down.
AAATGTTACAATGGAGTGTAAAGTGAGTAGAAACGTACTGTTTTCATTCGTTATTCTAAAAAGTTACGCTTGTTGAAAAACCCTTTTAGCTGAAATGGGTTCGGATAGCTGGCGATTCACCTAGATTCTGTACACATTGAAAAGCAAACATTGACCCGTTTGCATTTTAAAGAAACTTTATAGGTACATAGTTTCTGTTTATTTATTGCTTTTACTCAGTTAACTAGAAAAGATAATTTTGACACGACAACGGAGATAAAACTAACAATGATTGTGATCTATGGCTAGTTACCTACATAAACTAATATTCCATCTACATACGACGAAATGGCTATAGCATGTCTAGACTTTGGGTGAATGATTAATTTGAGAGTAGGAAATATTGATGGCAGTCGATGAAGGTTTTCGTGAGCGGTATAGCGTGTTATGTTTTATTTCGATATTGAAATGAGTACGCAGTAGGTAGTTTTATCAATACAAGTTATCTTTCAAATCGATTATTTACGTTTTATAGGCCGGTGATTAGAATATTTGTTATTAATTACTCACATATTTTTAGTCATAGGATATAATTGAACACGATATCGCAATTATATTACCATTTAAAAGTCGCTATTGTTTCATATCTGTCTAGCCTATTTATTTTTGAAAGTAGTTTGAAACAAATCAAATACAAATAAAAACTTGAGATTGATTAACGAATTGATTAACTCAGGTGATAACTACCGCCTGCTGATCGACATGTGGCCAAGATCTGCTAGCATTTTTAGCTTTTGTTCTTAAGTAATACATGATGTGGTACGTTATACTGTATGGTTTTAGTCTATCGACTTCAATGTCGCCGTAAGCCTCGGCGATGTCCTTCCATCGGGGCTGCAACGATCCTAAAAGTTAATAGAGCTGGAACAATAGCATTCTAAGAGCATTCTTTCTTAATATTTTATAGTTGAAATAATGTAATAGGTGCTTTTTGACAGGTGCCCTAAATTATAGAAGGTAATTTGGCGCGATTGGAAAAAACATTAAACTATTTAAAGTCAAAGTCAAAGATTTTTACTCAATCTAGAACAACATGGTTGTTTCTTATTGACGTCAATAATAAATTCTACTTAACCTAAGTTTACCACCACTTCCAAGGCGCTGGTGGAGAAGAAACAGCGCAACAAACTCCACTGTGGCATTTTTTTGACGTCAACTTACAATATATATATCCTTAAGGCTAAATGTGGACGAATCTACATTTGTCTCGGGTCTGAATGAATAAAAGTATATAAAAGCAAGCTTTATAATAAAATAATTAACCTGAGTTAAATATGACAAAAAGTATAAATAAAATATTGTGTATGTATCTTGTTATAATACTGCAGTTTAAATTTAAATCTAGAGTAAAATAATTTAAACTATGGCGTGATTCTTTATTTTTGCGAGACCTCTTATGAGAGCTATGTTTTATGATTTATGTTTTTTAATATTAGTGTTGTGGCTATATTACCTTATGTTGTTAAATTTTAATCACAAAATGTTTATCTATGCTCGTTACTTTTCTTAAAATATTTAAGTAACAAAGACAACAAAACAGTATTACCACACTACTGCATTGCGCTTTGATTGATAATTGTTCAAACAAAAGTAATCTTCACTGTTGTAATGAAAAGGAAAATCGTGGTAACTCTACCGTTCAAACGATTTCTCATACAATACAGTTAACTAGTTTCACCGCAAGTGAATAAAAGTAACGGAAGTCTTCTTATGTTACATGAATCCCTTATAAACAAAATCGTAGACTGTAAAGGCCATTTATCCAGTACATTTTTTATCTCGTGGTTGTTATGGTTCCTAAGGGAGAACTTAAACTTCACTAGCAGCCGGCGATAGCTCTATTGTGCCATTTCGTGAATTAAATAAAAAAAAGAAAGAAAACAATCGTTTCTGCCACAGTGCAAATTGAGTTTTGTTGTGGATTTGTTAAAGTACACAACTATTTACTTATATATATAAAGACTTAAATACATAACTATTTGTGGAGAGAAGACGTTTCCTTCTTGATGTTTATTTATTTGCTAATTATCCTGATGTTTGCTTTAATAAAATTAAGTTACGTACAATACCTGGTTTCTGATTTACTATATTATTGGGAAGAAGAGTGAGTAAGTAGAGAGTGTTTTGTAAAGCATTCCCTCTATAGCTCAGCCAGCACATGTCTACAGTTTAATGTACTTTTAATTTAATGAAAACTGAAGCTGCTATAAATACAAACTATTTTATCTATTCCACAAAGGTGTCAAACTGTCAGTCTGATGAACGATAGATAGTACGGTCTACAGAATCTGAAAAACTCCAATAACCTTAACCTATAGCTATTTCTTATTAAAAATAACTTCAAAGAAAATATTCATACAAGTTCTCTGTTTTTTAATAAATTACTTCTTTGAAGTCTACCCTTGTTAATAACAGACTTTACAGCCAAAAAAGTAAAATAAACATCATTGAAGAAAAGTAAATCACGACGCAATTTTGTAATCACGACTCCCGAGTTAGTCGTCCTTTCACATTTGGGCGGTTCATCTATCAAAACATGTCAATCTGTATAATATCATAAAGAGTTGCGAAGTATCCAAACATAATCCGAAGAAGGGGGTGTCACAGCGAAAATATGCCAAAGTTATTGACAACACTGGTAGCTGGTAGTAAGGTACGTGGCGTGTAGTGGCGCTGCCAGGAAGCGGTCGCCACGAGTTGCGATCGACCTTCCTCATTTTGTATTCATCAGGACTTAGCCATGTTAGAAGTGCAAATCGCGTGAAATATATAGAAGCCTTGGCTTAGTTTATTAAAAAATATTATAGTTCACAATTTAAATGAATTGTGTGGACAATTTGATACGTCTCTAACTGTCAAGGAGGGCGCATATTTTTATATAGTTTTGTTATTTGGAATGTGCCTACTTTCATACATGAGAACTATGTGTAGTGAACACCTGAACGTAGGATGTAAGTATCTACATCAATATTTGAATTGTGACCTATCAGTCAAATTAATTGATTGCTTGACTGTGCTTTAGATATTTAGCTGATTGCAATATGTAAATTTAATCAATAATTAATTTATGTGACCTCTTTACCTCCTTATGTTTGTTTTCTTTGCTAGACAAAATGAAAATAATTGTATTGAACATAGAATTTTACTGCCTACAAAACGGCAAATTACGTAGGTTATTTAGTTTTAATTATTGAGTGTATCAAATTTTTACTTATTAAGGTGGTTTGAATTTAGAAAGCTTTTAGATATGCATAGGAAACGATGTACATGATGGAAGATTTTGAGGTATACCTATTAGTAATATTTTTATATGGCCAACAAAATATGTCGAGACGTCATGCTCTGTAGAGTGTGAAGTGCTTAGCACAATAAATCGTAACTCTTTTGACGATCAAAGTTTTTCGTATCATAAGAAAAGAACTTGTATTTTACCAAGCTTTAGTTGTTGGTAGACGGGATAAACATAAATATAAATTAAACAAGTAATAAATAGCGGTGTAAAAATAATTTTATCGCAATACGTAATGTTTGCGTTAATTTCCGCAAGAATTATGTTAAATGAGACCTATTTGCGTTATATTTTGACGAGTAATATAAACATCTACTGGCGCACCTTGGGAATCGTATGCTTTCTCGGTGATATTTTAAATCTATCGGGTGACTAATGATAGCAATTTCTTTGATATTTAGACATTATTTAGCAGTTTAATCTATTTAAAATGTTGCAGAATTAATGGAAGAAGAAGATGGCCTACAGGGTCATCAGGGGGTACCGCACGATATCCTTCAAAGCGGCGAGTCTCCTTGCCAGACTACCACCGTGGATCCTGAATGCGAGAGCCCTTTTGGCGCTATACCGTTTCCGAAAGGAGGTGCGGGAGTGGGGGCACTGTCCCAAGCCTCAAGAAATTCGGGCCGAGAAGTCGAGAAGAGAAGAAATTACAACGTTTGTTTTGTTATATACTTTTTCGCTACCTTTATGAAAATAAATATCTAAATTGTTATGTGGACGGTAGGGGTTCAAGGAAGTCGATACCAATATAGATAGATGAAAAACATCAATCATTCATACCAGGATTTGTTTTGTTGCCTGTATTTGTTATGAAATAAGATCAATCACTCAAAGACGAAAGCATCGCCTCTTTCCGCTTGTTATTGTACCTTTAGCGAAATATTGTTATTCATTTGTAACATTGTGTTTTGAGCATTATGGCGGTTAAGTAATAAACTAGGTAGGTATACTTACAAAACCGTAAATAACATGTTCTTTAAAGAAATTCTTGTTTTTATATCTTGACAACTGCTCTATAACGATTTGGATGAATATTTGTAATTGGATTAATGCTTTGATATATTGACTTTACACACAATGGCGAAATACCACAGAATGGGTATTACTATACCTACCCTGTATATTACTACTGGATGTTACTGACACGTTTAGTCAAGCTAGCCAATTTAACTTTTATCCGTATCTATGTCAGCGTGTTTGTCAGTTCCAGTCTAGAGGGCGGCATTTCTTAACTGATTTTCACCAAACCTGGCACGCATGTTCTTTGATTTAAAAATTAAATTTTGTTGAATGCTTTTTGATATGGCTCCCCCATATAAAAAAGGGGATGTTTGCTGTCACGTTATGAACGGGTTTTGATAATTTTTGGCTGAAATATCAAGGACATGAGTTCTTACAGTTGTAAAAAAAATATGACTCGTTAAGATGAACTTCGTTCAGTGTTCGCTGTAGCGTCGTAGGTAGTCCAGCAGTGGACTTCTTCTACTTCTTCTTCTTCTCAGTCAATCCCAGTCGCATCCGAAGCTTTTTCAACTAAGAGTCTGGGGTAGGCTAATTGATTAATTGCTGTGGCGTATTTTTAAGAATGGATTGTCATTATATATTGCTTGGTTAAACTTCCAGGGCTGTTCAAAATAAGAAGATACGTATCGAGATTTTTCAAGACATCAGGTTTAATTACGGGTGTCAGAAAATGTGGTAAAGGGTGCTCGCGAGGTCTACTGTTCACAGAACTACTAGTTTATTCATGAAAAAACAACCTATTATTATTATATCTTTCGACATTATTTTCATTGCCAAAGCATTAAATGACTTAAAAATAAATGGTCACATACACAAAAATGTATTATGGCGTTCTAATAACTTATTCAGCCTTGACATGCTTGTATTAATATATCTACCACAAAGCTTTTATACACCAGTTGACACTAAAAATATATTGATCGTAATAAGGTGAAAAAATAAAAAGATTATCGGTGATGAAATATAAATACGAAAGGTTGTAAATATGGATGGAAGGATGTTTGTAACTCTTTCACGTAAAAACTATTGAATGGTATTTAATGAAACTGTACAATAATAAAGCTTATACATCAGAATAGCACATAGGCTACAATTCATAACGATAACCGATACTATAGCGATAACCCACATCACGCGGGCGGAGCCACGGGCAAAAGCTAGTATAATATAAAAAATGCGAAAGTAACTTTGTCTGTCTGTGTATCACGCTTTAACGACTACACCACTGAACCGATTTCGATGAAATTTGGTATAGAGGTAGATTAGACCTGGGTTACAAAGGACATAGGCTATGTTTGATCACGATAACGGACAAAAACTTTCATACATAATTCCGTCCGATGGAATAGCAATATCCATATGATTTCGAAGGACTTCTTGTTGATTCCGGCTCGAAGTTGGAAAGTCAGACGGCAGGCGCTCGAAGTCAAATAAAAATGTAGTAGTGCTGACTCCATGACAATGATGAAAACAACATGACATATAATAGTATCATCAGATGACAAACTGAAATAATATGTGTAAAATTCATACGAGCGACAAATTATACAGGGTAGTTTACAATTACAAATATTATTCCTAATAATATGCCACAGCTACTAAGCATAAAATATAAAAGTATAAAGAGTTGCAACGATCGCATTAAAATAAGTCATACAAGGTAATTGTTTTTACTAAGACTTACAAGTCATTAAGGTCGTTAGTCAATGCCGTAAGTATAACGTTGTCATATTGAAGGTATTTCTGTAAAGTGACTAAGTATATAAAAAAAGGGTTATTGCTTTACAGAACTATAATGTGTGTGTATGTGTGATAGATGCTACTTTTTACTGTGATAACGGGAGCTGCAGCGTGTTAACACCTTTAATTTATTATGTCACCGTTATAACTTAGTGATTTTGTAATTTTGGGATAGCTTGTACAATGTATAGTTTTCTAATAGAAAGGAGACTAATTGCATAAAGTTGACATGTACGTAATCTGTATGGTTTGCAGTACATAAATTTTATTAACAATCTTTGTGTTCGTTCTAGTTCTAAGGTTTTAGTTTTAGTAGTCCCTCCCCATATAGCTATGCAAAAGGTTAATACTGATCGCGCTAGTGAAATGTAGATGTTGTGTAAGCGGTTCCTTGGGGCAACGTGTCCCAAGGTCTTAAAGATCCATACTAGTTTTCTGGCACTGGACATCATCATTTCCATGTGACTATGCCAAATTAGACGCTGATCCACAATAACGCCTAAGTACTTCGTTTTATTAACATTAGTTATTATATAGCATAGACAATGCCGGAGCCCAGAAATTCCGTGGATATGCTACTGCAGTGACAACTATCATGAAGGCACTGAGTTTTTCTTCTTTTCAGGTTTAATGCACTATACACACACAGTTTAAGGTACATTTTATTTTTTTAATTTATTTTATCGAAATTAGAGTTAAAATATATCTCAATAAAATGTATGTACCGTAAGGTGGTTCGAGGGAAGAGAGGAGTATATTTTCAGTCCGATGGTTAGAAAAGTTACTGTTGCAGTGTCAGAAGTATTTTTAAATTTTATGTGGTTTCTCTTCACAAGTATATGCGATATAAATTTGATAAAGTTTTCATCAATCAGATAAAGTCGAGAAGTAAAATTAGGCAGGGTACAATAACGCTAAAATATGATGATGATGTAGAAACGGTACAACAGGGAATATTTGAACAAATTTATATACATTGATTTTCTATACTTCAAGTTTTTACAGGCCTAGCAATATTATAGGTCCAGTAGATACTGCAAACGTCCAAGAACTCAACACCCGCTGACCAATTCATAAAATTACTATTCACTATGTACGATATATAATAAAACTTTATAAAATTGGTTTAAAATCAGTTTTACTACGCAAGTCTTTATTGTTTCTTCGTCATGTGACGTGATTATTATCACTTTGACACAGTAACAAAGAAATCTACATACCAAAAGAGATGCCAAGAAATACATCCCAGTGAACATGTACACGAACAGATGTAGTGAATAATTTACTAGGCAACGCTTTGAGTTCGTTTCCCCGCCCCTCATGAGCAACCTTTCCCATTTACCTATTATAGTTACACCGCTACAACATCGTGGAGTATGTACGTATACATTTTTTAAGCGACTCAATTAGACTGAAAGAGTCTCAACAACTTGAATTGAGCTGCTTATTGGCTTTGTGTGAGCATACATTTTTCACGTTTCAGAATTCCGGCGGTTTCTAAGCAAAACGTGTTGATCCGCGCTTTGTTTGTATACGAAATTGGTAGCTAAGGTATAATTTTTAGGTTGAGGTAAAATATTGTTCGAAATTTTCTGATTAAGATCAAAACAGCGAGTGAAAGCAGTAATATAATGCCTAAGGGGATTTCGATATAACACAAAATGATTATATTTTTTATTCAAATACGAAGAGATTAGAACAGAACTGTACAGGGCTTGAACCCATTTGTATTAGGTATGTGCTTCCATTTTAGAGTACCTAATACGGATCCTAGTAGGTACTTATCTAATATCTAATATAGATTGTTTAAATTTAATGTAAGGTACTTATTATTATCAATCAATACAGAAACGATTTAGGTACTATTAGCCTGCACACTTTGAGTGCGAGGTGAAAACGTGCTTACAAATTCCATCAAGAGATAAGGATGTTTCTATTTAATATATTGATTTATCTGATGGATCGAATGTTAAGATGCACCGGTGTATGACGACAAAAACCAAAATCGATGGTGTAAGTCCGAAATCTGTCTTAATTTACACTTGAATCGGACATACACCGGTGAATGTTATCATACACAGAGAAGATCCAGTGAATCTTAAAATTTGCGTTTTACAGCTTGTGTGAATGTTAGGAAAAGCCAGTGTTTTGTTTTTAAACGACCGATTTGTGTTCAAAATAATCACAATTCGTAATTCTTTCAATTTAACTTAATCGTTTCCTTCGGTTACGTATCAAATACCGATGTACGATATACCCCGCACAATCTGACTTGGATACATTAGGTTAGAAGGCCTTCGTGGTAATTTTTTTTAATAACCATCCAAGCAAAATCCCCCAAAAATCTTATATTTTTTTAATTATGAATTTCAGGATTTTGTACTTCGGGATTTTGTGCTTTCGGTAGTTTCAACATTCGGTATTTATGAGCATTGGGATTTTGTTATGAAACCTGCGAGATCGCCGCCAACCCTTCTAACCTAATCTATCCTTATCGGGGCGCACGGTGTCCACGAGCTCCCTTTTTTTGCTCCCGCGCATCATAATTTCGCTCATAATTAACATTGACCAAGTCGTAGTGGTGTATGTTAACAGTCACTGGTGAATGACAGAAATCCTCATGGAAAGTATAAATAACGGACATTCACCAAAAATCTTGGTGGATGTTGAACAACCACCAGTGTATTTTAACATACACTGCATTTCGGACATTCACAGCTATATATAATTTTTACTTTAAATCACTTCGAATAGAATATGATGACTATTAAATTTTCAAATTAAATTAAGTTACTTAAATAGCGCATTGCGGTAAATTTAGAACTCACTGTTTTGTTGGAATATGTAAATACAACCGTAACACCAAAGAGCTTCTTGCTTAATTGAGTTCATTGTAAACATGATATTGTACGACAATAATGAATGAACCCCATAATAGAATTGATAATAGAAATTGTTGAAGAGGGGAATAATTAAGCAAAGTTATCTGAAGATCTCTTCAGTTAGAGTGACGTATTGAGTTAAGAGTTGAACAGTGCTTTATACTCGTAATTTAATTAAGTTAGCTTAGATTTTAAATTGTCACGGTATACCCGTCATGGAGAAACTGCAAAGGCACTATCGTTTTCTCTCCTAGCTAGCAACCGAAATGACTAGTATTCTCTTTAACACGAAGCTGATATGAACCTTATTCGCTACGAAGCAGATCTTTATCCATGACTGTTACTGACGTCGCCGCAGCTATCTCACTAATTTTGGGGAAGGCGTAATCGTTTACCAAAGCTTTGAAACTATTTGTGTTCGTACGAGGCGATTCAAGAGGTTTATATAATAGCGTTAGTTCGTAATTGATGATATGCCATATAATTATTACACTCCCGAGAATGGGCTCGTCTAAATTGTGTTTGAGTTTGGACTCACTATATAGGTTTATAGCACTTGAAAGCCAGAGAACGATGAACGAAGTTTGTAAATGTTTTGACTAGCTCTTTTAAATTTACTAAAACATTAAAATCTCTTATTTTGCTTATATGGTTATACCAGGGTTACATTGTATGTTTTTATTTCTACTAAAATAATCCAAATTTTAAATTATCACCTCTTCGATAAGGTAATAACGTGTTTATAAGAGAAGGTCTAGTAGAGAAATTTGGGTTATAGTGATTGTGGTTTTTGCTAGTGGGTCAATTTACTACAGTTAGTGGTAAGAAAACATTAAACCTGACAAGTGAACTATGTATTTTTCTAATTTTCAACATTTTCAAAGGTTTTTTGACACAACAAGTTCAGTCAGCTTTTTATTTAAGAAAATAGCGATAAGAGTGGAATAGAGTAGGACTTTGGGATAGGAAGGAAGATTAGGAAGTGTGTACATACTAAACTCATTTAGTGAAGTTTTATCGGAGATTTGATGAATAAAGTAGGTCTAATCAATATCATTAAAGTAACACAGTATAAGGTATAGGCGCCCTCAGAAGTACACACTTCCAATTACCGGTCACCTTTGAAAAATGCTTAACAAATTCGTCGTGATGAGCCCCAGGTGAACATAACTTTAATATGTCTCTAAAGTATTCTTTCTATAGTATCATAATTCAAAAGCATATCTCTAAAGAAGAGGCTGCAGTGGGGCACCCATAACATTTTTATCCTTCTAATCCCGCAACATCATCATTATTATTCCATTAGTGTATAGGAAAGAGGTAGCAATATTGAACCTGCGCTTGAATTGGTACACAAATCTCTTGTACAAAAGTGGACCAATTTATGCGCCGCCAGTTCTGTATTATGTAGTTCCTCGCCCCTAATAAATGGGAATGAGCTCAGAATGCAATACCCCAATGTGAGTCCTCTCCTGCACATTTTTCTTCAAGATCATTCCAAATTGTATTATTAGAAGTACCTACAAGGTTTATCATAACAACGCCTTTATTGCTTTAGCACTTACAGTAAGCATTCATTAATTTGTAATACGAACATTTCGGAATGTGCGAGGTTCGTGGAAGCCATATGAAACCGCTAGCCCATTACTTCTTTAATAATATTACTATAGCTACTAATATGTGTTTCTCCTACTTTGTATGAAAAGTTATAGACCAATGTACTTAACTATGTTTATAGAATATACATAGAGAGTAGCAACAAAGTTTGTGTTGAAATCACATTCGAGCTGTGTCGATGATGAAAGATCCTTTACATATCTTATTATCATACTTATTCTTCATTGGCATCTCGAAGAAAACTATTAAGTATACTTATCTAAACATTATTAAGAGTAGTGAGCACTCTATTACTTCGGTCGTTTCCACAATGCAACCAGTACCCACATTTAAAGTTGAACACGACTGCTAAATACCGTCAAGTTAAATGTGGATTCCAGACATACTCCCGTACCGAGTGATTCTCCTTCAACGGGTAGAGGCATGCAATTACGTGAAAATTTATGCAACAGGTTTCCTATAACACATGAGGTACTAGTGTGACGGTATACTGAACTCGTCCCGTAGACTAACAGGTACAACTTACAAGAACAAAAAGAGTGTGCCGGGACTGGCACACTCTACCATTGTGTCAAATTCCAGCCAGATTCAGTTACGCCAATTTCGCACGTTTCTATTCTTCCAACCTTTAATATTTATTTTTATAATAATATCTCTAAGCTATATTAGTACAGCGTAGCAAGATACTACTAATTAAGGTACCTATTGGAATTGTAAGTTTCAATTCTCTAAGAAGACACAATATATTATGATTTAGTTCAACATTTTGAACCATCAACCAAACAACGTTTTGAACATTAAATTTGTCCCATACTTTTTTAAGAATCCTTACTAGATAAAGGATACCCTACTGTTGTTGTAGTTTAGACAAGTTAAGAAATAGAAGCTGGAATCTAGTAGAGCTGGAAGAAAAGTGAACAATCATTTCTTTTCATACCATTAAACTTTTTGAGTGAAAGCGACGATGATGAATCGACCTCATTTGTCGGAAGCAGGAGTGCATCCTAAGAGGAAATTAATAAAATCTTTGCAAAGTACATAGCGGTAATTTTATTTCTTGAGTTTTATTAAACAGAATGAATTGTTGTAAAATAAGACGTGGCAATAATTAAGTAGTAATAATTTTGTAACTCTTTATAATCTGTTCTTTCTAATCTGTTCTCTAACCTTAGTGTCATTAACATTTTCATATTTGACTATTTTTATTTTCATTTTGTATAGCAGTAATATTTTTCTAAGTTTTTTGGAGGACAGCTGTGTTATAAACGAGTAAACACAATTATTTTGTAAAAGGAATGATGAGCCTGCACTTTCTTTATAAATTATTTCGTAATATTTATACATTTACATTTATAGTGAGGATTCAATACCCACATTAAAGGCAAATATGATGTTTAAAAATACAGACTGAATACGATTCGTTTATAATAACTCTCGGTAGATTATAGAAAGTAGTGCTATAGTAAATAAAAATTAACGGAGAAAAAAATAATTATCTGAAATAGTAAAAACTAAAAATGTTAAATTAAATTTAAGGTATCCAAAGCTGTTGATTTTGTTGCACTGACGACATACGTTTTCACACAATGAAACTAATTAAGCGAGTCGACAGTGAGTCGGTAATTTCCATTTGTATTGAGATGAGAAGGAACTCCTCCAGGCAGGGTTAGATAAAAAGGTAAAATTCGGTTAGGTACATATTTATTTAAACATTTTGGAGTATAACCCAAATTAAGTTAACCTAACCTGTTTCGTTACATAATATACTATCCCAAAAATAGGAAGAGACACAAAAACGTACACAAATAAAAACATATTGTTCCGAAAACATACATATTGGAGATATACAGTTATGAACTATTTATACACGGCGTGTTTTCACGAGGTGGCAATCCAATTAACGGTAACAATAGAATGCATTAATTTATAATGTGATTATTATCATTTTAGTTGTAAATAATGTTATTTTTATCTTTACATAATTTACAATAATAATATAGTACCTTGTGCCAACCATTATAAAATGTAACTCTAGTTTCAGCTCAGTAGTAATCTTTCACTGATTTTATAAATAATAATTAAATTGCCTTGATTAAATAACTGAATCTGCATAAAACTAATCAAGTAACTATTTTACAACATTTAATATAATTACAAAATATATTTTAGATACCGCTTAAAAGCGGAACGATGTAACATAATCGTTTCGACATTCAGCACAAACCCAAATCTTTCGGAGTGTCAATTAGTTTCTTAACGTTGCCTTTACGACCATTATCTTGTAAGTTGTAAAATTAGAAAAGGATTTTAAGTATTATTTGCAAATCTTTACCTTTTAGGGCTCGAAGTAGAAAGAATTTGACCTGTTGGTCGATCCTGAAACAAAGAACAGATGGTTATTGGAAGTCTAAAAATGTTCCTTTCGAGTTTACCATAGAATTATTTATAGCTTAGGCCTATTTTATTTCATTATTTGTTCTAGACGAGGCTCATAATATTGTTGATGCATTTCGATTCATGAACCGAATCACTACATAGTATAAAACAAAATCGCTTTCACTGTCCCTATATCCCTATGTATGCTTAAATCTTTGAAATTACGCAACGGATTTTGATGCGGTTTTTTTAGTAGATAGAGTAATTGAAGAGCAAAGTTTATATGTATAATACATGCTTAATATAGTAGAGGATGCAGCGGGAACGGCATCTGACGCCACGCGGGCGGAAAAATATTGGCGGTACGAAGTTCGCCGGGTCAGCTAGTTATTTATAAAGAAACCGCACGTACGGTTGTACCTACGCTTAGTTTTTCAGTTTTTCATTTGATTTCACCACTATAAAATACAACACTAGAACACTAAAATACAACACTAAATACTATACATATATCAAAATATATGTTGTGCTTATAAGAATTAATAAGGTGTAGGCAGGGAGATAAAATCTACAGTCCGATATGGAAAATGGGAATAGTATTCACACACTAGTGCTTTATTTAGGACACGATAAAACAATACCAATATATTGGTCAAATATTTATTCGACTTTGTAATAAAGCCGCATTAGTAGATATGTATACCAAACCCTATGTTTTATGACAAGGTTCACTCGCATATCTTTACGAGTCTTACATTAAGGTTGATGGGTTAGAAATAATGGTGGTACTGGTGCAAATATGGGTTCCATTTACTTTTTGGGTAAATATGAAAACTGGACGTTAAGGCCAAACCTAAGGGTATACTTTGTTTAAGAAAATTTGTCAACTACTGGCAATCTCTTAACCACTTCAGCTATGCTACCGAATGTTTTGGTACTATGTAACTGTATCATTTTTTCATTATCTCAATGACTTGGTGAAAATTCATAGCAGCGATTCTACATGACGAACTTATTAATCATTCGTACTGTGTGAACACGACTGTTAAAAAAATATTTCAAGTAAAGATCTCACGAAACTAATTGAATCAGAAATAAAAATAAACTGCAAGGCTTAATTCTCTCAAGATAAATTGTTTAGGTTTATCGTCTACTCACGATTTGAAGGCGTTTTAAACTTCTGTAACAATTTCGTTACTGACGATACTAACTTCACGTCCGCCGTCTAGTGCTTGTCCGTGGATGGAATTTGTTATTCCAATGATAGTACTTCTCCTTTCACAACCTTTCTTTGTTCCTTTATCTCTCTCAAGCTAACTTAAGATTTTGTAATGTGAAAATTATGCGCATTGGATATCAAAATAAAAGGAAGGACGCAATAATTAATTTTAGGATATAAATGTTTAGTACTTAACCTTTCATAAAATGATATTTAATTTCTCTCAGAACTTATAATTTCTCCAAATTTCCGGTACTCAGGAGTTTAAAATATCATAAATAATATACCTATTGAAGAGAAATTATGATGGCGGGATTTGTGCACATTCCTCAAATATGCATTAGCTATCGTTATTACGTACAAAGTTTGTTTAGTATATGAGGTAAGTAAGGGGTCGCAGGTTTAAAATGAATAAATATTTAAATTGCTCTGGATGTTCCAATGTAGATATTATTCCTATATACAAATTATAAACAAAATGTATCATGTCCTAAAACCAATGTAGCCAAAGCTTAGCTAAACCAAGTTAGTCGAGCTTTTTCTCTTTCTATTACCCGAACTAATCACGTGAGTGGAGCCGCGGATATCTCTCATTTACAGTATAAAATTAAATATTTTTGTCGTTTGGATAGAACCATTGTGGTCTTCCAACTTACTACGGGTAAGACTACTCAGCGCATTATTTTCCTACATATTCAACATTTTCATCCCTGATTTTAAAAGCGATTAGACACCCGGAATTCAACGCGGTACTAATTGATATGCCTATCATGCTAACATCGAAAAATACCTGCAGGCCTCTTGCTTGTTAGTATGCATTACGCTTGATCGGTCGAGATGTATGAGGCGTATTACGAGGGTCATCTTTTACGTTTGACATAGGTACAGACCATTGTTACATCCATGTTACGCCTGTCTATAACAGTTTAATCTTGTTAAACGTTTATCTAGTTCCTGAATACGTGCAAATATTTCTGTAAATTCAAGTGTAAAGCTTATCGATATCTTATTATGCATGTGCGTCACAAAATTACGCTTATGAAGGTCAAAGTGCTTATGTGCACTTTAACCTTCATAAGCGTAATTTTGTGACGTTGACCTTTATAAATGTCATTTAAAACCTGTCCTCTAAAGGTAATTAATTATTTTCGGGTTGTCAACTAACTAAGTACTTTTTATAAACAAGTTAAATGTACAGTGGCGCATACATCTACTGATAACAAAGATAATAGATATAATAATAGCCATGTAGCTAGCAATGGTGAACAGTTCTGGCTGGAGTTCTTACAAAGGCTAACCTCGCCTGTCACGTTGCAATGTTAGCAAAACCGTCAAAGTAAAATGTATGTAATTTACTCGTAGTATACTTAAAATTAGTATTATAATTAGAAGAAGAAAAATTTAACAACTATGCTGCTTAATAAACTAAGAACCAAGCTGCAGAACAAATGGTTAAGGCATTGGATTTACAAAACATGATAAAAATAGAACAGAATAAATGTATGAATGAGTTTAGGTTTTCCAAAGAATTTATCTATTTATTTTCATATAAATCGATGAGTATTTTTATACACATGAATTATGTAGGTACTTAATTCGTATTTGTATTCGTATTGTGAAAACGCTCTTAAGCTGTCGGTCCCAGTTGTTATGCGAACATGTATGGCAGTCGTTACGAGTAGTTAGCGCCCTATAAAGGTATTGGAGCAGAGCAATGCTCCGATATGGAGAGCAATCCGATATCCGATATCAGATGGCAGTCGCAGATAGCAATGGCAGAAGAATGATTCAATACGAACCAGTAGTTCCTGCGATTAGAGCGTTCAACCAAACGAACATCATGATATTAATATGAATTACGTTTTATAAAAATTTAAATATTTAATGTATTTGAATATAATATAGTTTGAAGAAATATTTACATTTGAATAATTCCGAGATTAGGTTTCTGGGGATAACGGGAACATGATCTCTGTTATTTCATGCGAGCGGGGCCATGGGCAACTGCTAGTACAATATTTAGATAACAATAAGATCCGTTACAATTTGTTTTTATGACAATATAAGTTTAAATTGTAATTTGTTTCTCAATCTTATATATAAGAAACTCATATAGAGAAAAGAATTTCATATATAATGTAATAATTTATTTAGTGAAAATTTTATGAATTTGTCTCTGAAATAATATTGCCATTTCTATCAAACTAGGACTTCATCCGGCAAATTCGTGACTAGTGTGAAAGAGATAAATATATGTTTTCTTCAAAGAAAATACTTTTTTCATGCTTCGTCGCCTACTCGTTTATAAGGTTACAATTTTTTTTGACGTCGGTCAATGTAGTTTGACACTCTATTGGTTAATCATTGGGTTACTACGTATGTTTACGTCAGGCAGCACCCAAATGAAGGGGTATTGAACACAAAGGAAACTCCAATGGGATCACTTCGTACCTTCAATTAAAGCCTCTTAGACAGTCGAAACGATATTTGGAAATGTGTACCTATACTTATGTTGGAAATCTGGGTACTCTGAAATCACCCTAATATAGGAGTGAGGTGAATTTTAGTAATAATTTCTTAGAATCGTTGTCTGGAAGTACTTAACACCATTGCGATATGGTTTAGTGAAACTTGGGTCGTCAGTATTATGGTGTATTGTGTTGAATGTCGGTCATGGGCAGTCTCGCCAACTTGGCAAGCGTATAGCTGTTTAATTATATCGATCTATCCTATCCAAACACCTTGTTACAATCCCTTGGCCTAGACGATATTTCCTGATCAAATAAGAATTTATAAAACGTAAATCATTAACCTAATATTATTTAGAAAATATTTTTCAACTTTATTATTTAAAAATATGATACATCTTATAGGAATTTATTGATGATGATTTTCAACCTAAGTATCCATTAAAAAAAAGGAAGTGACACGGTTTTCGCAATGTCCCTTATAAATAAACGAAATATACATATGAATATTCAGAAATAACTATTATCGTATTGAATACAAGGTTCAAATTGTTGTGATAGTCTATGTGGTTTATATTAAAGAAGATAGACCGACCCCAGTCGATTTCTCTAGGGTACGATAAGGACCCCCCATGAGCGCGGGCCTGAGGGTGACGGGTGAAGCCGCTCGTCACCCTAGCAGAAGCAGGCCACGGCTACACCATACCGGGGACGAGTCGGAGACCGCGTGGTCCCCCCTCCCGAGGAGGGCCAGACCGAGAGGAATGGCCCTGGGTCAGCCGGGGTGCGAGGGATATGTCACGAGACAACCTCACCTTCGGCCTAGCACATCGACCCACAGACGGCGGTTTAGTCGGTTCGAGTCCGACATAACCTCCCCCTTCGGCTCCGAAGGTGGGGGGGGGGGGTATCCGTGGGGATTCCCCGCACGTAAAAAAAAAAAAGGGTACGATAAGGAACGGATCTGAATTTTTCTCCCTCAGTACTTATTATAAAGTTGTATTTATATAAAACACAATATATATGTCGCCGCCAAATAGCTTAATCAGCCGTTCAATTAACTGCCTAGGCTGTTAACTAAACGGCGTCATTCAATGAACGGCCTGACTGAAATTCAGCCGTAACATTATTTCAACATTTAATAACCTGGCTGGCTAATGCTTAGGCCAATCGTAGGATGGGGCACTACTTCGACATAATATAGAAAATTACATACATACATACATATACTTACCTACACCTGTAAATCCCCGAGGGGGTAGACATAGGTGTATTCACAGAAAATTAGCGATACATTTATTGTGATAGCTGCGCAATCCGACTTGGTTAGGTTAGGTTAGAAGGCTCATGTAAACCTTCGTGGTTATTTTTTTAAATAACCATACAGAAATAAGTATTAAATGGCTAGGCAAGTAGTTAAATGTCATAGATCCAAGCTATTTGCCTTGCCGTTTAATTAAATGGCTGAACACCATTTAATTGAACGGCGCCGTTCAGTAAAGAGCCTAGGCAGTTAATTGAACGGCTGATAAAGTTATTGGGCGGCGGCATAAACATAACATCTAGATTATTTCAAACATGTTCAGTAATTACAATCATAAAAATGCATACTTAAAAGTTGCATCTGTTTTCAGTCTATTTTCAAATCTACACGTGAAACATGAAATCACCAAAATTAAATGGTAGTGATTCAGATTATATCAGCAAACATTGCAAAACGTTATCAAATTTGTTACATGCATTTTCAAAACTTGTGCCTTAGGAAAATTAATGAAGATCTTTTAATGTAAGAATAATAACTAAATAAAATAAACGAACCAATTTGAAACTGCTCATTTTGGCTAAAGTAACATGAATTATGATGGTGTCTTCTAATTTAACAGTGAGACCACATCCATTAGAAGCTTCTCATAGGAAATCAAATAATAATTTAATGTTACCACTTCAGGAGTGGTAAACTGGTAGGTATAATTCGGTGTACCTTATATTGTGTGGGCATTCCAGCCTTGTTCTAGCCTATAAACTTTTGTGACACTAGAAGTTTTACTCTAACATTACCGACTAAACGATATTTTAAAAGAACACCATTCAAATACGCACAATATGAGCACGCCGATTACACGAACAATATAGGTACACGTGCGTGTACCATTGATTTCGTGTATCAAAAGCTTTTATATAAAGACGAGGTAATAATTAAAGGCTGCCTCATAAATCCGCGTGAGTGACAAGGGTAGCCATATCACTCAGCCATCGTGTTATCTCTAAACAGCAAAAAGTAAAGATACGCTAGATTTAATTTGTTTGTCCTGTCTTATATAACAAAGCTGTAAGTTAAAGAGAAGCAAACAAAACTATAAAAGTGAAAACGGTAATACAAATAATTTAGTTCTAGTTTTATGTAATGTATTACCTAATTCAGCTCTCCATTGTTGAACTCAAACTTTTCTAGATACTTACCTACCAAAATATTATTTTTTATATTCGGATCAGATAAATATTTGCCGTGTTGGTTCCCGGTGGAGCAGAATAGGACCAACAGCAACTAAGGGATAGGGCTGGTTTCTATCTGTCAGCCTAAGACAAAGTATCCACTAGATGGCAATAGGCTTGCCCCCAATAGGTAACGTAATAACTATGATTTTCGGCCTCACGTAATAACGTGGGTCCAAACAATATAGTTGGTGAAACGCGGGTTTATTACACCTCTGCGTACAGATCGTTTTACAGGCGTATAATGACGCATGTATGTATGAAGATATAATAGTACATTATGGTACAAGTGTGTAAAGTTAGTGATTACCGTTGAAGGGCCATTGGGAGCTGAGCCGTTAGGTGACGGTCTTAAGAGAGCCGAGAACACTAACCATCAGTAAATACGTGTATCATACAATGTTTTTCAACACTCTTGTGAATAAAATAATACTAAAATAAATGTAGTTGATTGAATTTGTTGAAACTTCTTGATGGAACTTCATTTTACTATTTTTATATATATTGAAACACACTTTACCAGTTCCACAAAAATCAAATATTAGCATTATACAGTGACAAAATTAAATATAATTGTGTGGAACTGGTAAAGTGTGTTTCAATATATATAAAAATAGACTAAAATAAATATTTACCCTTGCAGTTTTCAGGTAGTAAACTTTCTGTATCGTTAAGCGCTTCACGTCAATCATATCATATATCGGACAATGTACAACATAAATCATTTTCTTCATAACTAGTACTTGTAATTCAAAAGTGAATACGTGCTGTCATATAGTATTTTCCTATACGCGCGCATCTCGATCAGCCATAGACCATCAGAATCAGAGCCATTTTTTTTGTCTCGGACTAAAAGGAAAATTTAAAGTTTTACAAAGAAAATGAAAGTTGTTAGTTAATTGAGTCAAAGTTTTATTTGTTTAAACACGTACAAGTTGAAATTATCTATTTAAATACGAAGTTGTATGAAATGAGCGTGTAATAGGTAGGTATATATTTTTTTTTACTATTGAACACGACCTGTTTTGTATTGAAACTTTTTAAAAACAAAGCAACTTTACCAACAAAATTTAAAGGATATCTATAACTCACTTGTATTTTATAGCGTTGAAAAAGTCATCGATTGATAGCAGAAATAAGAACCACTGTATGAGCAAGTTTGTTGAAAATGTTTTTATTCTATACGAGCCCTTCTAGGCAAGTGGCAACTCGTTGGCCGGCGTTCGTGCTCCGGGCATTAATCCCTTTTCCGCAAAGCCATTGAAACCCATCACTGGGACAAGAAGTGGGCAATGTGTTATTCCAGACTTTAATTATATTATACCACTTAATTGAGTACATAATATTTCGAAATTATTTTCTAAGTTGCTGTAGGTACTAGATACATAGCTTCCTGATCGATCTTGTTTTGATAGATTTGGTTCATGTTCAACCTTTAGGGGATATAACATTATAGGTGCGAGTATATAAAAAGACATGTTAATGGCAAAGAGTCTTTGGATAATAATGTTGCAATACAGAGCGTACGTTACGAGTTGGCACAATAAACACCAGATTCCTGATGTTATAAACGCTGTGAAGTAATATTTTTTTATTATATTTATACTATTTTACTTTTCTTGTAACGTAAATGGCACTCGCTGTTCGCTCTCTCTGTGTAAAAATTGTAGATGGTCCGAGACAGTACCGAATATTTGGAATATGGCGATTATTGTACCATTTTACGTTTCAGATAATAAGCAAATTATCTCGCGATTAAAGTCAGGGTTCTTATTCAAAATAATAGTGGCAAATGTTGACTATAATTATAGTTTGATTGTAGCTGTTAAACTGATTATAATTAAATCATACGTTTGATTACAGGAAGGGCTTTATTAACTGAGATCATAAAGTTCAGCGCACATTTGCTAATGAGAAACCAATTGACGTTTCCTTGAATTACTGTGGTGGTTCATATATAAACTAGATCTCATTCATTACATTGTACCAAAACCGAAATTTACATACATTGTCACCAGCTCGTGAATTACTAGATTCAGTATTAGGAGCGCCTCTGATAACAATCAGAGAAAATTTATAATGTGTAGCAATTTCGTCTTTCTGCTGAAGCCTATCAAAGTAATTATACTGTTTTTGAGTTAATTTGACTCATGTCCAATCATCTTCGTTATTGCTTCAGCAGAGTCATTGAAATCGTGAGGCTATTAAGGGCTACTACATTTTATACTGGAGTTTCAAGTGTAACTGAAAGGCTACAGCGTACAGTGGAGTTTGTGGTGGTATTAAATTAATTGAGATGAGTCGACAGTGAGCTTGATTAAAGCTATTGATTCTTCGGAATTGATAAAAATTTCGCTATGCGGAGCATGAGATAATATTGTATTGCAATACACAAAAAAAATAAAATAATTGATCCGAATATTGAATTATTGTTAAGTAAGATATTGGTTAGGTCTTTAACTATAGAAAAACTAGACGATCACAGCTATATTTAGCGTGGGGTGTACACCCCAAAGTCCCGTTACAGTTCTAAGCCTCTAGCTTAGCATCTATTGCATTTAAATTTCTTTGAATATTGAACGTTACTTGAATAACTAAATACTTTAATGTAGACGAACACTTGAAATTTATATTGAAAGCAGTATGAAACCGAGATCGGAGGGCGAATACTCGCTGCTTAAAAACTCTGTTTGTCGAAGCCGATTGCACCTGGTTTATTGTCAGTTCGAAATATCGAATGGAATTCGGTCGAATCAGCTTCATCTAGAGTTATTTTTACACAAACGATCGATAATGCTGATTGCTGCTGACATGCTAAAATTGATTTAACAGTTCATTTGTGGATTTTGTTCTGCCGTTCGTTGTATAACGAATCATACTAAAATAATGAATGTGCTTCTATGTGGATTTCAATATTATAGTGTTACTAAAGATGAATTTTTGCTACTCCTTTGTGCAAAGTCTACAAAATGGTGGTGGAAGTTGATACAGAGGTAGATTATAATCTGGCATATCAAACATTCTTGTATGTTTGTTTGAGATGGATGCAAAAAACTACTAAACGGATGTTTTTATGGTTCTTTTTTAGAATGGTTTAGGTTAAACCCTCTCTGCAAATATAAAAATATGTTTGCTTGCAATTGGTTGAGTAGAACTGGAGATGTGAAAGAAAACCAAAAACGACAAACGACATCCAATCCAAGTGCAGGTGGAATCGCGGACAATATCTCTTCCTCCTTCATTCTCATCCTAGCGTTGATCCCAGCCGCATCCAAAGCTTCCGACTTCGAGTCTAGGGTCCGTTATATCAATCTAATGCAGATTTAGGTGAACTTGGATATTTTCCGTGAAGTGAGTGCCATCTGACCTCCACAACCCAAAGGTGATATCAAGCATTGCCATATATCAGTTGTTGAATTTTTGAGGGCTTGAACTACCCGTAACGACTGCCATAGACGTTCGTGTGGCAATCGGGACCAACGGCTTAACGTGCTCTCCGAGGCACGACCAGACCAACGCAAATACCCATATTCATGCATACAAATATTTGCATTGAGCGGGGATCGAACCTTCGCTTTCTGCGTAGCGACCGCGTGCACTACCGCTACGCCAAGGATATATACAAATATGTGTTCAAGCTGGTTAGTATTATAGAACCAGATCGTACATTGCGAAACTTGCTTGTGTGTGGTATTAGCTTAACACGGTTAATATTAATGTATGCTTGTAAGACTGTGAATAGCTGCTAGTCTTGAATAAGCCGTTGTTATAGCTTTGTTATAACACGAGTATGTAGGTAGATCCCCTCATAATTTTGAGTCTTGACAAATTTTATGAAAATAAATTGTGTAATACGTTTTTTTTTTGTTGTACTTATATAGGAAGTCCATGGGAGAGGACTGTGCGGGGCTGATATGATGATGATGATGATGTACTGATATAAGACTACATACTGTTTTATGTCTGCACACATATATATGTCCATCAAGTTAAGTACAAGTAGGCACTTCATCGTTCTTATCTGACAAAATGACGACATTTGTCGGTTGTCCTATAACTCACACAAGCTGAACCATTCTGAATAATGCCAAGTTTGTACATGAGTATGTAGTTTGATAAAGATAAACCTATATATTGGAATCGTGCGGCAGTCCAAATCACCTGACCTTAAGACAAGGTTCAGCCGCAGAGCAGTATATCGTCTCTTAAGGGTCGCAACCCGAACAAAATCTGCAAGAACTCGTAAAGTAGCCGTGGTTTATATTTAAATATTTTATTTGTGAGATGGTGCTTTACTATGTATGAAACAACAAAGAAATGTAGCCGGAGCAATCTGCGGGCGGTAAATGGCTTCAATGTTTATTTTGCTTGCCCTGACGTCATCGGCATACGGTAATACTCATAGCTAAGGGTGCTAATTTTAAATAAAAATATAGAGTAAATATTTTACAAATATTATATACAATATATTGTACAAATATTTAGATATTTTTCAAGTCTCTTGTTTCAATTTTACTGTCTTTTATATAATATAATTATATATATATTTGCTTAACTTTAGCTATGTTTGTACTTAAATTTGAGCTACGTGTATGATTAAAGTTCAAATTATATGCAGATTAGAGATTACAGATAAATTATAATCTGTTTCTAAATCTGTATCTGATTCGAAAATTTAAATGATGGTTGTGTATTATTTTAGGGGCTCGTAGCAAAAAAGACCGTAGCTGCAAATGCTACGATCGATATATGTATATCTGTAGCAAGTTTGTGCCAAGCGAAAAAGTTGCTCTGCGCTGGCTATATTTTCCCACTCTCGGATGTTGCGCAGCTAAGACTTCTTTCTACGTCCAACGCGTCTCTTGCCAGCGATTTTGCCCATCATTATTAGTTGGCGGAGCTCGTAACTTTCGTGTTGCAAAACATGGCTCAGGTAGGCTACTTTCCTTCTCTTGATGGTCTGCAGTTACTCTCGGCTCTTGACGACACGTTGGAGTACCCGCACGTTGGTAACTTTTTGTGTCCAGCTAAGGCGCAGAATTCTGCAGTAGCACCACATCTAAAAAGATTCCAGCAAACCTTGGGTATTGGCTTTAAGAATAACATTACTGGCCACACAAAAAACTGCAGTACTCTCACTCTGAGCCTTACGGGTAATTGGCGGCTGCATTAAAGTTTTTCCATTCTTTTCAAGGTGGCCTGGGCAATTCCAATCCGGGTACGAATTTCTTGCTATTATTTTGCATTTTATATCTGTGCAAACCCAATGAAGTTTATTCACATTCGGGTACGTTCTCCGACGTATTACGTTTTTACATCACCATTTGAAATGAAGTTCTTAAATTAAATTCTAAGAAATGAAAATGATATGAAGGCTTGGCACATAGTATACATACCTACCTGAAATTTGGTTTTCTCATGTTTCTGTTTAAAGAGTTCTCTATTCGGTTACATACCCCGCTTACGGGCTGTTTAATAATGTAAGCTATGTAGTAATAAACCCACGATAACATTTTTTTCTTTTAAATAAGAGTAATCTTAAGAGGCTCTGGTAAGGCAGCTAGGGTCTTTCTGCAGCAGTACACATAAACAAACAATTTTTCTTAAAAACAACTGTAATTAATGTTATTAAATGTTACAAGAAAAAGCAACAAAAAGTAACACAAATTCTTAATATTTCTCAATTTGCTTGAACGCTATTTTGGCAGATAACTTTGACTGACCGACAGAGAACTGAACTCACTGTAAGTCATCAATTAGCAACTGACAGAAAATGCATTAGCTGCGCTCTGTAGGCTCTGTTAACTTACAAATATAACAGCCCCAAAACGGTCGAAGGCTAAATAGGGCAATCACACTTTACAATAGCTCGGGACTTAATGGTTCATTTCTGTTCTTTTATGAGGCTAATGTTGATTATCTCCAGAGGGTGTCCAATCCTGTATTCAATATAATGCTAAAAGGCGGCAGCTTGTTAGACTCTTTCTATGTAACGGTTTCTTTGTTACGTAAAGGAGGATATGTAAGAGGTACATGTATACAAATACATCTAGAACGACGGTTGAAATTTTAAATTCGAAGAACAGAGACATAAAGCCGTTCAAAGTTGATAAAAATAAGGGAAATCTTAATATTAGCATAAACGACTACTAAATTATGAAAAGTCTCCGCTGTTACCAAAAAAATAAAGGGCGAATTCTCGAAAACCCATTTTTCGAATTCGAAAAATAAGTTTTTGCGTTTAGTTCTGAAACGGTGAAAGCTGTAATAAAATTTTGTAGATATATCTACCCAATACATATGCACCACTATTCATTATTACGCGTTTACATATATTAAAACATAGGTACCTTTGTGAGTTGTGTTTGCCATTTTCCAAGTGCTAGTTTCATAGAACATGAAAAATGAGAACTGGAGTTTCACTAAACGTGGCAGGTCGGCTCATTAGATGGGCTTTTGAAAATCGGGACGGGCTGTTAAATGAGGACATGCTGCATTAGTAGCTATATAGCGATCTTAGTGGTTATGCATTGAAAATAGGCACACATTTTACAGGTCACTTGTTGTGTGCTAGGGATTTAGTATGTTACTTCGGTAATATTTTTTAGAACTTGCTTGCGTTGCTTATCTTTTGTTTTTTATTTTTTCGTTTATTTAATTTGTAACAAAAACGATGTTATTTTTTCCAATTGGGATGACAGAGGGCACGTCTCTCTAGACTAAACGTTTAACAAATCAGGTACATTTTTGGTGACCTATACATATAAATAAATAGGTGAACAACAATTAATGCCAATATAGCAGCAAATAATTCAATTATACAGATTTATTGGACGCAACGCCAGTGTTCGTTACACAGGACCTCTGCAAGGTATCACTGCAGTTATGAATATTCAAGATGCGATCATTAACATCGTTTGGACTTCACACACAACGGCTAAATCCTAGTTGACTGTAACCAATAAAACTTCATAAAATTAGTTAGTCGTGTGAACAGCAGACAGCTGTAACTAGAAATAGTAAATTTAGTTTGTAGTTTCATACAGTTTTGATAAAATCAGTCAACATAGTAATTGTAAAAGTTTTGTTACAAACGGTTTTTTTTACTTTCATGCTTGTGTCTACGTGTGTATTGAGTGAGCAACTTACTTATACACTATTGATATTAAATGGAAAAGTTTGTACGTGATACTTTCTGAAGTTAACGTGAAAGTTATTCATTGAAATAAAACCACTTTTTAACGGAATTTATCAACCCGCTTACGCTTTACTTTTTTTACGCTTAAAGTCACAAACATAACAAACAAATCGCGATAGAATCCGTTAAAAGTGGTTTAATTTCAGTGGGAAATATTCCATTATTCCGGGCATAATGTATTGTTAACCAATAAGAGTCTAACTGCACGTTAAGTATATCTTTGAATAACATCTATAGAAGAGACTCCAGTAAAATAAAACGACCATTATAGCTTTTTTATACAAAATGCGAATTAATCTGGAGCAACGGTTCGTGTTTAAGCAAATATGGCTTATTGTTTTGACGCAATCGCGTGACACTCGACTGATAAGCGATCTGCTGCGGCAGCGCACTGTATTGTGACTTTGTGAGATATAAAGGTATATCTCACAAAGTTAAAAATTTATATTCCTAATATTAGTTATATTAACTCATTTCTATTTCATTATATTTAAGGGTTATGTTTATTTTATTTTTATTTATTTATTTATTTAATCATTAATATCTTATTCTTAGATCATAAACTATCATAAAAATGCATTACATGACTTTGACCCCGACTCTGGTTTATGGGCATCTGTGCCAGGACTAGACAAAATAGTCTGTATTCCAGGCATCAGCACCTCTCATTTAATATGGCCTAGAGGCGAACTCATGTAAACATTATTACACTGATTTACATATCATAATCTTTATAATGGCCCAGTAGAATAAGCTGCAACATAATGTGCAGTCTCTGACCAAATAATTAACATTAAAAATAGAAATACAAACAACTAACTAATACAATTTCTGACGAAAGCTATTACTGAAAGATAAAGAGAATCCTCTCTGTGTGTAATATGAAGGTGTGAGTGTGTGAGTGTGAGAGGGTGAGTAAGTTGTAGTGTGTGTGTGTGTTGTGTGTGTTGGTGTTTGGTACATTCAGCAGATTTTCAGTTTCATCAAATAATAGTTTCTGAAGGAATTCATAAAGTTTACATTTGCATTGGCACTTGTTCAATGAGTACAGATTAATAATGTTATCTATTTTAGCATACAGATATGGACCGAGGAAACAATAGTAACTATTGACATAGGCATGTCTAAAGAGTGGCCTATCCAAATCTGGTATGGTTCTACGTCTCCGTGTCATAGTGCTCGCTCGAAAATCCAATTCAGAGTGTTTCCTTACTATAGCAAGCAAGACAAACAACTGACGAACCGTGAGGACGTCACAGGACTGGTAAAGGAGGAAAGTTGGGTACCAATATGGACGAAAAGAGCATACCTTAAGCACCGTCCTTTGGGCTATTTCTAGACGTTGTTTTGTTCACTCCTCCCAGACTGTTATACCGTATTGTATTATGGATTGTCCAAGCGCCAGGTAGACTCGCTTAATCAAGCTTTGGTCAGCTACATGTCTTAGGTTTTTAAAGACGAATATCAACTTTCTCAGTCGAGAGATAAGTAACTCTATGTGGAGCTTGAAGGATAGGTTACTATCAATAATAATACCCAAGTATTTCACTGAATTGCATGCAGTTAATTTGGGACAAGAGCAGATGCGATCATTACAGCAACTATGAGCTGTCAGTGAACAAGAGGACGGGGGCATATTTACATTCCGCATTGAGAAGGTAATGTACTTAGTCTTCTCTGCATTGAGGGATAGATCGCTGCTTTGGAGCCAGTGCGTTACTGTGTCAAGACCACGCTGAGAAGCCTCAAATACCCTCCCCCAGGTTACGGCCGAAAACAGCAAGACTGTGTCATCTGCGTAAGATATAATTTTACCATTATCCAGCGTTAGATTACATAAATCATTTAAATAGACAAGAAAGAGGGTAGGACCAAGTATACTGCCTTGTGGCGCGCCATGGGAGATAGGCAGATCGCTGCTAACAAGATCCCTCATTTTGACACATTGGACACGTAGGGACAGATAATCTTCAAATAGCTTTAGTTGGGTTCCTCTTATACCCAGTCGCTCAAGCTTTCGTAGAAGCAGTGGTGTGGAGACCGTATCAAAAGCCTTAGCCAGATCCAAAAATATACCCAAAGATTTTTTACCTGCATCGATATTACTAACCACATAATTTTGTAGTTCATGTGGGACATCATTTGTAGATTTGCCAGTTCTGAAACCAAACTGGTTGTTGGAGATCAGATTATTTTTCTCTAGATACTTCATCAGTCTGCAGTTTATTATGCGTTCCAAGTGCTTAGAAATGGATGGTAAAATGGAAATAGGCCTGTAGTTTGCGATACGGTCTCTGTCACCAGACTTATATATAGGAAGAACAACTGATTTTTTTAGCATAGAAGGGAACTGTCCGTTTTCTAGACAAATATTAAATATATGTGTGAGAGGAGGAACCAAAATGTGACTGTTCTCCTTAAGAATGCTATTTGATATGGAGTCCCATCCTGTGGAGCATACTTGACTAAGATTCGTGATGAGTTGTTTCACCTCAGTCTCATCAGTGCCCAACAATACGAAGGATTCACATGGAGTTGCTTTTGGTAGGGGATTAGTAAAGATGAGGTGCGAGGAGTTGCAACAGGATATAGTGCTTTCGGCAATCCCTCTACCCACAGATACAAAATAATCATTAGCCTTTTCAAGCGATTCTCTCTTGCAGTCGGGGTTCAAAAGACCTGAGACGTTGGGATTGAGATTGGTTCTATTGGTGATTACTTTTATCGCATCCCAGAATTTTTTTATTATCCTTCCCCGCTTTGTCCAATAGGGATTTATCATATAATCTTTTTACTTTTTT
Organism: Eilema caniola; assembly: GCA_949126895.1. NCBI lineage: Eukaryota > Metazoa > Arthropoda > Insecta > Lepidoptera > Erebidae > Eilema > Eilema caniola. Next base: position 12,869,130 of record OX421471.1, on the reverse strand, counting down.
TAAAAGATTATTGCAAAGGTTCCTATATCTAGTGTAGGTTACTTTTAAAATTATATTATCAGGGGATTGACGCATTTTTTTATGAAGCCTATCTCTTTGTCTCATACAGCAAACCAGACCGGGAGTAATCCATGGCTTGATTATTCTATTTCGTCTTGATAGTTTTACGGCTGAGGAGTTTTTGTTAATTAGACGCTGTATGGTTGTAAAAATTAGAAACTCCATGGCGAAATTAGCGTCTGTCGAAGTATAAACAGGGAGCCAATCAATTCTCTCTAGATCAGCCGTAAGGGACTGATGATCTATCTTAGTCCTGGTGACTTGCGCAAATGTCCTCTTGGGTTTTTGAGCCAGGCACAATAACACAGCCTGGTGATCAGTTATTACAGAGCGAAGAACCACAATCCGTTATACACAATCCGTCAATAGCAAATCAAGAATATTGACAACATTAACGTAAGTCGGTTTCTCTATTCGACTTAAGTAATCAAAGTATGTATGCGACTACATATTAGGAAGCAGTACTTTGTCTTTTATTACGAAGCATAATAAAATTCTGGCTATATGAAGAGCATTGAATTTCAGATGTAGAACAGTACTAAAGCACGCATAAAAGTCATTGCACCTTATTTGTTTCCTAACATATTCATAACAGCTATTCCTTTGAAACATGCTTATGGCAAAGCTCGTGTACCACAAAGTGTTATAAACTTTTTACGTTAGAATTCTCTAAAACTTGTCAGAATACAAATTAGAGTCTAAATTGGGCCAAGGAATTGTGATATTGATATTTGTAGATGATGCGGAAATAGTGTTAGATATTGATTTCGGCTGCGGCAAATATTTATAGCGTTCACTATCTACTAGGTATTTCAGGTGAGGTTTTATACCTGTAATTTGAAGATGATTTAATGTACATTTTTTTATTAAACTCTTTATCTCATATTACTAACCCTTGTTTTACTTTGTGTATAATTTTTTAGCACTTTTTTATGAATAGGGCTGGCAAATAAAATATGTTATAATGTGATTATAAAGATTAATAAATTGCAAATAATGGCTACATAAGTACCTGGCAATTTCACCTGAAAACTGTGCGTTTAAATTGGACAAGCGGTCTACTTAGAATACTAAATCAAGAAAATGTTTGTCCGATTATTCTCGCAAATCAACACACTAGGATGAATCTGACGAAACGATCTATGCCAAAATAGAGCTTGATTATTTGACTGCGTTTATGCGAGAAGATCATAGTGTACGAGAACCTTGGCGTAGTAGAACGTAAGTAACTGACTTTTACCAGTATTTTATTAAAATAAGTAAACAAGTAGTTCGTCATTTTCTACTGGTGGTAAAGTGTAGCGTGAACGTAATTTCACCTAAGTATTTATTATGCATGTTGTATTCTTGATAAACGTTACTTGGTAATCTATTAATATTATTAATAGATTATCAATAAACATTGACGAGTCAAGAAGATGAAAAATAAAGAAATCGAAAATTGATTGGGAATTGACCTGCCTAACTTAACGCCAGTTCTTTTTCATAGGTGAAATATGTTCAAATAATTTCTACAGTATTCAAATTCAACCTTATTATAAGTGCCAATTTCCTTGAAGCAAACGCCCATTGTTGTTGAAGAATAACAGCCCCGCTCATTAGAAATGTATCATTTTATGTTTCACAGATTGTCTCGACTGACATTGCTTACTGACGACAATTATTATTCATTAGATCGTTCTCACAAAGTCCTTTCATCACTGGCTCAAGTCAACTCGTTATGCCTTATTCAGACCTCTTCTTATGTATATTTTAATAAAAGACTACCCCGGGCAGGCGTTTTACTACTTACCAGTACCTACACTGTAAAATTGTACAAGTTGTTCCTATCGTTTTTGGAAAATAAAAGCATGGGAGTACGTTGGTACCTAATAATTAAAAATAAATATCTATTTGAAACAGATGTTTCGCTTTGAAATTCAATAAGGCTAAAGTACTATTATCTATTCTGTGACTAAAGGCATTTTAGACATGATCATCATCAATATCATTCAGTACTATTTATATGTTGGACCTTAAAGTAACAACGGATTTGCCGGCTCGATTGGCGAACCATTTTTTTTAAACAAAGTTAAAACAACATTCCAAAAAGTCTGGTATCGGGCACGGCTTAGGCTATCGAAAATATCGGGATTTATTTGCCTATACAAGCTAGAGAGTAAGCTCACCTCGTCGGATGAATCGTTTGCAAACTTTAACAGTGTTTTACAGTGTATCAGGCTAGTCTTTGGTGAGATTTATCATGTTCTACTTTCATTGAGAACTACAAAAAACCTTCGTTTCTTTTTAGCCTTAATAATCTCTAGTTTTTTGGATGATGCTCGAACCTAGTATGACACAATAATGATAAACATTTAGTTCTGCTAGTAATATGCATGAATTATTGAGAACCTCGGCTTACAATGATTTCATAACTACTGAGGCATGTTGTGTGCCTAGTTTCATTAAAATTGATATAAGTATAATGAAAATAAGACACAAAGTTGAAGAAACTAGCTAGATAACGGATATTTACTTGAGTTAAAAAGTAAATGTACGTTATCATTTTTTCCAAGTGGTTCTTGTGGAGAAGATTTGATGATTTTGCCTCAATACTAAGTATTAATTTGGCTAGTTTTTTTGGAACTAAATTGGGTCCGAACAGACAGAAATGGTAATCACTTATACAACAGTTCGAGTCTCTCTCTCCGTCACCCCAATGGCTGGAGTTCGGCGTTATTCTTAGACCTAAATCAACAATTTATTTTCAAGCTTGAACTACAGATTCATATATTTAAATGAAGGTGTGCTTACTTCTAAAATAGTAAGTATAACATACGGGCGGAAATAAGAACTTGCACTAGAAGCTTTTCAACGTTTTCTCTGCAGTATTTTATTCACTAGACATTATTAACGTTAAATACGTCAGCGTCCTCCTACAGGATATTTTCCTAAATTATTATGCTTGTTTGGACACTGCTCTTAACTTTTAGTTAGCAATTATTTATTTGAAGGAAGGCGTTGCTAACATTTTATTTCTGATTATTCTGATAATCGTTCATTTTTTACCAATGTATGGTGTTGTCTTTCTCATGTTAACATGATGTGATCACATATAGCGATCGTGATTTGGTCAAAAACAAAATATGAAGTTATATAGGGTGCATAGTTCTATCCCTTTTCTCGCCTATAACACGTCCAGGTACACACATTTATCGTAGACTGGATTTGCTAGCTGAAGCTATAACTTCACCTAATGGTAAATTATGGTCAAATCCAAAAGGCCACCATTTCAGGTGCTATAATTCCTACTATATATTCCTACTTTTACCCTCGATTTAAAGCAGGAACTTAAACGTGGGTGGGTAAAGTACTACATTTTCTTATCATGCGGCAAAGAAAAAATACTAAACACAACATAACATATCATCACACAACACAAAAATATAATGTACCTACTTGAATAAAAAAACAACAGTAATCACACAATGACCGCGGCTGTCTACAACTTGTGCTCTAACTAACATAACTCTACGTGAAGAGCAATAAAACAGATTAGAGACTAGCAATTTACAGGCACTTCACTGGTTGAGAAGAATGCGAGATTCCGTACATGCTCAAGATAATCCCGGCAATAATAATATGTGGGAGTTGGTGAAACTTGATTAACACTACATGCTGAGCTTATGGGTGTCGCTTGTATTATTTATTATAAGAGAATTCCGTATAATGATGTTTACGTAATGATCGTGATATAAGTTCATTACTGTTATCGTCAGTCTAAATGCAGTTTGTAAAAATAAAAAAGCATTTGGTTTAGACTTAAGCCTTTTTAAGTGTAATAATAAAAAAAAAGACGGGTTGCACTCCGGGAGTGCCGGCAGAAGTGAAAACTTTTTCTTTCTTTGTTTCTTCGTTATATACAGAGAAAAAGATAAAAAGAACATTCCATACCATACCATACCTATAATATAGCGCCAATCATAGAACCTATCACTAATTTTCTACTTATTTTCTGTCAGAAGAAATTAATAAATTACAAACAGAAATAAATTACAAACAGATAAAATAATCACAAAAAGTAATAAATTACAAAAAGAAAAATAATCACCAAAAGTGTCAGAAGCCCAGGTTCGAACCCGGTACTATCTGAAACCATAAGTACTTACAGTCGAAGCGCTCACCTTTAAACTACGGAGCTTCTTATCGGATTTTGCATAATGAACAGTCTATAGCTAATGTTGTATGACGTCAGTCGCCGGTTACGGTTCAAACATCAAGTGATCCTGACGCGCGAGTTTAACAATTTTTACCCATCCAACGTCGCTAAAGAAGTTTTCACTTCAAAAATATCCGCGTGGTGACGGAGAAAGAAAACGAGTATCACCCACTACCCTATCTCATGCGAAAGGTGTCGTAAGAGGCGACTAACGAAAAATAAGGAGATGATATCACTGCGAGAGAAGGAAATCTCGAAATATAATAATACCCTGTACCAACCCGTAGGCCAGAGCCTCTCAACATTGGGAGAGGCCTTAGTCCAGCAGTGGGCTGCAATATGCACATTACTTGATTGATAATAATTGAATAAATAAAAAACTTATAAGTCTCAAGAATATACTGCTTCCGGGTTGTTTGGCCGTGGTCTATGTGAAACTTGCGTTCCAGACGTTTCGTCGTTTTTTCGGTTGAACGAAAAAACGAGGGATTTCAGCTCTAAAAAGATCGCCCGTGATTCAAGACTTCGCATCAGTCGCAACTCAGCCGCCGGTGAGGCAAGGTCTCCGAAGTCGTCGTCGCCCGGCCCTGCGCCACTGAAGATGTCGACCGCAGTGATCGACGAAACGTCTGGAATGCAAGTTTCACATAGACCACGGCCAAACAACCCGGAAGCAGTATATTCTACAAATAAATTACTATAACTATGTTTACTGATGACTGATGGAACCTGCTAAAAATGTTGAACTAAGTCACTTATACTGTTCCACAGTATTTTTTCATTAAACCTGTTTCGCCTCATATCATTTGTTATTAAGTTATTTGTTTTATTATTATCATTAAAACCTTAAACATTTTTATTATAATAATACAAGAAATGTCTGATTTTTTTTTATAAATAGAACACGTCAATTTGACTTTACCTCGCCTGATGGTAAGCTGAAGGTAAAGTCTCAAGAAAGAGGGCCACCATTATATACACGTGCCATGTTAACAATGGTGGCACTCAGCTTGACGGCCTCATCAGATGCTTTTTCACGCCTCGCTTAAAGGACCCGGGACTGTAGGAAGATCGAAACACGTGAGCTGGCAAGGAATTCCAGGTCTTAATGGTGCGACAAAGGAAAGAGTCACCGAACCGCTTGGTTCTTGAAGGAATGTTCTGCACCGTATAGGGGTGACATCTAAGTCCTGCACGTGTCGTCCAGTATAGGAAGGGGGAGGGTGGGACTAATTGTAATAGCTCTTCAGAACATTCACCATGGTAGAGACGGTAAAAAACTGCCAAGGAAGCAACATCTCTACGCATCTGCAGAGACTCGAGGGTACTCGTGACCTCAGGATTTCCGATAATGCGGACCGCACGTCGCTGCAACCTGAGAGCATCTAATAAGTACTTTGCGGATCCATCCCAGAGATGTGAGCAGTACTCCACGCAGGAACGAATTTGTGTCTTGTAAAGAAGACACCGTTGCTCCGGCGTGAAAAACCGACTCACTCTGTTCAGGACTCCGAGTTTACGCGAGGCTGCTTTGATGATACTCTCGATGTAGTTTTTGTTGTTCAGTTTGCAGTGAACATCCATACCGAGGATATTGAGGTTGTCCTGCAGTGGCAGTCGCTTGCTCTGAAGAGTGGGAAGGGGAAGGAAAGAAGATACCTTTGCTGTAAACGCACATGCCTGCGTCTTCTTGGCATTGAACTCGACCAAGTTCTCAGAGCCCCATTGGGAAATGTGGTTCAGGATCCGGTCAAGCTCGGTGACAAGAAGCTGCCTTTTTTCCGCGATATGCGTCTGCTTATCCGCAGGACGTCCATGATAACTCCCGTGCAAGGGGCTATCATCCGCATAGCAATGAATGCTGCCGGTCGATAGCATGTCATTGATATGCAGAAGAAAGAGAGTTGGCGATAGGACAGACCCCTGCGTTACGCCGGCATTTACCTGCAAGAACTCCGAGGCTCGTCCATCACAAAGGACGCGAATACGGCGCTCCTGCAAGAAGCCGGCAACCCAGTCGCACAGTCTAGGAGGCAGACCAAAGGCTGGTAACTTGGAAAGAAGCGACTTGTGCCAAACTCTATCGAAAGCTTTGGCGATGTCAAGGCTAATTGCCAATGACTAGCCGTGCTTGTCCATAGCCTCACCCCAAATATGGTTAACATACGCCAGAAGATCACCCGCTGACCGTTTCGGCCTGAAGCCATATTGCCGGGAGATTAGGGATTAGGGAGTGATCTTCAAGGTGACGTATGAGCTGTTTGTTAATTATGTGCTCGAACACCTTGCACAGCACTTGAATAAATAATGAACATAATATATTTCAATAACTCTTGAGGCTCGATTATAACTCTGCTGGGTTCTTATTTGTGGTCCCTGTCTTGATCTGGTTATATTAATATTCAGTCTCGAATGGAAATTGAGACACCGATTTTTTCCATCTACTTTAATAACCTTTACGATTGTTAATTCAATAGCTTAATAAAATTCTTATAAGCGTCTGCAACAAGACGACCTTTAACAATTCCGGCTGGCTTTATTATTAAACACTAATTAGTTATTGTCAGTGTATTGGTACAGAAAAATATGAAGTTTCTTGTGTTAAATGAATCGATCACCTAACAATGATTACACATTCATAGGTAGATTATAGTAACCTAAATAGAGTTATTTTAAAACAGCCACTGCCACTGTATAGATGCAATAGTTCAAGTGTTATATTCATAACATATCCTGTGGATCCGTCGGCCCTAACCTTCCTTTGATGCTCTTTGGTGATAAATAACTTTAATGTGTCTGACAAGATTATTGGCTTTAGAAATTGTACAAAGAATGTGTTCAAAGGCCCGTCACGGCACGCACGAAAACTAGGAATCAAATTCCTATTTTTCGTACGTGACAATAATATTTTAGCTGCGGCATGTTTTCGAAATAGCTTTTGCATTCGTTGACATGATATTAGATTTATGAGAACTAGTACTACGGGTAGCTTTTTCACTATTCATTATTTGTAGTTTTTCAGAAATGGAAAGCGGAGAGGCCTATGTTCAACAGTGGACTGTAATAGACAAATTGATTGCTTAATTAAGTTGGTTGTCTGGCATTGCCTAACGATTTCTACTAATAATTTTGGAGACGCTGTATCCGAGCAAATATGCATATTTTACTTGCAAATTTATCTATAAAAATCGGCTACCATTAATTGGAGACCTGTTCCATAAAAACTTGTTCATGTGCTTTAACTTACAGATAATGGAATAATGTAATATTATTTTATATTATATTATTTAATTAATTAAATAATATAAGATTTTATTGCTGTTCTGTTTAAAATCAATCAGTAGATACTGTTTCATAATTCTGCTTGCAGAAAAAAACCTCTTTAAAAACTGTTTCTGGACCGACAAACTGATTTTAAGTAAATTATGAAGAGCATTTTGTGGACTAATGTGTAGCAGTTTCAAATAATAAAGATCACTTGTGCAATATGAAGCGTTATTTATTCGCTTCGTGGCAGCTCCCTTATGACTGCCATGAGCTTTTGCGACACAAATTCTCGTCTGTGCTTGCACATGTATATACAACCTGTAATAACATAACCGTCAAAAATGAACGTTGTTAGAGTGTTTTCACACTCATCCGATATCCGATTGCAAGCAATTTTCGACCTTAATGACGTTTTCTTAGTTACGTGTCTTTTCGCCTTAATTGATGACGCTGACCACGAATATAAGAAAAAAAACTCATACCATGACTTGTCAATAAGGTTGAAATGGCTTGCACCTCTTTTTCTTTTTTTTTCATCCCTAGCATCCCTAACTAGTCTGTGCTTTCGAGCAAATGGCCGTATTGGGCTGATATTATCGGATAAATGTGAAAACAGCACAAGGTGTAGGCTATCGGCGTCGGACACCGATATCGGATACCGGAAGAATGTGAAAACGTTCTAATGGTTCTGAATATTTGCCTGAAAAACGTATAATCATTTTTAATTATAGCCAGGATATTTATTACATTTTTTATAATCTATTTCTATGGCAAATTTCATCCAGATCCTTTAAACTTTTTGCGTGAACTAGTAACAAACATCCATACACTAATTAATTCTCGTAACGTTATTATTAACGTTCACACGTTCACATTTATAAAATTAGTCGGTTATATATATTCATGTAAGTTCTTGCGAAAATTAAAAACTCAATAAAGTTAAACTAATTTTAGCGGATTCTATCGTGATTGACTAATGTACCTATCTACACTCTAATATCTATATTTGTATGTTCAATATACATATAATAACTAATCTTGCGTCAAGAAAAAGAAACTGCTTTGAGAAACACTCTAATTCGGTTTGTTTGTCAACACCATGATGACATTAGGGGTGAAATATATCGCTACACAAAGCCTACCCCGCTTTGGCGAACATTTCGTTATTCAATTAAGCATAAACGTTATTATTATAACGTTATGACTACAGTTCACTCCACAAAGTGCTCCTTTCATTCATCATACTGATATGGGTAGAACATTTAATGGGAGTTTGCCAAGAATTTGCAAGTATTAATTAAAATAAATTATTATATATGATACCAGATACGCGTCTTGATAACCGGTCGGTAATTTTGTAACGAGACTTAAAAAGGCTTTGTAAGGGTTAAGTTTTCTTGTTGGAGATCTTGTAAAGACTACATTTTAGACTGTTTGCATAGTTGGGTTTTATTTTTCAAAGCGTTACTGTAAACAAAGAATTTGTTGAATGATTAAACACTTGTACTTTTCCAACATAAAGTTCCAGGTATAAAGTGTGGAAAAGTACAAGTGTTTAATCATTCAATACCTATGTGTAGCAGATTCCACCAAGTGCCATCAATCTCCAGTATAAAAAGAATTTGTTGTTCTACTTTCATTTTGTTCGTTGAATTCGGGTATCCTCAAAGACAGCCTTTGTGGCGTGGCGGTAGTGAACGCGGCCGCGATGCAGGAGGCGCGGGTTCGATCCCCGCTCAGTGCAAATATTTGTATGCATGAATATGTATATTTGCATTGATCTGGGTGTTTCTATGTATAATAAATGTATGTATTTACAAAAAAAAAGTATCTAGGTATGTTTATCCGCATTCTAGATTCCATAACACAAGCTAGTTAAGCTATGCTTACCATGGGTCTAGATAGCGTTGTGTGAAATGTTGTGGAATATTTATTTATTTATTTAATGATCTATTATAATCCCGTTGTCATCGGAAGCTTGCTTATTCCTCGTGTCCATAATTGGCCTGACCCAGTAAAGCCTGTGAGATAGACTGGTCCATTGGCAGGTGTACTACCTACTAGCTAGCTAAGTTGACTAAGGCAGAGTCCGGCTGGGGAAGTACCACCTCCACCCTACAGAATACCGCAATATATAAATAAATACCGCATAATAATCTTGTGTTGTGTTCCCGGCGGTGAGTAGGATAGCCATGCAGAGCTCGCTGAAGTGTTTTTGTGGCCACGGTAACCACTTTCCATCAGGTGGGCCGTAAGCTTGTCTGTCAGTGGTATAAAAAAAGGTACCAACATTTGAATTCACAATTTTTTATCCTAATCCCAAATAAAATTAAATGTCACCATTTAGCTTACATTATCATGCTATCGGTATGCGTATGGAACCGCCATTCCATGTGACAGTTGTCCCAAAAGATTACTTCTCTGAGATTCGTATTAAATTGTGTAATATTATTGGGCCTACGCTCATATAGTTACGCTTGTTATGCAAAAGAGGGCAGAGGCACCCACATTTCACTGATTTTATCTGTATTCGGGCCCACCTAAAATAGAGTTAATTTACTAGTCCGAGTCTATTGGGTCTACTGCTTATTTATTTGACATTACACAAATTTTTTGAAGAAGAAATTTTTAAATAGAAGTAGAGATTTCTTTTACCTTTTTACAAAATAATCGAAAAAATATCATCAAATTTTACGGGAGATTTCTTATTTTCTGTGCACAACTAGAAGCTGGAAAGGGACTTCTATACAGCTGTTCCTCCGTTATTTTATGACATTAGTGAATATAAATTTAGGGACCATTTATATCATACTATGGTTGTTACACAATACATCACAAATATCAAAATAAGAACCCAAGTACCTAACACATAAGTTTGCCAAGAAAAGGACAAGATAGTATGGAAGACCTTCACCTATTTTTGTTCCGATTAGGGCGAGATTGGTTTACACAACACAATGGGTAAGGGTAGCCATGGTTGGGTGTATATATCAAAAAAGATTTACTAGTTTGACTCATTTATACTTATTACAAGTAAATGTTCTAATCTAAACAATGAAACATACTCCAATACACCCTAAGAGCGTTCTCACACTTATCTGATATCCGATATCGGTGCCGGTAGCCGATATCCGATAACCGACACCAAGTGTTGTTGTTGTAACGCGAAAAGACACGTAACTAAGAAAATGTCATTTAGGTCGAAAATCGCAATCGCTGATTTAGTCTCTTTGTGATCCGATAAAGGCCAGAACAATAGTGTTGGCTCCGATAACCGATATCGAGCCAGACAATGTGAAAGAGTTTGTCATACATTTGGCTTCCTCCAATATCGGATGTCGGATATAATGCTCTATTTCCCGTATTCTAGAATGCCACTCAGCTGAGTCTCGATTTAGCTGGAAAAAGATTGTATACACATTGTCAAATTTGACAAGTTATCTGGCAGATAGTCTATACAAATTTCCCTCAGATATATCACGATTCAGCAGAGTGGCATTCTAAAATATGGGCATAAGACTCAATTATATTACAATCTATCTGTCCCTAGAGGTAAGTAAAGACTACTTGGTTTAATATTACAAAACTCATTTCGGTGTTGAGTTATGAGAATGTGGGGCAGTGTTGTAAAGTTATATGCTATGCTGTAACGTGGCCATTCGTCTTGCTTTGAACGAGACAGCAACACTTTTCAGCTGGTGTCCTGCTGTTACACAAATGAAAATACAAAAGTGTGGAAACAAGCAAGACTTGACTTCCCGTTTTAATGCGGATATGTACTTCATGTGCTACATTCTTTATGAAGAAAGCAGTGGTGAGTTATGTTGGAAAACGTGAAAAATGAATGTGAATAGTTTAATAAAAAAGGAATGTGACAAATCTGATGATGAATCTAATAAAATTTAAAGGTTGTGAAAATGTTCGTATGTTTGTTTCCTAATCATGCGTAGACAGCCGAACGTATCAAATAATAACAATACTTGTCAAAAATACCAAGTCTCGCCTCAGTTGCTCTACTGTAAAAAGTTGTGAGATACCATGTAATACCAAGTCGGTTATTATTTTTTCAGTCCAAACTTAAGGGACCTTCTATCTTTATCTAACCTAACAACATCTTATAGTGACCATATCAATATTAAAAATGTTTAACGTAGAATATACTGCTTCCGGGCTGTTGGGCCGTGGTCGATGTGAAACTTGCGTTCCAGACGTTTCGTCGATCACTGCGGTCGACATCTTCAGTGGCGCAGGGCCGGGCAACGACAAATTCGGAGACCTTGCCAATCTTTTTGGAGCTGAAATTTTGGATTTCAGCTCCAAAAAGATTGGTACCCAGCACTGAGAGCCACTCGTTATCACAGTGCAAACAACCAATCAGGATCGAGTACGTCCGCGCCACAGCGCTCGACCAATCAGAATCGAGTGAGTCGATTCCCCGCTCCGACCGTGCCTATAAATACGCCTGTGATTCCAGGCTTCGCATCAGTCGCACGTCAGCCGTCGGCGAGGCAAGGTCTCCGAATTTGTCGTCGCCCGGTCCTGCGCCACTGAAGATGTTGACCGCAGTGATCGACGAAACGTCTGGAACGCAAGTTTCACATCGACCACGGCCAAACAGCCCGGAAGCAGTATATTCTACATGCAACGCCGGCCGTGAAAGCCTGAAGACTTATAAAAATGTTTAACGTTTTAAATCAATAAATTAGCTTGGCAATCGCATAAACAATCTAATTTATATTAGATATTATTATACATATTGAATAATAATGACACACTTATCATTCAATATGTGTAGTAGATACCACCAAGTGCCATCAATCTCCAGTATAAACAGATATGTACGAGTATTACTTGTGAGGTATATTGTGTTTTCATGCGATGGCCGAGTCAATATATTTATTTAAAAATCTTTAACGTTTTATCTTTAAGTTAGTCCTTTTTTTTACGTGCGGGAAATCCCCACGGATACCACCCCTTCGGAGCCGAAGGGGGAGGTTATGTCGGGCTCGAACCGACTAAACTGCACGCCGTCTGTGGGTCGATGTGCTAGGCCGAAGGTGAGGTTGTCTTGTGACATATCCCTCGCACCCCGGCTGACCCAGGGCCATTCCTCTCGGTCTGGCCCTCGGGAGGGGGGACCACGCGGTCCCCGACTCGCCCCCGGTATGGGGGGGGGGGGGGGCGCATCGTCCTACGATGCGCGCCGCCGCCGTGGCCTGCTTCTGTTAGAGTGACGAGCGGCTTCACCCGTCACCCTCAGGCCCGCGCTCATGGGGGGCGGAGGTCGGTTTGCGCCCTCCGACGCCCGAGCCGCCTTCGAACGCGGCCAGCGATGTCCGCGAGTCTTTCTCGCTCGCTGCGCCGCGCCCGCTCTGCTGTCTCCTTCACGAGCATGACCTGCTCGCAGAAGGAGGCGCTGGCCGCCCACGCATCCGCACAGCGGACCATCGTGGTCCGCTGGTGGTGGAGAGCGTGAGTACTCTCACCCCCAGGGCCGTCACAAGCTCCCGCCTCGGTGCTTGAAACGCCGGACACTCGGTGAGCGTGTGATCTTTAAGTTAGTCCTTAAGAAAGTTATTATGCAATTTCGGGCTCTACTTAATACTCCCATTCTTGCTTTAATTATACCGTTGACCAATTTACAAGTTATCATTGATACACCTAAACTGATTAGTAAATTGAAAATGTAACTTTGTAATTCTATATATTTATATGGAATTACAAGGTTATTTATGCAGTTAATGTTTATAGAAAACTGGACCGAAATTGAAAACATGTGAGTTTTTCCTTGTTTCTATGTCTGCTTGAAATGCCTTAGAATTTTGATGATCGGTCAGTCAGTGAGTGACAAAATTAAGAAACTTTGACTCGTTATTCTTAAACTACTAGTTCAAATTGAATGAAATTTGAAATATACCGTGTCCATACAATGCCTGCTTGATTACTGAAAATTTAGGCTTCTAGTTTTATCCACAGCGAAGTTATAGGAGGTCAAAAATGTCTTGAACTGCTTTGACAAAAGTATGGTACGGCCGCGCCGCTTTTTTTTGGGCGTGCCCCCAGATAACACAAATGCTACTTTTTATCCCTGAAAAGGGTTTGCCATGGGTTACGGGAACTGGATTAGAATTCCTCACAGGTAGAGCCGCGAGCACAGCTATTCTTATAAAATCACGTTACGCAACAAACAAAAACTTTCAAGAGAGTTATTACATTGATTACATTATTTGCTTGAAACATGTCGGAAATTGTTAATGATTGCTGGTGAAAACAATATCCATTGAACCGAATAATCCGGCCTCCTGTAAATATTTCGACCTAGTTAGTACTTAGTCTTAGACACAAGGAAATATGTAAAACGATTTTGTATTCAAGAAGGTCAAACTAAAATAATTATTGACTACCTTTAAATATAATATATGAAAAAACACTATACAAGTTCCACACAATTATATTTAGTTTTATTACTGTTTAGTATTTAATTTATAATATTACGACATGTTTCGAATAAATCAACGTCTTTTTTTTGTCGTATATTTTCATTTATTTATAGGTAGTAAAATGAAGTTCCATCAAAAAGTTTCAACAAATTCAATCAACTATATAAAATAATTATTTAATTTCACCAATAATAAGAATAATAACGGAATTTTAAATCTCTGGCGTCGTCATAGGCTTTCCTCTTGGGACAAGAAGGTCAAATGGTTTTTGTTGTGCGTTCTATCGTATCGCAAATAATTTCGAAAGTTTATGGGATTTATTTTCAATTCGATTCGATTTAAGTGAGTTTATTTAAATTATATCACGATTTATTTGCGTTCTTCTCGAACGTTTCAGTTGCTTTTCGGTTGCGATGTATAATGAATATTATACAATAAAACGGTAGAATATGTACGTTAAAATTAATTTAATATCAATAAGTTGACTTAAATAAAATAATACGGTCAAGGTGAACTTCGACAGCCGAAATGAAAAGAAGCCTAAGACTTGTATTCATTGACATGTGACGAAAGTGCCAGCACTGTTATTAATTAAAGTGAGTTGTTTGTTCTAGTTGAATTGCCTGACTGGGTGTACTGTGTCAATTAAACCTAGCGTAATTGTGGCGCTCGTATCGATCCGAAAGGTCTGTAAACTTTACCGCAGTAGCAGAACTACGGCACCATGACAAAATACATGATTAACATTGTATATAAATAGCTGACTTAATGGTTTTTACGAAACGACGAACTTGTCGGCTAGTGTTTCATTTTTATAAGTAGTAATGAATTGGTCTAAATTTTGTTTTCTACATGAAAGGTATTCATTTCATTTCTGACATACGGAGTACAAAAGCAACTAAATATGCTCGTCCTGGTAACCAGAATACGGTGCGTGGCTATCTTGTTACAGTTCTTATGGTTGTATGTTACAATCAGAACTATTAACTGATCAAAAGTTAGTGCTTTTGACAGAAAAATGTGGTCAAAGTTATTATGACTATATCTAAAATTCATTGACTAATAGATTTTTTTCTGTGATCAGTCTATTCTCAAAGGAAGTTTTAACTAAGGACGCGAGCTTCACAATATCATACGATAGTATAATCGGAAATCTTACCCGAAGGGCGCAAACAAACGCATAGAAATGAAGCGAACAAGAGTGGTCTTCCTATTAGGTTACTTGAATACGAAAAAATATAGGTGTTCATAAAAAGGGAAAATCCGCCCTTTAAGAAGGTCGCGCGGTTTCTCGACGGGCCACCACCCTGGCCCTGGTTGCACAAGGGCGATGGCTAACCAGACCGAGGCCGAACTAAAACCATAAAGTCACTGTGTTCACACACGCTAGCTCCGAAAACTATGTGAAAACAGTCATCGAGTATTTTTCAATATTTTTGTATAGAAGGCGGTCTCTGGTCGGATTGTGTGTAAACTGAAAGATGCTGAATAAATGTTGAACAGAAGGATGTTTTTCTAGGAGCTATACCTACTCTGAACTAATGTAGCCATTAGCGCCATTTGTAATACGAAGATGTAGGTATAGTAAAAATCACAAACAAGGAAGTGCCCACTAAGACATTTGGCGAATAGGTTTTCAACAGATCGTTTTACTGTTACAGTATGTTCGAACGGCTGAGAGAAAAAGAGACACTATGTGTAGACTGCTTAGACCTACAAGACTAGGTGCAGGTTTCAAGTAGTAATTTGGCTATGTTTGCAGATTTTTGTTGTGACATTTCAGGGAGGCCTTGGGGCTAGACCGTCAGTCTACACATGATAAAATAATATGCTAAATCAATTAGTTCCTTTTATTATGCGCTATATATTTTTTTCGATTGTACTTATCATAAAATCAATTAATCGAAAATGTCACACGTTTTTTTTACGTGCGGGAAATCCCCACGGTTGCCTCCCCTCTGGAGCCGGAGCTATGTCGGACTCGAACCGACTAAACCGCACGCCGTCTGTGGGTCGATGTGCTAGGCCGAAGGTGAGGTTGTCATGCGACATATCCGCATGACCCCCCCGGGTGACCCAGGGCCATCCCTCTTGGTCTGGCCCAATTTCATACTACCAAACAACAGAAACATTTAACATCAATTTAAATAGAAAAAATTTAATCGGTCTAAGCTGGGTTTGAACCCGCGATCTTTGCCTTTAATTCAAATTGTATGGGCGGAGTAGTCAAAAATCAATGTTTAAAAATGATTGAAAAATCATTTTTTCATTCCGAAACTTCGTAAGAATGTCGGTATGTGCTCCAACGCCGCCTCAAAGACAAATATAAAAAGGAGAAATTTGGATTGGTTAGGGCGAGGTTTGGAAGCTTGATTGTCAAAGCATTGCCCCTGTAAGGCAAAGATCGCTGGTTCAGACCCCACCTCGACCGATTAATTTTTTTCTATTCAAATCGATTTCAATATTTAGCATGAAAAGTGCTTATACATTTTGTAAAGCACTTGTAATTTTCTAAATTACTTTATCTACTCTGATACTATAATACAGAGATTATAAAATTGAAATCAAAACTCTTATGACAAACATTACGCACAGGCCAAAAAAAAAGTTTTATTACGATACAGGTCTTGTATGGACACCTATATCATTAAGTAACTTTTTAATCATAACGATACACCTATATAACCTCCATCTGGATCAAGAAGGTTGAACCTCTACTTGAAAAAAAAGAAACCGCCGATTCGGAAGAAAAAAAAAAGAAACACGCATGCGCAATTGCTGTTTGGCGCCTACATTTTACATTTAAATTAAAAAAAGTTTATTTTTTTTTTGTAAAATAAATTCGTTTATGTATTATAGTATGAGAGTAGATAAAGTAGTGTATGACACTGTACATAACTTGGTCTTATAACACTCGTGTGATACTATAAAAAAACTCGCCTGCCGGCTCGTTTTTTTAAAACACACTCGTGTTATAAGAACCCTTATTATGCAACAGTATCATAAACTACTATTATGGCATTGAATAGATCAATGAAAACTAATTCATAGACTGTCTTCAGAAGCAATACATACATAATTCGATTGATAAATTAATTCTTGAAAATGAAACTAGGCTTTATATCCTAATCAATTACTTTGATTCTTAGAAAACAACAATTTTTACGCTAGCCACGACGCAGTACAGTAAATCGATTTCGCAGTGTAGGTGTTTCGTATTTAACAATTCTATATATTTTTCTTGTTGTAGATATATATCTAGATAATTTATACATAGGTAGACTATAGATAGACCTTACTAATCTAGATATGAATCGGTATCCTTGTTTACATATAAATATGTCATTACTGGCTAGCACCAGCGTCACAGTATCTTAAGTAGGTCATCTAGCTAGCATCCTGAGACAGATTTACAAATTTCGATATCAAAACTAATGCAGAACATTGAATAGTACAAGCCTTTAAATCATTGCTTATCACTAGACATACATGTGATCTCGTTTCCTAGAATATTTTTTTTGGTGTATGAAGGAACAATGAACTAGGAACATAACATGCGACACAATGCGAAAATTCCGATCAACTCCTCCAAATAAGTTAAATTGCTTGTGTTAGAATTTGTATTGCGTTGGTAGTGCATTAGGTGGGGTGCGAACCATTAACTTCTCGATTTCAAGTATAAAGTTTCGGCCACTACGCATCCACCAAACTTGTTCACTGTCAGAAATATTGTGCTAATGAAAATAATAATCTACCGCTACTTTATATCGTATTTAACATAATACCCAATTCTTTTTTATAGGTGTACGAATAATATAGTACTTTTCACTACTGGTGAGGGTGTTGCTACGTATAATAATAGACGTTATATAATGTACCTACCTAAAAATATAACCTAAGAGTATTTATTCATCTAAGAGTAGCTTAATCGTACGTACATTATCTATAACTCACTTTCCATTGCATATCGTACTCATTTCTAAACAAAAGGCGCGCTCATGCGCATGTATTCACGTGTCCTGCGTTAATCAGTACACGCGTATTCGCGCATAATTCAGCAGTGCGGCGGCGAGCTCAAAAACAACGAAGCGTTCAGACAAATTGACCGTTGATTTATGGAATACATGTACATTGTCGCAACTTCTGGGTGATTATGCGCTCCGTCTAGCTTTATCTTTATGTCGGTGACAGTCGTGTTTAACGATACAACTTGCAATTGGCCTCATTCCACTATATAATAGATAAATAATCATCTAGCATCCAAAGCCTGCACTTTTGAGGCAGTATTCACTCTTCTAAGTTTTCTTGTCATGATTTGGCTGGTTATTACAGCAGCGATAGATGTCTGATCCCCCATTCGAGAGGAAAATTTGCGCCAAAACCTCATCCGACCCCCAGATAGATAAATAGACCACAATCCTAAGTCATGTTATGTCTAAGTATTTTAAATAACTCCGCATTGACTGAAGTCATTTGGAAAAGCCTTGACGAGAGGCCTTGACAATCTGAGCATCTTTAAATAGAATCTTCAAAGACAAGACAAGAGAAAAGTAAAAAGAACAGTAAGAACATCGTTATTCTTTTGTAACTCTGAAATGTAGGCCCTTAAATCATGAAAGTTTCTAGTGTAAAGCTACACAATGTTTTACTTTTCAACTTTTGATGAAAAAGACAAAAGATACTTGGGGTTAACGACACACTTTCTTTTTTAATGAATGTAGGGATAATTGTATCTTTAAAACTTTCACGTTCCATGATAGGTACAGTAAGGTTTTCGGGAATTAGCGCGATCATGGTATAGGTATTATTTTTGAATTGTCTGACGTTTTGACACTTACCTACGGTTTTTAAAATTAATTTTTTATTTTGACAGGTTAAGACTGAATTTTGAACATAATATCTTTATTAGGTTTATGAGCCTTTTGGTTATAGTTAATAAGATACCTACTGGGTAGGTTTACTGATCATGGTCACAGGCTGACTCAACTGGTTTAGAGGTGCACTGTGAAAAATTGTAATTGTGTATTTGTAATTAAATTACAGTACGATTGCGTTAATTCTGACCAACATTATTGTATATTGAGTTCTTCTAATGAAAGTGTATTGTGTAAAAATGTAAATCATGAACCCTGCACGAGTTATGATAGTGTAGATGAATGAGTAAAACATTTATTTATAGCGTGCCATCCACGAGGTGAATGTCGCGCTACGCGATCTAAATTTGTAACAAATTTGACTGACACTGGCGATTGTTGAGCAGAGTAAGTTTTATTTAGGCCGAGAAGATTATTCACATAATTGTAAATTGCAAGTTCCTATTATCAACTTCTAAGTAGATTCGTTTATTGTAGGTACCTAGTTGTAAAGTAGTGCAGAATGTTAGTACAATATTTACATACAACGTGTTAGTTTAAAATACAACAGCCGTATAAATTTTGTTACGGGAATATGATGTATATGCACAGCGTTTTTATTTCTAACGTAAGATGGTAAGTACCTAGTCAGTATTCAAGGTACCTACTTATCTCTATCGCAACTTCATCTTGGCATCAAGCCAAAATATTTTATCTTCCTAATAACATTCTCAGGTAAGTCACAGTAAATACCTAACTACTTATGACAAAATCAATCGTTTTTTTTCATCGTTTTTGAAGTGAAAACTTCTTTAGCGGCGTTGGATGGGTAAAAGTGTTAAACTAACTAGTTATCATAATAATTATTAATCACAAGTTTTCAGGCATTTACAAGTGTCATGTCTTAGTGATTGCGTGTTTCTTGTTTTGTCTTTAGAGTCACCAATTGTTTTCCCGTATGTACCAAACTAGAATTTCTGTCCTTTCTGTCCTTTCTGTTTTCATCTTTAAATTACAGATGAATAACAGAAATCCACATTTTAAAATAAATTTCATTCCAAAAAATAGAGTTTGTAGACAGAAGCGGAAAATGTATGAAAAATCTACAATTAAAACTCGCAAGAGCTTTCTCCTGAGACCCTTTTCCAGAGTTATCCAATAAGTCTAGCTACGTGTTGGAGTTTGAACGATTTTAAAATGTGCTGTCGACGTTGTCTGAACCGTTTAGAAAATTAATTAGGAACAGAAGAGGTTAAAGTCAGATTAATTCTACGGAAATACCGTTAGATTTAAGCGATTCAAATATAATAAAGTAAGATATTGAATTTCTTACTCATTCCGACGTTATTATCATTATTTAATTCTACTAGCCGTCCGCTCCGGCTGAAGGTGAATGTAACTTTAAGAAAGCTTTTGTAGACATTGAAAGAATTTTTGAAGTCGTCACAGTAGTTTTTCAGTTTATTCATTACAAACATACAAAAATACAAATCTTTCCTCTTTATAATAGTAGTGTAAATTTCCTCTTTATAAGAGTAGTGTAGATATATTAGCCGACACGTTTCTTGTCATCCTAGGTACAGTCAGGATCAAAATAATGATGTAACGTACCTTATAGTTTCCTCTTTTTTTCGTGGTACTAACTTTAATGTCAAATAGAAAAATCCAGTAGCTTAACGTGCAATTTTAGTAAAGTACAGTTTTCTACGTAGTAACTCTGTACTGTAACGGACAAATAGTTTCTACTTTAAGGTAAGGAACGTGCTATTTTTTAATCCAATAAGATTACATAAATCTTCCTCATATGGCTTTTAAGAGGAGGAATCGGAAGGATCGCAATATGCGATAAAAAGTAAAAGATGAATTAGTAAAAAAATATTTTTTGGCTCTCCTGAAAAATCGTGTTTTGTCTTTTTTTTTTACTTGCGGGAAATCCCCACGGATACCCACCCCTCCGGAGTCGGAGGGGGAGGTTATGTCGGACTCGAACCGACTAAACCGCACGCCGTCTCTGGGTCGTAGTGCTAGGCCGAAGGTGAGGTTGTCATGCGCACCCAGGGCCATCCCTCTCGGTCTGGCCGTCCTCGGTAGGGGGGGGGGGGGGGGGGGACCACGCGGTCCCCGACTCAACCCCGGTGGGAGGAGGCGCGCATCGCGCCGCCGCCGTGGCCTGCTTCTGCTAGGGTGACGGGCGGCTCCACCCGTCACCCTCAGCGAGTCTTTCTCGCTCATCGCGCTGCGCCCGTGTCCTCACCATAACTCATACTTCTGGTGTCGATATGGGAACCTATTATAAGGATAAAAGTAGCATTTTTCAAGTTCCAAATTATAATGTATCCCTGCACCAAATTTCAGACCGGTACTCTTAGCCGTTTGGTCCTGTTTCAGTAACAAACATACATCCAAAAGAAACTTATTTATACATTCAAATAATTATATAAATTGTTATAATTTGGGCACTTTGCGGTGGCGGGCATCGGGTTATCGACAATTTTCACGCATTTTTTCCGTGAGAAATCAAATCGGCAAGTAAGTATTAAATCAAAAAAGTTAAAATATAGCAACCCACCAAGAGAGGTTGAACACAAATCACAACAAAACAAAGCAGTGACGTAACATTCATTAGTAATTTCCTGAAAACACATTTGGGTGTTGTGGACATGCGACGGTAATCCCATGATTATGTAAATGTTTCATTTTATTTAGCAACTAGAATATGAATAATGTAAAGGTGAATTAAAATTAACCTCAAAAGGTTTAAATGTGTAATGGTAGGTGGTAGGTAGGTATACTACAAAGAGCAACATTCTGTTTAATTCTTTTATAACATTACATAATAAAATTGCAAATCATAGCAATACATGAATCCACATATCATTTCGGAGTAAATGCCGATTGCATCCGGGGCTTTCACGGGATTGCTTTAATATCTTTTTTTTTTTAACTAAGTACCTATTACTGAAGCGCCTGTCCCTGTAGTGCCAGACAGTTTTTTTTTTAAATGAGAGCAAGTAACGTCGATAATAGGGTTCCACATACTCAACCAGTATATATTAAACTATTAGTAGTTGAAACCTTACATTTAAGTAATCTTTACAGTAGGTAACACATATTTCAAAACAAATAAAAATTGGGGACAATTCTCTTATGTGAAATGTAAGCAAATAACTTATTAAGACATCATACTGAGGAACCGATATCACTTTACACATTTGCAAATTCATATTTTATTCGTAAAATAACCATATTAGTGTCATATCATGTTATGAAACCTAAATTAAATTATATGCTCACGGCCCACCTGATGGAATTTTGGAAGTTCAGTCATCCATCACCACGGGGAAGCAGACTTGATCGATAATTGCGATCATTATTCATTCATAGGTACGAGAATAGTTAACAAGTGACAGTACCTACTACTGGTACATATGTCGTGGATACAAAAATAAAATATGAAAGTAAATAAATAATATTTATAAACAACACGAAACTGGGTAAGTAGTGGACACCGGTCGCCTCCGAAATACGTGAATATGATTTATTTAGTTTGTTGTCCATTGAGGTCGATTTTGTAAGTAGGTAAACTGAATTGTAATGCCATACTATCCAAAAACTGAAAATAAACTTGATTGCTTTAATTTTCAAGTTGAAATCTTTAAACGAATGCTGTTAACCGCGATTTGTATTCAGACGATGATATGATAATGATGACATTTTTAAAACCGAATACCAATCACAGTTTCCTCCACAGCTTGTTCTTTAAAGCCCGGGTAGACCCCGGGTTCCTACGCTTTCTACGCGAGCTGCTAATAATACTATCATTAGGTACCATGCTTCTACGCCTTCTCTTAATGCGACTTATTTTAACTATTAAAGGAGCTACTATCATCTGATCCCCAACCTCGGAAGATAAGCTTACCCCAGAGACTCATTTGTCAACCAGTAGATACACCGTCCCGAAGATGAGATTACCCCATACGCTCTTTATATATCTAATATGTAAATAACGGATACAGAAATATGAGTGCAGAAAAAGTAGATTTATATCATGATATGGGCTGCGCACAAACTAATTGGATGAAAGATATCAGTCTGTGCGTTTCATTTACTGTAATAACCTGTCGGCTCTTTTGGCGCCATTCGTGCCGAATCTTGTTGGTTGATGAACGTGTTGTGTCGTAAAAATCTTAATGGGCTATTGAACTACAACGTGACACACTCATCGTGGGATTACAACTGACCGCTAATGCTCTACGTTGATTAAATCACCTATAATGGGTAAGCAATGCGTCGGTATGCGTAATTCATATGGTTTCACTGCCTTACTCGGTACTGGCTCGTTCGTTACCTTCACTTATTTCACTGTACGGATTTGTTATGTGTGTTATGTGTTTACTTCTGCAAAGTTAATGGGAATAATGTAAACATTCTACTTACGTAAGCAATTTAGCTTAGCTGGAGGGGTTAATGAGAATACTAGCAATGAATAGCCCGCGCTGTATACGGAGTGCTGTAGTAACACTTGCAAAGTAATTTTCTAATTTTAGAAAACAATTTTATTTTTAACATATATAAGTAAATCTATTGCTATCGTCGTGAACTAAAAGACGACATAAAAATAATTTACCATAGAGGAAGCTTAACAAGAATTGTGATACCGTTCAGTTTTTACCATTTTTGTCCAAACATAAGTACCTACCTAGTTAATCTTATCGCACAAAATAAATTTCTACCTATATAAAAGGGATTTTGTTAAGCGCAAAACTCTCTTAACTCCTAAAGTTACAAGGATTGTTTTTTATGAATAGAAAAGGTTACGGGAACGGGAACAGAATTCCACACTAAATACACATATATATTTAAGAACACTTTCCGCAGTATTTATAGGATTCCCCTGCAGCACATTAATGTGATCAAAATCTTCGGGACCCAAGTCAACCTTATCTGCAAACTACAATACCTACAAATCACGAGACTTGTGGTTTGTAGTTATTGACTCAATTAGAGTCGACATTTAGACTACCTACGAAGCGGACGAACTCTCGATATCTCCTCTCTACTCGCCCCCTCGCGATATCGAAGTTCTGTAAATAATTCGATTAAGATTTCCTATCTTAATCGATTTGAATATACTTATAGCATGCAAAATGCCTTAAAAATGTCATTAAAATTCTGTAATTAATTCAGGCTTTCGGAATTTTTAGGGCCCCAACTACCTGCAACAAATACCACTGATATTTTAATGGCACTTTAACCCGTCGCACTTTATTGTTTTAACAAATGTATTATTATTTATTTTATTAATTTAGGTTCACCAACAATTGTTTACATAAAAAACTTACGCTAAATTCATGCAACGATTCATTTTATGTGCTCATATTTGAAATAGTTAATTGTAACCACCCGCGGCTGATTACCTTGCCTACACGAGCCGTGAGTACATAGGTAGTTCCACATTTTTTTTGAATTAATTATAACGCGTTCTTTTTATAATGTATTTAATAATAATTTATTATGAATTACCTTTTTGCTACAAATATATGCACTGAGATTCAAAATGGTTTTATCACTCACATCGAAGCCTGCAGTTAAGTCTGTCGTGGTTTGAGATGGATCCGCTTCCACGATCACTTTTAAATCCTTTTACCGAAAGTGTTGGACCCAAAAACGTACTGTGTTTTCTTTAACAGTGACTTCTCAGTACACATCATTAATCCTACAAGCTGTTTCTGCAGCCCTGGTGCAGCGATCAAAGTAAATTTGCATTCGAAAATAATGCGGTATTTTAAGTTTTCCATATTGTGCACAGAACGATGTCAATGCAACATTAAATAGCACAAAAATAAATGAATGAAATATCACATTCGAAACACAAATAGACAATCTTAAAATTAAAATGAATTTAAATATGGAATTCCTAACCAAACGCTAGATTTTCAAGGTTAGTTCAATAAAACACCAATTTAATATGTAAATACGTCATTATGTTATCCACATTCTAGAATCCATACCGCAAGTTATACTTATTTTGGGTCTAAATAGCGCTGTACAGTGTGTTATAGACTATATTTATATAATCACTCCAGATACATTTTCATATGAAATAACACCAAGATGAGTAGGTACATAAGTATGGCTTGTAGTGTAAAAAGTTATCACATCACGAGGAGTCAAGCTCTTAACTCAACACGGCTTTCTCTAACACTATATCTCATGATAGAGCATAGCCTTCTGCGTGAACTGTAGTCGTAACTTCTCTACAAACCCTACATCAATGTGGCCGGCCAAGTCATACATTTTGAATAAGGTGTAGGATTGCGCTTCCTTTGTCGCATCGTGTGTGCCCTCAGGTATAGAAACAAAAGATCGTGGAATGAAGGGAATTCATTAGTTTGCTTGCTTTTGAAACTGCTTTGTGGAGGCAATGCTAGTTATGTACAAGCCTAAAATGGGTAAGGTTACGTAAAATTATTTTTGTACTGCTATAAACCTGAACATTTTTTGTTCAATATGTACCGACCCAATGCAGTATGTCATAGTGCTTTTCCCTTACTCTTTTGTCTTAAATGGAAAGTCATATTATAAGGAAACCGTCGTTTTATACAGTCTGTTTAATAGTATAAAAGTTATAACTCGTAAACACATACTTCGGCGCAGAAATAGCACGTATTAAAATCGATTCTAATAATAATTTCTAATTACTTAAGCTTATTGTTGTTATTTTTATGGTGGCAATACTTATTGATATAAACGTAGGTACATTTGTATTCTGTGTTCACATTCTAATGATAAGATCGAAACAAGATAATAAGTGTACCTATAACTTTTTGAGATTTCGTAATTTATATGCTTAAAGCGAAATACCACTCACAGACGGAATGGCGCGCATTAGGAGATGCCTATGTCCAGCGGGCTGAGTGATTGATTGAGTGATTGATGTTCACGATGAGTGGGATGATCACGAAATCTCAAAAATATAGCACCGACAGACTTGAAATTTGGGAGGTAAGTTCCTAATAGGGCGTAGATATGCGCTATGAACAGATTTTACGAACCTCTAGTTAGAAGTTTGTATGAAAGTCCATTGTTCTTAAAGCAAGAGATTTGAAATATGTAATGTATGCTCCATAGTTGATGACTCATATTTTATCCTTAAAACCAAAGCCTAATTCACTTCACGCGTATGAAATCGCCGGCGGCCCCTAGTTTATCTATTCTATACCTAAAAATGAATTTTGAATTAAAACAAATTAAGTAAATACATACATAAATATTCTGCGAAATTCTACAATGCGCTATCTAGACACACACAATAAGCATACCTTATCTAGCTTGTGTTGCAGGATCTAGAATGCTAATAAACATCTGAGTATGTTTTTAAACACATAGTAAGATTTAAATATTATTGAAGTCTTTCAGCTTCCTGGCTATTTGTTACGAATAGATAGATGTACCTACTCGCGATGATGCATTGAAGATATAAATAGAACAAAGAAGTCACACGCGCCAATAATAATTACTTATAAACATAAAGTAGTCAAACAACTACCAATGCTTATGAAATAGCCGTAATTAATGACAGAATAAAGTAACTCTTTTACATAAGATGTGAAAGCGGTAGTTCCAGACCTATATATTTGACCTAGTTTCCTGAGGAATATCTACGTCATAGGTTTGGCTGTATCCCAAATTTGGGAAATAAATTCGATATAAAAGCGTAGGTAAGCGATATCTTCGCTGAGCTGCCAGAGGGGGCTGTTCAGGCCCTAGTGGGAACGGGGTCGTCTGGTAGGTACAATAGAGACTGACTTCATAATACACTCTTAAATATATCTTAATTAGGTGATACCTGAGTGAAGTAATTGTATTATACGATGATAATAAAAGTAATTAAAACTAGCCTTACGATTCCTTTTAATCGGTCTTAACTAAAAACATTAAATGAGCATAGGTACTAAATAACAAATTGCGATTTTTTATGCCGAATATCATATCATAAAATTATTATTAAAAGAACAGAATTAATTTTAATTCACACACGATTAGGTTCTTTTTTATATTATCATTGTTAGGCATGTCATTTATAAAATTGTCTTTAAAATAAATGAAACTACTATTTACTAAAGTATTTAAAGTGACGTGACTGGCTTATTGCGACTAAAATGATTTTTAGGCCTACCTTCTCATAAAACTAATTTTAAAACCAAGAGCTGCTGTCATTTCATCAAAATGCTGTATTGAATACGAATTGAAAAATAATATAATATAAATACCTTCACCACTCCCACCGCAGTATCGATTCCCACCACCAGCGCTGTCCCACCGGCCAGCGGCCGCCACCACTCGCCGGCAAGCAAAGGAAAACAAAGCAAGTGAACACAACACACTCAGAACGTCCACACTATTTCATAAGCGGTCGGCGAAAACCGCATCGGCACAGTTTTCGCCACAGTCAACTTTGTACGGAAACTTTAAGAACTAAAAATGAAAAAACCAAGCTGCTGTCCGATCGTTTAGAAAATTGACCGAACTGTCTTAGAGGAGATTTGAGAGGTCGAACGGCGCGCACCGCGGAAAAGTTTTATTTTATTTTACGTTTCTCCATTCCGTAGGCGCGCACCGGGCGGGCGAAAGTTTTCAGCGTAGCGTCAGAAGGCAAGTGTGCTTTTGTTACGCAATTCACTGCGGCGCGAGTCCGCCAGGGGGCAGCGCGCCGCTCAGTGGCGCAGTGGCGAGCATGCGCACTGCGCGCCGCCGTCCACTCGCCGAGCGCTCACCGCCGCACGCCCGGCGCCGGCTAGCGTACGCCATACGACACACATCGTCATCAATCTTTTTTTATTCCTTATTGCTCATTGTTTCTGTACACATCATTTACGAGTACTATCGAGTTTAATTACCACGTATACGATCTTTACTTTTGTTTCAATTGTGCGAGTTATTGTCCATCATAAAGGCAGATTTAAATATTGACCTTGGTAAGCCGTTACATTCTGACCCACTTAGTTGTAAATGTAAGAAACAGAGAAAAGTCAATAACAAAACGAGTACAAAGTTCATGGCGCCAAGATATTGCGTGAAATTACGATAATGGCAGAATAGCAGGCGAACCCTATCTCTATTTTCTTGAGAGACATAGGCAGGTGCCTACTTACTACTTACCACTTAATATTTTAGTAGCATGCCCCAATAAATATCGGTTTCCTGAAATTGGAAGTTCTTGGAGTACTTTGCAGAGTTAAAAATACTTTCTTTTTCGCTAAGCCATTGTCACTTTCTTCTACACCATCGCAGCGCCAAATATACGCCAGTGACGTCATGGCCTATCTACTTACTATAGTTAATATAAAGTCTATTTCTTTATCCAAATGCTGTTCCTATTTGTGTCCAAACGCCTGCATCTTGCAGCCCAGGTTCCGCTGTCCAATAGGAGAGCGAACCACTTTCTAACTTCCAGTGATGATCTTAAGATCACCTTCTGAATCCAGCTGTAAATTTAGAAGAAATTACTTTGGTATACCTTGAATAAAGAGATTTGTTTTGATTTGAAACACAACACAAAGTAATTTTAGCTCCGAACTTGTAGTGGTCGTGATAGTTCTACATTAGATAAGGTGGCTCGGTCTCCGGATTGTTTAAACTTTCTACTGAAATATAGAACAAGTTTAGTCCTTATGGTATTACATCATCTTAACTATAGCTGTTTAAATAATGTAGAAGCAAGTACAATAGTTGTCCGTCCCTCATCCCTAACAAAGGTAGGCACGCAGATCTTGATCGGAATTTTGGTGTGCTTTCACAATCGTCCCCTTATAATAGAAATATATATATCTATAGGTGGTAAGTAAAATGGTTTATATAATTTATCGACTTCTTAGAAACTTCACAGCAAGATTAACGGAAGATCTAAAAAGGTAGCTGGTGCGTGGTAGAGGATCGGGCGCTAGTGTACATGTTGGGAGAGCCCTATGTAAAGTAGTGACTGCTATAGGGTAATTCATTCGAAGACAAATTCAAAATGCAGTAAATTAATGTGAAAGTTTGATGCGCCAACGAATAAACGGATCTGACTGAAATAAGGCACAAGGTTAGATATATTTTTAGACAAAGATTACGGAATATTCAGTACCCCTCTACATAGGTTACTTTTTATCCCTAAAAAAAATTCACATGGGTTGCGGGCAAGGAATTAGGATTACACGCGGTCGGAACTGTGGGTATCAGGGGAAACAAACAATAAATAATAACGCTTATATTTTACCAACATGAAACATTTTAGTGCGATTTATTTTGTTTTATTTTGACAGTGTAACTCGAGAAACACATTTCTCAAGTTACGCTGACAAGCGGGATGGGATAGCTTGGGTACTCCCAAGCCAACTTAGGCCGCGTGTTTTTCATCAATTCAAAAGTTTTAAATTGCTCTTGTGAGATTAGGAGCTTGCGTTCTTTCATTATGACCAAAAAACTTTTTATAGCATTAATGAGATTACCTTGTACGTATTATTGCTTACTTGTATATGACTTTGGAGTTCTATGAGTGAATATATAATTAACTAGATATGTGCACCATTCGAAAGCAAGTTCATCCAGTAATATTTGTAAAACGTAGCAGTACTTTGTGCCGCGTGGTTCCCGCTTGATTAGAATTTGGGCCACCCCTTCTCTTCCCATGTGGTATCGTACAAGGCGACTAAGGAATAGGGCTGATTACCTTTAACGTCAGACTGATATCTACAGGCCAGACTCAGCCTCAGATGCATGGCTCCAGTCAACAATAGTGCCCGGAATACGGCAATAGGCTCACCCCCTATTACGTGGGACCAAATACAGGTTGGTGAAATGTGGGTGTGAATTCACCTCTGCCTAACCCTCCGGGGATAAAGGCGTGATTATATGTATTTATGTATGTTTTTGTTCATCAGTTTTGGTTCATCACTCTAATCGAGCCGACCACATTCTCAAATCACATTGAATACAATAGAAAATATTTCTAATATAAAAAATGTACAAAGAATTTCTCGTAGCAATTTGTAGCTCGTAGCACATGGCGATAACTTCGTAGCACTGTTAAAAATGTGTTTCTTGCGTAGTACACGCCATTAAATTTCGACGTGGGTAATAAACACATATATTTACTTGCCCCTTTGGAGAAGGATATTATATTTTCTATTCTTCAATTATTCTGTATTATCTAGCATTTCTACATAATAGTGCAGAGGTAAAACGAAAAGAGTACAAAATCAGCATTTTTATAATGGTATATTTGAAAGTAGGTAAGTACTTACATTATAGATTCTATCATCGCACTCCTCGCCATAGGCAAGGAATACATCCTCACGCGTTACGGCTCGAAAGTCTTATAACCATAGGTCCTCACAGTCAATTATGAAAGGAACTTCATCCCCCGCAAGCTTATGCTGTGGAATGAACTCCCTACCATGGTTTTTCCAAGCGACTATACTATGGGGTTCTTCAAGAAGGGCATTAGAAGGTTTTTACAGGGTCGGCAGTGCGAGTGCGTGTGTGTGTGCGTGCCACGGTAACCACTTTCCAAGTGGACCGTGTGCATGTTTGTTACCTAAGTAGTATAAAAAAAAAAGATAAGCATTCAATCAATAGGGCAAAAGATGCGTGAACTGACATAACATAGGCCACCTACTTACCGAGTCATCGTAATTGGTTCTGTCAGTATTGCATGGCTTAACTACGTATAATTCACACCGAACAAGTGACGGACATTCACCTATTCCAGGACAAGCGCTCGATATTTATAAAATATTTTAAAGCAATTTACGAGAAATGCCGGTTCACGTAAGCACTAGGCGCCTAGAATGTATTTATAGCGTGTCTATGTAGGCACTAACCGTTATTGTAGATATCTAGTGCAGGTGTGGCTACCGAACCTCGTTTAGGGGGCAAATGTATTGAACTTCATTTTGGAAGGGGCAAACATACAGAATTGGGTTCAAGGTCACATTAATTTTGTAGAGGTGGTTCATTTTGAAATGAAAATGAAAATAATAATCTAAAAAATCGACGTTTAACAATGGAGGGAGCTCGTGTATTAAGTAAGAATAGAAGCAAGTGGTAGGCTGTTTGTCTCTGCCTACGCTGGAGAGAAATAGGCGTGAGCGTTTCTATCTTATATATTTATTTTAAACGAGAAATTCTTGTATTTAATTATATTTGAACGAGAAATTCTTATATAATAATAATTATATAGGTATATAATTGGAATCTCGGAAACGACTTCAACGATTGTCATGAAATTTAGTAAGTATACAGGGGGTTTCGGGGGCGATAAATCGATCTAGCTAGAATTCATGTTTAGAAACTGTCCTAAAAAAACAACATCAGGTACCTACAGTGATTTTTATACAGTCATCCAGGTACTGTATAAAAATCATATTATTTAAGT
Source organism: Eilema caniola (assembly GCA_949126895.1). NCBI lineage: Eukaryota > Metazoa > Arthropoda > Insecta > Lepidoptera > Erebidae > Eilema > Eilema caniola. The sequence goes on along the minus strand of OX421471.1, from coordinate 12,837,891 downwards.
GGTGCGTACTTGGATTGTTAGTCTTATTGAATTCAAATACCTACTTAGTAACTTTTTACAACACCTACCAGTTAAAGTAAATGTGGACGAAAGAACTTCGCTGCTCATATGCAGGAAGGTCGTTCTACTAAGGCTCATTATAGATAACGCAAGTGTGGTGCGTTATGTTTATTGTTATTATTGGTGTGCAATATTGAAATCTAGAGATGGGTAAACTGAATGAGAGGCATTAAGAAGAATCGTTTCACTATGGTGACTCGATAACTTAACTATTCCCTCTAAACCTTAACAATTCAGTGATTCACCGATTCATCGAGTGTCCGCCGAGTGCTGAAGTGCCGACTGACTACGAGAGATCGGAATCGTTCGGGTGGTGTCGGGAGATTTCCGTTTCACAGACTACTCTAGTGGAATTAGAGTCTATCTATTCAAAGATGATACTATACTACAAAATTGGGAAGGCATCTGAGCTGTATGAGCATTGATGCTGAGAGTTGACTATTTATTTGTTTGGGTTATACTTTAAAAGTACTTTGGGGATGTCCCCGTGTTTAGTTTGGCTTGGCTGTTGATTTGTCGTTGTTTATAAATGATAGGTAATTCGTTTTGTTTTGTTATGTTTTTATCCTAAATCCTGATGAATATAAGCCATTTCATGTGAAAATGAGTGACCTACACGGTCACTGTTGCCTTATTACTGTTTAGTTTAGCCTGTTGGAAATTGTTAATGACCACTTGTACCTACCAAACATAATTATTATTTTTTCTATGTTGTCATAAAGTATATTTGGTTCGTTAAATACAAAGGAATCCCTAAATCAGACCACATTTTCAGAATCGTTAGGGAGTAGGTATTATTAAAACTCATTCAGCGAGTCAGTCAGCGACTAAATACTTTAAATCTGAATTATAACACAAGCGATTAGTGAATAGTTAAGGTGAATAGAGAATACTTAAGGTGAATTATTTCAGTCTAGTGAATCAGACTCAGTGAATCGTTTCAGACAACTGAATCAAGATTACCCATGCCTACAGACTACTCTAGAGGAATTAGAGTCTATCTATTCAAAGATGATACTATACTACAAAATTGGGAAGGCATCTGAGCTGTATGAGCATTGATGCTGAGAGTTGACTATTTATTTGTTTGGGTTATACTTTAAAAGTACTTTGGGGATGTCCCCGTGTTTAGTTTGGCTTGGCTGTTGATTTGTCGTTGTTTATAAATGATAGGTAATTCGTTTTGTTTTGTTATGGTTTTATCCTAAATCCTGATGAATATAAGCCATTTCATGTGAAAATGAGTGACCTACACGGTCACTGTTGCCTTATTACTGTTTAGTTTAGCCTGTTGGAAATTGTTAATGACCACTTGTACCTACCAAACATAATTATTATTTTTTGTAAGTTGTCATAAAGTATATTTGGTTAGTTAAATACAAAGGAATCCCTAAATCAGACCACATTTTCAGAATCGTTAGGGAGTATTATTAAAACTCATTCAGCGAGTCAGTCAGCGACTAAATACTTTAAATCTGAATTATCGCACAAGCGATTAGTGAATAGTGAAGGTGAATAGAGAATACTTAAGGTGAATTAATTCAGTTTAGTGAATCAGACTCAGTGAATCGTTTCAGACAACTGAATCAAGATTACCCATGCCTATTGAAATCCATCCTGCCCTTCTAGACAAGTGGCAATATATGGGATTTGACGTATATGACAGTCGTTAACGCATGTCAAATACGTCAAATCCCATACATTCGTCATTCTATTCCATCAAACGCCGGGTAGCGAATTGCCACTTGTTTAGAGGGGCAGATATCAATACAGTGAGCTTTCATAAACCTACAGACAACAGGAAGCTTTATGTGAATAGATATTTTACCTTAATAACAAAATCGTTTAAAACAAAGTCAGAAACAAGTATTTTAAATGTTAGTACCTATGTCTATGTATGTAATATGATAAGTATTATTCTGTTTCTTCGTAGTTCATTATTCTTGCTTTTCTAATCGAACTATTTTTCTATGTTTGTATCGATCGAGAGTAATATAGCATACAAAACAAACCTTTCTGGTTTATGGAATGTTGACATAATTTGTATTCTTTGTATGATATTTTAACAGTAAAATAAATACAATAAATAATAATACAATTTATAATAATAAAAAAAATGAAATTGTAGCATAGTATAAAACATTTTTTAGAACAACTACATAATGTACCTAATATATCTAGGTACTAGCTGTTGCCCAAGGTAATCGCGACCAAACATAGGCTATGTTCTTTCGCAAGGTCTAAATAATCTACCCCTATACCAAATTTCATCAAGATCGGTTCAGTGGTCTCGGCGTGAAAGCGTAACACTGGTTGATTAAAAAACTAGCTTTCGAGGATGTCGCACAGAATTAAAAATAAATTTCACCTTTATTAAGCTGCCCTATAAACTGGCCATTGTGCCTTACCGCACGAGTATTTACCATCATCCCAAGCAGAGTTCACATATTTCTAAGCGTGGTGCCGGGAAAAAACATGATTTCGAACAAAACATGATGAGTAAAACGACCATGTTAGTTACTGGTCATTTGTTAATTTTAAATTTTTATAGTTAATAACATTTGTTTTGACAAACATCTAGATATGAACTTACATAGGTACTTAACTAATTCAAAGCACAAATATACTTATAGGAGTTTTTCAGTACCTAGAGCGCACCTATTAAGTTTTATGACGGCCAATAGTGATGATATTAGCAGTACATATACGCCTTCATTGGCTGAAACCACAGAACACTTATGGCTGAAACTATACAGACCCAGTTTGCTGACGTTCTCAAGAATTTTAATTTAGTCCACATAAACGCACAGAGTATTCCGGCCCATTTTCCGGATATGCTGCATAGTTTCGATTCCGAAAATATTAAATATTATTATAGTACAATAATAATACAGAAAAATCTTTGTAAATACTTAAAAATCAATACTAGTCTCATTTAAAAAATCTAATTAGATCATTAGATTTTTTAAATGAGACTATGGCTTATTTAGAAACACGTAAATAATTTCAGAATTTACACATGATAATATATATAAGCATGTAAGTTTATGATCCTCGTTGCTAATGTAATAAATGAAAATTTCGTGACAATAACGCTATTTTAGGAAGCCGCCATCTAGCGGCATGGTGCACAAGGTCTATAACTTTTAAAATTACTGTAGAATTAATACATATTAGAATATTTGAGTTTTATTCATGATAAGTTAATTTTTAAGAGGAAATATAAGAAAAGTTTGCCAAAACATTGTCGCCATCTAGTAACAACACTCGCGGTCTAAACGCTGCCTGTCTTTTGTACCTGACTGCATTTGTATAAGATTTATATTTTTTCATCTGTGCTTATACTAACGCCATCTGTTAGAAAACGAAGTAGTTTAGTTCTGCTGCAATCTGCAAAAGAACCAACTACACTTACGCAAGCCCTCGCAAAACTCAGCTTTATGCTAATATATTTTTCTAATTAGGTACCTATAATGGTAATATAATATATTTAATAATAAAAATAATATTATTATATAACAATCATAATAGGGGTTAAAGTATGAAATTGCCGTTTCATTGTAATAGGTACTTCGAATTGACATAGAACCTTCATGGTTTGAGATTTTTGAGTGAAACTTTTTCGACATGGTACCTATGTAGTTCTTCATTTAAAAATGTGCAACATTCGATTATCGACTTTCAGTTGATTTTTTTATTCAGCTTAGACAAGAAAGATGGATAGGTACTTCGAAAATTCGAGTGATTTTTGAATACGAGTTCCGACGCGGAACTAACGCGGCAGAAACAGCTCGCAATATTAATGTTGCATTTGGAGAGGGGACTGCTAATGAACGCACCGTGCGATTTTGGTTTAAACGCTTTCGTGATGGAAACTTTGATTTGAAGAACGAACCACGAGGAAGGCCGTCCACACAGGTGAATAACAATGAATTGAAAGACATGGTGGAAGCCGATCCGAGCCAAACTACCCAGGAATTAGCTGCATGGTTTAACGTTACCTTACCAACAATATTGACTCATTTGCGTCAAATCAATAAAATAAAAAAATGTGAAAAATGGGTACCTCATGATTTGACTGATCTGCAGAAAGAAATGCGTGTTGAAACTTGTGTTGCCTTGTTGAATTGATACAGAAATGAAGGAATATTGGATCGAATTGTGACATGTGATGAAAAGTGGATTCTTTACGATAACCGTAAGCGAAAAATGCAATGGCTGACCCCAGGTGAAACGCCACAACAGTGTCCTAAAGCAAAGCTTACCAATAAAAAGGTAATGGTAACTGTTTGGTGGTCTCAGCATGGTGTTATTCACTATAGCTTTCTACGATCTGGTCAAGCAATAACGGCAGATGTCTACTGTGCCGAACTCCGAACAATGATAGCAAAACTAGCAGTGAAACAGCCCCGACTCATGAATCGATCTTCACCATTATTGCTCCATGATAACGCGAGACATCATACAGCACGAGAAACCGTTTTAACTCTACAGGAACTGCAATTAGAAACTATCCGTCACCCTCCGTATTCGCCAGACCTTGCTCCAACAGACCACCATTTTTTTCGTGATTTGGACAATTTTCTATGTGATAAAAAGTTTTCTTCTCAGGAGGCAGTACAAAATGCTTTCACACAGTTTGTCGAATCTAGATCACCAGAGTTCTATCGCAAAGGCATAAATGACCTTCCTACTAGATGGCAGCAATGTATAGATAATAATGGTAATTATTTTGATTAAATAAATACGTTAAATTAAAAAAAAAAACGAATTTCAATTTGTCAGTACAAATCGGCAATTCCATACTTTAACCCCTAATATATAGGTATTAAAATAAATAAAGGTACTCACGCCTTCACGGGCTTCGACAACAGATCTTCCATTTAAGGCGGGTTTAACAGTCCGATGTGTTTGCAAAGTTATTTATTATCGTTCAATTTTCACGTGTTCCGATATGTATTAGAAGGTATCTACAGGGTCGGTAGCACGATTGTGACGCCCCTGGTGTTGCAAACGTCCATAGGCCACGGTAACCACTTCCCATCAGGTGGGCCGTGTGCTTGTCTGCCGCCTAAGTGGCATAAAAAAAAAAAAAAAAAAAAAAATATGTTTGGGGCCTAAGTCAGCTTGACATGCAAGACGGTGGGTCCATAAAGAACGAGGCTCTGACGCAGGCTTTCCTTTCGGGATTGGGAAGTCTAGGTCAGACGGCACTCACATCAAGATATGCCAAAACTTAAAAAAGTAGGTACGAGAGCGACCCCAGGACTTCAATGTACAAACTTAGGATGCCAACGAGACTAAGGGTCAATCTCCACTGAAAGAGCAGCGGCCAGATTTATTTATTAAAAATAACTTCGCCCTCAAATGACTATGATCTATTCCTCACGTAGATAAGATCCAAAATGGTTTGTTATATTTTGACTGATAATGATAACCTCTTCCGATGCTCGAAGCGTGCGCTAGAAGTCATTACGGGCAAGTCACCATTATTACTTAGTCGATTTTCCAACCCATAAAATTCACCCCGTAAAATCTTATACATACATACATTCACGCCTATAAGAGGTGGGCATCCCGAGAGAAATATAGGAGTAATCAATAATGCGAGGGAAATGCCATATTGGGTCAAATTACACCCTGGCATTTGAGTCCAAAGACGGTGTGCGGTTTTACGACTGAAAGCGCACGTTGTCTTAGAAATCCCCGAACCGACGTTCAGGAATATCTGTGGGGATTTACGAAAAATGAAGCAATCAATAAAAGCCCATTTTATTTACACACTTTATTGAATTAACATAAGTAAAACAAACATTATATTGAAATGAACCCCAATGACAGTATACTGTAACCGTAAGTACAACATTTAACTATATTCATAACATTTAATCAATTCAATTCACAAAACGATTAGATATGTAGATATTAGAGTGATATTTGAATATATGATATGGTGAAAATATGTAGTGTATAGTGTGTTGTGTGAGATATAAGATAGGTAATGCAAGATGTTTGAGACAAAGAAGAATTCTGGACCTGAAGAAGAAACCACTGTCATACAATTGACACTGTAAAAATGCCATTCAATTTATAACTTTATTTGAAATGAACTTTGTCATTAAATGAAAAGTTTATTAAATTTTCTTATTCGCTCTACAAAATGCCATTTGCTTTTAGACTTTAACAGCATAACAGTTAAGTCTAAAATTAAATATAATTTTTGTAATGACTGTGGTTGACCAGAATCGGGGTCCTGATGTAATACCTAATAATATGCAATGACATTTCTTGACACAATTCACAGGTTTATCATGTAGGCGACATGTTGGCAATCTAACATATAGCGAATGTAAATTCCACAACCAATATTTATTACTATAATTTAAACTCTCACTCATCAATATTTTTACATTTCAATATGACCCCGATTCTGCTTATTGTTAACCACTGAAACTGCAAAAATGCCATTGAATTTTTGACTTTATTGCCACATAAATATAAGTTCATTACATTTTTTCATTCACTCAAAAAGATGCCATTTAACTTTAGACCTTAACACATAACAGTGAAATCTAAAATTAAATGGTATGTTTTTGCAGTATTCTGGTACGGTAATGGTTGACAAATAGCAAACTCGGGCCCAGATAGTTTTAGATTTATGTCCGTATATTAAATCAATAAAGTTGATTATTAAGATATGTCTAAAACATCGCTTATCACCGCAATGCCGCCTATTATTGCTTATTATTGTTGGAGCTAACTTCTAGATGGCCAATTCTGAACAGGGTTTATTCCTGCTAGCTCTTGCTCTAATATTCCATATTGGCTTAGAACTGTAAAGGAATATAACCAATTGGAATATGTTTGTCCTCAGACTTAGGACATCAAAACACTAGGATTAGTAAGAATATAACAGCCAAATAGTCCTGACATCATTCAAAAGAGACTAGTCTCAATAATCGAAAAAGTACTCATCAAGTGACATTTATTATTCAAAATGCAGTTGACACGAGAATCCATAGCAAATAACTCAAATAAATTCATTTTACTAAAAAGTAACGTTCAATATAGTCTGCCTTTTAGACATAATAATATATTGCTATAAATGCCTACATTTATGGAAAACTAGGTATTTCGTGGAGCTCACTTTCAAAATTGTTGAGCAAGCTTGACAATATTGGAGTAAGGGGCGTACAGCTAGAACTCCTCAAGAGCTACTTAAATGAACGCACCCAATGTGTAAAGATCGGGAGTGTTCTCAGTGAAGACCTGGAGAACACCTCATTTGGCATTCCGCAAGGAAGTGTATTAGGTAGCACATTGTTCTTAATTTACATAAATGAACTATGTTATATAAATCTGGAACACGGCACGATCATATCCTACGCAGACGACACTGCGCTCCTTTTTTCTGCTCACTCAGAAAGAGAAGTGCACACGCGAGCACAACAAGGTTTTAACATTGTAAATAAATGGCTTCAACATAACTTACTAACCCTAAATGCAGACAAATCAAAGTACGTTACATTCTCGATGCGCAAGAGCCCATCTACAACCCAACCTGACCCATCACTGTACGCACATTATTGTAAAGATCCTAACTCTAAGGATAGCACGTGCACTTGCCCGGTTATAACTAAAACAGACAACATAAAGTACCTGGGTATTATAATAGACGAAACTCTTTCGTTTAAAGCGCATAGCGAAGCACTAATTAAGCGGCTACGCAAGTTGATATTTGTTTTCAGAAAAATAAAATATATCGGAGATCCAATGTTGATTAAACAAGTTTACTATGCACTTTGTCAGTCAATAGTGACGTACTGTATAACATCATGGGGAGGAGTGGGTAAGACGTTGCTGTTGCCCGTCGAGCGAGCTCAGAGAGCGATCCTCAAAGTAGCCACATTCCGCTCTTTCCTGTTTCCCACTGACCTCTTATACAAATCCTGTGAAGTACTAACAGTCCGCCAGTTATTTATATTGAGCACAGTACTAAAACAGCATGCTGCGCTTCCCTATAGCACTGAAGTTACTAACAAAAGACGGAAAGATATTGTATGCACTGAAAGAATTGCAATAAAACATGAGTACACAGGTAAATTTTATTTGTTTTTGGGACCTCTACTATACAATAGGATAAACGCTATAACAAGCATTTATCCTCTGAGTAGGGCTCGTTGTAAGCGAGTCGTAAAGAATACCCTTCAAAGCATGTCCTACGATGATACAGAGGAGTTAATGTCTGTTCTAAAGTGAATAGTGCTAGATATAAGATAATAATAGGGGTTAAAGTATGAAATTGCCGTTTCATTGTAATAGGTACTTCGAATTGACATAGAACCTTCATGGTTTGAGATTTTTGAGTGAAACTTTTTCCACATGGTACCTATGTAGTTCTTCATTTAAAAATGTGCAACATTCGATTATCGACTTTCAGTTGTTTTTTTTATTCAGCTTAGACAAGAAAGATGGATACTTCGAAAATTCGAGTGATTTTTTAATACGAGTTCCGACGCGGAACTAACGCGGCAGAAACAGCTCGCAATATCAATGTTGCGTTTGGAGAGGAGACTGCTAATGAACGCACCGTGCGATTTTGGTTTAAACGCTTTCGTGATGGAAACTTTGATTTGAAGAACGAACCACGAGGAAGGCCGTCCACACAGGTGAATAACAATGAATTGAAAGACATGGTGGAAGCCGATCCGAGCCAAACTACCCAGGAATTAGCTGCATGGTTTAACGTTACCTTACCAACAATATTGACTCATTTGCATCAAATCAATAAAATAAAAAAATGTGAAAAATGGGTACCTCATGATTTGACTGATCTGCAGAAAGAAATGCGTGTTGAAACTTGTGTTGCCTTGTTGAATCGATACAGAAATGAAGGAATATTGGATCGAATTGTGACATGTGATGAAAAGTGGATTCTTTACGATAACCGTAAGCGAAAAATGCAATGGCTGACCCCAGGTGAAACGCCACAACAGTGTCCTAAAGCAAAGCTTACCAATAAAAAGGTAATGGTAACTGTTTGATGGTCTCAGCATGGTGTTATTCACTATAGCTTTCTACGATCTGGTCAAGCAATAACGGCAGATGTCTACTGTGCCGAACTCCGAACAATGATAGCAAAACTAGCAGTGAAACAGCCCCGACTCATGAATCGATCTTCACCATTATTGCTCCATGATAACGCGAGACCTCATACAGCACGAGAAACCGTTTTAACTCTACAGGAACTGCAATTTGAAACTATCCGTCACCCTCCGTATTCGCCAGACCTTGCTCCAACAGACTACCATTTTTTTCGTGATTTGGACAATTTTCTATGTGATAAAAAGTTTTCTTCTCAGGAGGCAGTACAAAATGCTTTCACACAGTTTGTCGAATCTAGATCACCCGAGTTCTATCGCAAAGGCATAAATAACCTTCCTACTAGATGGCAGCAATGTATAGATAAGAATGGTAATTATTTTGATTAAATAAATACGTTAAATTAAAAAAAAAACGAATTTCAATTTGTCAGTACAAATCGGCAATTTCATACTTTAACCCCTAATATATATTATTATTATAGTAGTTATTTTAGTTAGCAGTAGTGACCCAATTTGGCATAGTATTGTTTGTTCGTGCGAGGGATATGTCGTGCGAGGGATATGTCGCAAGACAACCTCACCTTCGGCCTAGCACCACGACCCACAGACGGCGTGCGGTTTAGTCGGTTCGTGTCCGACATAACCCACCCCTCCGGCTCCGGAGGGGCGGGTATCCGTGGGGATTTCCCGCACGTAAAAAAAAAAAAAAAAAAGTATTGTTTGTTGTATTTAACAGTAATATCATGTTGAGCATTTTAGAATTATTAATAAATTGCCTTGGACGCCTGAAACACAGGATTACCTAGTTCAGGCGCACACTATGTAATATACTTAAATACTTATTTATAAGACCTAGAGACACATAATAATGTAAATAAGTGTATAACCAGTATACATACCTAAGATTCTTATGCACTTACTACATATTATTACGCACCATAGACTAAGAAACTGTGTAGATATTATTATTGTACAATGAATACTGAAATAAATAAATTCAAATTCAAATTCAACAAGCTTAGGGGGGTCAATCCCTAGTGACGAGCGGCTGGCATTTGGCCACTAGAGATGCTTGCGAGAATGCTCGCGCAGCCTTGCGGTACCGCGCTACCCCTCCTTTACCTTCAAATGACTATGAGCTTTTTCTCCCGTAGGTAAGATTCAAATTCCTTCATAGTAAAAAGCCGCTGCCGGCCGCTGCTAGTGGTCGCGGCCGACTTGCGCTCACAGGTTGCTCCAACACTCCTCATTTCTAACATTCATAATGAAGAGCCAGTATAATCTTATTTCTAATAATTATATAACTAAATAAAATATAACATAAGAAATAAAATAAAATAATAATTCGGATCTCCCCATATTTAAAATTTTTAATCAAATCAACTGCAGTGTAATTTCATAGAAATATTTATTTAATACTGAACTATACGGTAATGGACCCTAGATTTGCATCGGAAACTAATTTGGCCATATTTTCCTATAGGAATTGGCCATCTATCATGTTGCCAGTACTGTAAGTCACAACACTGAATTGTAGAGAAACGTTTATTACAGTGGGTACAATGAATAACATAGAAAAAAGAAAAGGATTTTTATACATATATACTTAGATACGGCATTGACTAACAGTTTACTTATCCGAGGAAGATATGTAAAGAACAAATATACTTTTAGTTTACTAATAATATCGAATACAAAAATTAAATGCTTAACGAAATAACAGAAGTAGAACAAAAACATCAGATATTTTTGTTGCATTTTTGATATTACAATTCTTAACTATACTCAGTCAATAATTACTATTAACTTTAATACTAAAGGTGTCGAAACTGATACATCAGCGTAGCCTACTCACATATACAATGACAGTTAAAATTGTTACCAGATACTACATTGATAGAACCACACCTCTAGTGAGCTCGTATACACCGTCAACTATGGCTTAGAATTCATATTGAGATAATAATTATTGCGACCGACGAACGTACATATATACGCATCTTATTGTTCTGTGAAGAGTTAATTCAAAATATATTTCATTTATAAGCATTCGAATACATAAATTTGAACTATACAACTGTGTAAGATAAAGTGAACATATAAAGAAATCATTTGTATCATATTTACCCTGGTTCACTACAATATTATAATAAGATGAATATTCTGTAGATCTACTTTAATCGTAGTGTACCTAGAAGGGGACTGAAGCCAAAATATTGGATATTATATATGCATAATAAATTACACAACCCTTTTTACCCAATCGTCCCGAACCTGTATGTGAATATAGTTTTAGTAAGACATAGCAAAATATTAATATGTATGTATATAATAGTGCTTTAATGTCACCAATCAAAACTCACGAACGAAGAAGTCTGCATTTAAACTTTTATATATTCAAAATATTTAAATATAAAGTAGTAATGTCAAATTTTAATATTATGTATTAACCGTAAAATTCAAGAAAGGGATCCTCGAAAACGGTGCAATAAGAATCTCAAATACATGTGCTAACACGACAATTGTAAAGAAATTCACTATTACATTTATAAATATTTGCTAAGATTGAATTTAATTACACTATTATACAGCGCAGTCTGACCCTGTCAATAAAGGCTAATATAATTCAATAACACGATGCAAAACTGTACGTACGCGTACAACTTATGGTATAAAATAATTTGCAAAACAATTCTAAGAACGAAAGGCACAGTGTCTTAAACACGCGCACTAGTGGCAGATTTCGCGCTTTATTTTATGATAAATAATATCATTGATTGAAAACACAGTTCGAATATTCGCAACTGCTGAAAAGTACTGGGTGTAAGACTGTAAGCAAACCGTAGTTAATTAAAGAATTCAATTTATCTTGACGTTCAGGCAGATATCTTTACTAATATATTATTTAACTAAATATTAGCGCGTAATAACGGAGTGGGATAAAAAATCAGCCATCATTGACATACATTTGAAAACTAATATGACAAAATGTTATAGTGCACGATACGTTTTCGACATATACTATCGATATAAATATAAGTCGATAAATAAAATTATAAACGACTATTGATACATAACATGGTTATTGTAATTATGTCATTATTTTAGATATGTAATTATTAACCTAACGAGTGCCGTATCCTGCCTATAACATATTTGGCGAGTCATAAACAAGTATAACATTGAGATTATTATCAGTATTAAATATAATACACTAACATCGCACATATAAGTACGGTGTATTTTACACACACTAAATCATTATAATAATATTACTTAGAAACAATAAAACAAACTAAATATAATTTAGAAGCCTAGCTTATATTAAAATTTAAAAAATTGAGCAAATAAAAAATAACAATAACAATACGAATCATAATAATTGCTCTATGTAATGAGTATAATAAAGATAATATAAATTTTCATGTAAGTATATAACGTTAACTGAACGCAGTAATACAATTTATAGTATATTAATAAATTAACACCTAATTATTATATTCTAATCCTTTAAAATTGCATTGTACTAAATTTTAATAATATCATTGAAAACACCGATGACTTACTTATTATATCTTTATCAGAAAGCATTTGCGTTACAATTGCCTTGTCAAATAGTTTACATGAGTAGTTCACCCTCGCGAGGCGCCGGCCGGTGGCGGCCGCGTGAACTACTCGTAATAAGCGTGCACTATTCACTACTACCTGCATCTCTATTCCAATAACGCGTTTACAGCATCCTGACGTAGCACTTGCACAAAAGTGCAACTCCAAACGTTAATCACAGCTATGAAATCTCTTCTCTTTAGTAAATTACTAATTTTTTTTTTCAAAATTATCCTTTCACAAAGTTATATCTATGGATTAATTCTAATTTACCTGTGTAGTACTTATATTACAAAGCTCTATACATTGTCTTAATTGCAATTTAATAGACTATAAATAATTGATTTTATCAAAAAATTTATTGCTACGTTTATTTGAAGCAAAACCACACAAAAATAGTTTCGACTTTTAGCTGCACAGACCGAAATAAATATACTTTAAAACATTTTATATAACGCAAATACATCGATATAGAAACAAAATTTTGACTAGCATTTGTATAATTTGAAAACATTCTACTTTTAGAATAATTTGACTAGCATACGGCCGACGATATAAACGAAATACGAACTAATTCATCAATACTAACGACGTCACATTCAAATACATTTTACACGCAACTTTGGCACAATCATCTATACGGAAATACAGCAGGGGAAGACTTGGGAAATATGTTATCGGGATATGTTTGGAGAATATTAAGTTTAATTGCGTCATCTTACAACTAGAGTGCAAAAGTAATAAGAGTGGATAATACCATAATCTTAAGTAATTGCTATTAATTTGATATTCTTGTAAATTTAACTTTAGGTGTCACGTTTAAAATACACGTGCAGCGATCACGCCTTATTTACGAAATTGATATCCAAAGTATTTTGGCACTCGATATTTCTAATGTGGCACTGTTTGTCCTTTTTTAAGGAAAATAATATTCACTGGAAAGATTTTAATACAGTGGTCCTATAGTTATCTTATCCTATGTTAGCCTATGTGATTTTTTTTAGTTTTTTTTTTTGGAAATATTTCGATTACCACAGGACTATATTTCATCTAAGACTAAATACAATGAGCACAGTCTGGAGAGGGTGATGAAATAATTCAAATTAATCATTCTACATTACATTACTAAACATTAACTACTTTCAGAATAATTTAGCATAAATCCACAACATTATTAATGTTAAACAAACTTCAACAATCTTTGGCTTTGATCCCTAGACCAATATTATTTATTCGACTTAATTTTCTGCAGCAGCCGATGTACCTACACATTGTGTATATGTTAGAGATCTTATTAGTTCAAATGTAAAATAAATAAGAAGACTATCACATTTAGCAACACTATTTTTATACACCTAACGTCTTTTTTGTGAATCAGACGATTTTAAATGATATACTGAATGTTCCTTCACCTGTCTTCGATTTAAAGTAAGTTTTCTTAAAGGATTTGATCCCATCAGTTTCGTATCGCCGCGTCGCGTCCGAGCGCCGCAACTACTGTAATACCTAATTTTCCAGGTCATTACAATTATTTATTTACAAATATTGTCTTTAAACCCTCTCACTCTGTTCGCTATTCTATCACTACGCTACGTCAGCGAGTCCGAGGTCGATTGTAACGCATCTACACCTACCTACTGTACGCCGACACTCGATTACACTTACTTTGAACATTATTACTTGTGGTCGGTACTGATCATAATGGAAAATAAATCCAATAGACAATTGAAATATTCAACCGCTTAAATCCATAGTAAATTCGATCAGCTTAGATAACTCCTGTTGCATACTTTGTTATAAATTCATAAGCCGTGAGCAGTGAACTGTGAACAAAAATGTAAATATTACTTGTTTGCTATTCAAAATAAGTGCTTTGTGAATTTGCGGTGCGTTCACTGATCACGGATTAGTACAAATTTTAAAATGTCAGTCATTATTTTTTCATTATTAATCTTTTTTCAAAACCCCCATACCTGGTCTCTTTGATATATAAATCACTGACATAGTCTGCTCCAATCAATCAAATACAGTGGAGAATAAATATAAGAATATCTAAAATACTTATAAACTCGTAACAAATGTAAACATACATTCAGCAAGGATCTAATGCTCAATAGTTTCACTCGATTTATACATTGATACATTGTTTGGTCACGTTCATTTAAAGAAGTATATCGGCGCCAGAGCCCCGTAGTGCGGCTGCATGAGGAGCGAGCGCTCGTTGTGGTACAACTTGTAGGCGCCGCCGGGGCTCTGGCCGCGGAGCCCCATTCAATGTATCGGCGCCTTCACAATGTGGTTCGGAGCGATGTAGTGGTAGCCCGGCAGCGGGAGCCCGGCGGTCTCCATCGTGATTCTGGAACATTTCATCTTGAATAAACACCTGTTTATATTTCTTTCATCTAACACAAACTAAGTTCTAGAAATCACATTTTATCAATCAATTTTAAAATAACAATATGTAAGAGCCCGTTCGTTGGGAGTATTTGATGAGTTAAATCTTCGTGTTAATGGAAATTCAAGATGACGATCAAATAATAACTTGGATGGAAATGGAAATATAGGAAAAAGCTGCAAGAGGTTCAGATTTGAGAACAAATCAGATATTTATATAATATTCAAGAAACAGTCAAACATGGAACACTAGGATACAAATTAAACTTAAGGAAATCTCTTACCAGGAATTTGGATGATCCAGTGAGCTGTAGGATGTAGGTACACGATGGAGCAGAGTTCAGCATAATCAGGTATCACGGGAATGTTTGGTACCTGGGTAGGCAGGATTGTGACCAAGGTTCTTGAGGAAGCATCGTGTTCGGAACATAATATACATTTACCTGCGCTTACGACTAGAGGCTCTGTTACATAAAATTTATTTCAATGAAAAACATACGCGTACTATTATTATTTTATTTAGTATGTACTTTAAAACAATACACTTTTACTTAACGATTCTAGCGAGTAATATAAACCTGAAACGAATACGTAAACGTTCACTACCTTAAAATTAACATGATTTTTATTACAAATAAAAATTGTATTAACAGCTAAATAATTTGCGTTTCCTACGGAACTACTTTTAGAAACATACGAATTGGACCTCAATTTTAAATTCGCACTAATTAATAAAAGAATGTTTAGAAAAAACAATGCCATTACTGTACTAACTGCTATAGCTTCGCTATCTCTATTGTAACACCGTTGTTTACCTTGATTCGATAAGGTCATCTAAATATAAAACAGTCCAAACCACTTATATACTTCTAGAAGAATAATAAGGGTTTTAAATATATAATAAATTAATAATAAAAAATCCAACATTCCCATTCTATACGAAATATTTTTTGGCGCAAATAGAAAGACTCGTACCATCTACAAACGAAATGTATCCTAGCTTCTAACATAATGAAAGTCATACACAGATGATTGTGATCGACATCGTAAAACTATAAAAAATACTTTGTGTTAAACTACCATGACCGCTGTACCGCGCCCTCGGTACACACGCCGTATCCGGGGACGATGTAAATAAGAGAAAGACAGCATGAGTTTAGGGCAAACGAGATCCCATCGTGAGCATTGGCGGCGGAATGTCCAAATCGGACAGTTGATACTCCTCCGTCTTGCCGTGCATGTGCACGTACGGTACCGCGCCTTGGGTACGTGGCTACGTACCTAAGGCGCGGTACAGTGGTTAAAGTCGGTCGGCCTATCTGCACACCTTTACATTGTAAGAAATAATATACCCTCTATAGTACATTTGTAGTTTTACAATGTTGATCTATTGATTTCTAAAATGTGTCAAAAGATTGTAAGGAATATCAATTTAGCAACAAGTAAATCTTTAAAACCGAGACGATTTATTTTAACAGTAATTCTTTCAAAAATCTAAGTTGATCTTCCATTTAAAATGTTTATACAGAGGTACGAAAAGTCATCAAACAATACTTCTATATGTATTAAAATGACTGTGAATAAATGTGGTGGCTTAAAGAATATGTATGGCTTTACAGTAGTCGTCTAAAACTGTCGTGTCGCAGAAGTATCGCTTGATGTATCTCTTCTTTATTTGACACCCTGTATTTTGATTCCAAATAGATACTTTATTATATCTGTCCGCAAAAGCACTCTGTATATTTTACAGCCGATAGCTTCTACGTACTCTACTATTGTCAAGATTCCTAGTTGTCATTAGTCGTACCTATTCATTTTTATGATTTCTCGTTTTAGTCCATCATGTAACTGCATGCAGGTTGTGTCACCATCGTAATTTTATTTTAAAAGCTTGAAAGATCCTTGCATTTCTGATTATGTTTTATACACTTAGTCTTTCTTTGTCAGTTCATAATACAGTTTTAAAATAACCTTTGGCAAGTTCTCTACTGATTTTTTGTAATTTTTGGTCAAATAGAGTACTTATCACTCTGCTCGTGATTCCAGTAAATATAAAAGTAAATATATATTGATGAGTTTTATAAAATTTAAGCTCAAACATGTACTATAATTAGTGTGTAACATACTCACATAACACTTCTAACAAATGCATGTCAGTGAACTTTCGATAATAGTGCAAGTAATCATGAAAATCATCAATATATTGAATAAACTACAAAAGATGAAAACAGTTACTCTCAAAAAATAAAAGAATTTCTTTTATTTAATCTTACAAATAATACTAAACGATAACGATAGCCGCATCGGAGACGATGCGCCCGACGGAGCTAACTCCGAGCGTCACGAGTGCACGCGCACCGAGTACCGTGACGGCACAACACAGAAAAGGTAGATCGAGACGATGTAAATAAAATCCTACGATGACAACTGTAGTTACATGATTTTGGAGTAACAAAGTGAAGGGCCTCTCGCGCCTAGTACGGGTTGTACTTGTTGCGCTCCTTGGAGGGCTTGGAGGGCGAGTCGTCGTCGTTGCGGCGCTGGCTGAAGGCCTTGTGGCTGCGGTGCACGCCCGTGGTCTGCACGCTGGCGCCGGCGCCGCTCAGCAGGTCGGTGAGGCCGCCCAGCGCCGACAGCGAGCTCAGCGCGCCCAGCGCGCCCGACTTGCTGAGCAGCTGCGCCAGCGGGATGGCCGAGGCCAGCGGGCTGGCCGACGAGCCCGCCGCCCCCGCCCCGCCCCCGCCTCCGCCCGAGCTACCTTCCAGATTCGCCTTCTGGAGCTCCACACTGAGGAGCGGGGGAGGAACGATGTAAGGGTCAGGTGCCGTCTGGGCCTATTCGGGCTTTCGCTTACGTCACGAGAGTCGGACGTTGACCCGAGTTTTTCAATGACATTTTATTGGAATGGACGGTTTCATTCATTTATTTTCTGGCACCATTTAGGTACCATATTCTTTGCGAAGATCGAATGAAAATTGAGTACTTACAAGTTTTTAATTAATTCAATACACTTTGATTCTTTAAATCTTCAATAATGCAATCCATTAGCCTATTGCAGTCCACTGCTGGACAGGCCTATTCATTTTGAATCTTAACAAATCGAATCAGCCAATATACAAAAACCATCATAAATAATAATTTATATTGTATCTATACAAAGATTTGGCAAAGCGACTGATCGACGCTACGCGTGACCAGAAGGCTCGTTATTATCTTGCACAGAGGATAAGCATTGCCATCCAACGTGGCAATGCTGCCAGCCTTCTGGGAACGTTACCGGTTGGTGATGATGCGGAGGAATTTCACGACGCATTATGTATGTAAATATTTCAGTTATTTTTAGTTTCTAGTTTTAAATTTAATTTAGTATCATTTATATTTCAAGTTCTGTATTTATATAAATTGGTTCACAGATAAAATGTAATCACTTATTCATCTGCAAAGAAACTCAGATTGTTTGAATTTATTATTTTATTTATTGTTTGAATTCTTCTCAAAAGAGAATTTGTACAACTCGAGTCAAACGCCAATTGCTGTATTGCAAATCTATTTTAGATTAAGCGATGAAACGTTACCGAAATGGCCCATAAGGTAAAGATAAATCAGAGGAATATTATAGGATTTCAAATAAATTGACCTTAGAAATGGACTAGGCAAGAATTTGTATGGACATGTATGGGCAAAATAATACTCCGCTGGAGTGTCGGATGGAATTTCTGTCAGGAGGAGTCATTGCACATGTTATTTATAAAGTAATATCTATTTATGTGCTTACCTCATGTTGATGAGATATTGGGCGAGTGCCACCGAGTCGGGGTTGCCAGAAATAGTGATGGTCCGGTCAGTGCTGCCACCCTCGCGCTCCTCGCAGTTAGATATCCTGATCATGGCGCCGGAGATTTGTCGGATCTCAGCGATCTTGGTGCCACCCTATAATCATTTCACGCTCAATTGTGTTAAATAAGTCAAGATAATACAAGAAATCATAGGCGCTATGGCTGAAACTTATGAATCTAACAAATACACATTAAATAGATCAAAATGCTTCACATGTTTTTCTGGGTATTCCTATTTAATTTTTTGAATAATCCAGGTAATTGGATGTATCATGAGATGCTTAAAACCAGGTTTTCACGTTGCGATTAGGCTCGGACCGAGTGCTGATGCGATGAGATGCTACTCGTATCGTGTAAACACGCTAACCTAGTCAATTCGGACGCCGGTATCCGATCAGAGTGCACTCGGACGCGGTTCTACTTTTACGATTACATTCGTATCAAACAGGTTTGTGGATATGTGTGCCGAGTAGCCATACATTTTACTATGTAACTACTAAGGATTCAAGGCTGTTTAATTTTTAATCACGTTTTTATTTAACTATACTTTTATTGACTTATCGATTACAATTATTAATAAAATCGATATGGATATCGTTTTCAGGGTTTTTGGGGTTGCTGGTACGAATATATCATCCATTTAACGATCAAATACGGCAGACTCGAAATTTTCAATAAAATCAAGATTCAGATTCAAATTCAGAGATGCTAGTTGATGTCCCTTGAGAGAACAAAGAGACTACATAGGGGTTAAATGAATATTGGAAATTATAAATTAAAAATAAAAACAATAGTGACAACCCCGACAAAACTGCTTAAGGCGGCATTTCCGCATACACCAAAGGCGACGAACTACTGTAAGATTGTCGTTATACTGTGTTATTACTATCAACGTAACGAGATAAACGATATTCGGACGCTTTTTAACTCGAACGTGTAAACTATAATCCGAGTGCACGAGTGCATAACTAGCTGTTGCCCGTTGCTGAACCTGCATGGAACTCTGATCCGTTCCCGCTGCATTTTCTGTTCATTTTCTTTTATAGATACCTTGTCCTTATTATAACGAATACAAAATCAAAAGAATTATCCAATTTTGTGAAGTGGAAAGGTTACGGAAAATTTTTCCTAAACCACTACAATATCTTCAAAAGGGTATTAGGTTTGTTTGGTGTTTGTTGTACACGTACATGGCCACAGAACCACTTTCTACCAGGCGGGCCGTGTGCTTGTCTGCCATCTAAGTGCCATAAAAATAAGATAGAAGATTATACCTTTCCGATGATGCAGCCTATGAGTTCGTTGGGCACGGTCATCTCATGCGACTGTTGGTTAGTGGCGGGTTGATTGCGCGACTGGTTGGATGAGCGCAGTTGTGATCCCGCCAATGCAGCTAACGCTGAGAGATCAAAAATTTTACATTTTCAATTAAATTTAGTAACAGTAATGTAAACGATTGGCTGGAAAGTTATGAAAGATTTAAATTTATTACCCATTTTTGTGACTCGCAATAATGATCAGTGCAATTCTATAAAAGGTATATGATTTTAAAATGTATGGCAAGGATAGGCGGTCTAATGCCCGGTTCATATTATGCCAGTCCAGCGAATCAATCCATTATTCCAGTGTAACAGTACACCGACAATCCAGTAACTGGACTGGATTACTTACTAGAATGGGCACATTC
Source organism: Eilema caniola (assembly GCA_949126895.1). Taxonomy (NCBI): domain Eukaryota; kingdom Metazoa; phylum Arthropoda; class Insecta; order Lepidoptera; family Erebidae; genus Eilema; species Eilema caniola. Next base: position 12,817,204 of record OX421471.1, on the reverse strand, counting down.
CAGTGACGGTTCACATTTCAGTAGCATTCTAGCACTGGATTCGCTCGCAGGACTGGAATTCTACTGGAATAATGGGTATAATACTATAATAGATCAATTTAGGTACGAATTGCGTTCGTTAAATCCATGCTGTCGTACACTAATTGAAAATTACAAATGTTGCTCACATTGAAACATGAGCGATACTAAGGGCAGCATCATGCAATTAAAAACGTAATTAAAAGGAGTTACAGAAGGACTATTTTTATTAACAATGTCTTGCATATTTACCTGCAGGGTTAAGGCCTGCGGCATTCGCTGGTCCAAGACCACCAAGACCCAACGCAGCTAAGCCAGCCAAAGGTGATTTGCCCAGTCCTCCCATCTATAGTCAAACAATAAAATTATTAAATAAAGGTAACAAAAAAGTGCATAAATTAGTTTACCCAAACCAAACTTCATGTTGTACAATTTCATATTGTTTTTACAAATATTTTGTTAATTAAAATCATTGTATTTTGAAATACATAGTTACAGAATGATTGATCTGTTTTAGTTACACTACTGAATAAGTAGGTATTTTACAAGGTCATATGCAAGTATAAACAAAAAGAAATCAATACTATATTAGGAAGAAGAAATTATACTACATGGTGAGTAGGTTTCATTGAAAAGAGACATTGAAAATATGCACTGCACATTATATAAATTTTAAATAGTTTAAAATAGCTCCAGCTGCTTGTTTTCATCTTCTCTGACATGGCCGGGATGGGATCGCTGGATAGGGTAACCTGGGTAGAAACTACATTTTAGAAAGTAAGTATTAAATACTATGAAAATTCGCAAACATACAAATTACCTTCGTTCGGATGATATCCTAAAGCAGTGAAGCTTACAAAATTAGTAATTTGCGAATTTTCGATAGTTACCATTTCACATTGTGAGTTCTTGAATGGTGCTGCCCATAAAAATGCACCACTTAAAATACGAAAATGGCATAAATTACTGTATTCTAATGTTTAAACGTTATCGTATGGTTAAGCCATGCGCGTTCATGGTTAATCACCACTATTATTCCTCGTATGGAAAATAAAAAGTATAAAGTCGGAATAGGCAAGGCAAAGGCAAAAAAGGAGAGGTGCAAGTAGGGGATATTTTTATAACTGTATATAGCTGTCGTGTGCGTGAGCGTCGATGTTGAAGTAGGTACATATTTCGCTCGTATCTCGGCAATGCCAGAAAACAAACAGATAAAGCTTTGAAAGTATACATTACTACAAAACGTTAAATATTTCAAATGATTCAAATATGCTGAATTATTAAATGCTAGAAACTACGGATCGGTATATGGAAAACAAATGTATATAATCATACCAATGTAGGGGGGTACGTGCAAATAGGGAACAGTATATCCATGTCTCAAGCATAAGGTGTAAAATAACAGCGCCAAATAAAATGGAATTCATTTCTACATTCCACATCACCGGGGTTCTAAAACTATTCATATACAATGTTAATTCATGTCCGCTACGGGGATCGACACCACACATCCAATTCGAGGGGACTCTGGGGCAGCACCAATCACATAATGTCACTCGGTTTCCACACAACCTCATAGAGAAGAAATACGAATACTAATAAATAGTACTTTACTGCAAATAGGTTTGGGCAATACTTTAGATTCAACTCTACAGGATGCTTAGTTTAGCATTGTTCAGAAAGACGGAAAGTAAGGCGGCACATTCAGAATAGCGCGAGTAGTAAATAGTAGTCGTTGAAGGATGTCTACTCGGAATTGGCTGAAGTCTGGCGGAACTAACAGTTTGTCTATAAACAGTAACTTCTAGAGCTTAGGTAGCTGTACAAATTATGAATAACATAAGTTATCTGATAATTTGTCTGATCCAGCGGGGTAACTATTTAATTATATTAAACATAGTCGAGTCCGACACACCCATCTCACCATTAGCTCTGATGAGGTGAATCCCAAAAGGGATACCGCATTCAAACGAAATTTCCAATCCCTCGTTTCCACCAAGCTTAAAAAGTGTTTTTACAAGTTGCAATATGACACATACTTCAGTGTGAGCGCAAATGTATCTTAAAACTTGTATACAACTTGTCGGCTATACAATATACATGCTATCTGAACGAAAAAGTGTCTGAGTCTCATTACATGCATAAAACAAGTAATTATGTTTTGACAAGTCTTCTACAATTTTTATACCAAACAAGTTTAACCTTGTGAAAACGTTAGTATACTGTGAAAGAAAATGGAATCTTAGGGCCAATCAACTTCGCCAATTCTTTGCAGACAGTAGGTACTACAGAGGTAGGTATATCTCTATGAGGTCGGGGCGAGTACCGAGGACGGACTCACAAGGTGGTGGTCGTGCAGCGGCGACGGCAGCAGGTGGTGCGGCGGCAGCGCGCCCACCAGCGGCGGCTTCATCTCCAGCGCCAGGGGGAACACCGGCGCGCACACCGCCTGCAGCGCACCTTCTTACACTCGCGCCACTACTGCCTAACACCTAGAGCCTGCCTAGCTCTTGCCATCTATCTCCTACCTCTTGCCATCTAACGCCTACCTCTTGCCATCTACCGTTTTATTGGTGTACGTATACTACCGGCAATATCGTAAAGTGGTTATGTCAGGATCGAACCAACTAAAACCACAGGGACGTCTGGGAATACCTCCTGTCATCTATCGCCTGCCTCTTGCCATTTACCGCCTGCCTATCGGTTTGTTTTGTACGTTTTGGCTATATAGCGAAGTGGTTACATCGGGATCGAACCAATTAAAACCACAGGGTTACGTCCGCATCGGTCTTTTACCAGGATGTCGGGGTATACCTCAGGAAGAAATTCCCAGTAAACCCTCCTGCCTACTCAACCTGCCTATTAACCGAACTCCTACACGACTTCGTTTCTGCTCAGAATATAAGACGGTTGAATAAGATAAGCATATAAAATAAAATTTAGATATTCAAAACGGGAGGCAATGACTTGTGTGAACCGGTACATCTTTCCGATAAAAATCACAGAACTCATTAGTCTAATCTGTCAACATAGTCCAGATTTATTAATTATGTATTAATAATATTGAATTTACAAGTCAAGGTCATGATGACATAATATACTTAATTATGTAAACGGTGTTATTTTGTAATAATTTGAATGTTATAGCATCCTTGGCAAATTACCTTTTCACATTTATAATCTAGTTTCTTAAAATTTACGCTCAATAAAATTTTCAACCTGATAACTGAAAATGTTCTTAATGCTCATTGCAGAAAGATAAGCATACTCCTAGTTCAAGCAATTTAGCTTTTTTGTAGTTGAAGGGGTTAGCGGGAATATAAGTAATTTCGGTTGTTAATATGCTTTATATTTTTAAAGAAAAATGTAATCCATACTAATATTATAAATGCGAAAGTAACTCTGTCTGTCTGTATGTTACGTTTTCACGCCTAAACCACTGAACCGATTTCGATGAAATTTGGTATAGTGGTAGATTAGACCTTGAGAAAGGACATAGGCTATGTTTGGTCGCGATAACCGGCATCCACGCGGGCGGAGCCGCGGGCAACATCTAGTATAATATTTAAAAAAAACTGAACCATGGCTATGCGCCGGCAGATTAGATTTCTGTTCTTATTTACATTCGCAAACGATAGTGTGTGTGTGTTTGTTTTGCCACTTTCGCTGCTTACCGGTGCTTTAAAATAAACCTAACTGTAGTTTCGCTATACTAAGCGATTATTACGATTTCTGATATTCTTATACTCTGTCCATTCGTTTATCTTCTTTTTGACAGCTTACACACAATGGTCGATATAACTTTGTTCTAGCGTTAATACCTAAAGCTCCGAACAAAAATTAGGCGCCATTTATTGACAAGGCCACGTCAGCCGGAAAGCAATTTTAGGGATGGAGTTAGTCGATCGACTGTTTTTATTATAATAACTTGAAAATGTTACAATCGATATCGACTACTACAATATTTTTTTTATAATTGCTTCACTGCCGGTTTTTATTAACATTTAATTACTGTAAGATTGATTGTCACGCGGACACTATAAAAGGATTTATCGAAGGTGCGTTGTTGTCTTTTAAATCGAAAAACACCTAAGATATATACCCCAATGGTAATTAGGTATATGCTTTGGAGATTAGCATGTGCGTTGGCCCACAATCGGTTTATGGTAAATTTATGATGACAGAAATCTCTACTGCTTTATGGTGTATAGATAGATAATAAATAAAACTGTACATAAAATCATGAAATCATTTGCATTTATCGATTTATGATTATTTCAATCGAGGTTTTTAACTAAATCGATTTTTGAATTTTTTGTGCAATCACTACTTCCATCTGTCAAAAAGAAAATAAACGAATGGACAGAGTATAATTCGAAGAGTGCCTCATTACGACAGTTATGCCAGCCTGTTGCCTAGCAAGGGTTGGATTGGGGAGCACACTAGTAGTTCTAAGATTGAGCTCCCCGAAAATATGCTACGTTTGTTTATTGAAAGTAGAAACTGTTATTTCGTATAATACAAACAAAATAAAGTGTGTGCAGCACACTGTGCACACCATCTGTTTGTTAATCATTTTACGTCAGTGTAATTTATATGCTTGAGCATAAAAAGTCGATGTAGAACACCTCTTTCACCTCCAAATCACAGGGTAAATAAGAATTTATTATGTCTATGTAAACTGAAGAAGTTTGTTTTTTTCTCTAGCGATGCTTTTTCTTACACACAATTTCTTACACGTAATTTATTACCTTATTACTTTGTTCGCACTGTACAAGTTGGCTAATTAATATAATACGAGATAAGTTAATACTGAGCGTGGGGCTTAAACCTGCGACCGTGTCATATTACGCATTGCTATTCTCCCATCGTGGTTCATTAAATATTTCATACACACTTTATTAGGTCATAACGAATTTCTCTAAAGGGCTATAGTACCTAGTGACGTTTTGTTTCAATAGTAATTAGCGTAACACTTACATCTTGTGCGGGTACAGCATAGTTTCCTTGAATAGTGTATGCCTGCCCTCCAGCTAAAATCACAGGACCGGCTACATTTGGCTTCGGCCTGTAGGGAATTGTGGCTCCTTTTGGTGGGCTCTGAAATAAGGGTACAGTATTAAATAACACTTCTTTTACTAATTCACAGGCGCTCCATTGTAACCCTCAAGGCAAACGCAACAGTGGCAGATGACGCGAAGATCGGGAAAACGTGAAGCGAGATAAAACGCGAAGCTCACTGTGGACGCCCTCTGCCCCATCCAGGGATCATAGGATATTAAGTCAAGTCTTTTACTAATTACCCCACTGTTAAAATGCTCTTTTGGTGATTACCCCACTGTGGCATTTTTTTGTTAGTAATTTTATCGTAGTTAGTTGTTACGTTATTTTCTAGAGATAACTACTGCTGTGAAGTTCGAATTTGTATAATATAATAGCTACGAAAATAACTATAAGGTACTTAAATAGTGATTATGTTTCACATGCACTGAAGCATGATACCAAACTAGACACCTATGCCAATTTTATCTAATTACACGCATGGTTAAATATAAATGACGCGTTATATTTACGTTTATAATAAACGATTATGACTGATGTGAATTACCTCTAGCATAACGCAGCAAATGTGGTAAATGCATTGTGTGATCGCATCGCAGGTACCGCTTATTGTCACTGCTCTTTCTGTTGAATTTGGCAACATTTCACTTGCCACCTGTAACAAAAGCGTCACCATTTTAGATTTACAATAAATTCACTATAATTATCATCGATCTCTGTAGCGTGGCGGTAGGTAGGCATTGGACTGCTACGCAGTTAATGCGGGTTCCATTCCCGCACAGTGTAAATAATTGTATGCGTGATTTTGGTCTGGGTTTTCCGTGCCATAGAGAGACCTTAAAATTCATCATCAATCATTATTCTCTGAGCCTTTTTATAGCTCAGTTAGGCTCGGTTTTCCGGTCTAACTGTGATTTGGCTGAACTTCGATATTGTCTGTGAAGTGACTGCCATCTGACATGGAAGTCTAGGTCATAGATTTTTATTCAATCTAGACCAACATGGTTGTTTCTTATTGACTACAATTATAATTTTTCTTAGCCTAAGTTTACCACCGCTTCCTAGGCGCTGGTGGAGAAGAGATGGTGCAACAAACTCCACTGCAGCATTTTTTAAGACGTCTACTTACAATATTTACATTTGTCTCTTGTGTGAATAAACAAAAGTAAATAAAAAAATCTGTAATATCATAAGTAATGTAAGTTAAAATATGGCATACCACATCGAAGTTTTGTAGTTAGACCAGGCGGAATTTTTTTAGGACTCCAACTTCCCGTAACGACCATGGACGTTGTGGACATACCTGAATATTGGCACCGGTCACGTCACGAATTTCTTTGATTTTAGATCCACCCTTGCCGATAAGGGAGCCGCACTGTGACGCAGGTACGATGAGCCGCAGTGTGATAGGCGCGCGGGATCCGCCACCGCCGCCCTCATTGAACTGCGAGCACCACTGGAAAATACAAAATGTACCTTGTTTATCTTTTTAACCATGTTAATAATTATTTACAACAAATCATCTTCCGAGTGCTAAACCCATGTAGTTGCATTTATAGCTTGTATTTTGGGGCACGTTCGAAACAGTTCTGCGCCTCCTTTAGATAATTAGGTTTTCCTTGGCTATTACGGAAGCGAATGTCGTGTGGTCAGCCCTCCCGTGAACCCCTTCAATTGGGTACTTTCCTGTAGTTAAAATAAATTATTTAGCTGGACTTATTAAATTAATAATGGTAAAAGAGTGAAAACAGTTGCGTCGGTTCTTATTTTTTCGTTCTTATTTATTTTTAATCATCCATCCAACGTTTAATAGTATATGATTTGACTATTAAATATTATGACGGCACAAATATAGTTTTCATACAATTTTCCTTATAAATTACCGTTTTGACGTTTAGAAAAAAGTAACTAATTTGACTGGTCAGTCAAATACCCAATTAAGCTAAATACCCGGTATTAGAAGTGGGTTAACACTGGTAGTGTCATGACCAGTACTCGATCTTAAAGTCGCCTCCTTAACCACTAAGCTACCGATGCTCCCTATTGTGTCTTTAATATGATATATAAATGGTTCATCAAATTCCTAACTTCAGGAAGTTAGGAATGGGGACTTATAATAGACCATTGTTTAAAGTAATGCACAGTTTACAAACCTCTTCAAATTTTTTGCATATAAGTGTGAACGCTTTGAATATGGCACTTGTATTGCCAGTAACAGTGACAATGCGCTCTGGACACGATCCATCGGATATATTGATTTTGGCTCCAGACTGAAAATAAAAATAAATATTATTACCATTTACCAAGTGTCAAAATAATTAATATTCATTGTTGAATTAATGTACTATCAATTTATAAAACTAAATATTAAGAAACTTTCTTTTTTAATAGAACTTACTAATTCTCAAAAAATATTACATAATTCATATCATTCAAATTTGCATAAACAATATTTGCTAAGAAGCAAAGGGTTATTTTAATATATAAAATGGTCACAACTTACTTCTTCTCTAAACCTTTTAACAATCTCTCCCTTTTTGCCAATAATACTGCCAACCTCCTGTAAACAAATAAAAATATTTCAAAGTACAGTACAAAAATAGCCAAAGGGTTCAGTACATTGGCAAGTATTGTGCAATGGGCGCACGAACCAGTAATTAATGCAGTCGCGATGAGATTTATAGTACAAAGGAGTTCCTGTCTGGTAGCCAATAATAGTCTGTACAAATTCTTTGCTACTGTACACATCGGGGTTGCATTGGGACAGTTTTAGAGTGTAAATGTTGTATCATCCTGGCAACTGAGCATCATGACTTCTGTAGTATGTGAGTAATGTCGTTGCTCAAGAGCCGCTAGCACAATAAAAATAATCTTGATAAACATCTCCATCAACACTAGTGACTATTTGTCATCGAGTTTTACTGATTAACTAAATCCATCCATTAATTAATAATAAGCTCAGTGTGTGGCTAATGTTGTGAATTCGATTTCACAATGATAGAGGGAAATCTAGTAGCTATTTGACATTGAATTGGTTTATTTTAAATGAAAAAACTTTACCTGTATTTGGGTAATTTTAATTTGATATTCATGAAGTATGGTATGTTTGGATTTATAAGGAGCATTTACTTTAGTTTAGTATTTACATAATACAGCTTGGCTAGAGGGAAGAGGTAATCGAGGCAGTAATAAGCCACCAAAAATGATGTGTATAAAATTTTTTTTCAGGAAAAACGCAAAACACATGATTGCAAAAATTATGTATGTCTGATTGTCTGAGAAGAAGGGTCTGTCTATTCACATGCCCTTAAAGTATGGAATTTATTAGATAAAATATCAGACACTTCATTTCCAAGTTGCAATCGCCATTTATAAAAACTAAATTTAGTGCATAATATAATATATTATTATAATATTGCATTAACTATATGAATGCCCTTATAATTATGTATGTAAATTCTTGATTGATTGATTTTTAATGGAAATATTTCAATAATGGCTACAAATAAGCTACTTTTTAGATAAACCACAAGCAAAACCACAAGTTGCATTTTTTAAAGTGGATTCCTAATGGAGTTGGTCAGACTATGGAAATAACACTGACCTAGAATATAGCCAGGACTAACACACTGTTTGGGGAAGGAGTGGTAAAATGTAGTTACATGACAACTGCATGTTAGTACATGATGCAGATACATGGATATTTTTTTAAGGCCTATTTATGGCATTTTTTTAATTATTATAGGTGTCAAGGAAGCACACCTTTGAACTATTGCAGTATTTGTGTAAAAAAATGTGAATGTTTCTGTTTATATTTACTACTTATAATTACAAACAATAACTAATAATAATGTAAAATATTTAGCTTAGTTTCCAAAATGAATATTAATATATTTTCTAAGAAATCTAAAATGCGAATAAGTCTTTAATAATATTAAAATTCTGAGATAACTACAGTACAAAAGATAATCAACCAGTTGACTGAATTAAAAATAAACAAAATACCAGACAGTGTGCACAAGGAAGTGATCAGTAAAAAATATATATACAACATTAGATATCACACATTACTCCAATTAGAAAAAGGTACAAATCGACAAGTTTGATGAACAGGGCAAGTGCCAATAGTTGGCCCAATGCCAAATGTACTTTGTATTGGATTATGGCCAATTAAAAGTACCTAGATGTAAAAGTAGCTATAAGAGAATGTTAGCATCAATACATCTCACATGTCACAGTGCAATCTAGCGACATCTAGGTGTGCTAAATTAGTAACGCTGTTGAGTAATGAAGACTAAATAAAACACGGAGATGCAAATTATATCATGCAAATAAAACATTAACTTGCCAAGTCAAATGCAAATGTTTTACATTATTTATTTGTTGGTTGAGGTTTAAATAGGAAAGTAAAAAGTTTTAACTCCCATATCAATACAAAACTTGGCCTAAATTTAAGGGATTCATAAGAATACCAGTAATATGCGACTCATTCATTTTTTAAGTATAAATGGCAAAAATATATATTAATTAAATTAAAATTTGTTTTCTGTGTACACATTTCATGATTATTATTGGATAAATGTGTTTATAATGTGTAAATTCCAAGTATACAACTCAATTGTTGACCTAATAAACATTTGTGACAGATAATAAAATGAAAGCCTAGTCGTTAAGCATGCCTACATGGTTAACAAACAGGATATTGTGTTAAGAATCCATAGAAGTGTCAGTTCTTTAACAAGATTGAAATACCAAAGTAATATTAGATTACCATAATATGTTCAAACAAATACAACTCTTTCATATACACTGTAAGAATTATTTCATTATTGGTAGCAATTTACTAAGCAATAACATTGATTAAAAATAATTGGTGGAATTTACTAAGAATTTTAAGGTCTTGATAAAATTAGTTAGAGAGTTTTATTTTGATCAAAGTATTGAAATATATATATTTCGATACTTTGATCAAAATAAGCCTTTGATCACAATAGCCAATATTGTCTCTCAACCATGACTATTGACAAATATAATAGAATATAAAAAAATATAGCAGTACTAGGTACAGTGATAAACAATGCACAGCACAGATATGACTGAATAAGTCTACTCAAGCAACAAACATAAACACAACATAACATAACTATAACAACAGGTCACACAGTCACTACTACGCTGTCAAGTGTTATAGTACTTCAAATGATTAAAAACTACATCACATATCAATTAATAGTCCTGTTAATAACTAGGTATTAACTTTAGAAGAAGGTAATGTACACTTCCACAATTTAAATAGAACAGATTTTACACAAACAGTGCCAATTATAAAAAAAAAGTAAGTGTTCATCCTCTTACCTTCCCCTGCATAATCAGTCTGATAGTGAGGGTGACTTTGGAGTCTTCCTCATGGAGAGTAGGGGTTTTCTCCAGTTCCATGCTGGAGGAGGTGTCCGTCGTGTCTCGCGGAATTTTGGCTGCGTACGGGACTACGTGTGGGCGGACACAGGGGACACTCCACTCAATCTAATGTCTGGGACTCTGGGGCTCGTGGCACGCACTGCAGGCAGGGTAAGCTGGAAAACAGGTGCACATCTCAAAAGGGACGTCCATAGGTCTCGAGCGATCTAAAGGTATGGGGTATGGGCACTCTTTTTAATTAAAAAGCGAAGCCGTTTACCAATATTTATTTACAGTGACTTTCAGTGGCAAGCGTAACGGAATGAGGACGGCGAATGAGGATCTAGACACTATTATGAACTAACTGGTCTTAGGTACGACCGGATTCTGCGGTGGTAACACGAGTCGAGCCGATCCGGACGACGACACCGTTACTTGAACTCCGATACCTGTTCGCGGCTCGCAACATAACCTCAGCGTCGCGCCTCATGGCTAGACGACCAGGTTATCGATCCCAGAAATCCCAAACAATATCTTCCGATAACCGCGTCTCAAACACTTTCTTACCTCGTTTGTTTTTCACGACACAACAATAACTTAACAAATCTTAACACTAATATTATCACCAAGATGTGTATAAAAATCACACTTATCACAATTTTCTTTGTCACTTATAATTATAAAATTAAACTAAAATCCGACGGTGACGCGTCGGTGTGAAGCTTGTAATTGTCATAAACAATAGAGGATAGAGAGAACGCGGACAGAAGCGCCTCTGGTGGCAGTAAGACACATTTATTTTGACAGCTGTTTTTGTTACTGTCGGTAAAGTAGGATCGTGGTTAAGACAATACAAGACAATAGGTACATAGATTAGAAAAGTAGATTCGTTTAGTGCTTTGCTTTTACATTACACACGCGCGACGCTACAAAATGTATGGTACGTCATGTCAGGCGCAGTCAGGCATTTCAGCCCGTACAATTAATTATAAATTGTTTTATGTTACGTAGGTACTATGCTGAAGTCATATCTCCTTTCTAGGGTTCCGTTCCCGAAGGTTAAAAAAGGAATCCTATTATTATGACTCCCACTGTCCACATGTTTGTCGGTCACCATATACTTAATTGTAGGTAATAAGTACTACTAAAAACAAAATAAAAATAAAATAAAAAACTTAGGTACTTATCCTAAGTATTTAAGGAGGAATAAAGTTGTCTAGTTATTGGTTTTGGTAATATGTAGGACGTCGTTGTCGGACGTCTTCTTCGGTGAAGGGAAGAGTGAAGTGCGCGGTAGGTTGTGCTTGTTGTAGTTCCATATAGCGTTTTCTATATCGTACATTAATAAGACTGACTGATTTTACCCGGAGTAAAATCAGTTTCTTCGATGTTGTAGAGCCAGGTTCATAGATATTCAAATTGTTTCAAATTTTTTCAAAGTTGCAAATTTTTTCGTGACCCGTTTTTTTTTCGACGTGCCGTCCGTATTGTGGAATGGTACTCACTCAGTTCTGAGTCTCGATTTATCTAAGGACAGATTGTATGGACAATCTGTCAACCTGTCTTTAAAATCTTTCTTCAGATAAATCGAGAATCAGGATTGAGTGTCGTTTTAAAATATGGATACATATCAATGTGGGTATTTATCTAGATTTTGATTGGTGTGCGCGACAAAGGGAAGAAATGATCGTTTGAGACGTTTTTTGCAAGAAACCATATAAGTATCTATCGCCACCAACTTGCTTAATCAGCCGTTCAATTAACTGCCTTGGCAATTAACTAAACGGCGCCATTTATTAATTAACGGCATGAATGGTGTTCAGCCATTTCATTAAATGGCTAGGCAAATAGCTTGGATCTGTCGCCGCCAACTAGCTTAATCAGCCGTCTAATTAAATGCCTAGGCAGTTAACTAAACGCCGCCATTCAATTAACGGCCTGCATGATATTCAGCCGTCTTGTTTATTACATCATTTAATAGCCTGACTGGCTAATGCTTAGGCAAATCGAAAGATATGGGCACTACTTCAAAATAAGATAGAAAATTACATAGTTACATACATACATATTATTATACTTACACCTGTAAATCCCCGAGGGGGTAGACAGAGGTGTATTCACAGAAAATTAGTGATAGGTTTATTGTGATAGCTGCGCAATCCGACCGATGGTTAGGTTAGGTTAGAAGGCTCGGAAGCATCCAAGCTATTTGCCTAGCCGTTTAATTAAATGGCTGAACACCATTCAGGCCGTTAATTGAATGACGCCGTTTAGTTAAGTTAGCTAGTTGGCGGCGACAGATCTGTGACGTTTAACTACTTGCCTAGCCATTTAATTAAACAGTTAGAAAAATGACTTATTTCTGCACGGATATAAAAAAAATAACCACGAAGGCTAAATGCGGGAGCTACGCTCCTCTCCCGCATTAGCCTTCTAACCTAAGCTAACCAAGTCGGATTGTGCAGCTATCACAATAAACCTACGAGTATCACTAGTTTTCTGTAAATACACCTCTGTCTACCCCCTCGGGGATTTACAGGTGTAAGTATACAGGGTGTATTTTTGAAACGGGGCAGTAAGGGCAAGTACCTTAACCGTTGCAGTTACAGCAAAACGTTCTTAGAAGACCTTCCCTAACTTTTTGACATATTATGAACTGCATTCACAGATTTTGTAAAAAACTTACAGTTGGCAAAAAAAAATGCAAAATGTCCAAAAAATTTTTTTTATGCCAATCGATTCTATTTCATGTGGGGATCAAAAAACTCTATGAGACCATTTTAGCTTTCAGTACTAGGAAAGACAGAAATCGCCAAAAACGTTTCCCATACATTTCGGCAACAGAAACAAATTTCTACGATGGTCTAACTTTTTGTTATGGCCAGGAAGTGGGTAGAATTGACTGTAAAGTAAATAAAAAGAATTTTTACCCTCAAATTTCGAATTTGATTCGAAAATCTGTGTGTTATTCTTAGTTTCAGCTGAGAAACTTCGTATGAGTTATTAATTAAGGATTTTCGCTAAAATGTCTTCTAATCGTGAAAAAATTGACTTATTAGAAGCGTATTTTGTCAATAATCGAAATGCGGGAGCTGCATTAGTGTGGTACCGCAATAAGTATCCGTTGCGGCATGTGCCAACAAGAAAGGTTATTACAAATCTTTTGAAAAACCTGGAATTGCAGGGTTCTTTCAAAAGAAAGCGGCAGCCTCGTGTGGACATGGACACGGAGATTGCGGTTCTAACTTATGTCGAAGCATATCCAGAGGTATCGTCCAGGCAAGTCGCCCTTGAAGTAGGTGTATCCCACTCCCTTGTGATAAAGATATGGAAGAAATACGGCTACAAGTGCTATCGATATGGGCGCATAGTTCAAGTGTTACATCCGGGTGATGATGTTCGAAGGCTTACTTTTTGCAGATGGCTAAGAGGAAAAATAAGCAGAGATCATGAATTTTTAAATTACATACTGTGGTCAGACGAAACGAATTTTTCCAATAACGGTATGTACAACAGAAAAAATCACCACTATTGGTCCAAAGAAAATCCACTAAGAGTTACGGCAAGTCATAATCAGGTTCGCTTCTCATTCAACTGTTGGTGTGGTATAATGTCCAATCGAGTCATAATGGTGGAATTTTATGAAGGGAAACTGAATTCTGCCATGTATAATGAAGTCATTTTACACCATCTTGAAAACGAGATGGACGAATGGCCCCTGTCGGAATTGCGAAAAGTTCATTTTCAACAAGATGGTGCTCCGCCACATAACAGTCACCTTTCACGTTCCAATTTGAGCCGCCTATTCGGTATACAGTGGATAGGTACACATGGTCCCACACAGTGGCCACCTCGTAGCCCCGATCTAACACCACTTGATTTTTTTTTATGGGGCTTCGTGAAAAACGCGGTGTATAAGACGACGTACGCCAGTGTTCAAGAGCTCAAGGATGCATTAATGACCATTTTACGTAATATTCATCCCAGAACATTATTAGCCGCCATTCGTTCAGTGCAAAAAAGGATAGACTTATGTATTCGTGAAAATGGAAATCATTTTGAGCAATTTATTTCATAAACCAATTTCTTAAATGTTTAAATGATTTTTTTTATTTAAAAAAGTTCAAAATTTTACCTGACCTATGAGTTTCGAGTTGATTTATCATATTTCCGTACGAAATGTATGGGAAAGGTCTTTGGCGATTTCTGTCTTTTCTAGTACTGAAAGCTAAAATGGTCCCATAGAGTTTTTTGATCCCCACATGAAATAGAATCGATTGGCATAAAAAAAACATTTTGAACTTTTTGCATTTTTTTTGCTAACTGTAAGTTTTTTACAAAATCTGTGAATGCAGTTCAAAATGTCCCAAAAAGTTAGGGAAGGTCTTTTAAGAACGTTTTGCTGTAACTGCAACGGTTAAGGTACTTGCCCTTACTGCCCCGTTTCAAAAATACACCCTGTATAATATGTATGTTTGTAATTTTCTATCTTATTTCGCGGTAGTGCCCCATCTTATGATTGGCCTAAGCATTAGCCAGCCAGGTTGTTAAATGATGTAATAAACGAGATGGCTGAATATCATTCAGACCGCTAATTGAATGGCGGCGTTTAGTTAACTGCCTAGGCAGTTAATTGGACGGCTGATTAAGCTACTTGGCCGCGACATATCTATGTATACGTACGTATAAGTAATTCAAACATTTCACAAAATGAGACGTTAAGTGTACCGTCCTACTTGGGTACCTACGTACGCAAGGTGAATTCTTTCTGCTACCTACAGACACTAGGCAGTTTTACTTAGAGCATTTTTACATTCATCCGATATCGGTGTCGGACGCCGATAGCCGACACCAAAAGCCTAAAGAAAATCTCAATCTTTTAACTCGAAATCAAATTCAGAAATACTAGAAAATAATAACAAGGACAACTACGTAACTTTTTGCAGGGAGAGCTTTTAGTTGGTCCCTGCACGGCAATATTGGAGTTGAATGCTTTGTCCCATGCAAATTTGGTCGCCGTTTATTGTCGTTCGACGGAATATTTCCTAAGGTAAACCGTCCACAAATATATCTAACTTTACTCAACAAGACCATCTAAAGTATCTTCCTACCTAAATGTATCTACTTACATACACTTGTTTGTAGGCACTGATACTCCAATTGATAGCGATTTAGTAGCACTTTAGGTGAGTAGGTAGATTCGAAAAGTGCTGGTATATCGCATTACCTAAGAGTCTAAAGTACTTAATTACTTAGTTAACAAAATGAAATAACTACGTACTTACCTACTTCTTTACTGAAAACGAGAACACTTTATATTGTATCACAATAGGAACCTATATTAAAACTATCAATTGATGAGTTTTTTTTACCAAGAACTGACAATTTTGATTGTAAATTATGTAGAATACATACCTACCTACCTACTTTTATTTTTTTATATTTTTATTAAGAATCTTTGTAATTCGCTGCAATTACTGAATATAGGTAAGTAGGTACTTACGGTACTTACCTATATAAAGCTATTAGCTGTTCCCCACAGCTCAAATTGCAAGCCAAACCGCAAACATAGCCAATGTCTTTTTCCAAGTTTTAATCAATCTAGGTATCGAATATTATCTATATCGGTATAGGCGTGATTGCATAATAGACAGACAGATAAAGATAGACAGACAGAGTAACTTTCACATTCACTTTAAATATTACATACATCCACACATGTATATAATCACGACTTTTTCCCGGAGGGTTAGGCAGAAGTGAATTAACAGCCACATTTCACTAATCATTTTATTCGGTCCCTTGTATAAGATGGGTTCCCCACAGCTCAAATTGCAAGCCAAACCGCAAACATAGCCAATGTCTTTTTCCAAGTTTTAATCAATCTAGGTATCGAATATTATCTATATCGGTATAGGCGTGATTGCATAATAGACAGACAGATAAAGATAGACAGACAGAGTAACTTTCACATTCACTTTAAATATTACATACATCCACACATGTATATAATCACGACTTTTTCCCGGAGGGTTAGGCAGAAGTGAATTAACAGCCACATTTCACTAATCATTTTATTCGGTCCCTTGTATAAGATGGGTGGGCCTATTGCCGTATTCCGGGCACTATTGTTGAATCGAGCCATGCAGAGGCTGAATCTGGACTGTGTTAAACTAGCTGATGTTAAACAGCCCGATTCCGTAGTTACCTTGTATAATCACCACATGGGAAGAGTGGGAGTGGCCCAAATTCTACTCGTCCGGGGACCGCGCGGCTATATAATATAATGCTAGCTTTAAGATAATGTATTATGATGGGATCCTCAACCTGGGAACGTGACCCTATCAATAAGACTTCACTGTTCGTCTGTCTGTTAGTTTATCGGTCTGTCATCAGGCTATATACACTCGAGAGCAATGAATCCGGGTCACTCAAAGAATCCAAAAAATCTCGGAAAGTAAGAATGCTAGGTTAATGCAATAAATTGTATTTAATAGACAATTTAATACTCCTTAAATGAAAGTATTAAAACTTCTTAGTTATTGTAAAGTTATATCATAAAAAAATCAAATTTGAAAAGGGAACACTGTCGAAGATGGAACTACGAAATTACAGGATTTGTTTTTGCTTTTGTTTGTAATCTGTCATTTATGTTGGTACATAAACCAGGTTGATAGTGCTCAATATTCATTATTCAAGCTGAAATCATGTCGCTTACACTTGAAGAATGCACCAGAATACTTACATTGGTGGAAACCGGCCGGAGTCAGCGCGATACAGCCAGGACTGTCGGTGTGTCGCTGTCAACAGTACAAAGAGTTCTCCGACGTTACGAAGAAACTGGTTCTAACCTACGCAGACCAGGAACGGGCAGAACTAGGTGTACCACAGCACGAGAAGACCGATACTTGGTGAACACCATGCTTCGAAATCGCTTTCTCACAGGAACTGAACTCACAAATCAGTTATGACGCCTCGGAGGAAGTAACCCAAGTGCATGGACAGTAAGACGTCGGCTTGCTGAATCTAACTTAAAACCCCTTAGACCTGCAAACGGCCCTAAACTGGAGCGTGGCCATCGTATTTCAAGACTAAGATATGCCCAGAACCACGTAAATTGGAGTATTGAAGATTGGTCGAAAGTTATGTTCTCCGACGAATCAAAATTTATGCTCTACAAGCACGATGGAAGACACAGAGTGTATAGAAGACCAGGGGAAAGATTCAAGCAAGCATGCATCGAAGAAAAAGTAGCCTACGGTGGTGGGTCTGTACTTGTGTGGGCCGGAATTTCCTCTGAAAGTCGCACAGAGCTGGTGATCATAGAAAACGGCTCTTTAACTAGCGTAAGATATGTGGAAGAAATCCTCAACGAACACGTTGGTCCATTTATGGTCAATTTGGGTGAGGATGCTATATTTATGCATGACAATGCCCGACCTCATACAGGTAGGATTGTGAATGACTACCTTCAAGAGATGAACATTACTTGTATGGAGTGGCCAGCGCGCAGCCCGGATATCAACCCGATCGAGCATGCTTGGGACGAGCTAGGGAGATGCGTAAAACAACGAAACCCTCCCCCAATCACGCTTCCTGAGCTCAAAATTGCTCTCACAGAGGAATGGGAGAATATTCCCCAAAATCGTATAAGGAACTTGGTGTACAGCATGCCAAACCGCGTAAACGCAGTAATGGAAGCACGAGGAGGTAATACGAAGTATTGAAATTCAAGAAAATCGTCATAAAGTTCAAAAATTTCATGTTTCCTATTTTTGTTTTAAGGAGAGATCAGCAGTTTTTTTTCTTTATGTAATTTTGTGTAAATAAAATGTATGGTGACTCATATTTTTTTAACTTTCATTTAAGGAGTATTAAATTGTCTATTAAATACAATTTATTGAATTAACCTAGCATTCTTACTTTCCGAGATTTTTTGGATTCTTTGAGTGACCCGGATTCATTGCTCTCGAGTGTATTATGAGCCGTGATAGTTAGACTGTAGATTTTTTACAGAAGATGCATTGCCGCTATTACAACAAATACTAAAATCAGAATAAAATAAATATTTAAGGTGGACTCCCAAATAACAAACGTGACTTTTTGCCATTTTTGCTTGAAAGAAATGATGGCAACCGCTAGGTATATACTTATTCAGTGCCTCGGAGAGCAACTTAAGCGGTCGTTGACATACGAACATCTATAGCAGTTATTACGAATAAGTAGTTAGAGCCTAAAAAGTTCAACAACTGGTCGAACTGCAATAACTCGATATTGTCAATGGGTTGGGGAGGTTTTTTTTTATGATATAGGAGGCAAACGAGCAGACGTATCGCCTGATGGTAAGCGATCACCGCTGTCCATGGACACTTGAAACACCAGAAGGGTTCTAGGTGCGTTGCCGGCCTTAAAGGTGGTACGCTCTCTTCATGAAGGTTTGAAGGTCGTATCGGTCCGGAAATACCGCTGGCGACAGATCATTCCACAGTTTAGCTGTGCGATACAGGAAGTTTCTAGAGAAACGCACAGTTGAGGACATATGGCAGTCGCTTCACGGAAAAAGTCAAAGTAGAGCCAAAACGCACTAGAAAAAGCAAACCCCGGACTCCAAGGTGAAATTTTTGGATGCGGTGGGGATTAACGTAGTCCGGAGTCAGATTTTTCCAGCCTTACTGCGGGTTTGACAGAACTTCGACCTCTTGACTTTGACATATATATAAATATATATATATATATAAACTAGCTGTTGCCCGCGGCTCCGCCCGCGAGAATGTTGGATATCGCTTAGTGTCGAGTCAGCGCTATTTTTCTGAAATAAAAGTAGCCTAAGTTACTCCTTATAACATCAGCTGGCTGCCAATAATAGTCCCGTCAAAATCGGTCCAGCCATTTCAGAGAATAGCCGGAACAAACAGACAGACCGACAAAAATTGTAAAAGTAAAAATAAAAAAGTAAAATGCATGAAGTAAATAACGGTTATTTCAATATTATAAACAGACACTCCAAATTTATTTATATGTATAGAGTATAGATGTATAGATAAAGACCTGAACACACTGAACTTAGTATTAAGCATTGAAACTTATTTTCCGGTGATTCCATCAATTTCTATAACTAGATTTAGAACAAGTGTAGGTAAGTACCAAATGGTTTTTGGTCACATGTACCTACGCTTTGACTGACTATCTAGTTTGGACAATCTAGAATCTAGACCACAGAACAGAAAAATTAAAAACTCACTGTTTTTTCAGTTCCGTGTTCTAAACATAAGCCTTTGGACCCTAAGCTTTCATTTAAAAAAAAAAACCCGATGAAAATTGGTTGGGTAGTTTTTGAGTTATGAGCGTTACGCTAACATATTATTATAAGAGATTAATAATCTAAGACAAAATTAACAAAATTAATACAAATAAAAGAGGAACACAAGTCTATCCGTACTTACAATGAAACCCCGCCCTTCAACGTCTCGTATTTCAGCGTACTTACCTACGTAATTACGTTTTATTCTACGCTATTTAATTCCTTCGCAAGGATCATGAGATTCATGAGCAGGTATGTTTAACGATGGGTTGATTGCCAGGGCGTCTTTTATTTCACCTCTGTCTGCCAGACAAACATGTAGGTACTCACTCAATGCTCGTATCTACCAATGAAAAATACGATGATAAATATTCATGAAAACCGATGTACATACATAAAATATGCAGGTACTTATGAAAAGATATACGGCTTCTCTGTATTATTAAAAGTGTAGTTGCGACTGAACATATTGGAGCGGTTGTTAGTACTTTGAGACTTTATAAAGTTTGAAAGGTTCCTCACAAGTAAAATGGATAAATAGCTTTCCAGCAACTATATTTTTGAACTAGCAGTCAATTATTTACCTTGCTCTTATTTAGGTACATTTGTTATTTTTTGAAGAATATTATAAGAAATACATTTTGTAGGCATAATAATGATACTTAATATAGACCATCGCTTGCAATTGCAAGCTCGTGTGCATAGGTATTCATCGCCTCAATTTATTTGAGGCTCACTTAATGGGTATCGTAGTGATGATGTAATCGAGGATCAAATCGAGGATAAAAACATTTATCTAAAACTCTCATCTCATTCTCAGAATTATTGCTTATTGTTGACTAATTATATCAGCGTATGAAGCATGTGGGTAGGTCAATGTAGGAATAGAAATTTAATCCTCTTTCTGTTTACTGATTAATTTGATATCAGGGTTCCTTCGATACCTTTAGTTCAGAATACAGTGAAATTTCCATCAAAAAAAACTTTTTAATATCTTACTTACTCGTTACTTTTCTAAGTATTACTTATTAATCCAATTAGGGTGCGCACTCGTTTTAGAACCTTGCAAGCTATTTTATAAGTTAGAACAAATAACTAGAAACGATTAGACAGACCTGACGTAACTACACAAGTACACATCCCTGTCTAAAACCTTTTTAGCTGTTAAACCAGCCTGTGGAAGCCCCGATTATCCTGACATAAGCATCTTGTTAGTACAGTTGTTAGCAGGGGTACTTATTGGAATTCAATAAGATAAACTAGATATTTTTTACGATCCTGATATTTTCAAGGGGGATAATGTGTTGTTTTTAGTTCATATCAATCATTTGATCCTGTTTCAAATCTTTAATTAATTTAATAATATATAATTATATTAATTTATTTTATCATTTGAAAAGAATAGTGTCAATTAAAAAGCATCATCTTTAATAAAATAAACTTTAAAAAAATATTATTAACCGGTAGGTATATTGCTTAAAGATATTGTCTCTCAGTGCACCTATGGAAAAAAGGCACGCCTATTGATAATCTACTTTTAGCTAAACTTTTTTAGTTACTTTTAGTTCAAATAGTGTCATCGGTTGATAAAGTAACCTTATAACAAAAAATATTCCAGTCGACTTCCCTTCCAGTGGCATTCTATACGGCTAACCTACTTTCCTATATAAATTTGTCCAACTACTACAATATAGTTATAAAACATTGCCCCTGAATGTTCGACTCACATTGTTTCGTACAAATACATTTATTACGTCAAGACGTGTTCTTTATTTGCTAGTTGTTTATTTATCACTCCCTCAGGTATGAAAACTAAGAGTAGAAAAAAATTAAGGGCTTTCTCCCGTTTTCCTTATAGATTTTCTACACTAATGGAGCACTTCATCCCTTGTTTGTACACGGCAGTTTGACAAGCGTAGTGCAGTGTCTAACGAACTTCGCTTGGCAGAATTCGTCTCAACGAGTTCGAACCGAGCTATGCACGTGCGATATTATGAAAATATGCAATGAACAGTGTTTGTAGGCTATTGAATTTGTAATATGTATTGTGGACTTACAAATGAATGTCTATAACTTTTTATTGATTCGTTATATTGACTAGGACGATAATATGTTGATATTCTGATTATGAATACTATTCTTTGTAGCCCAAGATCCACTCTAGAAGAATAAAGAAGTGTGTTGGGTAGGTTGTCTCTAAGATTCTAAGCCTTGGTGGCGTAGCGGTAGTGAACGCGGCCGCTGCGCGGGAGGCGCGGGTTTTATCCCCGCTCAGTGAAAATATTTGTATGCATGAATATGGGTATTTGCATTGGTCTGGTTGTGCCTTGGGGAGCACATTAAGCCGTCGGTCCCCGTTGCCATACAAGCATCTATGGTAGTTGTTATGGGTAGTTGGAGCCTTCAAAAGTCCAACAACTGGTCTAACTGCAGTGCTTCGATATCGCTTTTGGGTTGTGGAGGTCATATGGCAGTCGCTTCGCGGAAAATGTCGAAGTTTAGCCGAATCCACAGTTGGACTGGTAAAGGCAGACCCCAGACTCCAAATTGGTAGCTTCGGATACGACTGGGATTAACGATAGGATGAAGAAGAAGTGGCTACAAAGTGCAAGTCTTGAAGGTAGTGAGTAGTAGTAAGACTTGGAGTGGCAGTTCAATGATGACGACTAAGGAACACAAAGAAGACAAATGGCAAGACAACTGCGGGAAAAGACGAATAGACATTCTCACAACATAATTTTTTTCAAAACAAGTTTAGTTAACAAATAAGTCACCTGTTGGGAAAGCCCATGCCCAGTAGTGGAATGCAATAGACTAATTGATTGGTTGATATAAAAAGTGATGTAAAGAATTTTTCATTTTACTTGCTCATAATGTCAATCTAATCACACCGAAATTAGGCACATAATGACACCTATTTTCAAACTGTGGATTTTTGATTGTTATTAAGTCACGAGTGGGATAATGATTTTCTCTATTTTTTTTGGTTGACTTGCAGTATTCTTAAAAGAATTTGGATAGCTACAAAAAGATCGTGTTGAATAGAACAAATAAATTAATATACTTACCTATTGCTTCGTATTTAAATAGAAAATTTCATCTAGTACGTGTATAAAAAACAATTTACTCAAATATAACTTTTGTTTCCGCTTAAAACTTTAAGTAAATTCCCCATTTTTACAAAAAAAGAAACCACATTCTGTTTAGTCTGTGGACAGTGATTTTTTTTATTATTGCCGCCAGTCCCATACTCACAGGCGATGTGGAACCTCTCAGCCTCAGAAGGGACTTTGCCTCGCTGTGTGTTCTACCGCCTATACAATGGTTTGTGCTCAGATGAATTGTTTGACATGATGCCCACCGCTGCATTCTATCATCGCACCACTCGCCATAGGCAGGGAGTTCATCCTCACACACTGCGACCGGAAATGGTGCGCACCGTGCGTTTTGAAAGGAACTTCATCCCACGCACGCTCAGGTTGTGGAATGAACTTCCTGCCGTGGTTTTCCCAAGCGACTACAATATGGGGTTCTTCAAGAAGGGTATTAGAAGGTATCTACAGGGTCGGTAGCACGATTGTGATGCCCCTGGTGTTGCACACGTCCATAGGCCACGGTAACCACTTCCCATCAGGTGGGCCGTGTGCTTGTCTGCCACCTAAGTGGCATAAAAAAAAAGTCCGCCAGTCCCAAATAGTTTCGCAATTCGTTTTTACTGGTGAAATTATAGTTATTTATTAATTAAAATATCTACAAGTACGATTTATGAAGAAAACGATTTATGTACCTAGTACACTGATTTTACACACTTGTACCATGTCTATTATCATTATTCAATTTAAAGTCCTAATGACAAATGAAATTTTCAGTGAGCATTAAATTTAATGTTATAAATAATTCACGGCACAATATTACACTTTTGATCAGAGAGTAATTACATTTTACCATCGCAATAGCGTAAAATGTAGATGCATAATGGATTGTACAGCGACAGAGATATTTCTGTTCAATATTTAATGGCGTCCTTTTTTAGACTTTTAATTTCTTAGCGAGCTTTCGACCTCATAGCTTATAGCTGACATGTGCAGGTCACGGTGGGCTTAACGTTTAATTTATGACGAAACTAGTCATGATGAATTGTGGTCGGTGTGAAATATGAAAAATAATGGATCGCCATACGTCGGCGTAGCTGGCGTGCACATAATCTCGTGACAACGGACAACGCGGTGGGCACCAGTTAGGGTTGGCAACTTGAAAAATTGGTATTACTTACCATAAAAAATATTTTCTTAAATATTTATTTTTGGAGACGATTTGCGGCTTGTTTACAATATATATACATTTTACATATCGGAAATAAAATATTTTTCCTTCGTTGTTTCATTTTAACACGCTTTTATTAGCTTCACTTGTAACTATGTATGTAAGAAAATCTTAATTTGACCCACTTCCCGGTCTTCGAATAGAATTAAATTTTGCACACGCTCTGAGTTCTGATCATGACTAGCTAAGAAACGTCATTACAAATCCAATATGACGGCCTCCCTAAGATGGCGGACTGGCTGTTTCAAACCCACCCCCATGATATGTGTATCAAATGAAAGGGTTTGCTGTCAGGGAAGCGAAAAAAATAGTCACGTGACTTAAATCCAATATGGCGCACGTGCTAAAAGCGTGTTTTTTTTTAACTATTATATATTATTCACAGTAACATTAATAGTTGGCTCGAATTCGTGTCGTTCGACGACTTCTGTGGCGTAGCGCAGCGTAGCTATAGAGCTTTGATTGCTACGGCGTAGCTTTCGGGTTCGATTCCCGTTCAGTGTAAACATTTGTATGTTTGATATGTCTTTTCGCATTCGTTAAAATAAGCCTTAGTTAAAATGATAGAATTATTTGTAGTTAGCGTCGCTTTCTCTGTCCCTATTTCTCTTTATATGCCTAAATCTTTAAAACTACGCAACGGATTTTGATACAGTTTTTTTTAACAGATAGAGTGATTCAAGAGGTAGGTTTATATGTATAATACATGTTTAATATAGTAGAGGGTGCAGCGAGAACGGGATCTGACGCCACGCGAGCTGAAAAATATTGGCGGTACGAAGTTGGCCGGGTCAGCTAGTTTTTAATAAATGAGACTTGTACCTCGTGACCTATGTATGTATTGATAAAATCAGATGGTGGGCTGTTGTCTTTGCTTATTTCCAAGGGAAATAAGCGTGAGAATATATATGTTTGTAAATATTCCACAACATTCCGCTATCTAGACCTAAATTATAGATAGCGGACATATACGTACTTTTACCTGTCGATATGAATCATGGTTCCCCTCATTACCTTCCTGATCCACAATCAAGGGTAAGCTAATGCACCATTACCTCTCACAAGTGGTTGACAAGATTTGTCACAAGTTGGACATATAGAAAATGGACCAATTTTGTGCCTGTCAGTTTGTGGGACGCAGGGCGGCACCCCGAAATGGATTCAGGTAGCTACCCATGTTATGTGTTGCAATATATTAAGAATGAATTTCTCATAAATGTTATGTCGTCGAGTGAAAATGACCTTGTGATGGTTTATTTGATGGTCATATCGGCTAAAGCTGGAATGTTGTTTGTTGTTTAGGAAATCTGTATTGAAAAATATTCGTTATCGTTATCTTATTTTTAACCTACTTCCAAAAGGACCAAAGTTCTCAAATTTATCAATTCGGTTTTTTTAAATTTGTTCCAAGTGTCACGCCTACATATAGGGGTAAATGCAGCGGAAGTGTAGGTATCTATTATTGGTTCACACAAAATTAAAGTCTATTTATAATGCATCATATTTTTGAAGTGAAAACTTCGTTAGCGGCGTTGGATGGGTAAAAAATGTTTAACTCGCGTCAGGATCGCTTGACCTTTGAACCGTAACCGACGACTGACGTCATACAATATTAGCTACAGACTATCTATTTCGCAAAATACGATAAATAGCTTCGCAGCATAGCGGTAAACGCTTCGACTGTAAGCTGTAAGTCCTTATGGTTTCAGATTGTACCGGGTTCAAACCTGGCCATCTGATACTTTTTGTGATAATTTTTTTTTTGTAATTTATTACTTTTTGTGATTATTTTTTCTTTTTGTAATTTATTACTTTTTGTGATAATTTTTAATAACGAAGAAAGAAAGAAAGAAAGAAAAAGTTTTCATTTCTGCCGGCACTCCCAGAGTGCAACCCGTCTTTTTTTTATATAAGACACGTCATTTGGAAGTCGCCTTGCCTGATGGTTAGCTGAAGGTGGAGTCTCAATAAAGAGGGTCACCATTACAGACATTTTACAATGGTGGCACTCAGCTTGACGGTCTCATCAGATATTTTTGACACCCCGCTTAATGGACCCGAGTCTACGCTACTTATAACGAAAAAGATATTTACTGTTGTTTGTTTGTTTATCTTTGTTAGCCAATATCCGGAATAGCTGGGCTGATTTTGACGGGTATTTCAGTGGTAGAAGCTGAAGTTTGTTTTAGGTACATATAGTAAACATTTGTAATGCAAACTATTGGTACTTTTATAGCCGCCGCAGAAATCAAATGCCATTCTTAATGTTAGATACCTTTTTATAATTGAAATCTATTAAAAAAAAGTTAGTATAGTAATGTCACAAATTAAAAAAATGACTACGACAGACCAATCCAGACCCAGATCAATGTAAATTCAGTACACTATAAGCGAAATTCAAACCTGCAACTATTGTCTTAGCAGTTAAACCACCGATACGGCCGACATGGTCACCAAGTTTTCTAATTCAGCATTTCGTATCACCGATATCATTTTCATTGCAATGTATCGCAATATAATAAGGATTATCCATTAGTAGTGTGTAGCTAAATGCACTGAGTACCGAACACAAACTCTCCAACAGATAATCCTACGTGGAGGGATCAGCTTAAGTGGGCTCTACTATCGTTTGTCTTGTGATTAGTTGTCCTCCATTGTGTGTCGTATAGGTACTTCTTTGGAGGTAATTATAAGATGTTTGTGTCTAGATTGAAGGTACTATTGTTGTAAGATGTTTGTTTTTAATTAGACCTAATTAGATAAAATTGTTTGAGCTATATGTAGTAAGGCTGGCTGATACGAAGATGAATACAATTATACGTGAATTGTATGGCCTGAAAGAGAATGTTGGGATTGAAAAGGATATACTAAAGTATAAAGCGACGATAGTTTAGTAGTTGAGGAATTCAATTTACGATCGTAAGGTCCCAGGTTTGAATTCTGACCATTGCACTATCGATGTGGACTCGCTTTTAATATACGCTTTATATTTGAGCTTGAGGGGATAGGTTTATTTTCTTAAAAATAAATATTGTTCTTCGCTTCATTTATTCTTATGAAAATAAATATGAACATAAACCAGCTACACATAAGTATAGTTTTAAAGATTAAAAAAGTAACACTTGACATTAAAAGCATTCGTATAACATTTTGCCAGAGAAGTGAAATTTTCCTTCGCCGTGTTAATCCTAGTTGGGGTTAACATTAATATTTCCGTGTGACGTATGACGAGACACTGTATTTTATTCAGTATTCAACGAACCACTTTATACTTTGTATTGTTTTGTAGAGGTTAGCGACGTTTAAAGAGTCACTTAAGGGATTATTCGTTAGGCCATCATCCATTTGCTAATTTATTCGTATGCTTCATTTGTTTGTTTTAAAGGTGAAATAAAAATATTGCAAACAACATCAGTTTCATGTATGACTGAGAATATTAGATACTCGGACATTTTATTTTTATGAATATGTCAACTCATTAGACAATTTTTACTACACATTATATAGTAAACTAATACGAAGGGTATAGTGGGGTATGGTGCATATAAACCGTATTGTTAGAAGGCGAGTTAGGGATATAATTGTTCTTCATCCGACAGTAGACATACAGCTTATGACTAAGTTCCAGCTTCATGTCCCCCTATTACGTGGGATCGAAAATCATAGTTAGCGAAATATGGATGTCATGACACCTCTATGCCCCCCATGAGCGCGGGCCTGAGGGTGACGGGTGGAGCTGTCCGTCACCCTAGCAGGAGCAGGCCAAAGCAGCGGCGCCTCCCCATACCGGGGGCAAGCCAGTGACCGCGTGGTCCCCCCTCCTGAGGAGGGCTAGATAGAGAGGGATGGCCCTGGGTCAGCCGGGGTGCGAAGGATATGTCGCCTGACAACGTCACCTCCAGCCTAGCACAACGACCCACAGTTGGCGTGCGGTTTAGTCGGTTCGAGTCCGACATAACCTCCCCTTCCGCCTTCGGAGGAATTCCTGCCACGGGGATTTCCTGCCACGAAGCCATGACACCTCTGCCTACCCCTTCGGAGATTTAAAAGCGTGAGTATATGTATATAATATGCAAACTCTTATTATCCCATCTATCCATATCATGGCGCAACTGTGGACAGGCAGAGTTTTCCATAAACTTGTAGGGCGCGTGGTCTGCCCGTTCACCAAAACAGCTCATGCCTGGTGCTCGGTCACTCAAGTCAATTTTTTCATACTTCCTATCGTTTTCTCGAGACTCAGGTAGGTATCTACTATCTAACTCCACTCAAACACTATCTCACAGAACTGATAAGGACAGGCAGACCTAAAGGCAAGTACTCTTGCATAAGAATCCTGGTAGGGAGACTCATTACATCGATGCCTGATGATAAGCTTGCTAATGATTCAGTCCATATTATTAGTTAGATGTTAAAATGAAATTTACTTGTACTATTTACTGTACAAAATTATGAGTAAAATCCCTACTAAGTATATGAATCGCGTTGGCGGTAAATCTCCTTAAGGAACTACATAGTAAAGTGCCAGTGAAAACGGCTTGTTTTGTGAATGGGCTTTTCACTTCCGAGAAGCCTTGCTTTTAATTATCGCATGGTGTTGAATGCTTAACTAATTCCCTATTAATTAATGATAACGGCTCTTAATATCATTTACTACGAGGTAAATAGACACCTTTGAATGAGTAAATGTTGGGAAATCACAACTATTTATTTGCCTCACGTACAAAACATGATCAAGGTCTCTAGGCCTACTATGATGAAACATCCGAAGTTATTCCTCGATCGGACCTGTAGACGGCACGTGCCACTTCGTTCGGTTTAAACCGTACTGGAAGAAATCCGTAGTGACTTCATGGTTTTCGTTAGTGTTTCGTGCGGATCCGAAGGTTCGCATGTTTCATGGTATCCTCCTATTTACAGTCAGGTAAACACTTAATTGATTATCCGTACTAATATTTTAAATGAGACAGTGTATGTGTGTGTTTGTCCGTCTTTCACGCTAAACCTCTGAACTGATTATGATGAAATTTAGTTTAGGGGTAGACTAGACCTTGAGAAAGGACATAGGCTATGTTTGAGCGCGATAATCGACATCCACGCGGGAGCCGCAAGAGAAAGCTAGTAAATAGGTAATACTTTCATAAATTTTTATAGTACCTAGGTATATTTTTTAATTAGCGTAGAATCGGTAACTGCATGTGTAAAAACTGTAAGCTATGTTTTGAACGTTTCCAAACGCCAAGGTTACAGTCTGTAATGATCAAGATAATGAAAAAGGAGACACAAGAAAGCTTTCGGTCACCAGTAGGTACCTAACCAACATAATCTCTCTAAGAAGCTCGATTGATTCTACTTAATCCTTTAGCACGATTGAATGAACATAACATTAAACAAATACAATTGGGTATTTGACTGATTAGTCAAATTAGTTACTTTTTACTAAATGTCAAGTTAAAACGGTAAGTTATAAGGAAAATTGTATGTAAAATTTATTTGTGACGTCATAATATTTAATAGTCAAATCATTTCCTATTAAAGGTTGTGTAAATGATTAAAAATAAATAAGAACGATAAAATAAGAACCGACACAACTGTTTTCACTCTTTTATTATTCTTAATTTAATAAGTTCCGCTAAACAATTTATTTTAACTATAGGAAAGTACCCAATTGATTACTGTTATTACATCAATTAATCAATGAGCCACTGCTGGACATAGGCCTCTCGCAATGTGGGGAGGCTTTGGCCTATTGTTTTCTGGCTTTCCTGACGGTTTGGTACAGATGTCATTTCGAGATTTCGAGTTTTCCTTCTCTCACAGTGAAAAATCATCTAAGTATTTTCCGTTAGTCGCCCCTTACGACACCCATCGCATGAGATGGGCTGGTGATACTTATTTCTTCATCACCACTCAGATGTATTTTGTATATCCAGGTATATACTCGTACATATTGAATAGTGCAGTTTCACTTTTCCACAGAGTTTATTTTTATATCTGACCGGTTGAATCTGACCGGTTTCACCTCACGGTATTTTCAAACGTACAAGACAAGTGCATTATTCAATATGTGTAACAATTTCCACTATAAGCGCCATCAATTTCCATTATTTAAAAATAGGTATAACCATACTTCATAAGCTAGTCTTAGTCTCAAAATTCGAACGAAAAATGTCGACAAATCCATTTCAGGTTGTTGGTAGGTACACAGTACTCGATCATGAAGTACCTACATACCGACTCATGTGGAATCAAAATTGAAGTATGAAGAAGAAGTCGGGCACATTGTTAAAGAGATTTTTTTAAGGATTTTTCACGTCGACCTCATAGAACATTCACTGATCCAATTAATGATGTACCTACCTATTGATAAAAAGGGCAGTTCAAGAGTACTCGAAACCGGCGGACTTTCACAAAAGGTTTAATGAAAGTAGAAAGTTCATGAAGTTTGTAAGGATACATGTCTGTCTTCAGGGTAGGCAGAGTCAATAGTCTTCGGGCTATTGACTCTGCCTACCCCGAAGGTAAAAAAGCATGAGTATATGTATGTAAGCATACATTTTCTTCATGGATTGCCTGGTAGTTGTTAAAACGCTCGCACCTTATTAGAGGGAACTAAATTATAGCTGGTAGGGTTTACCTAATACCTTCGGTGGTAAATGGCGAGATTAAGCAAATAAAAGATTTATTCCATATAAGTAAGGTTGATAACAAGATAACAATACAAATGAACAGATTACATGAAATACTTACATGTTAATAAAGCCTCCTCCTCAAATGACTTCGAGTTCCTCCCGAATGAGCCTGTAAAGGAAAATTCAGATTAATAACATGCCAAATATCCGTTTAGTAGCGGCTGTAATGCCTTGCATTTATTGTACTGTAATTGATGGAAACTTTTATTGTGAATTGTATTATTAACTAGCGATCCGCCCCGGCTTCGCACGGGTGGTAAAATGTTCCCGTGGAAATCCAAAATGGCCTATGTTACTCAGGGTGAATGTAGCTTTCCAATGGTTTATTCATTACAAACATAATAATCTTTCTTCTTTATAATAGTTGTGTAGATGTAGATTTGGAACATTGGATTTCACAAATCGTACCAAACAGATTATGTTTGGTACGATTTGTGAAGTTTGTTTGGCAAAGAGCTTTGGTTGAATGAGCTCTGCGAATCATTACGTGGAATAATCATTTGTATTTGGTAATTGGTCATTATATTTTCGAAATTGGTTTGTAAGGTTTCAAAAGATTTCAGGTAATGAGTGACTATTGAAAGCATTATAAGTAAAGTAATTACGTATTGACTACTTATTGGGGCAGTTGAATGATGTATATTATAATACAAAGTTTTAGAATACTGATAATATAGGTAATACAATTAGAGTATCTACTGATAATATTAACGATAGATAAACTTGGTGATAAGTTAAACAATTAGAAAAATATATTATATATTATGTACGTGTAATAAGATCATTATGTTTATAGCATCTAAATAATAAAATACTGTTTAAAAAATAAAAAGTAATCAAATATAAAATAGAATAGAATAGATATAGATTATTCGATGGCAATATTTACACATCATACCTGGTAGTAATAAAAGAAAACCATTTTGTTTATACTAATACCACTCTAATACTACCAGTGAAATCCATTTATTACAATTAATTTTATCGTTTTTTTCTCATTTTTTTTACCATTCAAGTACAGAAAAGTACACCGTCTACCTGATGGAAAGCGATTACTGTGGCCAATGGACGTGTGCCGGAGACATTCACGCTGCCGATTTTCATTTTAATTCGAAAACCGCAATATGTAAAAAAGGTGTTCCAGTATGTCAGCTGAAGCTCAAAATTATAAATGCCGATGAATGTGGTAGCTACACATCACAACGTATGAGCTCAAATTGCCTAAGCCTTACATTTCCAGTATAATTTTATTATCGTGTGTCAATACAACGTAATAAAAGTGTAACTTATACCGTTGTGATGTTTTTTCGATCAGTACTTCCACGTGGAGTTCTCACACATTTATCGCATACGCAGACAAATTTTTTCCATGCGATAAAAATATAAAGGGTCCGGGACAATTGTTAAAAAAGGTGACATTTGTAAATTGTTTGATATATTAATAGAAGTATGAGTAGGTAAAAACGTTCTTTTCACATTAAATCTAACACAAGAACTGCACCTAACTCATAAGAAACAAGTTTGATAATAAGCGGTAGGTACCCATAAATTATCTTTTGGTTTATGATTTGCAAATGGGTCCCGCCTGCTATCAAAATTTTTTCGGTCTATTTAAGCCATTTAGACAAGTTGTTCATCTTAGACGTATGTCTGGTTATATCAAAATCTGACACTTCAAGGCTCAGGGTCCATTTACTTACTTCAACTACTATTTTGTTTCCTACCTGCCAAAGCCTTTGCCAATAAGCAGGGTGCACCTTGTTGATGGTGGTTAGTTTGAGTCCTAGTGGGTCTGATATACTTACATGAGGATATAAGTATCTAAAATCAATATCACAAGGAACTGGCTTCCCTTCTCTCTTTTCAATTTTTTAGTATAATTTTTGCAACTATTTTAATAAAATAAACTAGTAAAACTATATAAACTATCACCAAATCGAGCAAAAAAGCGGCACGTACCACACTTTTCTCGAAGCAGTTCAGGCCATTTTTGACTTCCTATAACTTCCTTGTGGATTAAACTAGACGCCTGAATTTACAATAACCAGGCATGTATTGTATAAACACGGTATATTAAAAACTTTATTCAATTCGATCTAGTAGTTTAAGAATTATAACGAATCAAAATTTCTTAATTTTCTCAGTTACTGATAGACCGGTTATCACAATTCGAAGACACTTCTGGCAGACAAAGAAGCTTCAAATTTAGAATTTAATTATTATTGTCTTGATAAGATCTTATATTGACTTGGCAATCGCACTAAACAATCTAATTTATTTATACTTGTGAGATATATTGTGTTTTCATGCAATGGGCGAGTATTTATTTAAAATGTTAAAGATTTTTCGTATTGATACGAGTATGTTCACTATAAGATGGATGGTGTTAGATTAGATAATTACGCAACAATATATGACAGGTCCCTTAAGTAGAGACTAAATAAATTAATTACCGACTTGGTATTACATGGATCTCACAACTTTTTACGGTAGAACAACTGAGGTGATACTTGGTGTTTTTGACAAGTACCTATTGTTATTTTTATGGAATACTAGCTGTCGCCCGCGGCTCCACCCGCGTGGATGTCGGTTATCGCGATTCGGACTATAATTTGAGATTTAAACTATCCTATCTCTCAAGTTGGATCGAACTGCACGTGGTGTGCGAATTTTATTATAATCGGTTAAGTGGTTTAGGAGTCCATTGAGGACAAACATTGTGACACGAGATGTATATATATTAAGATATATTGTTAATAATGGGTAAAACTGAAATATTTTACCAGTTTATTTTATATATACTTCGTTAACGTTATAGTAGTTTATGATACTGTTGCATAATAAGGGTTCTTATAACACGAGTGTGTTTTAAAAAAACGAGCCGTAGGTGAGTTTTTTTATATTATCACACGAGTGTTATAAGACCAAGTTATGTACAGTGTCATACACTACTTTATCTACTCTCATACTATAATACATAAACTAATTTATTTTACAAACAAAACCAAACTTTGTTTAATATAAATGTAAAAAAAAAGTTGACGCCAAGACAAGGCCGCAAACATCGATTGCGCATGCGCGTTTCTTTTTTTTTTCTTGCGAATTGGCCGTTTTTTTTTTAAAGTAGAGGTTCAGGCCAGATGGGGATTGTATAGGTGTATCGTTATGATTAAAAAGTTATTTTATGATATAGGTGTCCATACAAGACCTGTATCGTAATAAAACTTTTTTTTTGGCCTGTGCGTAATGTTTGTCATAAGAGTTTTGATTTCAATTTTATAATCTTTGTATTATAGTATCAGAGTAGATAAAAAATATTATGGTATTATAAATAATCCTGTTTGAGATAAATTAATTACGAGAAGCATTCAGTTTACTTCGGCTAAAGATCCTTTCCACCACTGTCCAAAATCTATTTAAAATAATGATGTAGTTAGGTAATAATTAATGTGTAATGATGTAAAATTTATGCTAAAATGCTGGTTTATATTAAAAAATATCAGCTGGAAAGTTGCCTGTAACTTCATTACTTATTTTAATTAAAATATTCTCGTAGGCTTACCAGTAAATCAGTTTGAAGGGAACTTACAATATAGACGTCATTTCACAGCAGGTTCTAAAACCAATTAAAGTTAATAATCCTCTAATATAAAAGTCCGCTTTTTAAATGAAGTCTCCAGATTCGCCCTTGTTATCTTCTGAGTAGGATTTCTGGATTAGTTACTTAGTTATTCTTAGTCGTTAGTCATTTATGCTTTTCAAAAACGTAAAATATACATATGTTTAATATACTAACTGTTGACCGAGGCTCCGCTCGCGTGGATGTCGGTTATCACATGCCTATGTCCTTACTCAAGGGCTAATATACCACTATACCAAATTTCATCAAAATCGGTTCAGTGGTTTAGGCGTGAAAGCGTAACATACAGACAGACAGAGTTACTTCCGCATTTATAATATTGAGTATGGAAGTTATATAGATGTTACATGTCATATACCTATGTGATTGAAATAATCTCATCATCATCATTTCAGCGTTTTGCCCGGTTGAATCCAAGGTTTCTATCTTGGAGTATGGAGTCTGTTACTCCTCCACCTTTTGGTTAGGTTTGGTTTGTACGACTTTTATGGAACCTACTGCTGTTTAACCCACAACCCCGAAAATAAAGCCTGAGCTACCTAGAGCTTGGGACACGAGGATCATGCTGGGGCTCCATACACCCGAAATAACTAAAATAAGCGTTAACTATATAAATCATTATTTATTTACACCGTATCTCCATGTAGTATCTTATAATAAAACCAACCACTCCGTTGAAAGAACCATTAAAATCCTTTATGAAATTTTATTGTTATGTATAAATTTACGCTTACAATATTTTAATAAAGTGAATATAAAAGGCTATACTTACTTACCTACCTTCGTACTCAAGATATTTCTAAAAGACTATACAAATTTGGTTCAGTGTATGAAATTACTGGGAACTCAGAAGTGTCAAAGCAACCGAATTATTGGCATGATATGAATACTACCTTGTCATATTAAGCCTCCAGTATTTGATCTATAGCCATTCCTTTGTTTCGGCCACAGGAATTCATGTGAGCAGTTCTATGTATTATTATATTATCGATATCTTGCATTCCAATTTGATCTAGTTCAATACGGGTGCTATCGGAACCGATGTACATAAATGTATGCAATACGTTCATTTGAATACACATTAACGTGCGCCTAAATATTTGGATGACATTGTAATTCATTGTATGTCTCAGTTATTTAATAATTTCCGCCCAATAACTTAGTAAGTAATTGATAAAGAAGAAATTTAATGTTATTAGGGCATCGTATATTCTGTATGGCTTTGTGCGACACTACTTTTAATACTTACTTTATTTTTCTTTAATTCTTAAATTTATGTAATGTTCCGTACATGTCTGTGCAAAATAAAAATATTTTCTTTCTTTGTTTAAGGGACATTTGATGCTCACATTCATGTTGTTCTATAGAAACCTGCAAATGTGCTATTGGAAAAATCAAATTAATTTCGGATTAGCATACGTTTCAGTTGGTAATCCGATAAAGCAAAGAGATACTACAAAATAGGAATAAAATATTTCCGAACTCACTGTGTTTGCGATACGTTATTCACGCCTCAGATCACGTATGTACAGTGAAAGCAATTATTCCATAGAGAAAGTATGTAGGTATATTATTTATTGCAAGCTCACCGGACCATAACGCGGCAAGCCGTTGTAGAGCAGCGTTCAACAATATTGGAATAGTTTGTTTATATTTACCTTTCGACAGCCGGTATACAGTGTGTTTCGTTTTAAGAGCGGAGCCAATTGAACGATAGCTTAGTATAGCCAACACACAGTAATGTAGTGCTATTTGTAATGATAACTGTCCGGTAGAGGTTCTAAACGTATACCATATTTAATTGCATACGAGGCGGGCAATAGATGCCGAGCGTAATGACTTCTATTACGTAATATATTTTTGTTTCCACCTGTACTTTTTGTGAAGGGAATAATATACTCAGTATATGATCTATTATTATATGGATGTAATTATCTTGTTTTCTGTTATCTAAATTACATATATCTTACTTTTAGATAAATCCTTAATTATTATATGTAAAGGAAACATGCCATTTAAAATGGCTTTCAACTGAAATTGAACATAATAATAAAGAATAAAGAACAAGGCATAAAGAATAATTTTTAATACTTTGCTAGTCAAGTTCGATCAGATGATGACTGTCCTGCTATTTAATTGTTGACTTAAATAAACGCAACACACCACCACGTGAGAACACCATATGCAATTTGTAAACAATTGCCGTAGGCTTCAATATCGTTTCGCTTTGAATAGCCGTCTCTATCTATTCTTGAGATTTCAGTGTATAGACACGTAGACAGGTAGAGACGTATCCTATGATGCTACCGACATTTTCGGACCAAGGTAACCTAACCTAAATTAAACGATAGGTACCGTTTGGAAAGACCTATCTCGATTGTACATGTGTGTGTATATCCATTCTGCAAGAAACCCACGTATAACCCGTCTATTATATTATTGGATTTTAGACAGATTGAAGTAGTGATTGCATAAAAATTTAAATTAATAAAATTGATCGTTCGAAAAAATCATTTATCGATAAAAGAAAATGTAGGGATCATTATTTTATGTGGAATTATTATTTATTATCTATCTATACATAATAATGAAGCAGTAGATATCTCGTATTCGTACTCATAAATTTATTACAACAACGCACCTTCGATAAATTTTTACATAGTGACAAATAATCACTTACTAAAATGTTAATATATAATTTATTTTAAACAAAAATATTAAACTGACTTCTAGAGCATAAATGCACTGCATGAAATGAGTGTGTGGTTCTTGTGTTAAACTGCGCGTCAACACAATATAAATTGGCAGGCAGGATTGACATCTCAATCGAAATTTTACTTGTTTCGCTCGACACCGACTTCTTCGCGTATATTTATATTTTCGTTTGTATTCATTATTTATTCATTTTGTTTACTTTTTGGAACATTTTTTTTCTAGAAGTTGGTTTGGTTTTTTGTTAAATTAACTTATTTTTCCTAGAACTTTCGCTAGAACAAAGAAGATCACGGCTTTATTGACGCTGGAACAAACTTATACCGACTGTATGTGAGCTGTTTAAAATAGAATATTAAAGTGGATGATCTATAGTATTGTCTTTACGCTAATGAGGCAGATAAGGACAGTTTGTTAGGAGTTTAAGGTACGATTGGCAATGCATGATTACCTCAGTTACATGCCTTAATGACGTCAAATCCCATACATTGGTCCTTCTATTCTACTAAACGCCGGCCAACGAATTGCCACTTGTCTAGGGGGCAGGTGTATTTCTGCTTAAGAAAAGCCTACATGTTAATCAAAATTTTTAAGCTAAACGTTGCAGTAGTCTAAAAGTAGCTAAAAAGCGACACAATCATAAATAAACGGAGTCAGTTTTTAGTAAGTCAGGTTTTCCTTGATCCGAATTTGCGAAATGAAATTATTGACTGGGTAAAAGAGAGGCTTCAACTAATTAAATGCCTTTAGTGATTGGAAAGTAGATTTTTACCGTTTTGCAACAAATCCAAATGCAACAGTTGATTTATGACCAAATCGTAAATTAATACAAAATATTGAAATAATACCACTTTTTAACGGATTCTATCGCGATTTATTTGTTACTAGCTTTTGCCCGCGGCTCCACCCTCGTGAATATCGGTTATCGCGACCAAACATAGCATATGTCTTTCTCAAGGTCTAATCTACCCCTATCCAAATTTCATTAAAATCGGTTCAGTGGTTTATGCGTGATGGCGTGGACCAAGAGAAATAAGAATTCATTTTTATATTTATATACATACCTAGATTATTTACTTTAAGACTGACGTTTCAGCTACTTTACAGTAGCTATGTTCGAGGTTAGACTTAGGATGCTACTTTTCACATAGTTTGAGGTGTAAGTTAAGAATCATGATAAATTATTAGTGTTACTATTTACGCAGAATTAGCTCACTGTGTCGTGAGATCTTGCTGTTTTTGTTGTTTACTAGGTTTGATTAAGTGGATGATTGGATTGATGAGGGATGAGTGTATTTTAATTTCAATAGCCTCGTGGATCATTCTCGGTATATATCTATGCTCTTTAGCGAGTAGGTATCTGTGGTTTATCAAACCTTAAATAATAGTTGGTACCTTTTTGCACGTGTTTACATACAGCTGACTTTGTTGAGCGTTGGTGTTTTATGTCAGCTATGTGTTCTTTGACGCGAGTGCCAATGCTTCGCTTGGATTGACCAACATATGAGATCCAACAGTCACAGTCTATTTTATAGACCTCTGCATCTTGTAGAGGTAGTTGGCACTTGACATATTTAAGATGTAGCCAATTTTTTAAGTGACCCCTCGTACGTATGGTAGTACAGCAGGCTGGCATTCAACCATGGCTGGTTTTTCTCAGGATTTGTGAATTATGAACGGTTGTTTGAGGTCGTTTTCTTGCAGTTCTTGCTTGACATGTTGAAGCTCAGTTTCTGGTCACAGTTTTGTTTGAATAAAAACCTCCACAACATTTATTACACTCAACAAATCCAATAATCTTATTGAAGATTCAATTTGTCTAGAAAAATTCAATCCTACTTTGGAATAATAACATTACCATTGGTAATAAATTTGGGATCAGAAGTGTGAAACCATCAATTGGAATAACGTTAAACTAGTCTTATTACGTTTGTGGTAGTGTATACATGTAAAGTCACAACTTTTAATTGCTTCGTGAGGCTCGTACGCGCCTCATTCACGGTGTCTGCCTTCCAAGTCATAAAAGAACTTACTCTTCTAAACATAAAAGAGATGTACCGTTGAGTTTACGTTCCCTTGCAAAAATTCACAGCCACTGCACGACGTCGCCTTTTCAATCGGAATACTTTACGTATAAGGGTTTCGCGTTTTAAATAGAATATTTTAACACAATGGTTGTTGTATTCTATTTTTAAATAGAATGCAAAAAATAGTTGTATTTAAAAAATGAACGCAACACGCACTATATGTGAAGAAAAGTTTACCACTACCTCTTGGGCCGAAATGAAACTCATTTGCTAGTCGGTGCACCTGCTAAACTATGAAGCAGGGTTTCCTCTAAAGGTTGAAAGATAAAAATAATAAGCAAACTCCGATTGCAATTGGGAAATCGTTACGAGAATAATGAGGAGTACTTTATATGAAGAATAATTTTACATACACATCCTGCCAATAATAATTGTTTTTGACACAGCGATTAAGGATCTACAGGACACTTTTGCAGAGTCCGAGAACTTCTCAATAATAAAGTGCTATAAATGATTCATAATAGAAAAGTGCAAATTTGAGCAATGGAACCAAGAAAATCCAAAAGAAGTTTGATGTCAGATTATATTTACATTGTCATCATTCTGTGGTATACATATTATATCTAAAGTTACGCCAAGGTATACACGCCAGATTGCAGTGTTTAGACATATTTCCCTCGTGTAGGTACTCTAATATTGCAGAGTGAAGTAATCCGATTAGGTAGGTATCTCGTAGAGACGAGTCGTTGTTTAGGCCATCTAAGCATACCGGAATACGAAGCCAAGAGGCTGTCTTCCTAGAAACAGAATGTTTGAGTTAACTTCGAATAACGTTTGCGACATTTGGTATTAAATTGTTGATATTGGATTTCGATGTCTGCTCTTACAAAATTGGTTTGATCGTTTGATTGCTGATTATTCAGATAACGAGCTTTAAATCGTAAATGAGATTTGAGTGGCAATTGGATATTTGTTAGAAACAGAAAATATCAATCAATCAGATCAATCATTGTATTTAGCATCATTCAGTAAAAAGTTATTTCACTTTTCTTTTTGGCGGTGTCATTTCTCTTACCTACTGTGGTCTACTTGTGTCCACATAACTCTACACAAAACAATCTTACTTAACATTCAAATTATACAATAAGATCAAAGGACATTAATAGACTAAACAATAACAAATTACTTGACAAAAAAATATTTAAAAAATAATAATCCTACAACTTTCTTTTATGAAATATCAAAGATTTCAATACTTTCTTATATTGCAGCCTACACATGAGTGCTGAACGGGACAAACACCATTCAGCTCACTAACTACTGTTTGAGAACGACAAAGGGGTCGCCTGCACCTCCACCTAGTCCGTTACCGCCGTTCTGAGGGTCTCGATTTCGGCGCTTCCCGGTGGGCCATGGTCGCTTGTCGGTGTGACTCGGCTGTTTGTTGTCGTGTCTCAGACTGCTCCCGTCGACCAGCTCATTAACGAGGTCCTCGCTGGAGGCGGCTATTTAATTTTAACCACGAATCCGGGCAGTGCAGCCTATTCGGGTATTGGCGATCCCAACTGGATCAGCTACCCAAGTTGTTCTGCCCGCAGCCCGGTCTTCTTGTATATGTCCAGCCCTGGTTCCACTGCCGAGGCAGAAGCAATGGCAGGAGGTCTGGACGATTACATCGAGGCAGGAGGCATCCACGACTCGGCCTCAGCCCCCTACGGCCCCAGCAGTCTTCAGTGGCCCACCAGGTCCTCCCCACTACTGCCACTGGTGACTGATCCGGGAGGTACAAGTCTTCATTCATCTCCGGCTCCCGCAGCAAAGGAGCCTTTTCCTGCGACCTGTCCTGCGCACAACCGCCTTGTGGCGTCGGATTTGTTCTTCGACGCCGTCGTGGTTGCGGACGTAGTTTCCACGCCATCGATTGGTTGTTTTACACTCTCCAGTCACTCAGCCCCACACCAGGCGTCAGAGCTTGGGCTTAGGGATTTTATAGAAGTTTATTCCTCGGGTATTCGAATATTCACCAGACCTAACAGTTTAGGATTAAGGTCGGGTCGGACAGGGTCTTCACTAGTTGGTGTCCGTCCGCCCCTGGGTGTTATTTTTTATAGAGATTGCCTTCCTCGTAGCTCACTAGGAGCAATTGTTCCTGACCTGGGTCACGCTTACGTCTTGATCGAACGATGATTTGCATCAAACCGTATCTCCCACATCGAGACGAGGTCAAACCGACCGCTACTTGGGCCGCTCCCGCCTTGTAAGGAGGGATCCCTAGAATCCGTTCTCACAGAGCTAGCAGGCCCGCCATCCCACAACCCCTTCACTGTATGTGTTCAGCTGTCGGGTTATTCGTAAACAGTAAACAGAGGTACTAGAAGTAGGAGTCTAAGTCACCCTGTGTTATACCTTTACACAGTTATTATATAACGTTGAAGATGGTTAAAAGCGTCAGTAATAGTGTTTATTAATACTTTATTATCAGTAAATGTTCAAAATCATTGATAATATAGCTACTACTAATATTTCACGAGGAAATACTTGTTTTTCTCTTGACAGACACACACACACTTGAGGACAGAATTTGAAGTGCTTCGCAGGATAGTATACACGAGAGGAACAAAATGCACTGTGTTCATTTTGGACAGCACTTGGTCCAACTCCCATACATAGAATGTCAATGTCCTTTTATGGTTTAATTTAAACTAAAATTCATTTTTAAAACTAATTCTCAGTAACAAATGTCATTTAATTAGTATTTATAATTTATAGTTGCTGTATTTCAAAGACTGACAGCCTCCGTGGCGTAGCAGTAGTGAACGCGGCTGCTGCCCAGAAGGCGCGGGTTCGATCCCCGCTCAGTGGAAATATTTGTATGCATGAATATGGGTATTTGCATTAGTCTGGTCGTGCCTCGGAGAGCACGTTTAGCCGTATGGCAGTCGTTACGGGTAGTTGGAGCCCTCAAAAATCCAACAACTGGTCTAGCTGCAATGCTTTGATATCGCCTTTGGGTTGTGGAGGTCAGATGGCAGTCGCTTCAGGTTCCAAATTGAAAAGCTTCCGATGCGACTGGGATTAACGCTAGGATGAAGAAGAAGTTGCTGTATTTAAAACAGTTTAATGGTGTAAATGCTAAACATTAAAGGATATTCCGAAGTGCCCCTGAATAAACCCTAGCATATTAGGAAAGCCATATATACTCACACATTTTGAATAATAGATGCGCAGTACACTCAAGCCTATTAGTAGTACCTAGGTAAGTGCTTAATACAATTCTAACAAAGGGCCTTGTCAACAGCTTGATGTAAGGGAAACGTAGGCTTGCGGTTGAGTCTGCTGTCTTGAGTTGAAACTCAAGTTTCAGTTGGTACCTAACGCCTAATGTATAGGTAGGTACATAACAATAGACATAGTTAAAACGCTCGGATACTGCTACATTTGTGTGGCAGAAAAAAATATTGATTTTAAATTATTATAAATATATTAAGCTATGCATACTCACTCAAAATTTCTAGTCTATCGTTGAAGAATATTATAAGATCCAATATTCACTACCGCATCAGAGAGAGACCATTCAGGGTAAAACAGGGCATAAATCTAGTAGAAAACTTCAGGAGACGTTTTATCTATTCAATATTTATCATCAGAATGCCATTGTCTGTCACACAGTTAATTTCTAGCATGAACCCCTTTGTGAACTCCACATTTCAGAAGCATTCATTTTGCCACGATTACTTTTGCACTTATTTCTTTTCTTATCCATCCTAGCATTAGTCGCACATCCTTCCAAAGCCAGTTATTTTCTTTTTACCATTTTGCACGATTGTGTATTGAAAATTGAAGGCAACATGAGTCAAGATAGATACAAAAACTGTTTCCGTTTCATTGATATCGGTAAATCTGATTAATTATTACTAAACATCAAAATAAACAAGAAAATCGGTTGAGAAACAGGAGAGAAACAAGCTTCTAAGCATTCGCCTAACGTATATAGGTAATAGATATTATATTACCTTAACATTACCCGATATCATTTTGTGTATGAGTCCTTTATACTTTCACTATTAAATTATTCGTTTAAACTCAAAACTGAAGAATTTCTAGCCTGCTCATAGCGTACTAGCAGCTTTGACAAGTTTTCAGACGTCATACCACTTCTCTGAGTTCCCGAAATTGTATAGCTCCGTGAATTACGGAAGAATCCTTGTTTACACAACTTCGAAACTGGGAATTTAATTTTAGTTCCATAACATATCAAGACGTGCATATTTGTCCTTTTACATGGTATTACGTCTCTCCAAAGTTTAATGTGCACGTAATAGAAGTACAAGGATCCATCTTCACGAAAATTATTTTGTAGAATTTCAGATATATTGTGTAAGGAATATGGGAGGCAAATAACTAATTAAGGAAGAAATATGAACTGAGAAGGATGGCGAGGTGGGATCATAGGTGATGAGACTAATTATAACTCAAAAAGTTAATTGGAGTCTTGATTAAGGCTGCGGCGTGTGTAAATTGTGTCTGATTTATTTCAGTTATCCGAACTCGAATCTTTTCATCTATCCTTAAGATATTCCTTTCCATTAGTAGACGCACGTTTGTCGTTAACCAGCTTTAGTTTACTTATATCTTTGTGTCTTCCCTCATTATACGTAGATAATATATGTAGGATGTATGTATTGTAGCACACTCTCTGTAAGTCTCTTTAAGCTACATCTCTTGAGTACCATCAGGTGTGTGTGAAAAATTAAGAAGCAGGAAAGGCTAAGGTAAAATTTACGAACAAGTGGTTGTGGCCTCAACCCTACACCCTTTCTTTTCTTAACACAAGCATTGCGCTTATAGAAGGGGTTAACACTTAACAGAAATA
This sequence comes from Eilema caniola, assembly GCA_949126895.1. Classification (NCBI taxonomy): domain Eukaryota; kingdom Metazoa; phylum Arthropoda; class Insecta; order Lepidoptera; family Erebidae; genus Eilema; species Eilema caniola. The sequence continues at coordinate 12,773,160 of OX421471.1, read as the reverse complement.
TATAAAAATTGCTACACAACTTAAGTACGTGTATTAAACATTATTGACTTTAGGTAGGATTATGGAATGATGAGAATGTAAATAGTTGGGAATATTTTGACCCGTTTCCGTACCCAATCAAAATAGAATTAATCATACAAAATATTATTGAAATCGGTGGGTGCTTTAAAGATAAGCGTGTATAAATAAAGTGACAAGTGGTTTGTATGTATTTACATTGAAATCGGTTTACAGAATACATTACAAAGATATTCAACATAAATCAGCAGCCAAATCTTAAACGACCACTTTGAGATTCGTCCACTTCAAACCAATAACTTAAAACGGTTCAATTGAAAAGAAATGTTATCGGCGCAAATATATTTCATAGATTTAGTTGGAAAGTTAAAGCTTCGGGTGGCAATAAACGATTGCTGGAATAAAACTGAATTGTGATCCCAAGTTGGCGCTCAAAAAGACAAAGGTGCACTCCGATTTCAGTTGAACTTGTTTATCGAATGATTCAACTGTTATGTTGTTTGTTAACTAAGCTTTAAAAATATATGAATATGTGTTAAAAGTCTTAAAGAGTTCCTGTATACAGTAAAAAAACATTATAAAATTTTAATACGCTATTTGACAACATTAAAAAAATACTACAAATAATGGTCATCCTATCAGATAATAGCGTAAAAAGACATTTAAAACTATAAATTAAACTAAAATAAGCATATTTTTAGAGAATTTCGCTTAAAAATATCTAATAATTCTTCGAATTTTTGTCTGTTACGAAAACGCTCCGTGATCGATCACAGCACTGCTGACGTCACACGTAAGTAAACACGGCTTTGTGACAGAACAAAACAGAACAGAAACAAACAGTTTTGTGGATTATTTATAGACGTATTTGTACATTGTGCAACTACACACCATTTAAACACCATTTTATTCACAAAGTTTGAAGAAAACCTTTATTATTTAATTTGACTTCACTGCTTTAAGGTTATACATTGCGTGTTACGTCAGCGACAGCGTTTTTCGTGCGTTTTTGAAAATTTAAACTTTAACATCGATTTTTTTTTAAATATCGATGTAGTGTGCATATTATATGCTATGGAATAATTTAAAACGGTTTTCCAAAATTTGTCAAATACCGTATTGAGAAGGAGACTACCCGCCGGGTCCAGGTATAAGAATTAGGCCCAAAAAGAGTTCTGGCTTGACGTCGTGCAGGGTGACATTCGTGCAAATGGTCTCACTACCATGGAAGCCAAGGTGGACCTTTTCTTACACTTAATATGAAATGAAGTGTATTTATTGGGAGTGACAGGTAGGTAGGTAGTTCAAAACTCAAACAACTAATTAACAACAATACACAATAGACCACAAAATACTTGGTCAAATTTAAATGTAGTAAATAACACTAGAGGAGGGCCAGACCGAGAGGGATGGCCCTGGGTCAGCCGGGGTGCGAGGGATATGTCGCATGACAACGTCACCTTCGGCCTAGCAGTGCGACCCAGAGACGGCGTGCTGTTTAGTCGGTTCGAGTCCGACATAACCTTCCCCTCCGACTCCGGAGGGGTGGCTATCCGTGGGGATTTCCCGTACGAAAAAAAAAGCTAATTAACTTTCGATCTTTTCCTTTTGGGGAATACACAAGCTCTAGCGTATAGAAAGTAGGTTGTAAGAAGGTAGGTTGTTACAACGGTTCTTTTGTAAGCATAAAAAGATTCTTGATCAAGTTAGAAGCCGAATTTGTATCTTATATAAAAGAACTGCACTAATGAATCAAGGTATTTTCAGTACGCTCTTTATCATAACTTACTAAAATACTTTTATCGAGTGGTTTATATTAAAACAATTATGTAAATAATAAAGGACCAAAATTATTTTCATTATGCAGGAAAGAAGCAAGAATAAAATAAAATAAAACAACTAATACCTCACCCTGTATAACGACAGAACATAATCTAGGGAAACAGGGTGGGCATGTCACCTTAGAACTCGTGTCACTTTTCATTTAAATTAAAATTACTTAGCGCAGGAATGTTTTAGCGACTTTAGTGGCGTGAAATACAACACAGTAGGAATTTCAGAATACTTAGTAAGTATCAGCTTTTCTGTTATATGGGTCGGATATTTCCTTTTCACCGTACTTAACGGTGATAGGTGAGTGGTCAGACAGTGATTCAAGTGTTCCTAATCGTTGGTTTTCACCTGCTCCTCTCAAATTGCATGTAGGTACGTATTAGAAATTAAATATGATTTTTGTGAAATCTTGTGCTAGCCAGGCTATAGCTTAAACTGTTCTAAACCATGTTAAACTCTATCGTCCCTACTGATAGGAAACCTGTCCCCAGTAGATAGTAATAACAGAGCTTATATGCATGGTTTAAAATACTATTGGCATAGATTAGAAAAACTACACACAAACCAGTTTAGTTTCAGTTATATTTGTAGGAGTGCCTGATGTCGAGATAAATACCAAAACCAACGTATACATGAAAAAGATTGTATGTGATAGATATTTTACATGTCATGTTTATTTGATCCTGGAGTTATGAAATTACCGTGAATTTTTGACATACCTGTTTTATTATGGACGTTCTGTTACATAGAATAACATGAAAGGAATTTATATAAACGCGAGTGTATTATTTGAAATAGACGAATTGTTTGATACATAAGAGAAAATTGTAAAACAATGAACAGATTATAAATATAAAATGTTTATACATTTAATGGTCTATTTATAAATACTTATCTACTGGTGTTACAAATTACATCGTACAAAAGTCATTTGTAGGTTTACGCCTAAATTTTATAATAACGTTATCGTTGAAACCGTTATGAAGTCGACACCTTTTAATTTTTAAACCTCCAAGGAAGCTCGCAATTGCCCATAGACAAGTTTAATTCCTCCCAGAGCGCAAAAGAAATGACCAGACAACTCTGCCAAAATGAAAAGAGGCTTGATTTACAACCTGCGTAAACCCGAGGCCGGATCTTATTAACATTACTTTTTATATCACGATGGGTGTTAACAATGTAGAGTGAAATTTAATTAAAACGTAGCAAGTATTAACTAGCGCCATTAAACAGCATGCTTTATTTACGTAACAACTACGAGTGGAAAGGAGTAAATTACAGAATTACAAGACTACGATACCTTCATTACTTCAAGTTTTTGTTACTACTTAGTTCGAAACAACAGCAAGTGAGTTTTTTCATTTTGGGATCAGTCTTTGTAACATTTTTTTATTGCATAGGTACCTATATCTTTATCACTTTTGAAAATGAAGCCACATAATAATGTAACCCGGGTAATTCGAGATGGTTGTAAGGAGTGATACGATACCCCATAAATACAAATCTTTACAGTCATTTTTTTTTAAACTTAGATACAAAATAGATTGATAATACTTTATTTGTTCTTATTTTTTACACTTAATATGAAGAAGTTTTATACAAAAATATGGTAGAATAAACATTTTAGAGCACTCATATTGCACATAATGTTGAGGTTTAAAAGCTAAAATAACCATATTTTGATAGACGATCTTATATCAAAGTTCGGTAGCAAGAAGTATACGAAGTCTTAGCTAGCTTTTGTATTTAAAGATAGTTCATAAAAATACGTTCGTACGTAGTTCATTTTAAGAATTTATATATAACAAAATAATGTAGAATTGGGACAAGGAGAAGGTTGTGTAATTTGGCCTGAAGTGCCCGCGGCAAGACGAGGCTGTATGTGTCCCTACATGCGAGAATAGAGGCCGCTTCTTTATTTATCTTTAATTAAGAAGTCCCAACTCAGTTAAGTGAAATAAAAGTATTATTCGTACCGCTTCGAGCTTTTTTTTAAGGTTGTCTTTCGATTAATGGACTTAGATGTCATTGTATATACCTACTTCTGGGTAAATACGTTTTCGTGAATATAATGTCAAGGTCATGACTCATAGGAAATTAAGTATACGTAGGTATATTTGTTCTTAGCTACTTGGATAACAGCGAGATTCAGGGAACATTCAAATCGATCGTTTAAAAGGTTTATATATACTTAGGTATGATGATCCGTCAAGTTGAAACCCCCTTAGTAAAATTAAGTGTAGTTTTAAAGCAAAAGGCCATTATTACAGTCTATGATTAGACTCCTTCAATATATGATTTTTCATGCTCACTTAAGGAACCCCTTTTTATTTGAAAAAGAAAGGAAACACATGGTGAAGAATTTTAATTCATGTGGTTCGTACTAGAATAATTTGCACGAGTTGACATCTACTATACACGTGTTGTGCTAGATGGAAAAGTGGAGAAAGGAGGGGAAGGGAGTTGACTTAAAAGCGGCTCTTGGTAGAGGCAGTCAAATACTATGGATAAGGCAATATTTCTTTGTGACTGCAAAAGCTCGCATGTCTCGACTCTAAACTCCCAATGTTCCATAAAATAAATATAGTGGAGAAACCTCTCTTCTAAATATTTTGAAGTGAAAACTTCTTTAGCGGCGTTGGATGGGTAAAAAATGTTAAACTCGCGTCAGGATTAGTTGACCTTTGAACCGTAACCGACGACAACATTACAACAACTACAGATCGTTTATTTTGTTAAGTGCGTCAAGAAGCTTTGTAGATTCGCGGTAAACGCTTCGACTATAAGTCTTTATGGTTTCAGATACTACCGGGTTCGAACCTGAGTATCTGACAGTTTTTGTGATTATTTTTTCTTTTTGTAATTCATTACTTTTTGTGATTATTTTTTTCTTTTTGTAATTCATTACTTTTTGTGATTATTTTTTCTTCAATATTCATTCATTTCTTCTGACAGAAAATTAGTGATAGGTTCTATGATTGGCGCTATATTATAGATATGGTATGGTGTATTCTTTTTATCTTTTTCTCTGTATATAACGAAGAAAGAAAGAAAGAAAAAGTTTTCACTTCTGCCGGCACTCCCGGAGTGCAACCCGTCTTTTTTTTCTTAAGAACTGTTATATCTGATCTCTATTAGCATAATAGTAGTCATTGCTGAATTAAAACCACAACTTCTATTTTGTCAATATACCTCTGCCTGCCCCTTCGAGGATTTACAGGCGAGAGTGTATGCATATGAAAGGAATTCTATATTTCTCCTTATTCGTAACATTTATCCCGGGCTCATCCGAAACTCCTACTTCAGAGTCCAGGGTCCGTTTTTCCCTTCTCCCACACTGTAAACTAAACCTTCTAACTTCTATATTTACCGATCGAGAAACGCGTCTATTAAATTTGTATCAGAATTTCTCGCCATCGACTTTCAGTGAGGTAATGTAACGTTACCTTTTAGTCCCTTGGGCCGTGCCATCACGCCCCACTTCACGGCTGGAGAGCACCGTTGCGGTTAACGTAAGGGTAGCTAACCATTGGAGCGACAAATATTTTTACACACCTATACATCTAATAAAAAAATTATGGTCTTTGGACAAATTTAGATAGGGGCTTACCATTTACTAGGAAAAACATCAAATTAATTGATGGGCCTAGTGACAGGTTTCGTGTATGAGACCCCACTTAAGACCCCGCTCTCTTATTGTAGTTTACAAGTTTGGCGTTACTGGTATTATGAATTGATGATTTTGTGAATTGATATCACAATAATAAACACATTTACATAACGCGATGCTAAACCTTTAAGTGCGACCCAAGCTTTCGTTAATGCCTTTTACCAAGAGTAATTCTTGATACAAAGTAATTTGGACGACAAAATACTTCTTTGAACCCTCTTATTCAGTCGAGATAAAAATGTTATATACAAAGCCTATACATTTGGGATAGTTAGGTAATATTTCCAGAAGCTACTTGGGTACCTTTAATCCCTGGCCACACTTGACGTCTAACATTCTCGAGTGGATTCACAAACCGAAACGTCTTTTGTGTTACACCGAAAATTTTCTCGAGGATCTTTTTCAACAGTGCCTTTAATAAGCATCTGTGCCCGGAGTACTTTTTTGGCACTCGAGCTTGAATTTATATCTTGGTATTGATTTAATGTAATATCAAAAGAAATGTTGACTTTATAATTTGAAATCCGGTGAATGTTGATATAAAAATAAGTTATAACTTAGTGAAATAGACAAGACAAGTATTATACAGAAATGGTCTAGACTAGATCATTAATAGTTACTATGTTCCGCAATATAATAATTTTTTTGATTTATGTGGATATATAAATAAAATATTTCACATTTACACAAGTACAAGTAACGATCAACAGAATTCAAGATTTCGGAATACGTACATATTTTTTTTAGTCGGGTAACTGTTCATTACTTATTTATATCATATCCCTATTTTTTGGTATAGTGACAAACTTAGCATTATAACAGTACCAGAATATCGAACATTTCAATAAATTAATAGCAATTATGGTGAAATTTTTGTACAAACGAAGTTAACCCTGTAACCATGATTTTGGAAAAGCAAACGGCATGTCGGGCTCAGTGTAAATAATAAAAAAATCATCAAATTAATCGCGATCCTTTAAAAATAGTTTTATTTCAGTGTGTGAACTGCCGATAATTCCATTTCAAGGATGAAATTAAATTGAAAAATTCAGAAAAATATGTATTTTACGTAAGTATACTTAAATATAATATTCAAAAACATAACAAAAACTATGAAGACATTGTCAGGTAATAGTGTCAGAGTTTGGACATGGGTTGCAAAAAGGGTCCGGAAACTAGACAGATGTCCGTGGAATAAAATAAAATGTGAAATAGGGAAGTTGCAAGTGTATATGGATTGACTGAAAACTGACTTTCGAGATTGGCAACGTTTATCCTTTCAACCTATAGATTAACCCAATTGAAATGTTCATTTAACTTGAATAAACCATTACATTTATTATTTTGTCATACATTTCTGAATGGCTAAGGAGTAAAGCTCCTCACCTGACCTGAATCTGTTTCCAGAAAACTATTGGATGAACTGAGCATCTTCAGGTTTCGAATGAATAGATTTCTTCTAAGCTAACGTATTTTATCGTAGGCCATATTGTCAAGCGATTCCAGTAGTTAAGAAATAGGTCAAATAGGTGAGACTTATATGATAAAACCTACATATTTCAAATATGTTAGAATTTTAGAATTTTAGACGGCTCATTTACTTAAGAAATTTTATTTTAAACATCCTGGTTGAAATCATAACATTATCAGATGAATCTATTAATTTTAATTAGTACCTCTGTAAGAGGGTTCAAAACTTATACCTTAATCAACCTCAAGTTTATAGCACCTATAACTTTCACGCAGTATTCAATAGTTGCGTATGAAATAATCTTATTTCAATAGTTGATAGTAATACTACTAGTGATACTAAGTTTATATTGTCACTTGAAAGTATATTTTATGCGTACCCGAAAATTATTTCGCAACATTTTATTTTACTCGACGTAGTTGAATTTGGGTGTCTGTAAAAGATTACGTTACATAAATATAATAAAGATACCCGAAATATCAGATGGAGCAAAGGTTGAGACAAGGGTAGGTATGTGAAAGAACAGATGTAGGTAAAACGTATAAAAATATTTACACTTCGGGAACATCGCGTCTTTATACTGATTGCATTGAGATCTTTTCAAACGAGACAATCTAAAATATATTATAAAGATCGATATTTTCTTTCCAGTTCATTGCTAAGGCTAAAGGAAGAAGGTCTCGACATTAAGAAAAATCTATCAGTCACCTTTGTGTAAATGAGTAGGTATAGAAAAATTAACGATTGGAAATACTTTGACAAAAAGGAAACATTTATCTTTAAAATCCTAACATTACATATTAATATAATCACGCCTTTCTCCCTCCGGAATAGACAGAGATGACAACCATTCGGAGACAATATATTCATGAGAAAAAAAACATTGTAGAGGTATGTAGGTACTTACCTTATGGCTATTTCAATATCTACTAATGAATAGCCGCGTGGTTCCCGGCAGAGTAGAATTTGGGCCACCCCTTCTCTTCGCATGTGGTGTCGTACAAGGCGACTAAGGGATAGGGCTAATTAACTTTTACAGCAGACAGATATGTACAGCCCAGACTAGACTCAGCCTCAGATGCATGGCTCGAGTCAACAATAGTGCCCGGAATACGGCAATAGGCTCACCCCCTATTCGGTGGGACCGAATACAGATTGGTGAAATGTAGGTGTTAATTCACCTCTGCCTAACCCTTCGAGGATTAAGGCGTGATTATATGTATGTATGTACTAATGAATTTGAATTAAAGTTTTAAACATTTTTCATGCTAAATATTCAAAGCGATTTAAATAGAAAAAATTGAATCGGTCTAGACGGGGTTCACGGGTTCAAACCCCGCTTAGACCTATACATTTTTTTCAATTAAAATCAATCTACTGATTAATTCAATGACAAAATAAGTGAGTTCTATAACAGAAAAGTATGGATGTGACCCACGGTGCAAGAGTCTGATTCACACTTCTGAGAATTTTTAATGCCATTTTCACAGTTAAGGATTCTCACACTGTTGCGGAGTGCCATCAAAATACAATCACAAAGTTCTTAATCCTTGTATGTATGTAGTACAATGTATATAAAGTACAAGGATTAAGTACTCATAAGTATTGAAATCCTGTTAGCGTTAAGATTTTACATAAAGAACAAGCGGCGAAGTTTGTAGACTATTGATTTGTTACATTAAATACATGGGTAAATTAACGCTCAAATCATAGTCTCCTTGTCATGGTTTTGCAAAGAGAATACAGCATGGAGGACGACTTTAATAACTAAATACTTGTTTAATTTTTTTATAGTAGTTTATTAATTTGCATGATGTTAAATCTTGTTTCGCTCATACAAATACAGACAATAAGAGAGTTGAGGTATTCCATGAAACGTTTTCGTTGAATAATTAAGCAGACGTATGCATGGCGCGTATGAAGCAGGCTTTATAATCCCAATACTGATTTGAGTCAGTCAAGGGCTGAAAATTTAAAGTTAGTACACATTTAAGAGGTCGATTAGAAAAAAAGAGAACTGATTAAGTTTTGGGCATGAAACTCGTAGCACTGCTACGAGGACTTAAAAAAAATATTTTAATGTACAAAGTTTCTATACTCTTCTCCATTAGGTAACAAAATTACAAATATCTGCTATATAAACTACAGAATTTTATACAGTTTCTGTGAAGTGCTAATCTATATTGTTTGAAACCGAATCAAATGCGACGACCCCTTTTATTAGCCGAAACTAAAAGCCTGTCGAATCAAATTTCGCCATTCTCCCCCTAAAAGGGCTGCTATTTTCAAAGGGGTTATTTTTGTGTACATTTATCCATGATGCTGTTAGTTCACTGAAAGTTTAAATAATTTTGTTGTAGCTTGAATTTGATATGCTGTACTTTTGCAGAAAAAATGTATTTTATCTTTTTTGTTTTTGAAGTGAAAACTTCTTTAGCGGCGTTGGATGGGTGTAAAATGTTAAGGAAGCGTCAGGATTAGTTGACCTTTGAACCGTAACCGACGACTGACGTCATACAATATTAGGTACAGACTATCTATTTTGCAAGTTACGATAGATAGCGTCGTAGCTTAAACGGTAAGCACTTCGACTGTAAGTCCTTATAGTTTTAGATAGTATCGGGTTCAATCCACCTGGCCTTCAAAGATGTTTTGTGATTGTTTTTTCTTTTTATAATTTATTACTTTTGGTGATTATTATTTCTTTTTGTAATTTATTACTTTTTATGATTATTTTTTCTTTCTGTAATTTATTATTTTTTGTGATTATTTTTTCTTTTCATAATTTATTAATTTCTTCTGACAGAAAATTAGCAGAAAATAAGTGATAGGTTCTATGATTAGCTCTATATTATAGGTATGGTATGGTATGTTCTTTTTTATCTTTTTCTATGTATATAACGAAGAAAGAAAAAAGAAAATGTTTTCACTTCTGCCGGCACTCCCAGAGTGCACTCCGTCTTTTTTTATTTGCTAGAGTTACTTAATCAGATGATGCTATGCTGAGCTTTGATGTTAAAATTTTTAATTGCTTTTCATAACAAAAAAAAAAGATGCTATATTTCAACAACTCGTTATTTTACTAATGCGTTATTACAACCTTGTTAAACAAAAATAAAGCAGTTGGTGTGTGAATAATATAATATGGTAATGAGTATACTTTGTCGAAGGAAAGATAGTGAAATAAATCAACCCACACTATTGTGGGTTTGACTACGCTAATAAGTCAGATTCTCTCTGAATGAACAGTTGAAGTTTGATTTGAACAATAAATCTATGTAATATTGTGTAATGTAGTTTAATGTAATATTAAAAAGCGAAATACCACTTACTGATTATTCACAATATCTCAGAAACTATAACACCTACAAACTTGAAATTTGGCAGGTAGGTTCTGTATAGGGTATAGACATTCACAAAGAACGGAACCTACGAAACTTCACCCCTAAGGTAGTAGAATGGGTGTTTGAAGTTTGTTTAAAAGTCCCATTTTTTTAAGTAAGAGACTTGAAATTTAATACCATGTATACTCTATTGAGAGTATGCAGGTGTCCTAATGATATTGCCTTAGAAATAAAACACCTTTTGTGGTTAGAACAGGGGATGGTAGTTTTTATGAAAGTCTAACTCATTCTATGTACGATGTCGCAGGCGGTTGCTAGTTCTTTTCCTAATTCTTAAGTTCTCTAGTATTACTGTTTGTGATTTCAATAGTAGGGAAGCTTTCATGCAAGTGGCAGTTGCTTTCAAATAACTGTGACTTGTGAAGCTTTTAATCCTGTCTATCGGCGATAAATGCTAATTCCATCCGAACTTCGGCCACAAACAAAAAAATTCACCGCTTGAGCGTGCGGGTAAGAAAGCTCCTAGGACTTACAGTTTCCATCTTAGAATATTATGTTGGTTAAGTTTTAATACTATAGAGTATTGTTGCCAAATGAAAACCTTAACTACCTATATTTCATTCTACCGTAATCTACTGACAAGCATGACTAGGTATAGATATATAAGTACTAGATACTTATTTGTAGTCATGTCTGTCAGTAGATTTAGATTTGGCTGCTCCACCCGGTTATCGTGACTAAATATTGCCTATGTCCTTTCTCTAAGTCTTATTTACCCCTATAATATATATTTCTAAAAAATATATATAATTTCTAATTTATTTAATTATATTAAACATCAATTTATTTATAATAATAAATAAATTGATGTTTTTGTTTCTAATATAAATAAATTATATATAATTTCATCAAAATCGGTTCAGTGGTTTAGGCGTGAAAGACGGACAAACAAACAGACACACATACACTTTCCCATTTATTACAGCACAAACTTTCAGTATATAATATGGCAAGTGATTAAAACATCATATGACCAGGTTTTTGTTCTTAATTCTTGAAAATACTACAGATTATGAGCCTTATGAACATCATTCAACAGACTCACGCTCATGTTAATGAACTCGATGCTGTGGTTTTCCCAAGCGACTTCAATCGGATTTTTCAAAGACAGGTTTTAGAAAGTTTTTACTTTTTTTTTATATGACACGTCAATTTTGACTTCTCTTCGCCTGATCGTAAGCTGAAGGCAAAGTCTAAGGAAAGAGGGTCACCATTACATACACGTACCATGTTTACAATGGTGGCACTCAACTTAACGGCCTCATCAGATGCTTTTTCACACTCCGCTTAAAGGACCCGGGTCGGCAATACGAGTGTGACTCCCCGCACACGTCCATAGGCCACGGCGACCACTTCCCACCTATCATTATTATTTCTCTGTGGGGACACCAGAGACCGGATAGATTATCTATCCACGACTTCTGCAACTTGTCTAGCACCTAAGTGGCATAAAAAACAGACTTATACGTCTAAACCCTGCGGAACACATTGAGTACTGCTCTTTATTGCTTACTAGCGATCCGCCTCAGCTTCGCACGGGTGGTAAACACGTTCCCGTGGAAATCCAATATAGCCTATGTTACTCAGGGTGAACGTAGCTTTCCAATGGTGAAAGAATTTTTGAAATCGGCACAGTAGTTGTTGAGTTTATTTATAACAAACATACAAATCTTTCCTCTTTATAATAGAAGTGTAGATCATACAGGGTCGTGGATTAAGCTCTTCCGAAAGGCCAAAAATGTCAGTGATTTCGTTCATACATTTTAGTATTGCTTCAAATTTTAAGGCTTTTAATACTCTACTTTACACATCATGTATTATTTACGCAAAACGCTATTTGCCTAGTATATTTTGATTCAATAAATTCATTTCAGCGATGAAGCAATTCCTCGTATTCAAGGACCCTAACTCATCTTGTTCATTTATCTGAATATTGCAGTACAAAATAAAATAAAAATTGCTGATAGGAAACAAAATTTTATCGCAAAATTTACATATTGAATCAATTAAGCATCGCGCATTAATGATGCAAATTGGCAAATAAGCTATCGTTGGCCGCAGAATTGGTTCATCCCGTGAGGCCGCTAAATAAATAGATACTCACTCAACGTACTGATCGCTTTCAATACAACTACGATACTATCTACAAACATACTTAATTAGGCGGTATTTAGGTCTATTATCTAGCTTTATGAAGGGGCTTTCAAGGAGATAGTATTACAAGAAGACATTACAGGATTATATTACAGGAAGCTAATTGAGGAATACTGTTGCTGTTCTTATTACTTATCCTATTATATTAAATGTGTTGTTATTGTTGTTTTTGTTTAAAAGATGTTTGAATGTTTGTTACTCAAGTTTGCTCAAGCGGTTGAATGAAACTAACTGAAACTTATTATAGGGAGAGATTACAGTCTTAAATAACATAAACTACCTTTTAGGTCTGTCATAGGCTATTCATACATTGGGGAAACGGCGTGGTTACTGCTGTGAGTCGTGTCTACAATCAGTATACGCCCACGAAAGTGGCCATTTTAGATAGTGAAATTAAGTGGAAAGCAATACCTAATTGATTTAGTCCCATGAGTCACAATACGACACTTATGATAATCAGAATCTACATTTAAATTTAATCTTTAATTCACAATGCAACAGGTTGACTTAAGAGAAAACAATACTCATAGGACACTCACACATTATGAACACTTTTGGTTTTTCAAATGTTCATGAGTTGCGATATTCGCTTACGCTTAGGAATATCTTGTAGTTACTGATTTCTTAAATAAAAAAAAGAAGTCTTGTTGAATTAGCTCAAATTAACGCTTAATAGTGTTATAAACGCTGAATAATATCTGGTCATATTATGGAAATATGACCGCTGATCATTTAATGCAACATGCAAATTCGGTTCATTGTTCCAGATTATCTAAATTATGAGTATTTAGGTACTTCTGTTAGAGCGTTCATAATGTTATTGAACAAAACAATTAATACAGCGAACATTAACAATGTAAATTGACGAATAAGCTATCATTGTTCGCTGAAACCGGGGTACTGCCGCAAAATAAACAATGTACAAAATAGGGGCTTATTTTCTTTATAGAATTACTTGCCAATTTTCAGATTGAAAGAAAACATTAGAATCTTCGGGTCTGCTGGGAATATTTAAAAACATTAATATTGTAGTAACATATTTTTTTGAAGTGAAAACTTCTGTCGCGGCGTTGGATTCGTAAAAAGTGTTATACTCGCGTCAGGATTACTTGACCTTTGAAACGTAACCGACGACTGACGTCATACAACACTAGCTACGGATTGTTTATTTTGTTAGGTACGCCAAGAAGCTTCGTAGCTTAGCGGTAAGCGCTTCGACTGTAAGTCCTTATAGTTTCAGATACTACCGGGACTGACCCCGGGCTTCTGATACTTTTTTGTGATTATTATTTCTTTTTGTAATTTACCTATTACTTTTTGTGATTTTTATTTCTTTTTGTAATTTATTACTTTTTGTGATTATTATTTCTTTTTGTTATTTATTGGTATGGTATGGTATGGTATGTTTTGTTCTTTTTATCTTTTTCTATGTATATAACGAAGAAAGAAAGAAAGAAAAAGTTTTCTCTTCTGCCGGCACTTCCGGAGTGCAACCCGTCTTTTTTTATATAGGGCACGTCAATTTGACTTTACTTCGCCTGATGGTAAGCTGAAGGCAAAGTCTCAGGAAAGAGGGCCACCGTTATATACACGTGCCATGTTAACAATGGCGGTATTCAGCTTGTAGGCCTCATGTGATACTTTTTCACGCCCCGCTTAATGGTTTTCACCATATTTTTAATGGTTGAAAGTTAAATCAAATCCAAAACATTATGTTAAACAACTAACCTCATGTTGTTGAGTATATATATATATATATATATATATATATATATATATTGACAACAAAATCGCACAAATTAATATATACAACATAGTTTCTTTTTGGCGTTGTCACTATAATAATTTAATAATATATTGTTAATTTTTAAGTACTTTCACAGTTTATTCACTTATAATTTAATGCGCGTATTAATAAAACTTCCAGTTCAAGTCTAGAGATAGCGTAAAGTTATGAGCACACACTCCAGCTGAACATATCAGTAGAGCAATTCTTGCGGTTCGTACAGGGTAGGGAATTCGAATATTGCTGCTATTAATCAGATTTCAGAGAACGGGCGCCGTGACCAAGAAGAATGGCACACCAAACAATAATACCACGACCTCACACACCTCCACTTCAAGTGTTCTATGTAATGTTTATACGTACCTATTGTAGGGGATATGCTTTATGAGAATCGTCTACGAATATGTATAATGTATGTTACTATTATATTGTTGTTCAACCTACTTACTCAATTTTATACCAGTTCCCATTTTGGATTTTGATAAAGGATATTCGGGGCAAAATGAATATCATTGAATAAAACGCATAGAAGTAGTATTGAGAGTACCTCTTATTATTATGATCTAACCCTGTAATAAAACATAATATCGCAGTTAAATTGTTGCTTATATATGGCGAAATTCACTAAAGTTCAGTCTTTAATAAACTCATTTCCTATCATTGATAAAATCCGCTCTAACTCGTAGTAGTGTACCAATGTAATATTATTTCGAATAAGGTTTTTGTATCTTCAAAATCGATAACATAAACAGAATTATATCCCATTAATGCATAACATAGTTACGTAACGTACCCATAATACCTCCCAGTTGATTTCTATCCACTACCAACTGAATTCTGATTTTCAATTTCTCTACGTATAGTAGATACCCGTAGGTGTCTAAAAGGGTAGTTACTAAACAACAAAGTTGCAACTCGAAATCAGTTTCACAGTTCGGTTCAATTAAAAACTGTCGATATTCAAGAACAGGTCTGACTTCCAAGTGGTCCGACGCCAACTTACCTGCAGACTAAATGGCTGACTCTGTCAAACTCCTGAAAATTAGTTTCCGGATTCTGATGAAAACTTTAATTGGTTTCTCAATGCCAACATATGGTTGATAGTGTTAGCTCAATCGAAAGTCTATGTGAGGCAATTCGATGAAAATTTAACAGAACTTCTGTAATGAGGAGTGTTTTGTTTGACATGTTAGTTCAAAAGTAAATAAATGATGGGTCATTTTCGCCGCAACTTCCGTCCTTTTGGTCATCTTTGTACCTACAAATACCCACACACATGTATGTATGTAGTACAAGGACATGTATGTAGTCAGGAGGGGATAAAAATGGTGGTTGACTTAAAAGTAATGTACGAGTACGGTGTCTGAATTAAATACTTTAAAGTTGTTTTAAGGTGTTTTTTTAAGTGAAAACTTCTTTAGCGGCGTTGGATGGGTAAAAAGTGTTAAAATCGTGTCAGGATCACTTGACCTTTGAACCGTAACCGACGACTGACGTAATATAACATTAGTTACAGATTGTTTATTTTTAGAGGCACTAAGAAGCTTCGTAGCTTAGCAGTAAGCGCTTCGACTGTAAGTCCTTATGGTTTCGTACGGGTACCGGGTTCGAACCTGGGCTTCTGACACTTTTTGTGATTATTTTTTCTTTTTGTAATTTATTACTTCTTGTGATTATTTTTTCTTTTTGTAATTTATGACTTCTTGTGATTATTTTTTCTTTTTGTAATTTATTACTTCTTGTGATTATTTTTTCTTTTTGTAATTTATTACTTCTTGTGATTATTTTTTCTTTTTGTAATTCATTAATTTCTTCTGACAAAAAATTAGTGATAGGTTCCATGATTGGCGCTATATTATAGGTATGGTATGGTATGGTATGTTCTTTTATCTTTTTCTCTGTATATAACGAAGAAAGAAAGAAAAAAAGATTTCACTTCTGCCGGCACTCCCGGAGTACAACCCGTCTTTTTTTAGCTGAAGTATTGTTTTTCCTGACTCTACATAGTTGTATTTAGATACCTAATTGAATTTAATTTTTAAGTAAGTGGGTTTACCATATCCATGAAGGAATTAGATTTAGCTTCTTTATCCGAAGTACTTGCATGAGAAATATATTGTGCACTGTAGACCTGCTATTTCGTTCACATAGACTTCGATTTGGGTTTTATTTTTTTAATCCTAACCCTTCAATACCATTGTGAGTAGTAGTACAACACAAAACGTAATAATAATATAATCAGGTTGATTACATATCTCAGCAGGGTATAACTGTAATGTATAGGGGAGACAACATTTTCTCGTTAAGCTAACAATACAGTTGTAAATTAACTTCACAGAGGCAGGTCAAGAGCTCTTCATATTTGGGTTGTTTTGTTTCAATTAAAATTGCACTGCAGTTCGTTGAAGCTAACAAATAATTACGAACTTGTTCGTTTGCTACGATGAGAAAACTTTGTCTCACAGAACTTGAAAATGATTTGCCACGCTTTATATTTACATGGAATATCGTGATGAAAAAACATCTAATGGAATTTTAACCCTTTTGAAAAACATGTCATAAACAATGTTGGGAAAATAAACACTTTTGTGAATATTCGGCAAGTTTTTTTGTATTCATCAAAGGTTTTTAATAATATACCTATGTTATTAAAAACAAAATACCCGGTATCATTACGGTTTAAAGACTTTGAAGTTTGTTTGAATTTCAAAAGTTCCCATTTCAAAAATCGAATTTTTATTATATTTTTCTATGGCAGTCTAATCGTAACCGCTGATCAAGGGAGGGTGGAACCCCTCATATTAGCCCCGTGTCCGGCTTGTGAACTCTATATTAATCAGAAGTTATATATTATTTAACAATTTTTTCCTTATACAAGATTTTACGTCGGATTTTATCAAAACCTTTTCACAAATTTTCTTCGTCTACTTTTTTCAAACTTTCAATAATAAATAAGTAGGTGTATAATTTTTTTAATAACTACTTTCTTCATGTATAAATCGTTTAAAAAATTGGTACTTTGTTCAACTGCAAAATGCACCAAAGCAAACATCCTGTAAATTCAGCAACTTTAAATTTTTAGTTGAAAATTACGGAATGTAATTTTTAATTTCATGTAAGTACCAAATGCATACTAGGTATTAAGACAAAGTTAGTTTAAGGGGATGCCGCGAACTAGTATAAAACAGTTTTGAGAGTGGCAGAAGCTAGATGCGTGTACCAGGATCATAGCAATTGAAAATGAAACGTGAGTATATGTAAGTTACATAATATGGATAGAAATAAACTGACTCAGTCTTATTTCAAAACATTTTGTACACTAACCCACATTTATCTATTTACCAAAATTCAATAAATCGTTACTTTAATAGAGACAGTAGACTGACATAATGTAGGAGACATGAAATTTGATATAGGACTGACGGTTATCTAGATTGTCAATCTAAAGTTAGATACCATTTATTGAAAATGTCGACAAGGCACAATATCTGAACTGGAACGAGAGGAAACCCTTACAAATCAAGTAGAAAGAGAGTAGTAATACGATAGTGGGAGAGAGATGTAGGGTAACCATTGTTAGGTGTAACGTCGGACGCTCACGGAAGCACTTGTCACTGTCACAAGAATGGTAACGTAGGGAGGTCCGTTCAGATAAATGTTGTTATATTACTCTCCTGATGTTATACAGATCTTTGACAATATGACAGCTAATAGACGTGACATGGTGTTCTCGTACCTACTAACACAGAGTTTACTCGAAGTCATTTTGTATACCTACCGTTTTTTTTAAACCAGAATATGAATCAGGGGTAATGCAAACTGTGGAGCACGTCAAAATCAAAAAACGTACGTACATGACTGTACGTACGTTTTTTTATTTTGACGTGCTCCACAGTTTGCATCATTGCTCAGACAAAATGACTGCTGATGCATCAGATCGATCTTGACGAACAAAGTATTCGAAATAATCTTTATGCCTTGGTTTTCCCCCTTCCTGTTAACTAATTGTTCTTATATTTGACATGATGCCCACCGCTGCATTCTATCATCGCACCACTCGACATAGGCAGGGAATTCATCCTCACACACTGCGACCGGAAATGGTGCGCACCGTGCGTTTTGAAAGGAACTTCATCCCACGCACGCTCAGGTTGTGGAATGAACTTCCTGCCGTGGTTTTCCCAAGCGACTACAATATGGGGTTCTTCAAGAAGGGTATTAAAAGGTATCTACAGGGTCGCTAGCACGATTGTGATGCCCCTGGTGTTGCAAACGTCCATAGGCCACGGTAACCACTTCTCATCAGGTGGGCCGTGTGCTTATCTGCCACCTAAGTGGCATAAAAAAACATATCTTTAGTTCGGCCAATAATACAATTTAAATCAAGAGGGAAAATGAACAAGAAGATAAAAGGTGTCTCGAACAAGTGGCTGACATTATATTTAAATCAATATAACAGTTTGTTTTACTATTGATATTTTGGTATTAAGCTCATTTTTAGACTGCAGTCAAGATTGTTCGAACGCTGACTGTGCAATGAAGTTGCTTTGGATTTCTTTCAGCGGGCTGCACGAAATGTCAAGTCAAGTCAAGCGGACAGAAATACAAATACTACATTAGCTGACTGTATTAGTCAGCTAATGTAGTATTTGTATTTCTGTTACATTAGTAGCTTAATGCATAAAAAGTCGGTTCCTGTGTTTAAAATAAATACAAGCTATTTAGCTAAGTTAAAAGGGACATTTTTAAAATAATCAAGAAATACACATAACACATAGAATATTAGTTTCCGTTCGCGATGAAAGGGAAACATAAAAACTATCTATGAGTAGGTGTTTTACGTATACACGTGGGTACCCAAGCGTACTTTTAGTAGTGTTTATATTGGAGATTGATGACACTTGGTGGAATCTACTACACATTTTGAATAATGATAGCACTTGTACTTTTCCAGACTTTATTTTATTTTTATTTTTAACCTGACCGGTTTCACCTCACGGCATGATCAAAGGTTTACTAAATACATAATAATGGTTTTAATCAATTATATTTCTAAATACTACATCTTTTATATGTGGGTAGTTTTAAAAATGTGTATACCAGGTTCAATTTTTTTCCCCAACATTTGGGGAAAATAATTTTTGAATTTCCTTTAAAGTTATTTGGTTTAAAAATTAATAAACACATTATAGGTACAACGCTAGTTGTATTAAAGTTGAATGTCAGATGATTAAATGTCAAAATTATAATTGAATTAAATTAAAGGAATTGTCAAATTGAAGAAGTCAAATGGACATATGCTTAATGGTACTACATAACATGAATTACAATATATAAAATATCAATTAAATTAATTAATAATTAGGTAGGTAGATGTCAGTTTAAATAGTAATGAAATTAAATTTTAAATACATTATTATAATTTAAAACACATTCAATCAATCAATAAGCCCACTGCAGTCCACTGCTGGACGTAGGCCCTTTCCCAATGTGCGCCATTTCGTACGATCCTCTACCTCCCGCATCCAGTCCCTCCCAGCCACCTTTTATAGGTCGTCGGTCCATCTAGCTAAGGGGGCGTCCTACCCTTCGTTTGCCTTCTCGCGGTCTCCACTCTAGGGCTCGTCTGCTCCAGCAGCCATCGGACCTTCGACTGACGTGGCCAGCCCATTGTCACGTCAGTTTGCTTATTCTGTGAGCTATGTCGGTAGCTTTGGTTGTTTGTCGGATAACCTCGTTCCGAATTCTATCCCTCAGAGAAACTCCAAGCATAGCTCGCTCCATAGCCCGCTGCGCGACTTTTAGTTTATGGACTAGCCCTACCGTCAGTGTCCATGTTTCGGCACTATTATTTAATAATCTAATGTTTGTGTACAGTAAAGTAAGTAAAGTAGTAAAGAAAGTAAAGTAATATTGTTTTCTTCTGTAATATATATTCATTTCTTTAGAAATACTCCCATTATTCTTAAGATTTACATTTACATTCATACATTTCTTCTTTAACAAAAATAGAAAGAACTTTAATATTCAATGAGTATTTTTGAATGTAAATCGTTTTCTTGCAAATTGTTTTGAATTATTAAAACAGTATTCTAATCAAGATTATATTTAAATGGTTATATAAAAGGTATTTTTTATATATTTCATAAAAAAATTATTCAATGGTGTCAACCTTCAAATTTTCTTGTAGTGGCCTATTATCTAGGTTTTATACAGTGCAAAATATTCTTACGATTTCTGATAGAAGGACTTTTGCACCCTTGCCACAGAATAGATAATAGTACTACATCTTGCGCTTATTATGTAAAGTGCGACACGTAATTAATGTCGCGTCGCATATTTATCGAAATTTCTGGTGTTTCTCATAAAATCGTGGCAAATTTAGCCAACAACGGAAAGAATCGCGTTTTATCCCGAACCCTGTTAAGTTTCTAATCCGTCGCTTTTCCGTCCGTAAACTTTTTCAATTTAATTATATAGTTTATGGATTACCAGTATTGGTTTAAGCGTAGTTACACAATTTTAGTAAGGATTTGTTACCTAATAGTAAATGATAAATAAACAATGAGTTTGTGAGTTAATACGAAAGTCGTTTCACACCAGTTTAGCTATACTATATTCTCATTAAGTACCAAATTAGTTATGTAAATTCTTCGAGCTCAGCATATTATTAGCCGTATCCTTTCAAGGGTCTAATAAATAAACATGAAGCCGAGGCAATTGAACCCACGAGGAACCAATTTGAACTGATATCTACTAAATGCTAATTTAATTTTGAATATCTACTGAATAGGGGTACAAAACATGAGATTTTCTTTTATGAGCTCAAGTGTTGTTGATTACTAAATTTTTTTCACTATTAAATAAACACACGGCCAAGGAGAAGAAGCCACTTTTACATATATTTTTGCATAATTATAAAGGTATGTGAAAATGAATCCTCGTCCATATTATAAAGGCTTAGATCCAAATATGTCAATCGCAAGTATAAGCAGTCTTAAAAGTTAGCCTTGCGATTAAGAGGTTTTTAGAACTACCTGTTTTTTAGTTAAGACCTACATTTTTAGGACCAACTAGTATTTATAACTTTATCTATTTACAAAATAATTTCGTCATAATTATTGCATGGCTCATATCAGTGTAAGTATAGAACACCAATTTGCGAGCTCATGTAAAGCTTGATGAGCATACCCAGCGTGGTGTTAGTTAAACCTGATTAAGCCATGTGTGACACAGTTTTGAATTGTTATTAGTTAGTTAAGCGAAAATGTTCCACGTTGGCATATACAGTTTCTTGAACGCAGATGCTTTAGGTAATTCATGAAATGATTAGCAGCGCACCTTTGTTTCAGGCTTGAATTTTTGAGATAAAAAGGAGCTTATATTCCAAGATCCCAGTGCTGCCAGATATCATTTATTTTAAATTGGCCGCCTGATCAACCTAGCAGGTAAGCATGCGATCATTGCACATAACGAGACACATTTCGTTCGTCAGAAAATACGTGATGTCTGGCAGCAATGGGATCTTGGAACACTATATTATATTTGAGGTTTTCAATTAGAAAATAGAAAAGCTTGAGAACTGCCGAACTAGTTTGTTTTGCAATGTTTAATTATTGCTTGGATAATTTTCTTTACGGGTAAATGTATCTACAGAGCAACCAATGAACTTCGGAAGTTATTCGTTAATAAAACAATAAGCTCCATGACTTTTGTCCAATAAAGAAATGCTTTGAATTGAAGGAATGTACGGCGTTCCCCGCAGGGGGAGAGAATATTTATTCCTGCAGCGTAACTGAGGACTCGCAATTATTGGGCAAATGTTTACTGAGCCGAGTGGCCTCTTGCTCTCTGCTCTGTACATGTGCCAAGTGCTTTCCCATTATAGAAAAGTACTAGTTGCTTTCTCACGAACTCACTGCTGCACAATGAGCCAATAAAGTGAGACTAATAGCACTAACAGCTAATAGCTGTTGTATTTACCTTTCTCTAGAAGTTTTCAGTCTTATCGTGAAGGTCAGTGGAGGTTTTCTTTGAAAATACTTAGAAGTACTTATAACATCATAGTTACCATTATGGGCGTTACCAACTTATTGCCATTGAAAAATAGCTCTTTATTCATCGGACTTAAATATAACACTGTAAATGTGTTAGTTGTGATGTTCTGTCAGGAATTTTTACGTATTCAAGACTGGGTCCCTAATTTCAAATGCAAACAGAAAATCTAGTCACTCCGTAAAAAATTACAAATATGAATAAACTGAAACCGCACTGAAGCCTATAACGGTTAGTAAAACGTAAGTAAAGATAACCGTGAAGTTACTTTTGTTGGGGTTCATAAGGAAATCACATGTGAATATTTTAAAACTTTCTTGAAGTAAACCTCGGAAAAAGCTCTCATGTGAGCATATAAATCTCGACGTGAAAGATAATCGGGTTGGCGGAACTGATTCGCTCACAAATTGAATAAGAGGCACGGAATATACCCCCGCGAGAGTGGGCGCCGGGAGTTGGGACGAGAGGGCGATATCCCGCTTAAACTGTGAAACACTCCACTTATAAGCTATTGCTCAGTCGTAATGAAATGTTAAAGTTTGTCGAAACTAGTGTTGTGTCAAAATTGTTCTCAAATGGATTATTAAGACGTACTGGTTTAGCTAGCGATTATTTGGAGCAGAGTTTTAGACACGACTTGGCGTTTGTTAAATGAGTTTCTAACAGTGATTTTGGTTTCGAGTTTCTTGCATGTTTTACGGGTATATTTTATGCATCAAGTATGAAACATAGCCTTTAGAGAAGAACATAACTCGTTGGTTACGCTAGAATCCTTTTATAGCGTTTATAAAGAAGTTGTGATTAGTGTAACTAGTCATCATTGCTTGCAAGTAAAGACCTAAAGCTTATTTATTACTCTTGTTAAGATTTTTAAATTATACAAAGCTTCAAGCCTGTGAGTGATTCTGGCAATATGTTTTGTAAAAATATGTATAGAATATACATTTCTATCTACTCCTATATTATTTTAGGTCTATATATTCAAATATAATAAATATTGAAGCGACTGCTTGAAAATTTTAAGTAGTACCCATATCAAAATAAAGTTAATAAAACACGTCTAATATGGAAAGCGTGTGAAGATTTTAGAAGATCAATACAAAATCCTTTAGATGTCTATTTGAGTTTGACGATATCTCGGGAGAGTATTTCATTACTTTTATCTAATTTAGCAACAAATCAAATCTTTCAATGAGATTATCCCGCTGGCGTCCTCGCGCTAGACGTGTCATCCGATAAGTTCCCGCCTTAAGAAAGCTGCACTTTTTCTCTCAATAAAATATGAATCAAATATTTTCCTAACTTATTAAGTTAATTTACCAGTTTTCAAAATATAATCGCATACATTTTTAGATTTGCTTCCTCAGAAATAATTAACTGAATGGTTGGGTAAGAAAGCGCTAGATTTCCAAATGGTTTGCCAAGAGAAATTTCATTACTTTATTCCGATTTTCGCTCGCTTTGATTTTTCTCGCCAACAAAAAGGCCAGCTAGCAGGCCGCCGGTGGTGGCTTTGACGGAATTAATTGAAGTTTTCGCGTGAAAATACTTAACTAATTAGCGGTAGTTGGTCTACGGGCGGCGGTTATTCAACGCGCAGGTAACTATGCAACTTCCTAACTCCGTTTCCATTTTTGCTTATTTTCTGTACAGAGATACTTACAAACAATTGCACGTTTAGGTGTTACCAATTTGTATTTGTTTCAGAAACATCGTGTGCTAATGTTGTAAGTCTATTTTTTGTATCTCCGAAATCGTTTTTGTTACGATGTGAATGCGTGTGTTGAATAACAAATAAGACCAAACAGTAAGTGTGGCGGAAACATTGAATGTATGTTGAGCATCGGTTTTGATTTCAACAATTGCTATTGTGTGTGGTTAATGTACTTACACATATTATAATATTATGATGTTACATAGGTGGATTTACGTTGATTATACATGCCAGATATTTAGGTAAAATGTTTTATTCTTCAGTAGATATATTTGTAAGCCTTTTTATTGAGTTTGATGAGTGAAAGAACTCGGGTCAAAGATCCACAACCTATTGCGCTTTAGAAAGCACATAAAGCTTAATCAATAACGTAAATATTATGCTATAAACAAACATAATACTTGAAATACCTACATATTGACGAATCAATGCTATGTACGTATGTAATATGTATTTATGCCTATATAGTATAGTACCTATACGGAATTCTCATAAACATCTTTCTAAATACATTTTGCTGCGTTCAATTATTTGGGTCATATATATTTCAGTAATGAGTTAATAAATTTAATGATAATATGCAATTATCTCGATAAATCTTTCATATTAAGAAGTTTAGAACCTTTAGTTAGCATTTTATGTTAGGGTAAATACTATCATTTTTTATTTTATCAAGTTACTGGATTTTTTTCTTAAAGCAATGGCCGTCAATAACTATGTTCGGCACCCTATCTTTATAAATTCAATTACATTACAGAATCACAGCAGTAAATTCTTCACATTATACGGGTACAAAAAGCCATGAGAACAGGGTCTCCTCATAAATATTTTAACAACTGGAACAACATCGCCTTCAATACACCAACATTCTGTACACCAAGCGACTAAGAGTATCATGTCAGGTTACAAAACTATCTCTAACGCTGGTCGCTGTTGTAATGTTAAGAATTTTGTTTCCACCAAAATACAAAATAAAAATAGAGTTTTATTTAGAAAAGGCAGGCAAATAGCTTCTCGGAAAATATTCTTTATACTACATAAAATTCTTCAGAGAAAGTTTAAAGAAAATATTTATAAAAATTTGAGCCTTAATTTCTGTTTGCAGGATGTTTTTGTAGCTTTGACACTTCGCCAAATTCTTTACCAGTCTAATAGGTAATTTGTACATTATTTTATACTTATGTCTATAACTCGCGAAGTACGCAGCCTTCGAGCTGGCTATATATCGTGGTGCCATTCGCGGTCGAGAGCATGGGCAGTGTAGGCCGGTGATTAAACAAAAAACTTGGACGCCCGCTCCGGCTCGTACCTGGTGCAAGGGCTAGCTATTGCGATCCGGCGCGGAAATGCAGCCAGTATTCTGGGCTCCTTTACATCAGGCATGACTCAAAGCGGGTTATTTACATGACAAAAGCTTCGCTGGCTACTTGACATTTATGTAACAATTTGTGACTTAAAAAATTCTGAAGACAATGTTTCTTATATTTTGTACCAAAGGTCTTGGTTAACCTGATTGCAACTGCAACATAATGTGAAAAATCAATTAGCTACTTTAGTTACTGCGATTAAAAAAGAATAACTGCGAGTTTATATTTTTGAAGTGAAAACTTCTTTAACGGCGTTGGATGGGTAAAAAGTGTTAAACTCGCGTCAGGATCACTTGAACTTTACTTTTATTACAACATTAGCTACAGATTATTTTGTTAGGCACATTACGAAGCTTCGTGGCTTAGCGGTAAGCGCTTCGACTGTAAGTCCTTATGGTTTCAGATATTACCGGGTTCGAACCTGGGCTTTTGACACTTTTTGTGATTATTTTTTCTTTTTGTAATTTATTACTTTTTGAGATTATTTTTTCTTTTTGTAATTCATTAATTTCTTCTGACAGAAAATTAGTGATAGGTTCTATGATTGGCGCTATATTATAGGTATGGTATGGTATGTCCTTTTATCTTTTTATCTGTATATAACGAAGAAAGAAAGAAACAAAAAGTTTTCACTTCTGCCGGTACTCCCGGAGTGCAACCTGTCTTTTTTTTTATGTCACCTAGAGTCTCTGCGCACATGCAGATGCAATATTAGTATCTATATTATGCAAAAACAGTAAATGGGTAAAGTCTTGTCGAGGAAATGGGAATTCAGCCTTCATCTGAAAAACTTGGAAATCTTTTGTCGGTAAGTAGAATAATATTAAACTAATACTAGATTTTAACTTAGTTTGAGGGAATTAACGAGAAATTGCTTCAGTTTTTAACTCAGAAAAACTATTAGAACAGATCGTCCTTGTTTATATTTTAGTATTACAAACTCAATCACAACGTAATTGCAAAAAATCGAACAGAATAACGAGAAAAACGTACGAATCTTTTCCACATAGCTTTGTAAGCTCGCGTGTTTTATCAGAAAAGAACTTTAGATTAATGAAACATGGTGCTGATTATAAATTATGGTGTCGAGGGAAATCTTGCTTAAGTTCCAGCCAACAATGGCCACATAAAATATTCCTACTAATATTCTCATTTATATGAACGCTCCCGGGAAGTTTTACTATTCAATATCACGCGGTAACAGTTTTATGTTGGCTATTCTGTTCCATATACCAATATAAAATATTAGCTTTCCAGCACTATGCTTTTATTTTTAAGACGTAATTTGATCGTTAATGGTAAAATGAACAATAATGCGTCGCACAATAGGTACGTGTATATAATATTAATATGTTGGTCAAGTAGTGGTCTCTAGTGATACCAAAATCTTTGTTACGTAGTTAGTGTAGAAGTATAGAGCTCATTGCCATTAGATAGGTATATCATTATTTATTAAACACTTATTTTTATGTATTTTCAGTTCTCATGTGAGTTGGTCCTTATTGTCGGTAGCACCTCTAAACTAGGCACTAGGTACGTTACTTTTTCAAACTTCATTGTTTATTTGTTCGGGTCGGTACTCATCTGAAGGAACATGCATTGCGTATTATCGGTCGCGAAACTCCAGAAATTTTATTTTATTTGTTATTAATCATAACAACAGCAATATAGTAATAAATCATTTAATCTTTCACACTCAACCTGTAATGTTAGTGCGTCGAGCGTACAGCATCTGTTTGGTTTTCGTCATTGTATTATTACTAGATGTCCTTTACATAGACCAACAATTCCATGAAGTGGCTAAAATATTAAGGTTGTCACTATCCAATGCATACTGGTTTAAGGTTTTATTGCAAATCAAAGACAATTTGGCTCGATTCGACAATATAATATAGAATTAACTAGACGCGTAATGTGGCAGGTCCAATTTGACAGAATAGACGCGACTGATGATACGCTCGCCGTATTTTCCGTCAGATATGGACCGACCCTTATTTCATATATTTTTCAGTTACCCCAGTTCAGAGAGTATAAAACATTTTGTCCAACAATCTTGCCGCAAGTAAATTAAAACATGTTCTTCTTTTAATTTACCTGAAAGAGGTCTCTGAAAAGCCAAACATTTAAAAGTTGTTTCTTTATTCGAATATTTTCTTTTCAAATGATTAATATGAAATAAAGCAGTAATTTTACGCACCCATTAAGGTTTACAGTACAAAGAAAGTAATTTCACAGAAACTTGAGAAACATTGTCTGGTATAACAAAGATGGTCTCGACTTGTTATTTTCGAGGGTTAATCATCTTTATCGAGTGGGTAGGTACTTATAAACATTAAAGGGGCAAGTGATTGGTTTCAATATCGTGTCTACTGCAGAAACAGGATAAGAGATTTAAGCAAAGATTAAAAATTAAATAGGTCACGCTGAAAAAAACATTTTTATCTACAAATTAGGTAGCACCTGCTGTGCATGAGGGTACCGACTTAATGAGTTTGTTTCTCAATTGGACTATTTCGTTACAGGTATTTTTCCAGGACAAGTCAATTTGACTTCACCTCGCCTGATGGTAAGCTGAAATCTCAGGAAAGAGGGTCACCGTTACATACACATAGGATGTTACAATGGTGGCGCACTCAACTTGACGACATCATCAGTTTTGTTTTTCGTCTAAAATCTTAAATTAGAAACGGCACAAGTACTTTTTTTAAATTAATCCAATATACAGACACCACTAATTTAAAATAGTATAGATATAAATGATACTTTAGGATAGAACGCGATCAGAATTATATGCGGGCGGAGCCGGGGGTAACAGCTTATTATACTACTTACATAACTACGGAATTACGTTAAAACAATAATTAGCAATTGTTTTTAAAGACGATTGTAACAAATGCTACTTGCGGAGCGCGTACAGCCTTCAACAACGCGTAAATTTCAATTACATCGTTATTTTTACGCCAATTAAACCGCAAGTGGGTTATTTGTACGGATCCTAGTTAAAATTCAATGCAATATTAACCAAAACATTAAAAAAAATCATTGCAATATTAATTTATATCGGTGACTAGTATATAAAATTGCGTATAATCAATAATGAAAAAACAATCATTGGTTAACATTTTAATGCGGGCAACAAAACAGTCTCAGCTCGCACAAATCCTAAAGGATCGGATATCGGCTATAGAGTCTCTAGCCGATATCCGCGGCTAGAGGTCTAGTTGAAAAGAAATCATATGGGATCCTGACAAGATCTTTGAGGTGTATGCCAATCGTACCTGTGAGTCGGAACACTAACTGATTACGGACAACTCCATGGCCTAGGCTTTGAAGCAGTCACTCTCGTAGAAGTCAAGATATGCACATTAAGTAAAGGGAGAGCATGCATGCGTACAAGCAGCTCTGCTTTGTTAATTGTACTGTCAACGTAGACATTTATTTGTAACAATGGTAGAGAATTGAATGAAATTTTGAAGCATTTACTATGCTAACTTTTCAAATCGATTAAGATAGGAAAAAGTGAATGCCCAGGTGGGACTCGAACCCACGATCTTTCCCTTACAGGGGGAATGCTCTGACCACTGAGCCACCGGGCCACACCTGAAGCTATCCAAATTCTCCTATACTACCGTCTTAGGGCGACGGTGTGAGGCATCTTCCGACATTCATACGAAATATCGGAAACAATGAATGATGTTGCAATCATCATCGTATGAATGTCGGTAGGTACGACGGTAGTATAGGAGAATTTGGATAGCTTCAGGTGTGGCCCGGTGGCTCAGTGCTCAGAGCATTCCCCCTGTAAGGGAAAGATAATGGTAGAGAATTTCTAGCGTCCTTTTAGTTTTAGTTGATTAAGTTAAGCGGTACAATAAGTTTAGTTTATTCTGTATGTATTTTGATAATTAAATTAATTAAAAAGGTATTAGCCTCCTACAGCCAGCTGAACATTGACCTATCCCTTTTTACCTTGCGCATCCAGTTCATCCCAGCTAATTTATTTAGGTCATGTATACATTTTGTTATCATTGAAAAAAAAAAAATTAAAACTGTGCGTGGACATTGCTCAAACTCTATTTGTTCCATAATTAAGCCAAAATAATAAATGGAGGGTGCTCAGCGGTCGGTTAAGCTGTTTTAGCGGCGAAGTTACATCGAGGTAAAGTGGGTTTTAGTGTCGCCATGTGCATCCTTGTGGATAACTTTGACCATAGCTAACTTTGTACTTGGTGCTTTATGTCCATTGTTAGTACTACACTTAAGTATTGTGTTGTCGCAATATCCTACTTAAATCTTGGATATATAGTTAACATTAGCGTGTTTAGTTGTTACATTAGCGTGTTTAGGGCTTACCTTTTACTGTCCAAAATAAGTGAACTTACACACTAGAGATAAAAACCCGCATTTAGATTTTACCTTGATGTTGAATAAATGAGTGAATTAATTTATATTTCACTAGCGATCCGCCCCGGCTTCGCACGGGTGCTAAACATGTTCCCGTGGAAATCTAATATGGCCTATGTTACTCAGGGTGAATGTAGCTTTCCAATGGTGAAAGAATATTGGAAATCGGCGTAGCAGTTTTTGAGTTTATTCATTACAAACATACAAATCTTTCCTCTTTATAATAGTAGTGTAGATAGTGTAGGTAAATTCACTTTACATGTTATGAAATAAAAGCTTTGTTGTTTCTAGCTGTTGAATTTACAGGCTAAAATACGTTAGCGTAACGCTCATGACTCAAAAA
This sequence comes from Eilema caniola, assembly GCA_949126895.1. Taxonomy (NCBI): domain Eukaryota; kingdom Metazoa; phylum Arthropoda; class Insecta; order Lepidoptera; family Erebidae; genus Eilema; species Eilema caniola. Next base: position 12,742,941 of record OX421471.1, on the reverse strand, counting down.
CTACCCAACCTATTTTCATCGGATTTTTTTAAAATGAAAGCTTATGGTCCACAGAGGTGGAGAAAAATAGGACATCAAAAATAAACGGGCGGAGCTTCGGGAAAAAGCTAGTGTGAAAATAATGTTAAATTGTTTGTTTGATTCTGTTAAATGCACATTGTACAAAATTATCCATTGTGTAATACATTTAATAAATAAATGTAACAGTTATTTTAAATTGTTTGCTTTTGACATTTGTGGTTTCTATTTTATCTTTTATTTACTAGGTGGTTTACAAATAATCTCTACTTATGTACATGAAATGTAACCACGTCTATCAATTGACCTTATTCTTTTGTGAAGATGAAACATGTTTAATTGAGATTGTAGTGAAGTAATAACAACACATACAATTCAAAGAAGGTTTAATATCGACAGGAAAATGAAGCTGTTCTTCATACTATACTATACTACGTAATTACTAACATAACAATCCAATCCCAGGTATAATGGGATTAAGCGAAGGAAGAAGAAGATAGTAGAAACATCAAGAAATATCCTTAATACGTTTTCTAAAATCTTAACAAATATTTTACAATGACACGAACAGAGACAGAAATCGCCCATTAGTTCGTCAAAACAATGCACGTGGTTTACCTTCCTGCTCTTCTTATTCAGTTGATTTTTGTACTTCAAACAACACAAAAGTTCCCAGTTCACGATGTAAAAGAAGAGCTTGCTAAAGAGCAAGATAAATTAATACTTTCTTAAAGTTAAAATGAATTAATTAACTAAGCTTGTTAAATAAAGAATAGTAAAGGAGCGGTAAAAATTTCATTCCTATTCATTTTATTGTTCCTTGAAGTATGACGTCATACTTTTCTTTTATTTCTACAATTTTTAATAGAACTTACTTTTTTAATACTATTGGCTACTTTTTTAATTACTAGGTGGCAGATAAGCACACAGCCCATCTGATGAAAAGTTGTTACCGTGGCCGTCTTACTGATTTGACTTGACTATCAAATAATCAATCCGCCAAAAAAGACGTTAAATTAAAACCGCAATATTTTGTCTTTACATTTGTGTCGGTAAACGTCGGTCCGTATTATTGTTTTAGAGCACTCCGCGGTGATACCCTTCTCAAATTATAATTTAATTTCTTATTTTACCCTCCGATGGGATTGTGTAATCATCCACTTACAAAGAGGGAAAGGTACACTTATTACGATAAAATTACATTACATTATGCACAACACTTAAAGTAAACTTTTAATAACTGTTTCAGAAATGCCAACAAGTAGCATCCGTTCACGGGTATGATGCGAACCAACTATCTTATTTATTGCAGCGTGTATAATAAAGTACAGGAACGTTTGAAGATTACGAAGGTAGCCATTGCTTCTATGAAGCATGTTCTGAACTTTCCTTTGGTATATTCAAGCGATCTTTTCCGCATGATAAAAACTCACCATTATTGCTACCATATAATTGGTATTCCAAGTCAATATCTTGTGAATTCAAAGCAAGTTGACTTCGTGCAATTCAATAGCATCTAGTAGCGAGCCACGGCCAACTGCCTTGCATCGACTTCGAAATAATTGATGTCTTCTCAACCGAACCGATACCCTATACTACAGACAGAACCGAATACCTATTAGATAGCAAACGAGTTGACCTCTGACGAATTTCTGTCCAAATAGCATGCGACTGAATATTGTAACGGTTTGGTTATTACATGTTTAATTTTGTAATATTGACTGCAGCAAATTGTAGTCTAGAAAGGCCATAAATCTGTTTTTTTGAAGTGAAAACTTCTTTAGTGGCGTTGGATGGGTAAAGTGTTAAACTCGCGTCAGGATCACTTGACCTTTGAACCGTAACCGACGACTGACGTCATACAACATTAGCAACAGATTGTTTATTTTATTAGGTACGCTATGAAGCTTCGTGGCTTAGCGGTAAGCGCTTTGAATTAAGTCCTTATGGTTTCAGATAGTACCGGGTTCGAACCTGGGCTTCTGACACTTTTTGTGATTATTTTCTCTTTTTGCAATTTGTTACTTTTGTGATTATTTCTTCTGTTTGTAATTTATTAATTTCTTCTGAAAGGAAATAAGCAGAAAATTAGTGATAGGTTCTATGATTGGCGCTATATTATAGGTATGGTATGGTATGGTATGGTATAGTATGTTCTTTTTATCTTTTTCTCTATATATAACGAAGAAAGAAACAAAAATTAAGTTTACACTGCGGCTGGCAATCACGGAGTGCAACCCGTCTTTTTTGAAGTGAAAACTTCTTTAGCGGCGTTGGATGGGTAAAAATGTTAAACTCGCGTCAGGATCGCTTGACCTTTGAACCGTAACCGGCGACTGACGTCATGCAATATTAGCTACAGACTATCTATTTTGCAAGATACGATAAATAGCTTCGTAGCATAGCGGTAAACGCTTCGACTGTAAGTCCTTATGGTTTCGGATAGTACCGGGTTCATACCTGGCCATCTGACACGTTTTGTGATTATTTTTTCTTTTTGTAATTTATTACTTTTTGTGATTATTTTTTATAACGAAGAAAGAAAGAAAGAAAAAGTTTTCACTTCTGCCGGCACTCCCAGAGTGCAACCCGTCTTTTTTTTGTCAATACTACCTTAGTTAGTAAAATTAATTAATTTACTTGTTCTTTTTGTACGATAAAAACATACAGTGTCCAAGTGGTTCTTTAGTATTTCCAAGGGTCCTTGGGTTGAGGTGCCTGTTTACCACCAGTTATCAACATATAATATTATCATTATCTATATCGATTATAGTTATAATAGTAGAATTTGTTACGCACAGTCGACAAAGGATATAAAGTCGCACGTTTTCATAAAAAGTTGTACGTAAGGTGCAACCGTATCTCCTTTGTATATTGAATAATGATATAACTTGTACTTTTCCACACTTTATTTTGTTTTTATTTTTAACCTGACCGGTTTCACCTCACGGCATTATCAAAGGTTTACTAAATAAAATGGTTTTAAACAATTATATTTCCAAATAAAAAAATGTAGTATTTAGAAATATAATCGTTTAAAACCATTATATTTAGTAAACCTTTGATAATGCCGTGAGGTGAAACCGGTCAGGTTAAAAAAAAAAACAAAATAAAGTGTGGAAAAGTACAAGTGTTATCATTATTCAATAGTTGTAGTAGATTCCACCAAGTGCCATCAATCTCCAGTATAAACAGTCGTATCTCCTTTGTCGAATGTACGTACAAATGCTCATACCTATTTCCCTCCGGGGAGGGCAGTGATTTCTACATCCTGGCATTAATTTCAATCGCATCCGAAACTTTCGACTTGGACTCTGGGGTCCGCTTTACCGGTCTAACTATGGATTTGGCTGAACTTTCATATTTTCCGTGTAGCGACTGCAATCTGATCTCCACAACCCAAAGGCGATATCGAAGCATTGCAGTTAGACCAGTTGTTGAACTTTTTAGAGCTCCAACTGTCTACTCGTAACGACTGCCATAGATGTTCGTATGGCAACCGGGACCGAAATCTTAACGAGCTCTCCGAGGCATGACCAGACCAATGCAAATTTCCATTTTCATGCATACAACTATTAGCATTGACCGGGGATCGAATCCTCGCCCCCTGTGTAGCGGCCGCGTTCACTACCGATACGCCACAGAGGCGGTCTCTTATATAACCACTCACATCGCTTAAGAAATTTTAGTCTTTAAGCATCAATATTAATTCTGAATATATTGTAACATTACTCTAAGCCGTTTTGCCCTCTTTCCAACAATAATATTGTCGCGCTTCTGTCGGCTTATCTCATTGTCATACGAAGCTCTTGTGTAGGTGTCGCAGACAGTTTAAGCCGGTAACTCGCCGCCTGCCAGACACGATATACAAACAATGGCCGGTGCGATCAGAGCCACCTCTGACTCATTCCGTTAGCGACAATCTATACGACAATCAAGTTACTTAGCTCAGACAATTACATTAATGGACAATTAAATTCGGTCAGATTACATAAAATTATGTATGCCGCATATTTTATTTATAAATTCACATCTGTACATCTCCGAAGGGATAGAATTGCTACGATTTCACAACTAAGCATTCAAAAATTTCATCGAAAATGCATTGTGGACGTAAAACGTACCGCTCATCTGACAGTTGCTTGATGAAGGCTGCATAGAAATTAATGTATATGTAATATATGTAATATATGTAACTTTTTGTTTCAATAATGTACAAAATACTTCACAGTCTCACTAGGAAGAAGAAAGCGCTCTTTAGTCTATACGATGGAACCATGCTTTCAGTATGAAACAACATCATTAATTAAATAAAAGGTACTTACCTAATTAGACAGACGGCAGAATGTGTCGAACTTGGAATGAACTGAAACAAGAAACAGCTAAATTAGAATCCTTCAAAGATGAGTTACATACAGTATTTAGTAATATCTACACGAACTGTTAAGACTAATGTTATTATTTACTCAGTTAAGTATAAAAACGTATGATCTTTTCGTCTCTTTTCGAGCAGTACGTACATTTCAAGCGCGTTCAATATTACCTCTTAGTTTGTTCCTCATAAAACCGAGCAAGATATTCACAGGATGCTGTGAATTGCGCTGGCAGAAATACTCCCGTTACGGTACAAAGCCATCTTACGGTAGTCAACAGCCGACGACTTTGAAAATCAACCACTACTTCTAAGAAAAAAACTACTATAACAGTTATGAAACCTGAATATCTAACAAGTTTCTCTACAAGAACTGTTACAACACAGCAATTTAGCATCTAATATGTAAATAATACCCCTGAACAAAATCACAGCATTAACGTGTAACACAATACAGAATCAGTGGTTGGCAACATGTTAGTTAAGTGGTTAATCTAGCTGTCTGTTGGTTTGCATCTTGAGAGTAGTCCTAAGTAAACGTCGTGAGTAGTCTGTTTGACTTCTAACCAATAAAGTTGAAGATTTCTTTCGTAAATTGCCTACACTGCCTGTGATGTCTTAATTAAATATCAGAAGAATTCTGTAAGTATGGGTATATGGTTTAGAAATAAAAGTAATAGATCTGGGCATAATAATTTAATGGAATGACGAAATGGTTAAGAATGAATGGTTAAACTAAAAATAAACTTTTTCAAATCAAGTCAGGCTGGGAAGTAACTTGAGATCTATTTATTAACTTACTCACAACAAAGCAGAATTTATAATTATTAACAAAGTACATACTTTTAGATAACTTTTAATTTCAATGAGATGTTTACCATCTTTGTCGTGTCCATACTTGCTAAAAAAGAATCGAAACATAGGGAAGAGTCTAAATAAATACAACACATAATGAATCGTAAATTTTAATGTAGGTACTTACATAATTCACATTTTACCTCATTATCAAAAAGCTAAATGATTGAGTTCGGTTAATTAATTGTGTCAGAATCATATTCCATTTTGTTTTTCTTATCGCGAATAAATACGTGCCCAGCACGTAACATTAGACTTATAAAGCGTTAGTACCCATAAAGTTTGCCCATGATTGAGGGTTGAACCGTACTCATTTTGAGTAAGGGCGGTATGAAATATCAGAATTAGTCATCTTTTTGTTAGAACTCAAAATGTTAACTTATGATTTGAACGACGAAAGTAAACGTTTATTTCAAAGTAATGTAGATAACACTGCCTTGCATATACATTATACATATTGTGTGAATCAAATAAAATTGTAAGTAGTGAAATTGCCAAAGGAAGGTTGACTGAATTTCGCACAACATTTCACGAGTAAATAAAATAGGAAGTCGTCTATCTTAAGAATCGTTTTTCTAAATTACTTAGGTTCGGCCGGGGCTCCATTAGTCCGCACTCGTTACCTCGGAGACAAATGGTGCGAAGCGCGAAGAGTTGGCGCCTTTGCCGACCCGTTTATTAGTATTAACAAACTTTCCCACCGAGATCATTTATTCGAATGAAAAAATAAACTAAAGACACCGTGCCTGAATTGTGTTTTAATTAAGAACTATATTCTACTATTATTCTTGTTTTAATTTAGACTTATGAGAAATATTTATTCCAGACAACTGCCCTCATTTTAATTTTTAAAGAGTTCAAATGTGTGGTGTTTTATACTTAACTAGTTAATGCCCGCGGCTCCGCCCGCGTGGAATTCTGTACCAGTTCCCGTGACTACAGAACCCTTTTTAAGATTTTTCTCTATGTAACCATCGTCGTATTGCAAGGATTACTCTAAAAAAAAGAATTAGTGAAATCGGTCCAGCCGTTCAAGTGTGATGCGTGACCAAGGGAAATAGGGAATCATTTTTATATATGTGTAGATAAAATATGTAACAAACAGATTGGACACAAAATATTTCACGATAAAATTAAATATATGTACTTAATTAAATTTTTAAGTAAAAATCATCAGTAACTGTGATGAAATTAAAACATATTTCGGGACGTAGGTATTAATTTGTGGGCTGTCCCGGGTGAGGGCGCTCGACGAAAGGTATTACGAAAATTTAATTGAAGTTTTGATTAAGCACTATCGCACATGGCAGGCTGGTCGTGCACGATGGTGTATGACTGGGCTTTAAAATGTGGTCTTCATCATTCATTTCATGTATACCTTACCTACAGCTGATGCCCGTCTCCGCCCGCGTGGATGTCGGTTTTCGCATCTGTTCGTTATAAAGTTCTGGTCCTACTTAACCACTTGCAATCAAAAAAATGCAAGATTTTAAGTGTGATCAACACGTTACAAATAAATAAAATACTGATTAAAAATCCGTTCAGTAGTTTTGACGTCTATCAACCGAGTATTTTTTTGAAGTGAAAACTTCTTTAGCGGCGTTGTTTGGGTGTAAAATGTTAAGGAAGCGTCAGGATTAGTTGACCTTTGAACCGTAACCTACGACTGACGTCATACAAGATTAGGTACAGACTATCTATTTTGCAAGTTACGATAGATAGCGTCGTAGCTTAAACGGTAAGCACTTCGACTGTAAGTCCTTATAGTTTCAGATAGTATCGGGTTCAAACCACCTGGCCTTCAGGGAGTTTTTGTGATTGTTTTTTCTTATTATAATTTATTACTTTTGGTGATTATTTTTTCTTTTTGTAATTTATTACTTTTTATGATTATTTTTTCTTTCTGTAATGTATTATTTTTTGTGATTATTTTTTCTTTTCATAATTTATTAATTTCTTCATGACAGAAAATTAGCAGAAAATAAGTGATAGGTTCTATGATTAGCGCTATATTATAGGTATGGTATGGTATGTTCTTTTTTATCTTTTTCTAAGTATATAACGAAGAAAGAAAAAAAGAAAATGTTTTCACTTCTGCCGGCACTCCCAGAGTGCAACCCTTCTTTTTTTTATATGTCCAATGTACTGACACGACTAATTTAAAATTTTATAATAGTAGGTATAAATTAGTCTTTCTCCGCTTTAAGGGAATTCCAATATTATTGCTAACAGTTTAACTAACTGGAGACTATAAGAACTTCCAAAAACAAATTCCGTGTTTTGCTCACTCTTTTGTAAAATTGAAAGTTTTTCCTTAGATTTACAAAGCGAACGGTTTCATGTATCCAAAATCAGAACACTGGATACTTCAGATACGGTACCTACTTTGAAAGCTAAACATCAATCTTAGAGGGACGACCGAAGGTGTAAGGTGTATTGGTGAAAAATGTAGATAGGACGTTTCCACTCCTTGCGTGGTAAACAAATAATGGCATGGCAGCAAGGGATTGATGGAAGTGAATGAGTCCACGTCCTAAGCAAACTTGTTCAGTATCCGAAATAGGGCCATTGTGTTGTATTCAAAACGTTCAAACTATCGAACCGCTCTGGAAATACTGATCTATTATAGTTTATTTATTAATCTGTACCTGAGGTCTAATCACGTGGGAAAAATGTATAGCTACGGAAATATTAGTTATATGTGTTTTAAGTACCTATAAAAATAGTTTATGACCTATTGTCAGACTTTCCAGATTACAAAAATCATAAAAATCGATCAAGCTATTTCGGAGGAGTTTGACTCCAAACACTGACTGAATTTACACAATAAACGTATAAGCTAAATAGTATTATAAATAATTTAATATTTTCTATAATTAAGTCTTATAACTATTTGTTCCAACTTAATTACGAATTGACTGAAACTATAACAATTGCACATTTTCACAGATAACTTTGACTTAGTTTAATCCCCGTAACTGTATCCGGCTCGCATTTGAGTTAAAGTAAGGTAAATCTCAATGTTACTGCTGCACCAGGAAGTTAAGTTAGGATCTTTTCATTCATGGACATTATTATTATTGAATAAGAAAATACTAACGTTATGCTTTTTTCAAGGTTATAGAGCTGCTTATAATTCTATGATTACAACGAAGTCAATCAAGGAAAACGGGTCAGTATAGTGCCTTGGAATTGAAAACGATCATTATAAGCCTAATGGAACCGCTGTACGTCATTTTAAGTACCCAAATTTCGAAATATTTAGTGCGATTGTGAGCACAGCGCGTTGATTTTTTCACCCTTGCTCTTACTCACAAATGTAGCAGCAATTCTGTAGGAAAAAAATCCTTTATTATTAATTAACACTTATTATGTTCAATTTTGGAGTAGAGGTCCTCAGCTAAACGTACCTGCAAGCCAGTAAACCTCTTGATTAACGAAGGAGGCTCTGGATGAATGCCTATCATTCCTCTCGGCTTTGGGGGGCTAGACGGCAACCCCTCCTATAAAGACCAAGTTAAGTCAAATCGAAAGTAGGAGGGAGAGTAAGGTTAAAATTTCCAATGTAAACGGAAATAACGTTAAGCTGTTGATGATGACTCATCGCATTCGACAATGTTCTAGAAGTTGTAAGTGCATTCAAATACAATAAAAATTCTTAATTCATGGGACACTGTTCTAGACTTTAAATCTAGAATAGCATCTTTTAAAATTGCTAGGTGAAGGTATAATTCGTATTATTACGTTCGTGCCTGACACTAATATCTCGTCTCACGACCGCTCGGGGCAACAACGAGCAAACAATGAAACAACTTTAATAAAAGTAAATCGCATTACCACCTAACTTGTTAAGCTCTTTTATTATAGCGTCGAGTTATGCAAATGAAAGTGTTCAATGGTTTTGAACCATATTCCATTTTGCATGGAACGTTAATGGCATTTGCTTGGGCCGTTAATTTTACTTGTTATAGTGAGGACTAATGAGAAGATGACTATGATTCAAATTGAAACTATTTTAAATGCCATCATTTGCTAATTGTAGAATTACTATATAAGTACTAAGGTTCAACTACAAAAATAAACCTTCTAAATTAGTTGTTATTCAATAACTTTAGACGTTTATTTTGTTTTGCTTCCGCGCTGCGAGCACCGAGGGATTCTCCTTGCGTGAAATGGTAAGTAAACTTTCATAAGATGAACGGTTCAAATTGCTCGAGTGAAACATAAACAGGAACTTTTGAATAAAACGGCAATATTGCATGAAGTCAAAGACGCCGTTTAGATGAGGAGCTGAATTTATCGGCTTCAAAAATAATGACTTGAAATGCCCGCGTAGCTTAGAAAAGATATACCTAATTTATTTAGAAAATAATATTTACAAAAATTTGGAATTATTTTCAATCTGTATCAAAGTTCAATCAAATTTGTTTAACTATTCAGCTGTGATTGACTAACAAACATTCATCCATCTATATAAACTTTTGCATCTAGATAAATAAAAATAAATTGCTGAAATTTATGTACACGTGTATAACTCCTGATCGTTTTATTTTTTTGTGTTCGTTATTGTCAGGACAAAGTTTATCAGTATTTTTTTTTTAAAGTAGATACACGTGCATAGATATTTAATGAATGACACTGGGGTATAGTCAGGGTGCGTAGGTAGTTTTAAATGATAGTGAGGCCTGCTAATTACATTTTCTAGAAAGTAGTTAAAAGATAATATATTAACTTTTACCACAACAACGGTGCACCTTGAAATGTCGCAATTAACGTGGCTTTCACGACGACCCCGGCTAACAGTGCCCTCTTCTGGGATTGTTGTTATGACAACAATACAAAGCTAGTATATATCTACATACTGTCGGTTAGAAAAGCTTTTACTTTTTTAAAACAACTCGTAGCTATACCTGCCACAGTTTAACGAGTTCTTCCATTAGGTTAGACGATCATATTGTTACTTACAATGAAATTGAATAGGTGTACTTATTTATTTATTTAAAAAATCATTGTAAATGTGGATTAAATAGATGTAGGCAACTTAGAAAAAATAGGCTACTAACTACTTTCCATCAAGTGGGCCATGTGGTTGTAAGCCACCAAGTAACTAAGTTATACCACTAGTCTTACAACTTTCTTGAAAAAATGATATACTTAGTGTAAAAACATTAATATTTAATTAATATATCTGTGTACTTCTTTGAAAAATAAGATTTAGGTATAATCTCCTAGCGTATGATTCTTACTAAATAGTCGATACATAGTTCCTTATAGACAATCTGCATACCCAAATAAGGTAGAATTGGGAATCAAACTACGTGAAACAGATTAACCGCTAACAGTCACAAAGTTTGTTATAAGTTTTATCAAATCAGATTATCTGGTACGGCGTTGTGTAGTTGCTATTACTCTGTGAAGGGAAATAAAATTATCCCTTATTACTTAAACTTTGATATCTGATTGAAAGCATTAATTTTTTAGCATTTCAATGTTGTTATTTCTAAGTTCATATATTTTAAATTTCTGACATTTTCATCTACGGATTATTAATGATTTACTTGGTATTATATATTTTGCCACCAACTAGCTTAATCAGCCATTTAATTAGCTGTCTAGGCAGTTTAAAAGTTGGGAAAATTACTTATTTCTGCATGGTTATAAAAAAAACACATTAAAAGTATCACTAATTTTCTGTGAATACACCTCTGTCTACCCCCTCGGGGATTTACAGGTGTAATTATATGTATATGTAATTTCCTATCTTATTTCGAGGTAGTGCCCTATCTTACGATTGGCGTCGGTAGCTTAGTGGTTAAGGAGTCGGCCTTACGATCGAGAGGTCCCGGGTTCGAATCCTGGCCATTACACTACCGACGTGAACCCACTCCTAGCACAAGCAATTTAGCTTAGTTGGAGGGGTTAGAGGGAATATTAGTAATTTCGACAATTTCGGTTGCTAATATTCTTTTTTAAAAAAAAAAAGCATTAGCCAGCCAGGTTGTTAAATGATATAATAGACGAGACGGCTGAATAACATTCAGGCTGTTAATTGAATGGCGCCGTTCAGTTAAATGCCTAGGCAGTTAATTGGACGGCTGATTAAACTAGTTGGCGGCGACATATACATATTAACTAAGTACATATTATTTACATTTAGCCTATTATTTATTATAAAATAGTTAAAAGGATTATTTTTAAACTTAAACTAAAACGTTTAAACGAAATATGTACAAGAATAAACCAAATAGAGAATATAAAAGAGGCCAAAGAGTGTAGGCGTCGAAGATTTCCTCCCCATCGATGTCGACTGGGTAACGTGCCCAAAAGGCTGGCGGCATTGGCCCGTTGGATGGCAATGCCAATCCATTGTGTAAAAAACAGGCCAGCCCTTAGGTCACGCAAGGGATCGACCAGTCGCTTTGCAATTTCTTTGTAAAGCGACCGCGCGCTCGGTCTCTCGGACCCCACGATTATTAAAATATTGATCATTTTGAAAACTAAGTTATAATTTTCATGGGTGCGTATGTACACTCAATATATAGGTAGAATATATTGCGATCCATTCATGATTCAAAAAACAATAAAATAGGCACGAATCGTGTTTTCACATCAATATTGTTTTGATAACATGTTATATTGTATCTCTACGATATTATGTTACAGTCAGCGTTAGAAATATCTTGACTACAAAGTCTTAAAAATGATTTTAAAAGTTAGGTATTAGGGGTTAAAGTATGAAATTGCCAATTTGTACTGACAAATTGAAATTCGTTTTTTTTTTTAATTTAACGTATTTATTTAATCAAAATAATTACCATTATTATCTATACATTGCTGCCATCTAGTAGGAAGGTCATTTATGCCTTTGCGATAGAACTCTGGTGATCTAGATTCGACATACTGTGTGAAAGCATTTTGTACTGCCTCCTGAGAAGAAAACTTTTTATCACATAGAAAATTGTCCAAATCACGAAAAAAATGGTAGTCTGTTGGAGCAAGGCCTGGCGAATACGGAGGGTGACGGATAGTTTCTAATTGCAGTTCCTGTAGAGTTAAAACGGTTTCTCGTGCTGTATGAGGTCTCGCGTTATCATGGAGCAATAATGGTGAAGATCGATTCATGAGTCGGGGCTGTTTCACTGCTAGTTTTGCTATCATTGTTCGGAGTTCGGCACAGTAGACATCTGCCGTTATTGCTTGACCAGATCGTAGAAAGCTATAGTGAATAACACCATGCTGAGACCACCAAACAGTTACCATTACCTTTTTATTGGTAAGCTTTGCTTTAGGACACTGTTGTGGCGTTTCACCTGGGGTCAGCCATTGCATTTTTCGCTTACGGTTATCGTAAAGAATCCACCTTTCATCACATGTCACAATTCAATCCAATATTCCTTCATTTCTGTATCGATTCAACAAGGCAACACAAGTTTCAACACGCATTTCTTTCTGCAGATCAGTCAAATCATGAGGTACCCATTTTTCACATTTTTTTATTTTATTGATTTGACGCAAATGAGTCAATATTGTTGGTAAGGTAACGTTAAACCATGCAGCTAATTCCTGGGTAGTTTGGCTCGGATCGGCTTCCACCATGTCTTTCAATTCATTGTTATTCACCTGTGTGGACGGCCTTCCTCGTGGTTCGTTCTTCAAATCAAAGTTTCCATCACGAAAGCGTTTAAACCAAAATCGCACGGTGCGTTCATTAGCAGTCCCATCTCCAAACGCAACATTGATATTGCGAGCTGTTTCTGCCGCGTTAGTTCCGCGTCGGAACTCGTATTCAAAAATCACTCGAATTTTCGAAGTATCCATCTTTCTTGTCTAAGCTGAATAAAAAAAACAACTGAAAGTCGATAATCGAATGTTGCACATTTTTAAATGAAGAACTACATAGGTACCATGTGGAAAAAGTTTCACTCAAAAATCTCAAACCATGAAGGTTCTATGTCAATTCGAAGTACCTATTACAATGAAACGGCAATTTCATACTTTAACCCCTATTATTAAAAGCAAATCAAAATATCACCAAAGTATCAAAAATACCAAATACAGAACAATCCGTCAACAGGGCGGGAGGAAAACCAAGGAATTTATTTAATTTGAGGACTTTGTTCAAAAAGATCGATCTGACTGTACTTACGAATTTTTACAGAATAAATCCTTACTAAGCAGGATTTACAGGTACATGAACTATTACAGAATTATACTAGGTATTTTTTCATAAAGTTTAACGCCCGCCCGCAGGTGGAGGCTTAACCGCTCTAATGAAGCCACGGATGCACCCGCACGTTATTAAGGGATCACTCTCCGCCTTTATATGCTATGAATAGTGTGTTTTATTAACTTCATTTTAATAGCAATGTGGATTTTGAAAGCAAAATTTGCAAAATTCACCGTACAAGTTCTCATTTTTCTCACACAATAACTACATAGGTAAATGCTGTTTTACGTTACATGTGGAATTTAGAGCTAAAATATTACTTACTTTGTACTGTGAATATCATATTGCTGATAACAGATTCTACCTATGTACTACGGTAATACTTAGTTGTGTGCTCTATTGTCTAGAGGTAACGTGACAGAATTTATTACGAAGTACTTCATTCGAGTTTGTTGCGTTGTTTTAGTAGCGTTTTGGTAAACTGACTCTATTCAAGAGGCACGGCGGAACAAAACTTTATGCTCAGTTTTTGAGTCGTGCGATTTGAGAACATACTTACGTAGATATAATATAGTCACAACAGGTCACGCTTGAGGTAGGCAGAGACTTGTTATTTCCACTTGTTACAATCCTAGCATACGCATATTGCTTCTTCTGCCTCATACTCGTAACTATTTCCATACATGCATTCCGGCAGCGGCTTTCTACTCTTGACTTCGCATTTTTTCACAATTTGAGAGATAAAATGAAAAACAGCACTATAGCAGATAAAGTAATATATTCTATCTAATAGTTAGCAAACTACATCGTCGCAATATATCACCTTCATTAAGTTAGAAAAGACAACGCGGTCAAATCCAAAACAACCACATTTTATGAGTAGTCCACCTTATTTACGTTAGATATATCTCACTGAATATATTCAGGGTACTAAAATCTGAAATAAATAATAGATAGAGCCATAGTATCTCATTTAAATGTTCACCAGGTGTACATTAAGCCAACTGGATACGGCGCTGTGGCTTCACCGAAATTGAATTTAAAAAATATTACCAAGTCGCGAACTGTTGGCCGCACTCCAAAAGACAATACCTACCGTCTTGTATATTCATTTTAAAGAAATAAATACAGCGTACTAAGTAGTGAGCACGACTTGTTCTTGTTGGTAATAGACCCTTGAAGAGGCTTTGTTTCTTAACAAAGACATGACGAAAACGTGGCTTCACCAAGTTGTATGCAGTGTCAAAATAGAGTTATGCACTGTCGCAAATGTAATACGCACAAAGTTAAATAATTATAGCTTTCTCTAGTTTTCCCTTCCGTATTTATAACAAAGTTAAAACAAGAAATACTTACACAGAACATGACAAAGTTGTGCAGATTTTTCATTTCAAAAAGAAAATAATTTCCAGACCACTTCTTTTAAAAACCTTTGACAACGGACTGAAACGGGGTACTTGGTTGTAAGGAAGAAAACCTGCTCTAAGTAATCTCCTAAGGCGATATGGAAGGTTTCATTGATCTGTGAGTTACTCGAGGGGCCATGGAAAGTGAGTTTATTTTCTAATTAAAAGGTAAGAATTCAAATATCAACGAGTCAACAGCGAAAGAAAGAAAAATAATCTTTTTTTATACCACTAAGGTGACAAACAGGCACACGGCTCACCCGATGGAAAGTGGTTACCGTGGCCGATGGACGTGTGCACCACCAGGAGAGTCACACTTGTGCTGCTGACCCTCTAAACATAAAGAGTTTTTGCACCGTCAGTGTAGAAGACCAAGCAAGAATAGCCTTTGGTCTTCCCACTGACAGCTCAAAAACTCTTCAGTGAGCCTTGGTCACCCTACTCACCGCCAGCATTATTATTCTAATACGAAACAAATAACATACAAACAGTGTAAGTACATACAACATTAACCATGTGGACCAATATATTGCTGAGCACAAAATGAATAGAAATGGATTTTATCCATGTATAAATATTAATAAAAATACTGGCCAAAACCCGTCAGAGTTTAGTGGGAAACCATTCCACGAGTGGGCTTCTCGTTGTACCTATATTGCCGTTAGCAACAAAGTCAGCCCTTGAATGCCACTAGTGTAGTATAGACGAAACTGAGTTCAGATCATCAATCATGAGAGCATTGGATAGAAATTCTTTCCAATCATAAAGTTAAAACAGAGAGACAAAACATGTAGATATTATATAACAGATTTGGTCAACACAAAAAAAATGGACAAAATCTGCAAGGCAATGTAAATATTTGGATGATCGTTGCGTTGGTTGATGTTTCGGAAGTAAACAAGAGCGTTACCACCTCGTGAAACTTTTTACATTAGCCGTACCTACGCTGGTGTCTGTTTGTTTCGTGCCTTCGGACCTGGTTGCGAACTACGGCGCACAAGTTTGGGGTCTCATTTTAAAACTCCATACCCTCGCTCCGAGTAAATTTTAATCATAAAGAGACAATAGAGACGAAGGTGTACGGCAAACTTTTGGTCAGACTGATTTACGCGATGTTTTTTGCGCAACCGTGGGCATTCAACTGCATGATTTTATTTGCGGTTGTTTGGAACGAATGCTTTTAATAATAGTCCACACAAATCTTCCTAGCGAGCCCAATATTAGCACGAGTGGTCATTTTTAGGTAATGGCTTGGGGGAAGCGGGTTAAGTGAGGGCGAGCCGCTAACTAATGAGAAATGCTGGCAATTTAATAGCTGGCTATATGGAATCAGGTGTTAAAGTAGTGATATATTTTTTTCTGTTTTATCTACAAAACCTTTATACGAACAAATTTACTTATTTTCATATTGAAAAATAGTCTTCTCAAATTACTTATTAATTACTTAATAATTTTAATGTTTATGTATAAAAATACCAAAGGGATAATTATATGAATAATATATCATAATTATTTGAATAGTAAATAATTTAGTTATGGAAGAAGCGAATCCCAGACTTATAGGAAGAAGATGAAAATAAATGACTATTTTCTCGAAATCGTGTACAGTTTTATTAATAATATTTTACCTACTCCTCAAAGTATGAAATTTACTTTCACGTAGGTAGATGTTATAATAATAACTTTTCACTGAATAAAAAACTATCACGATATCTTAGGATATTTACTTCTAAGGAGCTCAGCAATTCACGTGTAATAAAATAATGTAATAAATATCACGTTACCCAAAGCAGTCGTTACTTGAGATAAAAATTGGCCACTGGAAAATCTCCAAGCAGGAATATCTATTTCAGGGTAGGGTGGTATAATAGTTACTTACGATTCTATACAGATTTTTATAATATCAGATTTCATATTATTATAGTCTTGCTTTAGTAAACTATAATTCTGTGTAGTAAAATGTAATATGTAATTCTGGACCAGGTTGTATCCGGAATCGATTCCTCCCACGAGACCAGATGAGCAGGGGGGCTGGGATAACGCCTCGTGAGGGTTCTTCGGGAGTTGAGGAGGCGCGTCTCAATGCCTCCTCTGAGTCGGAGTGTGGTGCCTGGCTGCCATCCCCTAATGTGGGCACCCTGCTAGACGATGATTCCTTCAGGGTAGCAGTCGGACTCCGACTTGGCTGCATCGTCAGCCCACACTTGTGTTTGCGGTGCAGGGGTGGAAGTAAACGGTTTGCATGGTCTAAGTTGCACCCGAGATCGTGAGAAAAGCACTCATTTCCGCGGGCATACCCTGTGTTTTAGAGCCCCCTGGACTTATGCGCACGACAGACTGACCCTGGTCCCGTGGAGGAGAGGTCGCTGTCTGGTTTGGAAAGCCCCGTATGTCTGCACCTTCGCGTCGTGCCACATCGCGGCTACCCAGAGCGTGATTGGTGCGGGGGTCGAGTCCGCAGTGTATGCGTATCGTATATGACTTGATCCTCCGGATCAAATACTTAAATGTACTAATTTAGCATCTTAATTGACAACATAATTTATTATAATAAACAAATTTTGTATCCTATATCTAAAAATGAGTAATTTAGATAAAGGATAAGAAAAAGAATGAAGACAGACCTTCGTTATTGACCTTAAAATATATTTTACGTCTTATCAACAATATTTTGCTTTACCCTTCTATTCTTAGACTTTATATTAAACGGAATCGCTGTGAAAAGGAAACCTGCAAGAGTAACGGACATAGCGAGATGAAAAAGCTTACCCGCCAAATAATTTTAATATTCAATTATTCAGGATTTTCAATTTTCAAGGCAAAGATTATGAGATTTCTTAGTCGGTTTAAACGATAATGAGTTTCCGGTATAACAGTTTACCGAGATGAAGTTTGGAAACCGCTGGTTCATTGGAGCCAGGAATTTATTAATGGAATTACCATCAAGTGAGACTGCCCTTTCAGCGCGCTTCACCATCGTCCGTTCAGCTCCGTGTTGATTCAACATTAAAAGAGATTGCACTAATGAAAATAACTTAGCTGTATTGCTCTAAGATTTAAATACAGCTAAGTTTTAAATGCAGCTCTTTATAGTTCAATGAGAAAATTATTTTGCATTTGTAAAATACAACGTTTTTTTCATTTTGGTTATCCAGTTGATTGCACTGATGGTAATATGTAGATGGTATTTCTTTCATTTAAACGAGTATAAAGAGAACATTCACATTTATTAATGCTAATACGTTAGTGACGACCCGAATCAAATTTGGAATAAAATCAATAATTCAATATTAAATAAAATATTTATAGATAAACAAATTCCTCATCGAAAAAGTAGATTGAGTGGAATTTTACTGGGTCCCAGGTGTTAGGTGTACACCGGGCCTAGGGCATGATTTGCTGTGATCAATCCCCACGTAGGGTTCTAGAACATGTGACTCTAACATATGAAAAAAGGCCAATGAATGTAGTTATTCTACTGAACATTTTTGTTATTAACTCTGACTATAAAATTATAAATAAAAATTTACAGAGGCATAAGAAATCTTTTGCCTCAATAAATCACGTTAAGTTGTATCGTTAAGTTCACGTATGATTAAGCTTTGTCGATGCGAATAAAATAATGAGGTCAGACGTAGGAACATAAATCAGTTTACGTTCAACAATTTGTCTCTCAGGAGGCAGTTAACGTGTTTAATTATTTATCAGTGGCATTATTTTCATCACGGCCTGTTACTGAGTATTTATTACTGTGCTGAGAACGATTAAGAGAGTCTTTTTAATGTATGAATGTATTCAAATAAAATACAATATAGTAGATTTTTTCATTAATAAAGAGGTTACATTATAAAAAAATATATTTAGCTGTTGACAATCGTTTTAAAATAATATGAAATATTAATTATCCTAATCATCACAGCTTTCGCTATGGTTCTATCTAAAATTGATACTTTAGATAGTAAGATGGTAGTCATTTTCGGAAAAGCCGACTTAGGTAGAAATTAAGATTAATAAGCGGACTTCAGGTTCCAAAGTATAAGCGGATTTAGGATGATAATGTTTGAAAATTATAGGCACGAAAGCTTACTTCCTATTTGAAGGTTCTACTACCTTCTGTTCCATAAAAAAATAACAGTAACACTGTAATATAACATAACTCCCTCATTATAATTTTAATCTATCATTAGCTATATGAGTATTTATATAGTTATCTAATAATGTAATTCTCTTTTGAATTTTCATATATTTTTCTTGTGAATTTTATACATTTGGAAGCAAAACCGTGAATTCAGTTTATGTGAATTAATTTTGTGAAATATGAGTGTAGGGCTAAGTTCGTATTCGCCAGCAATTTATTTCATTTCTCATTATATTTGTTCAATTCTGTTAAGGTAGGTACCGGAATTATATTGACTAAAAAATACTTTTGTGTTTGGTATTCGGTGAAATCATTTTTAAAACTTAGTAAGTAATTTTTCAGTTTCAGTAATTCAATTTAAATATTGTAAAAGAATCTTCAGATTTAAGGTTAAAGGTAAATTTGTTCAGTATCAAAAATAAACAATCCAGAATTGCATTTGTACTAGCTAATTCATTAAAATTATCCAAAAATAGATTGGATGTTTAAATGTATAAAATTAAAAGTAGAAGTAAATACAGTTAAGTTAATAAATATCAAATGTACCTAATAATATGCATGCACGTACAATATAGTTACAACGTAGTACAAAGTAGTTAGTAATTAATACAAAATATTAGTAATATATTTAAGCCTAGGTTGAATCATATTGTTTGCAAGATACTCGTAATAACCTAAAACATTTTTAAATTAAGGTAACGCTACATTGCTCTCCTTAGTGTCAGTGCACTCTTACTTGAGAAAAAAAATGTATAGAATCTATTTAATTTGAGTAATGTCCGGTATGAATATTTTAGTAACTTACACCCCTGGAGGATTCTGAGAAGATTCAAATCGGTATCATGTTACAAAAATTAATGAATATTGTACTACTAAACAAACTTTATTTAATTGAAGGGGTGTGTTGCATAAGAGGTTTGCTTAAAGTTGGATTGTATGGGCAGAGACACGAGGACTAAAACAAAAACAAATCTAAACCAAGCAATTTCGTAATAAATGCCATGATATGAAGTTCCCATTATTTATTTAACTGAAACTTGATGAAAAGGAAGTTTAGATGAAATGTGTACGTTGTGCAAAGATTTGAATTTGTTCTTTTCTAAGGTTTGAAGGTTTTACGGATTTCGTGACCTATAAATTTTTTGTGTTAGTACCTACATATTGTGTTATAAGTATATAAATTCTCAATTTTCAACACTCGAGATCATTCAATCTTTTCCTACATAAGATTTCGTTACCGTCATAGAAATCAGTGGTATGGGCAATTGGGCATACAGATCTTTGGCATCAAGATCTTCAGGATGTAAGTCAAGCTCACTTCCTAGCTGGAATACCTGCTGATTAAAGAACATGTCTATAACACAAATTAATTAGGTTAGTGGTAGACCGTAGAGGGTCCGTCCCTTCCCTGATGTGCAAGAAACAGCGTAGCAGAGCGAATGTCGGCTCTAAATCCAACTTTTGGATGAAACTAGGGTAATCACTGAGATGAAGATGATGAAGCAACTGGTATCGGATTCTGACCTGGACTAAGTTAAGTCTCGAAACATTTTACAAGTATAAACACATGACTATCTCTCTAGTTAAGAATATGCAGTTATATATTTATTACTATTGTTAGCAATTACCTGAAGTTTGGAGCAATTAAATTCTGTAATTAAATCCTAGAGTACAATTAGGAGGAGTAAATTCAGTATTTTGTGATATTCATATATGCAAAGTGTTTGGGTAGGTGAAACTATTCTACGATTTTAATGAGGCCTTTGCCGTATACAGTTACACTTTAACGACCTTTGAGGAAATAACCACAAACATTGTTCAGAACGTAGATATATTAAACAATTGACAAAGAGTCTAAAATATTTTCGGAAGATTGTTCCCATTAGGCATTTTGAAATACTATTTTAAATGTAGTTATTTTTAAACTCTTTCTCTTAATATTTTGTTGAAACCCTACAGAACCTTAGAACTTTTTTTGGAGGAAGGCAGGATCAATAATAATTTCTTTGTTGGATTGCCTATATTGATTATTATTATTTATTGATTTGACCAAAAGGTTCCAAAGTGATACTTCGAAAACTTATGTGACCTAAGAAGTACATCCTAGAGCATATACTGTTGGTAAAATGTTAACTTTTGCCCAGATCCCTACGTTTTATTGTTTGCATTTTTCATGACCAACTCAATTTAGTAGCTACCCACTGTTTCGGGTCCGTCGTATGTGCTTGTAACTACCCTATGGGATTTCCTAACTTACTTTTTTCGTGTGTATTGTATTAAATATTCAGGAAAATGGAATTTTGTCATAGAAGTCACGACCCTGGATTTTTTCACATATTAAGTCTGCATCAAATACTTTGAGAAAAATCTATATTTTGTTGTTTTTGGTGCTGTAAGTATATTTATCTCTAAATGATTTATAAGATTTGATTAAATTATATGTCTCTAGTGAGTAATGAAGTGTCGATATTTGAGTGTTAGTACACAAAGTAATCTAAATCATACATTAAAAAGCAAGAAAATAAACAAAAAAACACTATACAGGAAGATATTGGCGGTGTTGGTAACCTGTCGATAAAATACAGTGTATCTCAAGTCTCATGACACAAGCGAGGTAGACATATTAAAAGCACATTGACATAAAAACAGGCTCCCCCTATAGCTGTAACCAAAAGCCCATCTAGCGAAATTGCCATCCGCTCCCTCATTACCGACTGAGCCAACCGCGGGATCCGATATCCCCGCGCACGTGACTAAAGGAAATTGAAATCTCTATCGGTTAATCGAATATTGAATGGAATTTCTAAAAACAGATTTTTAATTATCAATCAATTTTGTTTTAATCGGTTTGTTTGTATAATAGTTAATCAAATGACGTGAAAATACGTATAGTTACCAAACTTAATTTGTTCTCGTAGACGTCGAGAACAAATAATCGACGTGACAAAAACAAATATAGGTTGTTGAATTTTGAAATTAAGAATTGGTTTTTATATTAATAAAATGATTAAGCAAAAGGTGTTGATTGAAATAATACAGACTGTTCAAGGCACTTAATTCCTAGGGAATAGTAAAATTAATAGTTTTGAGAGAAATGAATAGTTTATCGAAAAGCCTTCAAGCAAGATACATCCATAAACTAACCCATTCCGAAGTACCAAAAAATTATGAAATCTGATGAAGATTATTGTCATTTACCCTGTATCGGGAAAAACCTACTTATCGACTTCTACCAATTAAAATTCCAAAAATCCTATAAAGTGAAAATGGAAAAGAATTCCAGACAATATATACCTAAGTTTTTCTTCTCGCCTTGTGTAACTTTCATACACTCCCAAAGACCTAATCATTAAAAAATTGCAAGTTGAAGTGAAGTTTAATTCAGAAAATAAATCTTTCCATTCTTCAGGCAAGGAATAGATTTAAACAACGATAAAATCATCATCATCCTCCTCCGAGTTGTTCTCCTAATTCAATTGAGGTCAGTTTTTCAGTGTAACTACGAAGCGGCTGAGCGATAAAATATCAATTTGCATTTGTTTGTTTCCTGACATCTATTAAAACAAATCAGATTTCATTGTAAGAATAATAACGATGTAGATAAATCATGTCATGTCTACTTAATAATCAGATTGAGCTTAACTTGTTTGACTAATTGCTTATTGATACCCGTAGTTGTCCTCATTATATGGTATTAATCATTATGGACGATTCAATTAAATTTAGAACCGAACAAAAGAAAAATGAAAATAGTGAAAGTGAAGATTCGTGATTAGAAGATAAGGTGGGAGGGTCGAAGCCATGTTTTGAAGCTACCCTGATGGAACCCTCTTATTATGAGCCTGCACGACTCGGTACTTGAACACGTTTGCTTGCCACAATCTTGAGAGGTCCTTTATTTCATCATTCGTTTAATTTCACTTTTTTCTGTTAAACGTAACGTTCAAATTCAGTAACGCAATGTTTTTACAACGAGTGGTTTCAATTCTATTCTGACGAAAATGGTATAACAACTCTAGTGAATTTTCCGTATGATGTGACAAAACAAAACATATATACCTAAGATTTCGTAACCATCCGATGATGCCTACGGTACCGCTTACGTGGAAGTTGGTTATCGCGACTTCTATTCATATGTATCTACCTACAAGGTTCTACTGAACCAAACGCCATTATACATACAGCAAATTTTAGGGCTGAAAAAAACCATTATTAAAAAAGTCTGCCACAAAATTCGTTCAGTAGTTTATACGCCCATCGCAAATGAACAGACAAGAATTCCAAAATAACCCTTTTTTGGTTTCAGTATCATTAATTTAACATAGCCCAAGTATTTTTTAAATACATGCAATTTACAACCACAACTAATTTAAAATTTAGAGTAGATCAATGTTTTCATATGTTTTGAAAAATCTCGCCTTAAGTAAATAAACCTATTTTTTTCTGAATCGTACCCCAAGACCATGTCTACATAGTCTATACTTACATAAGCATTAATATCGAATCGCTACAAATTTATTCCGTGGTTGGCAACTCAGGAAAATACGTACTTATTAAATATACGGGTCTGTGAATCACTCTTGCATAAAATATTTCGGAAGTTTTCCCTCGAGTAGCTACATTTTGCATAATCTAATTTTTACTTTGTTTGCTGTCTGTATTTGATTTCTATTAACCCGTATCAATATCCATAGAAATATTTTATTAGAGATTGTGTTTGCTTTCAATACATTTACATATTGCTTCTGTTAAAGCTTCAGTTGTAATGCTATTTATTATCGTCGTATATTTTTTATTTATTTTATTTTATTTCAATGGGAGAGAACTACATACCCTCAAGTTACAGACTCTCTAAGTAGGTACGTGGCAAACAAATAGAGAACCCCGGCTGGTGCATAGACGCTAAGGTTCACCAGCTAAAATATACTCATCCCTCGAAGCTTTCCCCCAACGAGAGTTACAACATAACCGAGTTCAGTTAAGCAACGCAACACCCTTCGCTGAGAGGAAAGCCTGCAGTGGAACAAGCACTCATTAGTCATACAACAAGTGCACCGACTTGCAGGTTAGGTTGATATGACCCCTAAGGTCTTGGCCACTATCAACCTTTTTTTCGTACGGAAATACTCACGGCTACCTCTCCCACCAGCCACCATAAGTAGTTATGTTGGACTCAAAACGAATAAGCCCAGGGTGCACTGCGTAGAGGTTTCTGATCATGATCAAACACCGTTGTGTTTGATCATTGATCACTGGTTGTAGTAATAATTACCTGTCAGTGTTTTATTTTCTTTTTGAAATATAAACTGCATTTCACTTTAACTATTTTTTTTTTGAGAAAATCTAGCCTTGGCTTATATTGAAGATATTATGTTAAATATGTTTACGATTTCTTGTGTGACGTTAGCTAGGAAACGCTCAAGTGTATAATTTGAAGCGATTATAAATTATTAACGAACTTGAGCTCAGGCGAGGCAGCCTGTATGGCAGCAAGGTGTAAATGGAGGCAAATTCGTCAATTTATATGCGAACAGGCTGCCTTTGAGATGCGATTACGCCTTTGGCACTCCAAAAATTCTATTAGTTACTCTAGCTATATCTTGTTATATAGAACTAAACTTCACATGAAGACATTGTGTTTAATTATCTTAATTTGATGTCGCATAAATTTCTTACGTGCCTATTTTAATACTCCTCTGCCTACTTCCTCTTCGAGAATAATAGCAGTGCTAAATAGGCTATACCTGCAGTCGTCCTTTCATGATTGGTACTTGGCCATGCAATGTAAAAAAAATCAGTAGCTTACTTTGTTCCCTTTGGTGTAGTAATATGACTCACAAATGGCAATAGGAGAGTACATTTTAGATATAAATTACCTATTTTATTTACGGATGTGTGAATTAAATAATGATTTGGCATAAATCAGTCATTTCAATGATATTAATCAATTGCGATTAGAAGTCGATGAAAAATATTTGCTATTCAGCATTTTATATAATTAATACGTTCTATAAAAAAACGAGTGAAATATCACTCAGTAGGGACAAAACGAAAACAGAATTCCGAGCATGACCAGCTAAAAACAAATTGTTTGAATCTGACATAAAATATATTATTCCCAATATTTGTGATGTAAAATAAGTAATGAAGCTATATTTTCCTCATCTTTATTATTTAATTACGGATTTTTTATGGTTATAATAAAGTCTTATTACGTGGCAAACGTCGGAGCTCATTAAAAATCTCTTTTCTCGTTGCTTGAGTTTAATTATCCGTTTTCTTTGTTTACTGGCGTTGAGCCTCTGTTGGTACACTCACAAATAGTTCGTTGTATTCTTTCCCATGGTCTCATGAAATTAAGTAAATCATATAGTAATTTTCATAAAAATAAGGAAGGAAGCAAGCTTAAGCGTATCTCTTAAGTTACTTTTTGTAACTCTACTAGGCAATAAATATTTACTCAAATCTAAGGAAAGTTTGCCTACAAATATTTCGCTACAACGATCTGACAGGAGATTTTTGTGTCGACATTCAATGCAGTAGGAAGAAATCCCTACACTTTTATTAGGCGTGCAACAATTCACATTCCATAGATTGTTATACTAAATGCACAATTTTGAATGTGTGTTTAGCACTGAATCACGCCAGAACGGCTGAATAAATCTGGAAGAATGTTATAATCTAAAATAACACATAGCGACTTTTTATCATCTCAGGGAATATATTTCTGTGGGTCACAGAACCGTAATTAATATTCTACACCAGCGGAGCCTCAGGCAAGAATTAGTAAAATTAATAAAACAGCTAAGTAACCTCAGGTTGGTTTGGTAAATTACAAAAATTTAAATCACTTAAAGCACAAACGACTGCTACGAAATTGAAAAAAATATGAAAAATATCTCTGGCATTAATTTTACTCAAACTAATGTGTGTGAATTGATGTCAGTTGTATTTTATTACTATGCCCCCATGACGTTCGGCAACGGTTGCTAAACGTAGTCGTACGAGAGCAATATAAAGCATAGATATTGAAATCGCCTCATGGAATCTACCTAATCCTGCTCTTTAAGTAGTTACTCAGATACTAAGTGAGTGCAAGTGGGTACAGCTATTTTATGGAGCCCACACCACGATCATCAAGTGTGGTGTAAGTTTCTAAGTCACTTGGACGTAGGAAACTGGAAGACATCCGTAAAGTACGATTGACCACAACACGACAAATCACTTAGTTACAATCTAATGCTGTTTTCAACCGCCCGGCACTCTTTCCCGCAATAATATTTTTTGTTCCCCTTTTTCCTTTGGCTATATTTTAAAAGAGCGTTTAGTGGCTTGTGGTCGAGACTCGCACTATATATTTATTGTGGGGTTATATAAAATTAATGGTTCTGACCTCATAAATATTTTCTTGGAATTATTGTTTGTACGGTCACTTATTGCTCGGCAAAATCTTGTCCGTCTTCTTCGGGTTTTGCTTATAAATGCGACTTTTACGGGAGTGACAGCGAAAGGTAGGTTTGGCTTGAGCTCCGAGATCTTGGTGGGAACACAAAAGTACTTAACATAAAATAATTAGTTAACCGGACCCATTACTTGACACAAAGAATTTGTAGCAACACTTTTAAAATAATAATTGGAAAAGAAAAATAACCATTTTACTTTCTATCAATTTATATCACATTATTTCATGATTGATCCTTGTAGGAGAAAATTGAATGATAAGTACTGTGTCGTATCCCCTTGACTCTCATATATCACAGCTATCGATATTGTTTGAAGTAGAAAAGAATTGGTTCGATCTTTTTATGAAAATAATAGATTCTATTTCTGCTGGTTATTGGCAAGATATTGCATATTTATTTTAACTAGGCACACTGAATAGGGATTTCAGTTAGATGTTTTAATTTTTTTTATTTAATGTAGATATTAATCTTTTAAATTTAATTTAATTTATTTATAGACGTGTCTGTTTGTCAATACGCACACGCCTATATTCTCGAAAATTACCTATTTTTTCTCTCCAGTTTTGCTAAATTGTTTGTATTAGGAGTGAGTTCACGTCAATAGTGTAAAGGTTCAGATGTCCACAATTCATCAGTCACAATCAGATGTACGTAATAGTGTACGAGCCTATTGTCGCGTTGAGAGAGACTTCAAGAGTTAATAAACCCCAACTGTAGGTGGTAGTGGTGATTCGCAGCTCACACATATTTTACCCCACTAGGTCCTGATAATGCCTTAGTCGACTTTTATGACTTGTCTGGGCAGTTAAATAGCTGACGAATTCTGTTTTTGTGTATTAACGTTAGGGTAAATCGCACCGTAGATATATATCACTTAATACACATCAATATAAATGCAAAAGTGTGAGTATATGGACCGATATCAACCACGTTAGAGCGACTGAATGAATGGCACATAGATAGATTATGGTTATAACATTATAGACTGTTTTGAATCAAAAGGTAGGGTGTGGAAGCGGCTTGAAAATGGTTAGATATTTTTATCAGTAAATTTAGTTATATTCTTTTATGCTTACCTAAGTACCTACATTATAATACAGTGAATACTTAAACAATAAAATACTCCAACCATTAAATTTAAATAACAGAAAATAATGAAGATACTCTTGTTAAACTAAAACATGCAAGAGCATCCCTATGAAGCACATAATTTTCAGCCCCAATAACTTTACACAATGAGTCCTTACGAGCTGAGTATCAAATATGTAGCTCCCGAGCTTATTTTATGTCAGCTTGTAATCGCCTACTGCATTCAAGTCTGTAGTTACAAGAACTTAATTCGTGCTAACTAAAGACGTCCTTCTCCTTTACGGTGACTAAAATTTGTACATCTTGCTTTGATTAATAACAATAATAAAATTGGTTACCAAGATTGTTTAAATATAAAGCGCTATCCAAACCCAATGTAAGCTTAGCTTCTAATCTTCTTCTTCATCCTATCGTTAATTCTAGTCGCGTCCAAAGCTTTTTGAAGTCTGGGGTCCGCTTTTACCAGTCTAACTGGGGATTTGGCTAAACTTCGACATTTTCCGTGAAACTACTGCTATCTGACCTCCACAACCCAAAGGCGATATCGAAGCTTTGCAGTTAGACCGGTTTTTGAATTTTTGAGGGCTCCAACTACCCGTGACGATTGTAATAGATTTTCGGATGGCAACCGGGACCGACGGATTAACGTGCTCTCTGAGGCACGACCAGACCATTTCAAATAACCATATTCATGCATACAAATATTTGCTTTGAGCGGCCTACTGCGTAGCAGCCATGTTCCCCACCGCTACGCCACGGAGGCTGTTAGCTTGTAATAAATGAACATCTGAACATCCAACATTTAAATCGTCTTTACAAACTTTCATAATTACAATAGTAATTGTTATTAATTTTAAGACAGATATGAATGAAATTTTGAAGCAATTACAACGAAACCACTGACTATATTAGGAACGGCGAAATAACTCTGAACTATGTGGACACGTCTTCGAAATCTGAAATTCTCCAATAGGCATAACGTCGTCGGAGCGATTTATCGAAGATATTGACTAAAACTGCATTCTTATGGGAATATTTATAAAAATTAAGGTCGCTTCAGGGTTACAGTTTATTATAAATAAATTTATATTATGTTGAAAAAAAAACATACGGCCAGAATTTCTGCTAAGGGCACTTAGTAAATGTTCAAATTAAATTATATTGAGCATATAATTTAATTTGAACATTTACTAAGTGCCCTAAGCAGTTTTGTTTTGTTCGACTACAAAATTGTAATGGTTTTACAAACTATTTTGCGTTAAAAATTTTCATACTTTATTTTAATGTGAGTACGTAAACTAAGTATGAGAATCTTTTGGGGATTTAGGAACACAGTAATGTTTAAGAGCTAGTTTAATGTAGGTACTAAAACTTGTTCTGTACAATGCCGAAACTTTAAATTAATTACTGATATTAGTTTAAATTAATTACCACTAAGGTGGGCAGACAAGCACCCGGCCCCATGCTCGAAAATGATTACCGTTGCCTATGGCCGTGTGCAATAGGGTAGTGTCCTGAGTCGAGGATTCGTCACCAATACTTTTTAATTTCGTAGTTTTTTCTTAACAAATATGTATAGTACACTAAGATGCTGCCTTACCAAACTAAAACTATGACTTTGGTTCAAAATATAAACAATAGAAATAAGGCAAAATTTATAACTTTTAGATTCCTTATTAAATTTCAAATAAATCTTAACACGTATTGTATATGTGTATAGGCAACGTGGACTGACATAAATGTGATCCTCTATTGCACTCCATACATTTGCACAACGCACCAGTATACTGTGACGTCACAGTTCGGGCGGCTCGAGAAATTGAAATTTCAAAATCAAATATGTTCAAAACTATTGTCATAAGAATATTTCACTTCAACAGTTCGATATATTCTATATTAGCTATTCTATATTTGGATATTTTTTATTTATATTTTTTGGTTATATTTTTATTAATGCTGTACATATATTTAAATAGTAGTTTATGATACTGTTGCATAATAAGGGTTCTTATAACACGAGTGTGTTTTAAAAAAACGAGCCGTAGGCGAGTTTTTTTATATTATCACACGAGTGTTATAAGACCAAGTTATGTACAGTGTCATACACTACTTTATCTACTCTCATACTATAATACATAAACTAATTTATTTTACAAACCAAACCAAACATTGTTTAATTTAAATGTATAGAACAAAAAAAAAATGTTCGCGCCAAGGCACAAACTTCGATTGCGCATGCGTGTTTCTTTTTTTTTTTCTTCCGAAATGGCGGATTCAATTTTTAAAGTAGAGGTTCAGTCGAGATGGAGGTTGTATAGGTGTATCGTTATGATTAAAAAGTTATTTTATGATATAGGTGTCCATACAAGACCTGTATCGTAATAAAATTTTTTTTTGGCCTGTGCGTAATGTTTGTCATAAGAGTTCTAATTTCAATTTTATAATCTTTGTATTATAGTATCAGAGTAGATAAAATCTATAACTAACCATATGACAATATAGACCAATTTCCAAATGTTTGATGTTTCGTTTAGTTTTATTAGTAACCATGTGGCATCTCACTGAAGAAGCTTTCATGTCAATATATTATTATGACATGGGTAAGTCCATTCATCATAATTTGCCTCGATCGTTTAAGGTGGTTTCTTTCGCTTTGCTCCCAAGTTGTTAGGTTTGGAAATAATTACTTTTTTATTTCTAATACACATGCTTTTAAGGCAAGTCCATCTAGGAGAACGGACTAGGCAACAACAAGCTTTATTTACAAGTTTTACTTTCCTTTTTATTTGGCATCTTTGACATGATCAAAGGCCTTTCTTATGTATATGTATATGTTCTAGTCATCGGATGCCACAGTGTAAACTTTAAATGCAGGATATTTTACGCAAGGCGATCTTAAAAGAAAGTTTGCATAGCAATACGTAGTTAGTGTAATGACTTCTAGAATGCGGATATAATTACCTAGATACATTTTTTTAGTAAATATAACATAGTAGACACATAAACACACCCGGATCAATGCAAATGTAAATAGTAATATTAGTACTCAGCAGGACTCGAACTCACGACCTCCAATTTAGCAGTGTAATGCTCTACCACTACGTCACAGAGTATCCGTAGTATACAATTTACCAACACCCAGAAAATGAACGATTTACGGCATCTACCACTTAATAAAGACTTATTAAGAGTGTTAACCTCTACATTCAGTGAGTGGACCTAAGTGGAATAATATTGTTACGCGGAAGCAAGGAACAGTTTGGGTAAGTGACTCGCCAGTCCAATAAGTCAGTTTGTTATTTATTCAAGTGAATGATTATAGCTGAGGTTTTCGTATCAAACTTAGTTTATCTTGCTTATGAATTATGTAGAAATAGTTCCGGTGGTACAGTTTTTTGGAAGTAATAGTACAACTAATTAAGGTTGTTTCTTCATGTTAGTTGTTTTGTTCGAGACTCAAGTTTCAGTTATGAGCTGGTATCTACCACCGAATTAAAGCTATTGCATGTATGTAGTTAAATATACGACCTATGAAGTGTAGTAGAGAAGTGACCCAGACCAGTACAAATACGATTTGTACTGGTCTGAATGTTCAAAAATTATTCAAGCTATGCTAACTTTGGATTGGAAGAGTACTCCCTAGAATATTCTATTTGTAAAGTAAATACTTAACACTAAGGTAAAACTATTCGGCGCTGTAGGTCTACTAGAATCTCATGATAGGATTTTAAAACAAGAATTATCATTTTTATATGGCAACATTAATATCATCATGTCAAATTCAACTCGTAAGGTTCAACTATTATACTACATTTTAGGAAACATTGACATTACACGCGCACTGGTGGTAGAAGTTTGATGGTTTGGTTTTGCCTTCAGATTACCATCAGGAGATCAGCATAAGTCTAACCGGGTTCTAAAGTTTTAATTTACATTGATATATCAAGATGGCAAATTATTTTATTGATTCGAAGGTTGCTAACCTATGTTGTGAGTTGACACGTAAGTTGTATTGTACAATTTTGATACTTGTACGTAGAATTCAATTCTTTGCCACTTTTAACTCCTAATGTCACTTCTAACCTCACCGGGATATTTACTATGTTTTTTGTTTCTATTGTGTAACCGATATATCAGCGCTGTTACGAGCATCATCATCAACGTGTACTGTTGACTGTCAAGCTAGTTGTTATTGTGTAAGCCTTACCCTTACTGACTGTGCAGACATTGCGACCAGGAACACTTGAATGCTGAAATAGTACATAAAGGATAAACGGTTAGACGCTCACGGACATCTAAGCGCCTGGACTTTAAGATCGAATGATACCTGCGTCCTTATCATACGTAAAAAGAGTAGTAACAGATAAGGTTGATTTCATTTTAAAGAAGTTCTCAATTAACAGTTCTCAGCTCTCAGTTCTCAGTTCTCAAGTATTTTAAAAAGCTGTCACAATACCTACGCACGCTAAAAGACAGTTTTACCTTAGAAAATCCTAGAATTTATAAAGTTGACTGCAGCTATGGGAGCTCCTATATAGGCAAGGCCAAATGCACAATCTCATGCCGGATCAAGGAGCACATCATTGTGGTCAAAATCAATGAGACACAGAATTTTTATTCAGATATTGAATTGAACAAACCTCTGTGGCGTAGCGGTAGTAAACGTGGCCACTACGCAGGAGGCGCGGATTCGATTCCCGCTCAGTGCGAATATTTGTATTCATGTTTAAGGGTATTTGCATTGGTCTGGTTGTGCCTTGGGTGCAGGTTATACCGTTGGTTCCGGTTGCCATAAGCTGTTGTTGCGGGTAGTTGGAGCCATACAAAAGTCCAACAATTGGTCTAACTGCAATGCTTCGATATCGCATTTGGGTTGTTGAGGTCAGATGGTGGTCGCTTGAGGGAAAATATTGAAGTTCAAACCAAATCCGCAGTTAGACTGGTAATAGCGGATCCCAGACTCCCAAGTTGAAAGCTTTGAATGCGACTGGTATTAAGGCTATTAAGAAGAAGAAGATTGAATTAAACTAAAGTATCAAGATAGTTTATTTAAATTTCACCGGTATTACACTTTACAAATTTTTATTTTTCCTATTTGCCCTAAGATTCTGATACCTACATCTATATTAACAAAATTTGAATATGTTATTTTCGTATTATTTTTTTAAATTTATATGAAATAACTTTAAAAAAATACAACTCATATCATCACAACACACACATACACAAAATCAACTGAAAAGTCTTCAGAAATTTTATACGAATGTTTATGAGCTCGATTCTTAAGGAAAGATACATCACGAGTGTAATGTAAAAGTACCATCATGTCCAAAGTATCAAAGTATTTAAGTATACATAAATAGATGGAGAAAACTAGTGATGGCTTGCAGGTCAACCGTGTGCTGGGCCGAAACTTTACCTCCCGCTGGCGTTTTGCCAACAAAACGCAAACTACTGGTATGTCATTCGTATTTTAATATGCCGTCTCAAAAGTTGCAAGCGAAACATATTACTCAGTATACTCAGATAAATAGTAGCGGTCTAATATCAAGGTGTCGCATTATATAGGTAAGTAAATCAAGCTCCACTTACTGTCATTGTGAAATGGGCCGAAGAGTGTATCATAAATAGTTAAAAAGGACGAGTGACACTCAGTTTACATGGTCTCGTTACATGGAGAAAAATTTGTCAGAAACGCGATTCTCTGAGTGACAGAACAATAGGTTTAATCTTCACGTAGTATAAAATGTGACGGGGAATGGAGAGTCGCTCGGGTAATAAGAAAACTTCAAGAGATTTTTCAACATTTTTACTTATATTAAATACCGTTGTGGTTCTATTGTTCAATGAAAGGTTGTGTCTGAAGCGTAAGTTCGAAAGGGAAGTCTTGTGTTTATTGTTCTATGTTTAATATTATTGTTTAATGTTATTGCTTATGTATTTTTATATGGTGTGTATTAGCGAGGTTTCGAATCCGGGACCTCTAAATCTTTAATGACTAAGTTTCCGAAATGGAAATAATCACAAATGAAGTATTCCATAAAGTAATGTTAGGCGTGTCTAATGTGTATAATAGCGGAGTAATAACTTTCATTATATTAATAGCGATATCCCAATTGTGTTCAAAGTTTGTAGACTTGTAAGTCTACCATCTATTTAATTTTTCGAAAATTATGTCGATTTCTTCAGGAGTTATTGCTGTTTGACCTGCTAACAGTATAAACCCTATTGAAACACGTGTATAGCTGAATCAAACAGAGTGAACCTAAAAGTGATATAATAGGTAAACACGAATCTATTAATCAGTCAAAAATTAGGCTCGGCCTCTTTCAATGTAAATGTATTGTACGTATAAAATACATATAGTAGTTCTTCTAAGCCTAGAGAAAAATAAGATTACAAAACAAACGAAGAAATTATATTACACACTTGAAGTGTGTAATATAATTTCTCATAAGGCCCTAACGAAAAATGGTGAGCGCGTGTAAAAAATAGTTGATATATGAATAGTTCACCTCAGTTCTCTGAATAGTCTGCATGTAATTTCTGCTGTAGCTTTCTATGCACTATGAATGGACTCCAGTTCATAGCGTAGTTAGTTAAAAATGAATTACAATATTACACTTGAATGAACATGGCAGAAAATAAATTAATAAAAGCGTGGTAAAATGAACAATATAAAATTACATTGTAGAACGTTGCAGATTCTTAAAATATAACACAACGAGACGTAAATAAGAAACACGATGGTGAAAATAAATTTGCATTTCAGGCAACAGTTCAAAAGGTTAAACAATCCTAATGAAGAAACTTTCAAAACGCTCCTGCGATTAAGCACACTGACTCAACCATAATATCCAGTTCATCTCCCTGATTGTCCAAATATACGAACTCACCTACGTTCGTACTACGTTTTGTACAATCAGCACTAAAAGAAACTCAACGCATCTGAGTTAATAAAACGACGTGCACTCAGTCGAATAAAAAGTTAGGTACTAGAATCAAGTACGTTTTTGAATCATTCTTTCAAATAAGATGGAGGTGGTCCATGAAGACGAGCCAAGTCTATTTCCAGGAACCAGCACATATTGAGTGACTAAAAATCCCCACAACTTGCCGGAGCCAAGAAGTTAGTATGCCATTTATGTTGATGTTATTCATAGATTTATTTTAATTCATATTTTTATCTTACATAACGGTATTTTAGTTTGTTTGTTATGATAAAAGTAGTTATTTTTCTTCCAATCGTTTATAAAACAGGAGATACAGACATAATTAGAACGTTATTTTACATACAGAGTCACACAGTTCATGCGAATGTTTTAAGCGATTCTTTCGCTGGCTGTACACACAGGCGTAGGTTTAATGTTACCTAACTAACGCAAGTTGACCTTAAATGTTGTAAATGTGGTGGAAATAAACACGTAATATTACAGTTGATAGTAGCTGCCGTCGGACCGCGTATTACGCAAACACGGCGCTTGACGGAACCATTTGTTAGGGCTGTTCTTTGTAAACGTCTCGCTTTGTGATTCCCGTGAACATAGCGTGAACATTTTGACAAGTGGAATTTGTTCTGCAAGAGAGGGTGGAAATATACATCCCGCCAATGATAATTTTGCTGTTGCAGACTGTTGTTGCGGTACTTTGATTAAGCCTCCGTTCTGTCTGTCAGTTAAATGTTGATACCTTGCTTTATTGCGAAATATTAAATGTAATATTCTTGACAATGAATACGTATGTAATATTATTAAGTACAAAGAAAAGAATGAAATGTTCGTCGCGTCAGTTACTTTTGGAGCTATTGAGGCATAATCTAATACAAAAATATTTCTTATTTGGAAATAGTTAAAAGTTATTCCCAAGACAGAACTCAAAGTACTGCACTTCTACTAGTTTGAATACTATCAGAATGACATTCTAACTAATTAAGCTACTTGATTAGATGGAAGATATTTGATTTATTGAAATTTTCAGACTGGTCTTAAGATGTAGTTAGTATAGTAAAAGTCATCATAACCAACAAGAAAATCTAGTTCAATCCTTCAAGCTTCCAAGTTCCAAACGTAGAGGGCACGAGTGTAACATGTAGAATTTTTCCGACGTTTAATTTCCTTCTGTAAAGTTTTAATTCGAGACATAAAGCGCGCTTAAAAGCGGCGTCTGGCAAGTTTCATCATCGTACAGATGCTTCGGTAGGAAGCTTGCTTTACACACAAAGCCTACAAGTACAAAAGGCTCTGCCTCCGCTCCATTTTGTGTCTGACAAGCCGGGAAGTCGTGGAATGAGGTGCGTCAACTCCGTTTTGACGTCACCGGTTAAAATGTATAAATTTCGATGTGTTGACGGATGAGAGGTGTGTTTTGATATTGAAAGTCCGAATGCTTATAATTCTCATACTTATGAAATAATATTTGGTACTTCATCTTAATTATGAGACTGTTAGAAAGATTCCAAATAGTACCTACTTGTAATAAGTAAAGTTATTATCGGTAGAGAGCTATATCTACTTAAAAAATCGAATTTTCTTAAACCTTAAGGCTTTTTCTATTCAATTATCTGTCGGTTTCAGCAGGTAAATTCAACGTGCTGACACAGTTGCTCGGTCAAAGCTGATTCTTCTTCACATTAGTAAAACAATGTCTACACTATAAATAAACTGTTACTTTTTTGAGCCACTCATATTTGGATGTCACATTCGTTAAGTATACTATTATTCGAATAAAATTTAGCATATTCCACACAGAGCATGAATTAATTAATCGATTTAGTTCAGTACCATAGGAGTTACAGTGAAACATGCGTACCTCAGTACATGACTGCTAACCACAATATTGTACTAATTACATAACCTTTCAGGTTATTTACCGTGGTCTTGTAAAAAAGGGCACCCATTTTTAGTTATATTATACGAAGCAAATGTCAAGTAGTTCCTCATAAAGTAAAATATTTATAAGAATTGATTGTAATGTATTAGCCTAAGAGTTAACGAATAAACAGAGGATACATACGATCATTTTGAGGGCTCTCAAGAAGATTTCTCGAATTACTCGAAGAATGGCACTCAGCTGAATCAATCGATTTAGCTGAAAAAAAAGCTTGTATACATATTGACAAATTTTTCATCAGTTAAATCACGATTCAGCTGAGTGATATTCTAGAATATGGGCCTTAGATATTAAATCACAGCGTCTCTATATACATATTCGTGACACCGAAAACGACCATTTTTCCTTGAGTGATTCAATTTGTTACACAGTGATGTTCTCGGCTGCTATGGTTATTAAATTCACACATATATTTATCTTTAAACATCCACTGACTTTACAGTGCAGCAATAGCGAGTGGGTTCAATTCTATCTACTGTTTTTTTGTAAAAAAAAATCTCAAGTAATAATAATATTCTTTATCCTAGCGTTAATCCCAGTCGCATTCAAAGCTTTCAACTTGGAGTCTGGGGTGCACTTTTACCAGTCCATCTGACCTCCACAACATAAAGACGATATCGAAACATTATACAATGAACCGACGGCTTTACGTGCTCTCCGAGACACGACCAGGCCAATACCCAAATTCATGCATACTAATATTTGCACTGAGCGGGGATCGAACCCGCGCCTCTTGCGTAGCGGCCTTTTTTTATGCCACTTAGGTGGCAGACAAGCACACGGCCCACCTGATGAGAAGTGGTTACCGTGGCTTATGGACGTGTGCAACACCACTGCTGACCTTGTTAGAACAGAGAGTGTCTGTGCGGTCAGTGTAGAAGATAAAGCAGGCCTCGTTCACTAACGCTTACGTTAGTCCCAGTTGCATTCGAGGCACTCACTTCGTAGTGCGGGCTCTGCTAGAAAGAATTTATTATTTGATTTAAAAAATAAATTCAGTGGGCATAATATGGGCTAATCAAATAGTTTTATTTTTTGAACCTTGTCATCCTAATGCCATACCCATCCTACTTAAATGATAATGCGAAAGTTTGTAAGTATGGATGAAAACTACAGGATGGATTTTAATGAAACTTTACAATAATATAGCTTACAAATCAGAATAACACATAGGCTACAATTTATAACAAAAACCGATATTATAGCGATAACCGACATAGATGCGGGGGGGCAGGGGTCGTTCTGGTAGTCTATAGGAGAGGCTTATGTTCAGTATTGTTCAGCCTGCAGTGGACTATGTGTGGCTGATATGATGATGAAGATGATGAGGAACCGACATCCACACGGGCGGAGGCGTGGGCAAAAGCTAGTACTTTATACCTATAATACCCTACCTACACCGACAAAAGCACACCTGTTAAGTTCCGAGAGTTATACTTATATTTGTATACGTGGATTTTTTCTTTTTAATAACAACTTCCGTACTTGGAATTTATTCCCATGACTCCACAACAAATAGAAAATTAAGTGCGCCCAGATCAAACAATTCCACGTGCATTTATTATTTATATATTAATACACTAAACAACTAAACTTCGGGAAACTGCCTGCTCTGTTTGTACACCGATATTCTTTATTATTGTATACTTCCGTACTTTTTCCGCAACATGATTTATATTTTCCTCTTCTATAAAGATTATGATCAAATTTCGACTAATAGGTGAACATTTGTAGAACGAATTACCTACGCCGTAACTGATAGCGAATATTTGGCTTCAAAATTAAGATTACTATTATTCATTATAAAACTAGTGTAAATGCAATCAAAACTCATTCCGTCTATAAGTGATTGCGTTAATAGGCGTAATAGTGTTCTTGCATTATGGGCAATAAATAGAATGTTATAATACAGTCGGTCTGGCGACCGGTCGTCGCGTCATACGCACCTGTCTAGCGATTAAACTCAACAGTACATTCAACTGTAATCTGCCGATGTTTCATTTCCAAGTCAGTCAGGGCTGTCTCTTCGACTTTGCTATTAGTCGAAAACTCGTTTTATAAATAAGAAATTGAGTTTCTTTATGTTGTGTTTGTTTCTCAGCTTCACTCTCAGCTCACTTAACCTATTATTGTAAGCCTTATTTAAGGTATATGGAGGCCCAGCAAAGATCTTCGGGACCTAAGATTGTTCCTTGTTGATCACTAGCCAGTATATCTGCAGAAATGAGACTAAGGCGTAAGTTTTCCTAAATAATACTGTAATGACGATGATGATCGTGTTCTATTTTAACTTTTTCAACTTAAGCTTATGGAATAATTTTATCCAGAAAAAAGAGCAAATTATAAAGTAAAATGTGAGTGCTTGTTTGCTTAGAAGTTTTAAAAGATTTGTAAAAATAACAAGTAACTTCTTTTTCATCTTTTATGTGTTCAGTATCCTTTTGGTCAACAATGTGAGTAATTTGAGTGAAAATTATGTACACAATGTTTCATAAAACAAAATAACATTAGTTAAATACAAGATGTTTAAATTAATAAAATATTTTTGTTAATTCGAAAGACATCCCTGATAGCCCTAAAGGAAAAAGATACGGTGTAGTTACTATTTTGGCAATAATATGATATTATTATGCTTCAGATGCCACACTTCACCCGCCCCCCCCCCCTCATGATACCTCCTCCCTCAATGCTGGCATCGCCTATTTACAGAAACAGTGTTAGACATTCATGGTCTATTATTGAACGGATAGGTACTTTAGCATTAAGCGCATGATGCTTTTGTGTTTGTACTTAACCAATAATGTCGTGTTTGATTATGCTTTTATGAATAGTGGAAGTAGATTTATTTTCTTATGAATTTTTAGTTATATTAATAACTGTAAAGTGGGATACGTGTGTTACAGTGTCAGTCTACACTATTATATCTGCACTAATATAGTAAAAAGAACGATTTGTATTTCAGTATCTTTGTTTTTACTTTTTTTTTTAAGTGCGGGAAATCCCCACGGATACCCACCCCTCCGGAGCCGGAGGGGTAGGTTATGTCAGACTCGAACCGACTAAACCGCACGCCGTCTCTGGGTCGTAGTGCTAGGCCGAAGGTGAGGTTGTTATGCGACATATCCCTCGCACCCCGGCTGACCCAGGGCCATCCCTCTCGGTCTGGCCCTCCTCGGGAAGGGGGGGACCACGCGGTCCCCGACTTAACCCCGGTGTGGGGAGGCGCGCATCGTCCTACGATGCGCGCCGCCGCCGTGGCCTGCTTCTACTAGGGTGACGGACGGCCACCCGTCTCCCTCAGGCCCGCGCTCATGGGGGGCGGAGGTGAGTTTGCGCCCTCCGACGCCCGAGTCCACGCTCGCGTCGCAGTGATGGCACTCGGGCGTTGGCTCTATTCCCATCAGATGCAGATACCGCCCGAAGCAACCGTGCCCGGTGATAATCTGCGTCTGACGGTATGAGAGGCTACCGTGTTGCCTCTCTAGCCACTCCCCCATGATGGGTCTTACCGCCGCAATCACGGCGTGCCCTAGTATCTTTGTAGCGTATAATCTGAAAAACTACTGGACCGATTTCAAATTCTTTCACTATTGAAATGCTGTATTATCTCGATGTAACATCAGGCTACTACACGCGAAATACATATTATGCGATCAGGATTTCAGGATCGGTAATTTCTGTGGTAATTTGCCCTATTGCCACAGAAATTACCGATCCTGAAATAGCGTTTGCCGGTTCAGATAATACATTACAAAGAACACTATTCTTCCCGCTTCCGTATTCATTATGATCTAGTATTAATTTATGGATTGTGATAGACATACTCGTGAGTAAACATGAAAAATAGCGTACCAATATACGTACGTTTACGTCCATAAATTGGAGTGGAGCTGCGAGTATGTTCGGTAGTTGGAGTGACAGATAAGAGAGCGTCGACGCGTAGTAAACAATACGCTTCCGACTGTACACGTCGCACTGTGGGGAGGAGAAATCCACCCTGTGCCGAACTTTACACACCCAGAGTTTGAACTTTAAAACAATAACGCACGTATGAGAATTCTCTCTTTGTAATAATGAGAAGAATTAAGCTGTTTTCTAAATGAAGGGCTGCCGGCTGGTAAGATTTTGAAAATATTATTTATCTATTAGGAAATAGTATGTACGAGAACTTACTAATTATATATCTACCCTTTCCCAATGTTTAGCCAAATATAGCCAAATGTCCCATATTTGGCTACTTTACTAGTACTGCTAGGAGGGGTGCTCGTTGGGTAACCTCCACGTCGGCTTCTCCGTTTCTTCCCTTCTTTGGACCGCGGTCCTGGGGAGCGGAAGCGGGGGGGCTGGTGCACCCTGGACAACGGCTAACAGACTCCTACCTTGGGAGTTCTGTTGGCCGTTGACGAATAACCCGACGGCTGACCTCACGAGGAGGTCGTGGGATGGCGGGCCTTCAAGGCCCGCGGGAAGGGGTCCGTAGGATACCCTTCCATTTCAACAGCCCTTTTGAGGGCTAGCTGACCCCATTGCACGCGGGGGTCGTGGTATGGCGGGCCTGCAAGGCCCGCGGGGAGGGATTCGTAGGGGTTCCTCCCACCTCAACAGCCCTTTTCAGGGCTAGCCGTCACTCCCGGTACCCCTCTGCTTTAGCAGAGGAGACATGGGAGAGGCGACGGGATCCGTAGGATCCGGGGACGGGTCGGCCCACTGCTCGCGCAGGGGCTGACGGGCATTCGTGCCTCCGTCGGCGTTGGGAGAGTTTTCTACTCCCCCGCATCGCGTAACCTCCGAGATAACGACAACGACCTGAGTGCTAGCCACACTCGGGAATGCCGATATCCCGGAGGCCGCGGGGCTTGCCTTAATTGGCCGGCCCACGACAAGGAAAAGTCTGAAAACCCGACAGCGAAGTCGCTTAAAACCTGTGGATACCTGGGGACCTCGGGACCTACCCCGCTTCCTGGAATGGCCGTCACCCAGGAAGTGTAATTAGAGCGGTTATACTCGTGGGAACTTATGGAGAACTCTGAACTAAAAACCCAAAAAAACCCCTTACCAAGCGAAATAGTCTGCACGGAGGTCGTGCAGCACCACGACGCGGAAGTCGCGTCCCAAGCGCTGTCAGACAACCCGCACACCGCCACTCGGGCTAACAGCCCGGGTATAACGACTCGGAGCTCAGCCGGAAAGAGGAACCTTGTTCCTCCCCTCCGGCCTTTTGAGCCGGACCCGGAGGTCAGCATGTATATCTTTCTCCCCCGCCCAAGTTTGCGGCGCTCGGCCGCCGAAAGACGCGGGGTGGCAAGAGGGCTGCCCCTCATAAGCGTGCCCCAGCCCCAGTCCCGAAGGGTGTCATGACGCCGCCGAGTTCCTCCTCCTCGGCGGCGCCCTTGCCTTGTGCCGGCGACACCACCTCTAACCAGGTGGTGGAGGCCCTTAAAGGCCTTGCTAAGGCCCGAACTGGGGCTATGACGCCGGAGGAGGACCGGCTCATGCGGTCGACGCTCCGCCTTGTGGAGCAATACAATCTGCTCAGGGCGGAGCTAGGCCGTGCGCAGCAGGAGCGGGCTGACCTCGGCAGGCGTCAGGAGGCCCTGCTCGGGGAAACCGAGCGGCAGGCGGCGGAATACCACGGGGAGATGGCGAGGATGGCGGCTGAGTTGGCGGCGCTCCAAGACCGTGTGTCCCGCACAGAGAGGCGGAGGGTCGGAGCGCAGCCGGAACCGCCGTCACCGCCATCTCGGTCGAGGTCGCCGGTGCGGCCGGAGACGCCGCCGGCGGCGCGGCCGGAGTCACCGGCCCCACCGCGTCTGCCGCCGCCGCCGCTCCCGCCACGTCTGCCGGTCCCGCCGCCGGTGCAGCCGAAGTTGCCGACGCCGCCGCGAGTGCCGCCGCGTTCGTCGGCAAACTCTATAGAGGCCTGCATGGCGGCAATGGCGGCACAACAGGCGCGGCACGAGGAGTGGACGCGGAGCTGTCTGGAGGCCATTATGGCCTCCATTCACAGTCCACCCTTGGCGCAGCCGAGTGGGGGATACGCCGGAGCGGTCAAGCGGGGCCCCATCCGCACGGTAGCGGCAGGGTCCCCGCAGGAGTCGGCCCGCGGCGCGCCCACTGCGCCGGCTGCCCCGGCCACCATCGCTGCGTCAGCCAGGGGTGCCCAAGCCAAGGGCAAGGGAAAGGGGAAGGGCAAGGGGAAGTCGTCCTCGGTCCCTGCCCCGGCCCCAGCCCGGGCCCCGACCCTGGCACCGGTTTCGGCCCCGACTGCCTCCAGCAGCTCTGCACCGGCAGGGGGCTGGGAGGTGGTCGGCGAGGCCAAGAAAAGGCGGAATGCCCGCAAAAAGGCAGCCAAAAGGGCCAAGAAGGCCCTGGCAGCTGCGAAGGGAGCGTCAGGAAAGCTGCGCGTCCCCCGTACCACCGCTGTCGTCTTAACGATGACACCGGAGGCTACGGAGAGGGGCGTGCAGTACGTGGACCTGGTGAAACAGGCGAGGGGCCTCATTTATATGAGGGCCCTCGATGTGTCGGGGACCCTCCGAGTGACACACACTCGGACGGGTGCCCGGCTCATCCACGTCCCTGGCGCTACAAGCGGTCCCAAGGCCGATGCCACAGCGGCTAGGCTTAGGGAGACGCTGAATGCAGCCGATGTCCGGGTGTCCAGGCCCACCAAGTGCGCAAAACTGCGCATTTCGGACCTGGACGACTCCATCACGGCCGATGAAATTCGGGCCACCGTGGCGGAGGCCGGGGGTTGCCACCTGGAGGCGGTTAAGGTCGGAGCGATTCGCTACGGCCGTCGCGGACAGGGGGCAACAGTTGTCGGCTGCCCCATCGCAGCAGCCCAAAAGGCTGCCGACCGGCGGATTCTCGCGGTAGGCGGCGTTGTAGGAGTCCGGGTACGGCTCCTACAGGCTCGGCCGGACAGGTGCTTCAGGTGCCTGTCGGCCGGCCACGTGGGTGTACAGTGCAAGGCGGAGGTGACGGTCGGCGACCGTTGCTTCCGCTGCAGCCAACCCGGTCATAGGGCCGGTAATTGCGAAGCTCCGCCGCACTGCTTCAGGTGTGAGGCGGAGGGCAAGCCGGCCGACCATAGGGTTGGCAGCAAGGCCTGCGCCCGCGGGGAGCCGCCGCCGCGAGGCGGGCGTTCCGCCAATGGTTCGGGGCGGGATGCGGAGATGGTTCCATAATGGATCCTCATCTCCGCATCCTGCAGGCGAACCTGGGCCACGGTGTCGATGCTCAGGCACTTCTGCTCCAGAGCATGGCACAGTGGTCCATCGACGTCGCCGCTGTCGCTGATCCATACACTCACCGGCCCCTCGGGCCTGCCTGGGTGGTCGACCTGGATGGATCGGCGGCACTGGTGCATAACGCCGCTGCGGGTGCCCCTCCCCTTGTCGTGATCGCAAGGGAGCATGGCATCGTAGCGGCGCGGGTGGGGGAGATTGCGGTCGTGGCCGTTTATTTCACGCCGAGATCACACCGACTCATAGGGCAGTATCGGCGGTCGCTGGAGCGGCTGACCGACGTCGTCAATGTCTGCACGCCTCGTCCGGTTCTTGTGCTCGGGGACTTCAACGCCTGGTCTCAGGCCTGGGGTTCCCGGCGCATAAACGCGCGGGGCAGGGCTCTGGAGGGCTGGGCCGATTCTCTCGGCTTAGTTCTCCAGAATCGCGGGGCCGAAGCCACGTATATGGCCACGTTTGTGACGGGGGAGCGCAGTTCGATCGTAGATCTTTCGTTCGCGAGCGCTTCCATGTCAATCCGCGTGCGGGGCTGGCGTGTCGCCGCGGAGGTGGAGACACTGTCGGATCACCGATACGTTCGGTTTGATGTCTCCCCTCCCCCGAGCGATGCGCCAGTCATTTCGGCCCAACGCGAGCCGCGCTGGGTGTTGGGGCGATTGAATCGGGAGGACCTCCTGGAGGCCGCCATCGTACAGGCCTGGGCCATTGCGCCGGACAGGCCTGTCGATGTCGACGATGAAGCGGCGTGGTTCCGGGAGGCCATGACACGGGTCTGCGATGCGAGTATGCCTAGGGCTCCAGCCTATAATCCGAGGCGTCGGGTCTACTGGTGGAATGCGGAGATCGCGAGGCTGCGTATGGCCTGCGTGATCACGCATCGCCGGTGGGCCCGATTCCGTAGGAGGCGTACTCGTCCCGCAGACTCGGAGCCCCGATTGGCGGAGCTTCATGAGGGATACAGGGAGGCCCGGAATGCCCTCCGAGCGGAGATCAAGCGGTCAAAGGCCGCTTGTTACCGGGAGCTCCTGGAGACGCTGGAGCGGGACCCATGGGG
Organism: Eilema caniola; assembly: GCA_949126895.1. Classification (NCBI taxonomy): domain Eukaryota; kingdom Metazoa; phylum Arthropoda; class Insecta; order Lepidoptera; family Erebidae; genus Eilema; species Eilema caniola. Next base: position 12,698,240 of record OX421471.1, on the reverse strand, counting down.
GCGGCCTTACCTTATGGTAAGAGAAAAGCTGCGCCCCCGGGCCCCTCCGCTGACCCAGGTGCTCGAACCGGCTCTGCTCGGAGGAGTGGTGGAATCCCTGTTCCCGGCGCGAGCGGAACATGTTCCGCCGCAGATGGCTCCGCCGCCTCGGTCGCCTACGGCGCCCAGTGCGGTGATTGACGACGACGTGCCCGAGGTCACTTGGGTAGAACTAGAGCTGGCGGTGCGAAGGCTGAGGGCCAAGAAAAGCACCGCCCCGGGACCCGACGGCATTCCAGGCCGTGCGTGGGTCCTAGCTCTAGGGGAAGACGGCCTCGAACCCCGACTGAGAGGGTTCCTCAGCGCATGTTTGGAGCGGGGCCAGTTTCCGAAGATGTGGAGGACGGGGAAACTGGTCCTCATCCGCAAGCAGGGACGCCCGGCGGACGAGCCGTCCGGGTACCGGCCCATAGTGCTGCTCGACGAGGTGGGCAAACTCTTCGAAAGAGTTATTGCCAAGCGCCTCGTCGAGCATCTCTCTAGAGTGGGGCCGGACCTGGCGAACACCCAGTTTGGGTTCCGCCGGTGGCGTTCCACTGTGGATGCCATCATGCGTGTGAGGACTCTGGCGGGGGATGCGGTTGCCCGGGGCGAGGTGATGTTGGCGGTGTCCTTGGACATCTCCAACGCCTTCAACACCTTGCCCTGGAGTTGCATCAGGGAGGCACTCGTGTACCACGACGTGCCTCTCTACCTCCGCCGCATAGTCGGGGCGTACCTGACTGAGAGAGCCGTCATCTACCCAAGTTCGACGGGAGTCGGTAGGCGTGAGATGACGTGCGATGTTCCGCAGGGGTCGGTCCTGGGGCCGCTCCTGTGGAACATCGGTTACGACTGGGCGCTTCGCGGTGACTTCGCGTACGGGGCCACCGTCACGTGTTACGCGGATGACACGCTAGTGACGGTGAGCGGGGCTACGCACCGCGAAGCGACCCTGAGGGCCACGACCGCGGTTGCTCAGGTCGTCGACAGGATCCGGCGGCTGGGTCTCGGGGTGGCTCTGCACAAGTCCGAGGCCATGTTCTTTCATGGCCCTCGGCGCAGGCCAGGCCCGGGAGCCAGCCTAACAGTGGGAGGTACTCCCATCGACATCAAGCCCCGGTTGAAATACCTGGGGCTCGTGCTTGATGGTCGATGGGACTTCGGACAGCATTTCCGAAGTCTGCGCCCCAAGTTGGTGCTCACGGCGAATGCCTTGGGCCGGTTGTTGCCCAATCCATAGCCCTATATGGGTGCCCCGTGTGGGCGGACACCCTGGAGGCCAGATTCCTGCCTCTGCTCCGTACGGCGCAGAGCACGATGGCCTCCAGGGCCATCAGGGGATACCGCACGATATCCTTCGAAGCGGCGAGTCTCCTGGCCGGATCGCCACCGTGGATCTTGGAAGCGAGGGCCCTTTCGGCACTATATCAGTTCCGAAAGGAGGCGCGGGAGCGGGGATTCGATCCCGAGCCCGAGGATATTCGGGCCGAGAAATCCCGGCTCCACCAAGTCATGGTGGCCGAGTGGGAGCGACGACTTGGGCAACCACGCGCAGGGCACGCCGTCATTGCGGCGGTAAGGCCCATCATGGGGGAGTGGCTAGAGAGGCCACACGGTAGCCTCTCGTACCGTCAGACGCAGATTATCACCGGGCACGGTAGCTTCGGGCGATATCTGCATCTGATGGGTATAGAGCCAACGCCCGAGTGCCATCACTGCGACGCGAGCGTGGACTTGGGGCTGCACACGCTCACCGAGTGCCCGGCGTTTGAGACGCCGAGGCGGGAACTTGTGGCGGCCCTGGGGGTGAGAGTGCTCACGCTCTCCACCCTGCTCGCGGCGATGGTCCGCTGCGCGGATGCGTGGGCAGCCAGCGCCTCCTTCTGCGAGCAGGTCATGCTCGCGAAGGAGACAGCAGAGCGGGCGCGGCGCGATGAGCGAGAGAGGCTCGCTGACATCGCTGCACGCGCCCGAAGGCGGCTCGGGCGTCGGAGGGCGCAAACTGACCTCCGCCCCCCATGAGCGCGGGCCTGAGGGTGACGGGTGGAGCCGCCCGTCATCCTAGCAGAAGCAGGCCACGGCGGCGGCGCGCATCGTAGGACGATGCGCGCCTCCCCACACCAAGGAGGGCCAGACCGAGATGGATGACCCTGGGTCAGCCGGGGTGCGAGGGATATGTCGCATGACAACCTCACCTTCGGCCTAGCACTTCGACCCAGAGACGGCGTGCGGTTTAGTCGGTTCGAGTCCGACATAACCTCCCCCTCCGGCTCCGGAGGGGTGGGTATCCGTGGGGATTTCCCGCACGTAAAAAAAAAAAAGTACTGCTAGGACAATATTGAACTTATAACAGGTGAGCAGAGTCGCGAGTATCCGCTTTTAAATAATAAGTTTTATGACAAAGGTTGTGATTCAAGTTGTTAGAAAATAAAAATAACTCAACGAGGTCAAATTTTCAAGGAAACTGTTTAATAATACTTACGCAAATATCTTTATACTTTAGCGAAGTATGTTCTTTCAAACGAAGTCTAACACGTGCTTCTCCGCAGGATTTTGTAAAAAAATAATATAATTCAAAATAACACTCTTATAAAATGAGTAGTTATAACCTAATCTACATTAAATACAGATGAGAAAAAAGCTCTAAGTTCTTATAGTGAACTTATTCTAATTTTGCAAAGCATATCGAACTAAAAGACATGTTGTGTGTTGTGTGGAATTAGAGGTATCACCTCTAATTCCATCAATTTATGTGGATAACAATCCATTGAAAGAATGGCGTTTCAGTATAAGTTGCAAGGAGTGAAAGTAAAATGATCTGCAATTATTAATAGGAAATGTGTGTGTCTCAGTACCGTTCACAACAAAATCAAGTAACATCTTTCTATAGTGTGACATTTCCAATTGACATTGTATGAATTCACTACAGGATGCCTTACTGAATCTTTCGTCTTTTAATCTCGTTCTATATTGTCGCAATAAACCAATATAACATTAATATCAAAGATACCTCTTTGTCTTCAACAAATTACATAATATTCCAGGACGTTTTACACCTCATTTTACTTTAAAATCTTCATTTTAACTTTTGGCCCTATACTTCTTGCTTTTACAAAATCGAATAAGGCGGCAATTCGACTTTGTTAAATATATCAAGAAAACTGCCAACCCTTATTTCGTCACTCAGAATCGGAAGTTGAAAAGCGCTCAAAAAGGTTTATCCAAAGAGATTTCATTATAAAATTCTTTGGTTTAGAAAGGAAACCTCATTTTAAATTTAAGAAGTTTTGAACACGGATATTTTAATACAAAGATGCCGGGCCGCATCATCCTATAAGCCCTTTGTAGATTCATTTATTTGTGCGACAGATAATAAAAAACAAAATTGAATATTCAGATTTTTGACATAACCAATACATCTTTGGCTTCCTTTGGCTTCTTCGAATATAAGAAACGGCCCTTTGTTCGCTATTCAAAGAATATTCGATATTTTTTGAATAGCGACACATCATGACGTGAATTATCCTGTTTTGTTTGCAGGAAGAAGTCTCCATCACGCACGCAGCTGGAAGCAGCTAGACTCGGGAACGCAGAGTCTAGACTGCCTAATCTTCTCAGCACAATGGCTGGATTAAGGAATTTTATGAGCCATTGACTAAATGAAGAAGATTATCCTGTCTAAATAAAAACAGTGGCGTCCATTTGTGAATCTACGCCATTCCACGAAATGTCATCAAACATCAACCCTTTAACCGTTCAATGGCATTCACTTACATTCACTGGCACAGACTATGAAATCAATCTATACAACTATTCGATTGGCCCTATCCAATTTCGGAAAGAGGGTTACAAACTCAAATCCCTAAGTAACTGAAGTTGCTTCTAGGTACCTATATACAGTTGACTAAAGGAAATACCTGAAGAAATAAGCGAAAGTGGGGCATTGTACGTCTAGCCAATATAGTTTACCGACTACGGAATTGGATTCTAATGTGACTTTACCATTTCGGGTCTCAACAGAATCTCTTTAAATGAAGAAATACTTCTAGGAAGTGTCGGAATGCTATTTGGATTTTCAATCTGTTCGTGCAAATCTTACTATTCTATTATTTTTAAAATAAATGTGTCAGTTTGTGAACATTTTCGATAATGGATGTTTGTTATTCAATCACACTGTAACGGCTGAAATTTGGTCCAACCTAGAATAACACATAGGCTATTTTTCTATATTTTGGCTAGCTGGGATGGGAGCAGAATTCCACGCGAACGAAGTCACGAGCGACGGCTAGCCTAAATAAAATAAATTGCAATAAAATATGTTTAAAAAGTATAACTTCAATCTATTATTTTCGTCATACCAGATCTACCAGGGTTCTGGATTGCGGATAATGAAGAATTTCTTTTAAGCGAAAAATATAGTATTCCTCGATAGTTAAAAATGAACTGACAATGAGCAAACGTTCGCATCCATTTCAAATTGAATGCATTTCTAGAGCGCTGAAGCCAAACGACGACGTTGTCTCCGTTCTTGAACATACGTAGATAAAAGCTTGGCAGTGCAGTTTGGCAGATGTCAAAAATAACGTGCTGTATTTTTTTATATATAAACTAGCTGTCGCCCGCGTGGATGTCGGTTATCGCGAAAATCTTTGAAAAGTTGATAAAGGTTGGACTCGTGAGACATTTTAATTCAAATAGGGTTTTGAACATGAGGCAGTTCGGTTACCAAAAAAATGTAAGTACGCAAGACGCAATAGGGGCACTAATCGAAGACATAGTGAGTCAAATAAATCGCAAAAAGAAAGTTGCTGGACTCTTCCTGGATTTGAGCGCCGCCTTTGACACAATTAACCATGAGCTGCTGCTAATAAAACTGGATCACTACGGCATTAGAGGCAAAGCAGGGGAACTATTAAGGTCTTATTTACTTAATCGAAAAATGTATGTAGAGATCCAAGCTATCACAAACAAAATGACAACCCATGGAATAGGTAGGTACGAAGAGTCTCATAAGTCCACAATGTCACAAATAAAAACTGGTGTACCGCAAGGCTCAATTCTGGGCCCAATTCTGTTTATAATATTTGTAAATGACCTAGTTAATTATGTCACTAAAATATCGCCTCCGGAGGTACAGCTGGTAATGTTTGCTGATGATACTAATGCTGTGGTATCCGCGGATGATATAAACGCTCTTAGTTTAAAGGTGAATGAGGTGTTGAAGTTATTCTCAACTTGGTTTTCGGTTAATAGTCTAAAACTAAATCCAAGTAAAACAAAGGCTATTTTGTTTAAATCCACGGCTCAAAATAAAGTGACACTTGATTGTGTGTTGGAGGGCAAACAAGTTCAAAATACGGAAGTTGTTAGGTTCTTGGGAGTACACGTGGATGAATTTCTAAATTGGAAACATGAACTCTCCTATTTGGAAGGAAATATAAGCTCGGCTTGCTATGTGTTGCGCAGTCTTCGAAATGAAGTCAATCTGGAGCATTTAAAGATGGTATATTATGCATTGGTGGAGTCAAGACTGAGATACAGTATTCTTTTTTGGGGGGGCAGCTATGGATACAACATTCAAAGAGCTTTTATTCAACAAAAAAGAGCCATAAGAACTATAGTACGGATAAGACAGGAAGAGTCGTGTAAGACTCACTTCCAAGATTTAGGCATATTGACGGTTCCTAGCCTATACATTTTGGTACTGCTAAATAATTTTGCTAAGCATATACACGATTATGAATCTGATGATGAGAGAAGGGTTAGAGAAAGCACTCGCAGGAAAGATTTTCAGAGCAAAATTGTGCCTAGCCTGGACGTCGTAAAGCATAGTACGCTCTACAACTCCATCAGAATTTTCAACAAACTGCCTCTAGACTTAAAAACCATTATTTACAAAAGAGAGTTCCACGACAAATTGAAGGCTTTTCTGTTAAAAGGGTGTTATTATTCAGTCGATGAGATATTAAATAAATAGATTTTATACTGACAGCAGAGGTATAATGTAATTACACTGTTATTTTTTACGTGTCATGATATTTTCCACTTCTTTTGATTGTTGATTTTCTTATGTTTTTTATTTATATATGCAATGTATGTGTACAAACGATGTTCAAACACGATGTAAAAATTGTTAATGAATAAATAAAAAAAATCGGGGTATGAAAAATAGATGTTGGCCGATTCTCAGACCTACCCGATATGCCCACAAAATTTCATGAGAATCGGTCGAGCTGTTTCGGAGGAGTTTGGGAACGAAAACTGTGACACGAGAATTTTATATATTAGACTAGCTGTCGCCCGCGGCTCCGCCCGCGTGGATGTCGGTTATCGCGAATCGGGGTATGAAAAATAGATGTTGGCCGATTCTCAGACCTACCCGATATTCCCACATAATTTCATGAGAATCGGTCGAGCCGTTTCGGAGGAGTTTGGCAACGAAAACTGTGACACGAGAATTTTATATATTAGATAAACAATTTTTCATTCATTCATTCATGATATTGAACTTCAAAAAATTTAATACAGAATTAATATAATAATAATATTAAAAATATTTATTATAATGTAAGTGTAAAATTATAAAATTCTTCCTAGTTTTCAAGTTTGCGTATGTTTGAGTTTAGGTCCCTTAAAAACTTAGCACTTCAACTATTTTTCTATTTCCCACTTTCAATGAGAACACATGAAAAAAAGACGGGTTGCACTCTGGGAGTGCCGGCTGAAGTGAAAACATTTTCTTTTTTTCTTTCTTCGTTATACATAGAAAAAGATAAAAAAGAACATACCATACCATACCTATAATATAGCGCTAATCATAGAACCTATCACTTATTTTCTGCTAATTTTCTGTCAGAAGAAATTAATAAATTATGAAAAGAAAAAATAAACACAAAATGTAATAAATTACAGAAAGAAAAAAAATCATAAAAAGTAATAAATTACAACAAGAATAAATAATCACAAAACGTTTCAGACGGCCAGGTGGTTTGAACCCGACACTATCTGAAACTATAAGGACTTACAGTCGAATTGCTTACCGTTTAAGCTACGACGACATCTATGGTAAATTGCAAAATAGATAGTCTTTACCTAATCTTGTATGACGTCAGTCGTCGGTTACGGTTCAAAGGTCAACTAATCCTGACGCTTCCTTAACATTTTACACCCATCCAACGCCGCTAAAGAAGTTTTCACTTCAAAAATGTTTTCACTTACTGAATTAATTTTCTACAAGACTTCGTGGAGTAGGAACTTATTGAACATGACGGTCAAATATTATGAAGCTTTTAAGCGAGATTATAATAAAATAAATAACATACGCGTTGACGATGACGCAGCAGTTTTGCATGAGTTTGGATTTCCGAAGCTGGAAAACATTGAATTTTTCTATGAGGAAATTTTCAGGTAGCAGTAAAATGTGACTTAATACTGGTAATTGGGTCTAGTGAATATGCCTCGTCATTTCAAGTTACGTTAACTTGAAGCCCTAAGGCGCGGTTTATACAGAAGAGGCGTGGCGGGGACGTATGACGTGGTGAACAATTTAAATAACACAATATTTTTTTTTTTTTTTTAATTTAATTATCAGTATACATACAATCAAATCAATCTTACTTAATGTATCGCTAAAGCTACTGGAGCTTGTGTGCGATATATATGATTCCATATTCCGGTAGGCTCATAGATATTGCACATTTTAAATTGGCATGGAAAAGAGAAAAAGAAAACAACAAAAAACACAAAATAAGTACAACAAATCGTCAACAATCGTAAACAAGACATCTATACAATCTACTGCAATCGGAGTCGTACTTTCTAACAGGACTGTAGGTGTCCCTACAATTCTGTCAAAAAATAGGACTTGAGCTTATATTTAATGTTTCTCACATTTATTTTATCTCGTATGGAGGTAGGTAAAGAATTGATGAGGCGCGGTACAAGGAACGTACTCGTCCGCTCACCGTAGCAATTCCTCGCCCTCACAATAGCCAGTTTTTTTTGTGCGACTCGTCGTGTATATACAGGATGCTCTATTCTGTTTTGGATTTTTTCATTAAAGTATTGTTCTTTTAATATATTTAATTTTACTTTATCGTGTATTGGAAGGGTTTTACAACATTTAAATAGTTTCAACTCCTCAGTGCATTGGTGTCTAACCTTAGGTGGTACGATTAATTTTAATATTCTGAGCTGTAGGTTATAGATCGAGTCGAGGTAAGTTTTGTAGGATCTACCATAACTAGATAGGCCATAGCTAATGATCGCGTCAACAAATGCATTGTATAGCAAAAGTCGGGTTTTGAAGGGCGTACGATTTCTTATAGTATACATTTTAGCCAGCATCGTGCGCAGTTTGTCACAGACCCGACTGACATGAGGCCCCCAGTTAAATTTACTATCGATTATCAGACCCAGATAGGTATGTGTGTTGACCTGTTCAATATTTGAGCATGACGTGGTTTCACAGATTAATGGGTGATTATTAGCGTACTTGTGTAGACAAATGTGGGAATGAGCTACTAGTTGGTATTCGCAGTGCTGACATTTCAAGTGAGGTGATTTTATATGCATTAACTTTGTTTTTTGGGCATTAAGCACTAGTCCCACATCGTGACACCACATATTGAGCCTATCAAAGTCGTGCTGCATGAATGACATGATTTTTCCCAGGTTTTTGCCTGCAATAAGAAGGCAAGTGTCATCAGCAAATTGGTAGGACTTGCAATGTTCAAATACTGAGTTCATGTCATTGACGTAAGCTAAGAAGTGCAGGGGACCACAGACAGAACCTTGAGCTGTTCCATGGGTCACACAGTGCAGGTCACTGAGTTCATCTGCGATTTGGACACGGTATGTTCTGTCCCTTAGGTAGCTAGCACACCAGTTGTATAGGGGCCCTCTTAGGCCAGACTCTTCTAGTTTCGCTAGTAGTTTTTTATGATCCAGCGTATCGAAAGCACGGGAAAAATCAACAAATAAGGCGAGTACGTGATTCTGGTTATTGAGAGCCGAGTTGACATGGTCTGTGAAGTTAGCCAAAAGTGAGGTAGTGCTTTTGTTAGGTTGAAACCCGTACTGTGACTCATTTATGATTGAGTGTCTTTTATAAAAGTCGTGAATCTGACTGCATATAAATTTTTCAACAATCTTGTCAATTGAGGATAGAAGTGTTATAGGTCGATAATTGTTTTCATTGTGTCGTTCCCCCCTTTTGTACACCGGTCTTACACACCCCATTTTTAGGTCGTTTGGATACTGGCCTGTATTGATACTAACATTTATTAAATTAGCAATGGTGGAAGCTATTTTATTACTTATTTTTTGGATATCTTGTACTCTTATTTTATCTAGACCAGTGGCTTTTCTGCTGTTTAATGACTTGATAAGTTTTTGAATATTTTCGGGTGTTGCCTTATGGAGTCGAATACTGAGGTTGGAGTACGTTCTAGGAAAATTAGTAAGGAGGAGTGACTTGCAATTTGGTATGAAGTGTGCAATAACGTCGTTTTTGTCTTAGAGAAGAATTGCGTCCGCGCCTCTAGGCAACGACGTCCCGCCACTAAAGTGACAAGCCATCGCATCGAGTGGTGCGCGTCACGTCATTGACGTTATTGTACACTACATAAGCTTTATAAGGTGAGACCTAAACTGTCCGCTACCGCCAAATGTCCCCACTACGTCTGTTCTGAATAAACCGCGACTTATATCTGGAAGGATATATTCAAACCAATATCTTCATTAATATACAAATATAAAATTGAAGTAAACAAATCAATTCCCCAAAGTCGTTTAATATATAAATAGCTGTGATTACAATTAGTGCTTTAAGAGGATCAAATAATTTTTGTCATCTCATCATTTCTGCCTCGCTTACTGGAGTGGCAGCCACTCTCCTTTAAGGGATAAAACATTTTCAAACAATAACGGATATTAGAACTGTCAAACTTCAAAAACAAGAGGCCTTAACCGTGTTTCCGACGTAACCGATTATTATAGATTAAAAATGAAAAGAATGTTATAAATATTTTTTCCTTCATATCAAAATTCTGTTTTCAACATTCCCTTTATAAGTAAGTTGAAGAATCTCACTGTAGATATTTATTTGAAATTTTATGATAAATATTTTTTCTGAACTCTTGGACATTTACTGAATTGTTCATCTTTTCTTTTTATATCAAATACTCGATGGTGCTTATCCAGGTTAGGTGTTAGTCGCAAAATATATGATGATGTCATCACATATGTCGACAAGACTGAATTATTAAATATTATAGTTTTAAGATTTATGTTCCTTGTCATTGTGTCTTCAAAGAAAGGAAAATATAAGGATTATTCATGTTCCTCTTATCCCAAGTTTTTTTTTGAGGCGTGAAAAAGTCCGTCGATAACGTAAACGTAAATTTGAATTTATTTCATTTGTTTAACTAGCCGTCAATTTTATTTTACAATTCTAAAAACTAAGTGGATATGTGTATGAAAAATTGTTCATCTTTTCTTTTTATATCAAATACTCGATGGTGCTTATCCAGGTTAGGTGTTAGTCGCAAAATATATGATGATGTCATCACATATGTCAACAAGACTGAATTGTTAAATATTATAGTTTTAAGATTTAAGTTCCTTGTCATTGTGTCTTCAAAGAAAGGAAAATATAAGGATTATTCATGTTCCTCTTATCCCAAGTTTTTTTTTGAGGTGTGAAAAAGTCCGTCGATAACGTAAACGTAAATTTGAATTTATTTCATTTGTTTAACTAGCCGTCAATTTTATTTTACAATTCTAAAAACTAAGTGGATATGTGTATGAAAAATAGACCATCATTCGAGAATGGATAGCATCTTTCTTTTTGCATTTCTCTTAAAGACCGAATATAAGAGAAATTAAATAAAAATAAACTAATCAATAATATAATAATTAGTAGAATTAATAATATTTGAAATAAGTACATATATTTTTCATAAAGAAGACTATGTAAATTTTTTTACAATTAACATTGGGACAAATAAAACGTCTTAGTGTTTACAATATAACATTAAAAAACAACCGTTGTTGTACACCTAACGACGGAAGTCGATGTAGACATTTGACTGTGTGTCAAGTGTAGCTACGATGGATGTAGGTGAAAGGCTAAGAGGGTTCACTACACAAATGTTCAGAGTAGTCGCTCGCGGCACCACTCCAAGAAACATCCTCTGAGAACGAGGCCCTCTATATAGACGAGTACGTATTATATCTACGTAGGAATATACTATGTGTGCATGTCGAGAGCAATTGTTTTATGAGATTTTGTGCCTTACATTTTTAAATAATATTCAAAAGTATTATTGTCTTTTATTAACCAATTGCATATACCCACTAGCTACTGCCCATGACACGAAATACTGTAGAATGTTGTTCTCGGTCTCACAACTCGGGAATATATTCCAGGAATAAAATGGCCTCCCAGACAATAATATCTCTGTACCAAATTACAGCCGGATCCTTTCAGTCGTTTGTTATCGTCATATACTTCCATATTTTATTGGTAAGTAAAATTAATATTAGGATAGGATTGGATAGAGCACTTCAGTTTTCTGTAATTATTATGTTGGGTTTTCCTTCAATCGCGTGTTAATATAGTCTGGGAGGATAGTGCCGCGAGCTCTCCTTTCTCCTCCTGTTTTTCAAACTCGTTTGATGCATTTGTGTGAAATACTGATCCGGTAGCCTGCACAATTTCAGATAATAATCTGTTTCTATGTCAAATTTCAACCAGATTTCTTTAGCGCTTTTGCGTGACACATTAACAACTTGAAGGTTATACCTTTTTTATCGTCAAAGGCAAGACACCATTAGGATTTTTTTATTTTTTAAATCCATGTAAATGTTTGCGAAATCAGTAACAAGATTGCCCAAAATTTGTTTATCCGCATGGCGTCACTTAGCGCATCGATTTTTAATCTAAGCCATTAATGTTAGAGTGTCTGCCTGATTGCTCCATCAGGTCGTCTAATGCGTTTACAACTACATCACCACTGCTAAAAGCAATTTGCGCCTACGAGACGTTTCCAAGTAACCCTTCTACATAGCCGAACATCTTAAAATTGACATGAATTCATTACTTGACAGAAAGTACGGAGGAGTTCATAGAGTGATATTTGGCTTTGGTCGTGTGAATATTTTGATTTGAAATAAATAAATATACTACGACGATCTACACAGCAGCATCAAAAGTACGTTCTAGCCAGTTTATCTAGCTTTTGTTATGTGTTCCAGAAGTCGGATAAAAATACATATACTGATTATATTTTTGAAGTGAAAACTTCTTTAGCGGCGTTGGATGGGTGAAAAGTGTTAAACTTGCGTCAGGATCGCTTGACCTTTGAACCGTAACCGACGACTGACGTCATACAACATTAGCAATAGAATGTCTATTTTGCAAGATATGATAAATAGCATCGTAGTCGACTTTAAGTCCTTATGGTTTCAGATAGTACCGGGTTCAAACCTGGCCTTCTGACACTTTTTGTGATTTTTTTTTGTAATTTATTACTTTTTGTGATTATTTTTTCTTTTTGTAATTTATTACTTTTTGTGATTTTTTTTTCTTTTTGTAATTTATTACTTTTTGTGATTTTTTTTCTTTTTGTAATTTATTACTTTTTGTGATTTTTTTTTCTTTTTGTAATGTATTAATTTCTTCTGACAGAAAATTAGTGATAGGTTCTATGATTGGCGCTATATTATAGGTATGGTATGGTATGGTATGTTCTTTTTATCTTTTTCAATGTATATAACGAAGAAAGAAAGAAAGAAAATGTTTTCACTTCTGCCGGCACTCCCAGAGTGCAACCCGTCTTTTTTTTGTATAACTATGTTGTGTAATTGAATGTTTTGTAAATGGATACGATATAAAAAAATGTTAATATTTTAAAGACTTCACACAGTAGCAGTAAGTGACGATTTTCTAAAACTTTCCGGTGGTCTTGCAAACCATTCACGAAATGCAGCACTCACAGTGCACTTAAAGTCAAACTTAAGTGGTAGGGTGGTACTTTCCCGGTCGAGCTGGTACATTGTTGCTACGAAAATTACCTACTATCATTAACAACAGTGTATCTCGTTACCTAATTCTGCGTCCAAAGTAGCTACGTTGCCAGATCGTAGACCCTCCGTAGATCTTTTCTCGTAGGTCTACGATATAGTAAAACGGGGCGTAAAGAAAAAATATTGTTGTCATTTTAATAAAAATCAATTTGAATGTCGTTCAATATTAAAGTTAAAAAGTATCTGATCAAAGTAAGTTGAACTAAATCACCACACCTAACACACACACTAGTTCAGCAAAGAGGGTCTGTCAGTCTCAAAATAAACATGGTATAAGGAAGTAATTTGTTTGACGGCCTTCTAATTCCAATAATGAAATGATAGCTTATTCATAAAGATCAAGGATTAAAATAGATCTAAAAACTTATAAACTGATATAGAAGATATTTTATAGAAGCTTAATCAGACGATAAGTTAAACTCAACTTACCATATTTTCCATGTTCCTCACATTATAATGAGAACGCAAAGTTTCTAAACTTACATGCAGGAAGCGGAATGAGTTCGGTAATCACTTTATAAACGTATTAAATACTGAATTTCAATCTAGAAAATATACTTTTTGGGGGCTGATATGCACACGCTGATGAGTATAATTGAGCTTTGAAGTTAGTAGGTACTTCAATTAACATAAAGCGATGTAATTTCTCGTGTCAAGTTTGTACAATATTGCGACTTGAGACACCACTTACGTGACAGTTACGTATTTAATCCATAATGTATATTTGAATCAGACGAAATGTATTTATGAGTACTTCATTACGTCCTATATTGGTTGTAAGCTTATTCAAAATTTAGCATAAATATTCGAACGCATTTGAAATTGAAATCATGATATTATATAGTACTAGCTGGTGTCGGTTATCGCTTAGTGTTGAATCAACACTTTTTTTAGAATAAAAGTAGCCTTAGTTACTCCTTATTACATCAGCTACCTGCCAATACATGTCCCGTCAAAATTGGTTCAGCCATTTCAGAGAATAGCCAGAACAAACAGACAGACAGACAGACAAAAATTTAAAAAATAATGTTATTTTGGTGTATGGACCGTATTGTATTCATGTGCATGTAGTAAAAAACGGTTATTTCAATATTACAAACACATACTCCAATTTTATTTATATGTATATTTTATTTATATGTATGGATGTATAGATGATATACATAATACCGTGTAAAATTCGTTATTGAAATATTTCAAAGAATCACTTCAGTATTTTTTGAAATTTTAATATGCTCGCGATTGACCATGTGGCGGGTGTAAATAACCTGTGCATTTTAGACTTGAAGACTATTGCAGACAGAGCATTTCAATCTTTCCCAGTACGCATAATATACGTATAAACGTATCGCGTAATAGAAACTTGACATTGGTTTTCATTTACAACGCCCCTAGACACTGTCTTAGGTTATAACTAACAGGAACACCTAAATTCGTAGTTTCTTGTAAGAAAGTGATGTTTCTCGTAATTTGAAACGGAGAACATCACATCTTCTATTGCAAACTAAACATTATTATAACACTGGCATTTCTAATAATTATCCTAATTGGTAAAATTGAATTGACAGTTTTTAATGGTAACCAAAGTCGCTTGCATTTACGATACCATTATCAAGAATAAGTGTATCATAAAAAATGATACGGGCTTTTCATTTTCAATTTATTCTTAAAAGCATATGATGAGCCCTGTAGAACCGAATTGGAATCGATAAATAATTCATTGTGTTGCCATTGTTGTTTAGCAATTGATACTAAAGTCAATTTTCAATTCGCCCAAGCGCTCGGGTGTCTATTAAAATTATCGGGAACATTGGGGTTATCCGATAAGAGGGACTTGAGAGATGTTATTTAATATAATTTATTGAGATAATTTTTGCTACATCATTGTTCTAGTACATAGTATTATTATTATTTAATTACAAATGTAATTACAAATTTTATTCGATGCTAAAACACTTTCGTCTGCCCTCTCGAAGCTGGTATTAAGGTCTCGAATATTAAGTAAGTAGCTATTAAAAACAAAAAACTGTCCCTGAGCTCCGAAGGGCCAACTTAGAACATAACTAGGACATCAATATAAGAATGATGATAGATAATGAAAATTGTCATGTTCAATTAGCATGATTGTCTAAGTAAATCTAACTACAAGTTGGAATATTTTTGTCCTCGGCTTATTGTATGTTAATTTCTAATTTTGACTACATTGGCACTTCCGAGCTAATTGCAACTTTTTGTTTTGAACAAAGTTAGTGTAGAAATTTTTACTTTGTTATAAACGATCGGGTTTGCTTGAAAGGCTTAATGATAGTAGAAGAAGACTGTACATCGTAAGAACAGAATCGGATAACAGACTGCTCTGTATGCCTACCTCGACGAGATAAAGCTGTGAAATATGTATGTATTACACTTGTCAGGTTGGATGAATCCCGATGCCATTACTGAGTAAATGCAATTAGATAGTTACGTCCGTGATTACGGGCTACTGTCAGAGCTGATTTTCGATGGGATTATCGTGATCATAAATAGAATTTACCTCGAATTTCTGCACGTTTTGAAAGAACTGTCGACTCTGGAACAAAAGAAATATAGGTACTATGAAATATAAGCAAGTATCACTGAATAAAAAAATGACATGAGCTTATTCAAACTAGGTCATAATCAAAGAACATAATACATTTAGATCACAAATCACTTATGCAAGTTAGGAGCTACATTAATTTATTGTTTTTTTTCTATATAGGTTACGTCAATTTGTCTTTACCTCGCCTGATGGTAAGCTGAAGGTAAAGTCTCAGGAAAGAGGGACACTATTATATACACGTGCCATGTTAACAACGGTGGCACTCAGCTTGATGGCCTTCATCAGATACTTTTTCACGCCTCGCTTAAAGGACCAGGGACTGTAGGATGAGGGAAACACGTGAGCTGCCAAGGAATTCCAGGTCTTAGTTGTGCGACAAAGGAAAGAGTCACCGAAACGTTTCGTTCTTGAAGGCATATTTCGTACCGTATGCGGGTGACATCAAAGCGGTGCAGTGCTTTGTCTTATATAGGATAGGAGAAGGTGAGACTAATTGGAATAGCTCATCAGAACAATAGCTCACCACTCCCAAAACCAAACAAGAACATGCATGCAGGCATGATAATTTTATTGGTGGTAGCATTATGTAAGTATGTATTAACATTTTCCCCATGAACATCTGCTATAAACTTCATAAATCTGATACATATGTTATAGTTTCACGTCGTGTAGGTACCTGAATTCGTTATATAATTTCTTATTTTGACCTAGAGACGGGCATGGCTGAGCCAGTTACAAATCTATTTTCAACTTTTATCAGTTCCCAAGAATCTCGTTTTATGTGTTAATTCATAGTTTAAAGACGGAACAATCAAATTCTGTTATTTCAATCAAATCTAAAATGTTTTTGTATGTATAGTGTAATACTTGTATTGTCTTTTGAATTCAGAACTATGTATATAATGCTTATAGGTTACTGGATGGTAGTTCAAGTAAATCTATCTAAGTGAATGGACTTAAAAATTGTTAAGATAAAAAAAGTGTTTTAAATATATTACACCACATTAACACATGAAATAAATAAAACAACAAAAAGGTGAATATATAATTCGAGTAGGTACCACATTATAATTTACTAGCTTTTGCCCGCGGCTCCGCCCGCGTGGATGTCGCTTATCGCTATAATATCGGTAATCGTTATTAATTGTAGCCTATGTGTTATGCTGATGTATAAGCTAAATTATTGTAAAGTTTCATTAAAATCTATTCAATAGTTTTAACGTGAATGCGTAACAAACGGCCATCTATCCATACTTTTAACTTTCGCGTTTATAATATTAAGAAAAAGAAAGAAAGAAAAATGCGTTTATTTCAGCTTACTGCAGCACACAAAACAGATCAACCCAAATACAAAACTTATACTAAGTATATTGAAGACGACATTATAGATAATTTTACATAGGTTTTTTTTTAATTTCATTTAATTTTTTTTTACACACAGTTGAATTTCAATAAGGTAAATTAAAACAAAAATTTAAACAATATAAGTAGAATACCTATATGTAACAAAAGCTGTGTCTAATAAGTGAAGGTATATTTAGGTATTAATATTAGGTCCTCTTTTATTCATTTAACTCTATTTGGGTTATATCCCAATTTCCCCAAAAAAATAATGAAAATCACCATATAAAACGTCAATAAAATTTAGTTCTAAATGGTAACATGGCGGTCCAAGGGTACATTATTCAAGAAACAAAACAAAGATATCATAAAATGTTATGCATTCAACTAAATATCCAGCAACTCACAATGGAGATATAATTATAATGGTAATTTACATCTCTTGTATAAAAGTCCTCAACAGTTCAGACAATGCGTAGTAAAACAACAGCAGGGAAGACGTGACAAGGCACTCCGAGGACAGTCAAATGATCTTCTTGTTAGATATTTAAAAACACTCGTTAATATCTCATTAATTTTACTGCAATATTTGAATAAGTTTTATTATGAACGAAACCCCGCTATTTAATTGAATTTATATATAAAAACTTAAAGGGCTGACCTAGCCATACATTTATCAAATAGAATACATTTTAAGAAAACCAGACCTCAACTTATGAGTTTTATAAGTATAATTTTATGTTTTCCGGCTAAATAATGCAGATTTTATAGGTGTGTCAATAATTTTATCTTCAATCAATTAAAAGTTTTACAATGTCGTAAAAAATCATAAAGTTTGTATTTCTTCACTGGCTACTCAATTTTCTCCTTGATAATCATACAAGGTAACTAAAGCTCCAAATTTTCTATACAATAGTAGAAATATAACCCATGAAACGGACCTAATTATGGGCAGTGGGCTAGAATCTGTTTAAATTAAATCTCTTGTATCGTATAATATTTATGTGAATCAATTGAGACGTGATACACAATAAATTTTATGCTTAAACTTTCATTTCGACCAATTTCAATCAAACCGTCGACAATAAACATCGGATTTTTAATTCAGGCCCGGGCTGTACCGGTAATGAAAAAAAATAACTGCCATGATGAATTATTCACCATTATTAATAAAGGAATTATATTGCTTTATACTACAAAAAACAAAAGATCAAGACTGTTCCGTCGTATTAGGATCGGATACCAGGTTAAACGTAGAAGCACCACCCTCAATTGTCATCAGAATCTTAAAAAACTATACTTGTTTGCATGCTATACCTTATTAAAAATTAACCATACATAACAAATAACATCGCTGTAACCGATCTTAATCGATTTGAAAAGTTAGCATAATGCTGCTTCAAAATTTCATTCAAACATCACTGTAGACTAATTTCCGTTTCTGTGTAAATTCAACTCCACATCTTAATGAGTCTGAATTTTATTTTATTTTCATTTTTATTTATTCGGGAAAACAAACCGTTACAAATGTTCTTAATCTAAGGTCTTAACATTAATTTAGTTGCAATTATGTAACCAACAGCGTTATCCACATGTTATTAATTATATTATTAGAATATATTTTTATATATTCTAATAATATAATTAATAACATATAGAATATTGGAATATATAGATTATTGGAATTTGGAGCATTAAGAGGTAGACGAGTGTCAAAATAGTGTATTAGTTTTTTTCTGTAAGTGAAATGGTGGCTAATTCATTTACCTCGATAAAAATATAAAGCAAGTGTGACGATTGGAAAACTGTTTTATGTTGCAATATTTTTATTCAATTCACATCTGGTTTAATGAATCTATAAAGGATTTTGAATAAAATTAACATGAAGAGGCAATCAAACAATGTTGCCACATCGTTGTCACATTATTTGATGCCTCTTCATCATAATATTCAAAAGAAATGTTGCTGCCTCCATTCCTACATTGCTTCGTTCGAAATTAACAGTGTTAAAAATTAATTAGGCAGTATTCCGCCTGTCACTGTGGCGCTGGCGATAGCCTAAGACGTGCGATTTATTCCGGAGCAGCTAACAGGAATATTTGTTATTTTGGTTGCTTTCTAGTAAAGAAAGAAATATATCAAACTTTGCAAAGTTTTATATCGTTACAGTTGTCACTGTTATGGTTTCTTCACGTTTGCTTAACACAAAATAAGTAGATAAGTATGGAACCAAAATGCAACGCAAAGCTTTCGCATCATACAGATACTTACAAATAATGTTTCAATGCAATACAGGTATCGATAATCGGTATATAAATATTGTTTTTCAACGATTCTATATCCATACATCTATTTATCCATTTCGTTGATAAATGAGAACTGCCAACAGGAAATCGTTTTTGTAACAGATTCTGAAATAAAATATTTAGATCGATCGGTTGCATCGGTCGCAGTAACATCCGATATTTTAATAGGTTACAGTTAAAATATATGTTGTTCATCTATACTAATATCAACGTTTTAAATATGGAAGCAGTTAAATTGAAATCGTGGAATATTTTAAGTAAATATTGTATCTAAGTTTAACTTACGTGTGTTTTGCGCTTTTCTATAACGTGAAGTGGAAATCTGTTAATAAAATCTGCACTATTCTATTGTCCTTTCTTTTTTTACCAAATTATTTCATCATCATCATCAAAAATCAGCCACACATAGTCCACTGCTGAACATAGGCCTCTTCCAGAACGACCGGTCTAAAGTAGCCCGCATCCAGCGCTTCCCGGCGACCTTGATGAGGTCGTCATTCAACCTGCCCGTACGCGGTCGCCATTCTAGAACTTTTTGCTGCATCGATCATCTGTTCTGCTCTCTCTGTCCTTCTAACTAAAGCTGAATTGCTTGTGTTAAGAGAGGGTTCACATCACTAGTGTACTGGTCAGAAATCGAAGCAGGGACCTTTCTATTGTAAGGTCGACTCGACCGACGCTTCGTATCGACGTCCATATACGGTATTAATTATTTTAGAATAACTAGTTGAGAGTTTTTCAGGATGCGAATAAAAATGGTAATAATTATTACCTCCAAATTATCAACTGTCTATTCGCCTGTTGTCATCGACTGGAGATGTTTTCAAACGCCGAGTGGGTTTTAAGAATATTCTAACCTAAAAACCAAAAACACTTTTTTACTGACCCGGGAATCGAACCATCGAACTTATGCACTGATTCATAGTAGTCACCACATGCCATCACTACTCAACTGATAAAGTGATGTTGGACCTATTGGGTACTTGGAAATTAATAGGTAGACTCATCGGGTAATGCGCTTTTAAATACACCCTCATAGGTAAAGGTGCAAATTTATTTCTTTGGCCATGTGTACCTAATAAATATGCCTCTTAAAACATTATCTCAACATTAGAGAATAATATTGATTTTATTTTGCAGAGTTAAATCTAGATTGGGCGATGTGATTATTAATGGCGTAAGGGCAAGGGTCGGCACGGCACAACATTAAACACTTCACAACCAACTGTCAAAGCATAATGGACCTTATTTACAAGAAACCATCGCTCATGAGTAAGGAAACACCTTTCAGAGGTTGTAAAATATGATTATCGTTACACTACGTTGAGAAATGAAATAGGTACGTACCTAATGCGATTGATGTAATTCTCATTATATTTGAAGTATGACTATATTTTTCGAATTCAAGGCAGTACTTGTAACAGGGCTTGAAATCTGCTTTGTCGAGTGTGCCTTCGTTCAACGATGTGAAATTAAGTGTCTGATATCTACTGAATTATTGAGCCCAGAACGGAAATCGAAGTAGTATATTTATTTCTGTCCGACACAGAGAAGACTTCTTTACGAGAGCCGAATTTTCTAAATTTAATTAGAATAACGGAATTACTAAACTTCTATTCAGGTTTAATGAGCAGGTAGATGGAGGTTGTTAAGTGTATAAAGACGGACCCCAGCAGGTATTCTCGTTAGGCCACTGAAGTAGGCATCTTCTCATGTAACCTTTTCAAGAGTCTATATACAAATAAGAATTGGCATTTATGCCTAAATAACAATTCTCGAAATATTTTGCAAAATCTGTTTAGCTTTATTACCTTTACGTTTGAGCTTAATATTAAGCTTCAGTAAAATATCAAGGAAATCCCAAACTATTATAATACAGAATTCATAAACAGAACCCAGGTGAGGCTTGAGGGGATTACACCTCATGTTTATGGACCGCGTTCCCTTTTGATTGAATTAAATGTATGGAAAATAGACATCAAACGAATATGAAAATAGTTACCTTCACATGTAGGTGAGGGAGCGAAGGCTTAGATCTCGAAATTTTGTTTATTGCACACACTATGTAAAGGAGAAATTTGATTTCCGTAACATTGAAATTTCATATTATTGAAAATTTTCACTGATTCATTATCAAATTCGTTGAAAACATTAACTTGAATAATAGTGTATATTAGTGTGATGAAAAAAATAGATCAATTCACTCTCAGTTTTTAATGGTTACAAACAAGTATGTAAACACAATGTTATAATAAGATTAATATTTATGCTTACTCAATCGGCCATGTAGCATATTACTGGCTTATTATTTACGACCAATGTGCACATGAAAATTTCAATCACAGAATGACTCATTGACCTGGAAAGATGAATTTAAATACAAGTTTATATTCAAAATGTAATTGTTAACTTCTTAATTTTATGTAGTGAATTGGCTTATAAACAGAAAGAGGTTAATATCATAAACATTTTAATTAATTAGAGTTTCCTTGTTGCAAGGATATCTAAGGGACCTCCTTCTGATTGTGCCCTTTAGCAAACTTAATGTTTTCATTCAAGAGTTTGCACCCTCATCAGTAGCTATCTTAATAATTGTGAAGCTATCTGTCATTACCCAAAGTTAATGTTCGCGTAGCGTTCATAAATCGCTGATAATTAACGCTATAAGCTATTTTATAACAATGACTGAATAACAGTGATTCTTGTTCACTTTGTTATTTGGGCACTTTAGGAACAATGCCAGCAATCACATAGATGTTTGGAAATGATGGTTTTCTTTTGTAATATACTTCCAGCGTATATCAGTCAGAAAAGGCCCTTCACAACCGTTGTTGTGATTTTTTTAATTTAAAGTTATGAATATCGTTGATAATTATTTGAAATTCATAAATCATATAAACTGACAATAGTTTAGTGGGCTTTATTATTAGGATTCGATGCCCCTCCGTGGCGTAGCGGTTGTGAACGCGGCCGCTGCGTAGGAGGCGCGGGTTCGATCCCCGCTCTGTGTAAATATTTGAATGCATGAATATAGGTATTTGCATTGGTCTGGTCGTGCCTCGGAGAGCACGTTAAGCATTCGGTCCCGGTTGTCATACAAACATCTATGGCAGTCGTTACGGGTAGTTGAAGCCCTCAAAATTCCAACAATTTGTCCAACTGCAATGCTTCGGTATCGTCTTTGGGTTGTGGAGGTCTGATGGCAATCGCTTCACAGAAAATGTCGAAGTTTAGCCAAATCCGCAATTGGACTGGTAAAAGCGGACCCCAGACTCCAAGTTGATAGCTTCGGATGCGACTGGGATTAACGCTGGAATGAAGAATGCCCCTCCAAAAATACAAAATCAAACAGCTATAAAACTTATATCCGATTTTTTATCGCACGCTTTAAGTTAGAATAATAGCTGAATCAAAATTAAGCGGGCCTCTAACTCCGAGATGAAGTTGATGACAAATATCTAAAAGTTAGTAATTTATCTTAAAACTACCATCTGACTCACAACACTCCATACGATCAACCGAAACTAATGTGGTCATAAATTAACGAACGCGGCAACACGTCACAAGTTAATGTAAATGAACTTGAGTGCAAGTGCGAGTGCAGGTGCCGACGTTTGAGTCGCGGTGAAGTTCAGCAATCTCGCCGTGCCGCCAAACTTGACTTGTGTCTTCATACACTTGCCACTCTACCGCCTCTTTGTGAACTTTGTATGTAAAGATTTAAAAGCGCAACGTGATATGCCACTCCAGGAACATATTTTATTTTATAACTTTTAGTTGCTTTGCCGTGTATGTTATTGTGCCGACTTCTGTCTGCTGTCGTTGGGCTGTGAAATTTATTCATCAATCTATAAGTTTATATATTAAACAAGCTTTTTCGTTAGTAAATATATCAATTGGTAATATTATTTTTGTTTACAGTACTTATTAGGTTTGGTTTTCATTTGGTTTCAATAGCGAGTAATTACATTTTCATTTACTTTTAGAGTATCGTGTTCCGTATTGAATATTATAACAAAGGCCTATGCAACCTAGTCGAAACGTCAGGTAGTTCAAAGTGAAATGGTAATGCACGTGAACATATTAATAGAATAATTAGAATTTATAATAGCAATCATATTATGATGCTTTACAGTAGTTGTGTACTATTTTTTGCTTGTTAGAGATTTGAAACAATATCAGAGATTAGATACTAACCTTCTATAGTACATACCTAAACTATATACAGATAGTACCTATTGTTATAAAATATATAGTATTAGATATATTTGTCTCACGTATATATGTGAATTAACAATTGCAGCACACAATGATACAAGTCTCTTTTTTTCTTCTTTGTAATTCAACAAATTACATACAATATTGTACTCTCTCTCTTTTATTTATTTATAATTTTTATTTTATTCTCTCTGTCTTATTGGTTAACCTGCACAAGCAGTTTTCATATTTAAAAAAACAAACTTCTATAATTATTTTTCATTTCTCATACTCAGAAAGTCAGAATACGTTACTTCTCACCCAAGGGCGGGAAAGACACATAGAAATTTAATCCCCTCCCTAGAGCAGGAATGAAAATTAAATATAGAACTACATTTGGTCACAACATCTGCTATAAACAACTATTCATAATTAAAAAAAAATACAATTAAAATAAAAAAGCTGGGGCCTTGTGAATATGTTAACAGCCAGTGTGAATTATAAGATACCGTAGATTCTCTTAAATAATCGTTATCGTTAATTTTCTTAAATAATTTATTTGACTAATTTTTAAGTATCTAACCAGATATCTAGTATGTCTGTTCATTACCTATAACATTGGACTGGTCCATAGCTTCACTTGAAAAATAATAACTACAGAATTTCGCAGATCATTTCATTTTATTCACCCATCGATATCTTTTCACCCCGTTTTACCCGGTATATAACTACGTTTATTTCTTCTTCTATTATACAAGACGGCACGCGGCAGTGTTCCATTTTTAAAGTTTAAAAGAAACAATATAATTTGGCGGGACACTAACTCTACAGGCTGTGCCAAAATTAAAACTCTGGGTTTTGTCGAATAATATTAGTTTAAAATGAGTTCCTGACCCCAGATTTGGTTAAAGACGAGGCAAATACAGTAGTTGAAACCTTTTTTTCAGAAATTTCAAGGGAAATTTCAAATATACAATTATTTTATGAAGAGGCGAATAGACAAGATAACCGGCCAAGTGCGAGTCGGACTTGCGCGCGGGTTCTGTACCAGAAAAAAGGCTAAAAAGCTAAAAGCCATGAAAAAGAGCTAAAATATCACGTTTTTTGGTCGGTTCTTGAGATACAGCTTGGTGACAGATGGACGGACGGATGGACAGAGAAGTTTTAGTAATAGGGTCCCGTTTTTACCCTTCGGATACGGAACCCTAAAAAAGAACTACTATTTTTACTTTCCTTATTTTCAAAATGAAAAGTACAGTTTTAAACTCGGGAGTAATGGGTCACTTTCCACCCTTGGTTAACAATCTACTATATGTAAGCCGGACCTTGGTACTAAAATTCCTCGTGAAGTTTTGGTATTCAGTTAGACTGGATTGAAACATTTAGTGAAAAAAAGTATGAAGTATATTATTATTATTCATTTAAAGCGTTATTGATTAAAAATAACAATTAGTAATGAAAAAATCATTACCCGAAAATATAAGAAGCAAGCACACAATAGGTAACTTTAGCAGTTGAATCCAGAAATAATGTATCTGAAACTGGCCAAGCAATTCGTTCACAGAAATGAACAGTTACTGCTAGAACAGCAGAGTTCCATTACGATTGTCTAGCGACACTTTCCGAAAGCGAGTCGATCGGTGGCGCTAAATTAGGATTGACGCCGACAGGTTTTGTAAAAGCATTGCACTGTTGAATTATTAAGGCAACTCCGGCTGGCGCTATATTCGTACAGCCGGCAGTCAATGTCTGAATGTATACGTACGTATTGCTCCGAAAACGGAACCAGGCTCATTTTCAATTCTGACACCCGAATAAAGTGGTTGGTGAATGAATTTAAGCCAGTAGGCAATTTGTGGATATAAAACCTTTTAAAGATCTAAAGTTTTAAATGTTACAAATTTAACGAATCAGCTACTTACGTATACAACTTAACTAGTTAACTTAGCTTACTCTTGCAACGTAAACAGGTAGATTAATATACAATAGCTATATGAATCAAAACTATGCCTTCGAAAATTGAGTTTGAAGTTTATTGAGAGGGGAAAAGTTTGAAAGCAATTTCGTGAAAATTTAATGCTCTTGAGAACTTATGAGAATGAGGAATTTGAGAAATGAAGCCAACATTAAGCATAGCTAATTTGTTGCGAATTTTAATGAGGTCCACCAAGATGGTTCACAAGGTCCGCTCGTGACGTCAGCTCGCTTACAAAAGGAAGTCAAATTTTACGTTAACGTACGATCATACTGATCTGTGATTATTCTCACTCTAAATTCAAAATTTTCCTTTTACTTTTATCTACTAACCGTAATTGTTTCTAAGTAATAAAACCTGATATCAAAAGGTTGCAGCAGTTACATTTGTAATGTACATACTTTTAATTCATAAAAGTTTGACAGTATGGATACATTACTATAATAATATTACCATTATAAAAAATTAAAATAAAACTAAAAACAAAGGAACTATTGTTATTGCTAAAAAAATTAAATTAAAATGTTGTGAACTTTATAATTTGATTTCGTTAGAGGAATCAACACACTCGTAATAACATACCTAATCCAATAGGATAAGTAGTTATAAAAAGTAACATTACGTTGTGAATATTATTAAATGTATTCAAGTGGGTGATGTATTTATCGCCGCAGTATTGAATAATGTAATTCTTGTGAAATAACCAATTACTTGTTATTAACAAAAACTAGTTCCTATATTTTTTTGCAACGCGACGCGACGCTTTGATAACAACTTAAGAACAATGTCTACTACGGTTCTGTTGATATTTGAGCAGAGCGCTGTACTGACATCATTGTTGAATGACATCCTGAAAGCAGGGGTGTAATGTAGCTCTCCCTCCAACGATAGAACAAACTAATTAGTCGTTTAGACTATTTGCTTTAGCTTCGTGATTGCTTTGTCGCCTACGGGCATTCGTGAACATTGAATAGATTTAACGAGAACATCGCAAGATGTTTCACTGTTAAATATAAGCTATTGTACTCCTAAGGAGAAACACTGTATTTATTTATATACTGTGTATCGCACCCTTAGTTCGTAAATATAATTTATTATATATAAGTGGCGATAATAGCTGTATCGTAATCGAGATTGAACAACAAAGTCAGAATTTCGGTTTTCCTGTTATACGATATCCGGAAATTAAATAGATGTTTGCAATTTATTTTGTGAATTCAAATATTGTTTGAATGAAATATGTTTAAATTCATAACAGAATTTGTTTTAAGCTTGCAGGCACATGGGGTTTACTTCGGGTCTGGGGCCTCTTAGTAGCCCATTGTAAGCTTGCACTTACAATCCGCGTGGATATGCGGGCAAGGAGATAGGACAACCTAATACACGAATCACCATATTTCAATCACATCAATCACTGACTACACATTTTACAGACACACTCGCGATCTATAACCAAGTATATTCAACCGAACTAGGAGCGTTCTGCTAGACACGTAGTGCTCGGTCGAGGTTCACGGCGATACTGATCACGATTCGCCGCGCGCCCCACCAAAGTCAATGATCTGTCAAACTCAAATTGACCGAATGAACGAATGACGTCACACTCGACCATAGAGCACTAGAGTCTTGCATTACGCCAGAGTGAATTTCATTCACCCTAATCACACAATAATTATAACGCGCCGTCACGGCCAGACTGACATGTCGCTCGTCCTCGTGCGACCAATGCCAGAGTTCCGTCTGTGAACAAATGTACGAGGCTTTAATTATTCTCGCACTGACACGCTCGTCCATCACTGACTTCCATCGCCGCACAGGCCTAACATCTCTCGTTGGTGTTCTTCGGCCACAACGAGCAGAACCGGGCAGCCACTCATTGGTGCCCCTACGACTATGAACTAGTCGGACCGGGCGACCACTCATTGGTGCCCCTGCGACCATAAACCGGTCGGAACCTGGGCGACCACTCATTGGTGCCCCTGCGACCATAAACCAGTCGGAACCCGGGCGACCACTCATTGGTGCCCCTGCGACCATAAACCGGTCGGAACCCGGGCGACCACTCATTGGTGCCCCCGCGACCATAAACCGGTCGGAACCCGGGCGACCACTCATTGGTGCCCCTGCGACCATAAACCGGTCGGAACCCGGGCGACCACTCATTGGTGCCCCTGCGACCATAAACCGGTCGGACCCCGGGCGACCACTCATTGGTGCCCCTCCGACCATAAACAAGTCGGACTCCGGGCAACCACTCATTGGTGCCCCTACGACTGCAAACCAGTCGGGCCGGGCAACCACTCCTTGGTGCCCCTACAACCACCTACACTGTCCTCCAAAGCTAGCAACATTACATAGTTCGAACATCGACCCTCGTGGAGCCAGTCCAAACATGAATGTGAGTCTAGACCTACGTACAACCACTCGGTGCCCCTACAAACACCTACACTATCCTGCAAGGCTAGCAACAATACATAGTTCGAACATCGACCCTCGAGGAGCCAGTCCGAACATGAAAGTGAGTCTGGACCTACCTACTTACAATATGCATCAAGATCTGTGGAAGGTGGACTAGTAGTAATGATGTGACAATTAATCGCTGAGAATGTGTCGTTGTCGTGAATTCTTCCTTCGTTCTGATTATAGACCGCCGTCTCGGCCAGCTCGTTGTCAATTTCTACTACAGTGGTATGACTAATCTCTCGAGATCGGATTGAGGCATTGGGGTTCAAAGCTAGGAGATGAAATGTACTGAAGTCTGCCCAAACACGATGTGTCCCAGCTCTATCCGCCATATTGGAAGCGAGTAGCGTCTACATCCTAGCCCAAGCCGCGGCCAGGCTTTATTTGAATAGGTTTCCAAAGGTAGTAGTAGCAAGTAAAGCAAGACTGGAAACCAATAAACCAACACTGACTATACTCCATTTAGTGCTCTATCCGCATACACTCGAAACCGATTAATTGGAACAAACTTATGGTTCAGAATTAGTTAGGAGCCAATTTTGTTACACTTCGCTTTCCTGTACCAAACTACCATACGCGCTTCGTTTCAAAAGAATATTAGCAACCAAAATCATCGAAATTACTAATATTCACTCTAACCCCTCCAACCAAGCCAAACTGCCCGTGCCAGGAGTGGGCTCACGTCGGCTGTGCAACGGCCAGGACTCGAACCAGGGACCCCTCGATCGCAAGGCCGACCCCCCAACCACCAAGCCACCGACGCTTCTCTCGCAGAGGCTCTCGTAACCGCTCCATTACCCTGTCTATTAACGAGGGCACGAATCACGACTACGCTTCCCCGGACCATTGGCGGAGTCGCACGGATTGCACATCTACGCTGTTACTTTACATCACTCAATCATTAATATGGAGCGAAATAAGACGCATGGAGGAGCACACCGCCCTCCCACATAGAACGGTTTCATTACCACCCTGGCCATCATCCGTGTGTTGATCCATCGAAGTCACTATTAGATCAACACGATCGGCTGTGGAGCGAACATATCTATCACACTTACGGGGAAGCTGTCATTTTCATCTAGCTCATTGATTGCCTATTAAACAGAGTAGCCCTATGACACCGATACTACCCTGTAAAGTAAGAGAAGTCACCCAAGCACGCGTCTGTTTGAAGTAGTAATCCTCAACCTGGATGTCTCTGCCAATGCTTGTCAGTATCTGGAACTTTAGGTCTTCTCCTGTTCTAATCATATAACATAGATAACCCATATCCATGTAGTATTTCGAAATGGCGCACATTGGGAGAGGCCCACGTCGAGCAGTTGACCATGGTGGCCTAGTTGGTTGATTGATTGATCGATGTAGAATTTCGTCTATGTGACCACGTACGACGAGAAACCGTTACTTGAGATAACAATGAAACATTACTTGCTAATAGAACATCTTTCCCTAAATCTTAGGTACGCGAGGGTATTGAAATCAAAGACGTCCTAATTTCACCAAATGAGACATCTCAAAGCAAAGGCACACAGCTTGTGACGACTTTATCACTCATACCCGAGAACACAGTACCAAAGCACTTTATTTTCACTCCTTGTACACCACTTACTGATGTGACGGATTACAGCCCCCTTCATCTGATTATAGTCTGTACGTCAACTTCTGACATCTGAGCAATGATTCGTACTTAGACCCAATTTAGACTGAAATTTCGTAACAGTTTGAAATTTACGTGTTAACGCTTCAGAACGCATCCCGAGCGGCATACCATCTTGTATCCGCTTCCGGAATGAGTCCGCCATACTGCTCTTACATGTCAGCCACACAAGTCACAAGCACTAGCTAGTTACCTTAAGATTATTGTAAAATATTGCAAACACTGTCCCAACCTTAGAATAAAAGACAGTTAACTAAAGAATCTTGTCTAACTAAAAAAACCCAAACAACACGAAATCCTCAACATTATGCACCTCACCTTGTGCCCGTGATTGCAGTGAGTCGGGTTCAGTTTTCCTACCACCAGAAACCTTCTACAGTTAATAACCTAGTGTCAATTTGTTAGCACTCAGATAACGCGGAATCAGCTGGTAGCCATTCTGGTGGTGGTGGACTCGTAATTACACACTTTACTCCACTTCGTCATAATGGAGGGTATATGACAAATAAATAGCAGCAACCGCCGCTCCTAGCAATCAACTCCAACTCATTCTATCGTCAATCTCCGAACCCTTTTCTCGACCTAGTCGGTCTCGGCTCTCCAGTACAAACGCGGTGCGACTGGATCTCTAAACAGCCCGAAGCGAAGCGACCGCCATCCGATCCCCACAACCAAGCGGCACACCGTTGTTCCGCAGCTACACCAGTCGGACCCCTGTGGGCTCTAATCACCCGTAGCGGCCGCCACAGACGCTCGCATGACAACCGGGATATATGACGCAACGGGCCCTCCGTAGCATGTAGACCAGACCAATGCCAGCAGACCCATACGAGCACACAAACACCCGCACCGACCGGGGACCGAAACCGAGGCCTCGCGTAGCAGCCGCATCGACCACCGCTATGCCACAGAGGCTTTCACCAGAATGTAGATCATATCGACGGCAAAAAGGAAAAACACTTTAAGCGACACCTCCGTCGAAAATGAGTCATATACATATTTATAATCAGCGAATTTTTCCGATTCCAAATATGTATATAACCCACCCCCGACAAAAGCGTCGCCCAAAGCGCCCCTCCCCCCTACCGTCGATATAATCGCCCAGTAAAGACGAGAGACTACTCGGGGCAGTTTATCGGCCTCAATCTGCCAATTTGGCGACGAGAACTATTCCTTTAGTCGACCCGAAATATTTGGTTACCAAACTGTTGGTTCGTGTATTCTTGCTAAGAATCCGCCACGCCTTTTCTACCTAGGTACACAATAGTGTGACCTCAAAGTGAAGTACACCACGGTGAGTCTACCCACTACCCACTTGAGAAATATTTCACGAACAAAACCCGTCAGAGCCGATACTGCATGGCTCCTTCGCTACTCAGCATCATAGAAAATTAGACTGACAATCCAGCACGCGATTATTAACAGAGTTCAACCTTCGTCATAGGAAGCTATATCTTACACTATACAGCTACATTCACCTATCTGTCCACCAACAATTAAACACAGTTCGAGCACTCCGAGGGACCTATACATCTCAAGACAAGACACACCGGGTCAGTACCTGCTACCGAAAAGATATGGAAACCGAAAAGCAAACGCAAAAACCAACACGTAATACATCGTGATATAATCGAAATCGTCCTTCGTTAGTTTTTTCTGCAAACTACTCACTTTTACGTAAATTATGTCACTTAAATAAAAATATTAAATCGAGAACTGGTTCCTTTTGTCTCACTACCCTCCCACTCAATGGAAGACGATTTAACACGAGCCTTTGCACTATGGTGACATGGCATCTGCGTACTGACAATAAAGAACTCACTGATGTTAATATAGGGTAGTTCGTTAAAAATTATCGTTCTCACTTCTTGTACGTACTGATTGCGTCACCGCATTCCAAGCTAATCTAAGCAATCACAGTAACCTTTTGCAGCGTACCCTACTCAATTCGAATAAGTCTTCTCACCATATTAGGGATATTTCGAAACTTTCTCGTGTAATGACAATATGACTTAGCCACTATATAATTAGGTGCAAACTCCGATACCTCATAAACCTCTGCTCACGGATTGCCAGAACTGCTATCGTCTCTTCTGGCACTACATGGAATAGTAGAAATAGGACGAGACTTTTTATTCAAACACGAATTTGTACCCACGAGTAATACCTTTACAACAATATCTTTACCTGGAGGGTGGAATGCGATATTCCGCTACCAGGAAATTATTTGGCTATACCACTTGTTTTTAAAAATAAGCAAGCACACACTGTCTACGAAATAAAAAGGAACGGGCTCACCGGGTCTTGTAATCGGGATGCAGCCGACAATCAGGACAGTCACAGTTTCACGTTATTTCATGTAAACCCGACTAGCGAGTCTTTTGGTTGCCACTGCTATTCTCCTCAGCTTGTTGCCCTGGTATCCCACTTCTGATGCAGGCACATGGGGTTTACTTCGGGTCTGGGGCCTCTTAGTAGCCCATTGTAAGCTTGCACTTACAATCCGCGTGGATATGCGGGCAAGGAGATAGGACAACCTAATACACGAATCACCATATTTCAATCACATCAATCACTGACTACACATTTTACAGACACACTCGCGATCTATAACCAAGTATATTCAACCGAACTAGGAGCGTTCTGCTAGACACGTAGTGCTCGGTCGAGGTTCACGGCGATACTGATCACGATTCGCCGCGCGCCCCACCAAAGTCAATGATCTGTCAAACTCAAATTGACCGAATGAACGAATGACGTCACACTCGACCATAGAGCACTAGAGTCTTGCATTACGCCAGAGTGAATTTCATTCACCCTAATCACACAATAATTATAACGCGCCGTCAAGCTTATCAAAATATACTAAATGTTTTTAAACTTTTCTCTATCTGTACAAACAAAATCTATTATCAGCTTTGCGAATCTAATCACTTACAACTCAACTCGGACAAATGTGAAATCTTTATCAGCGACACGACAGACAGACCCTCGACTATAGGAAAATTCAACGATTTAGCTCCCAATATTAAAATTTTGGAAAAAGCTTCACTACGCCACGCCTCCTGGGGTCTCCAGTTTAGGTAGATGGCTTTCATTCATTTATAGAGGAAATAATTCAAAATCTTGAAAATATCACAGATCATTTACAAAAAATAAGTGTTCATTCGGCCTTTACTACACTTCGGTTTTGTCTTTTTGTCCCTAAATTTACTCATGCACTTCGTTCATCCCAGTTTTGGCAACATTTGACACTTTTGGCAAAAATTGATAACATTCTGCAAAATACTCTAAGCAAAATTTTAAATGTGGCCTTGAACGACCGAGCCTGGCTCCAAGCGTCCTTACCAGTTCGCTTGGGTGGTCTCGGCGTTTCAAAAATCAAAATTTCAGACGTTAGTCTTCCAGCATTTCTGTCGTCGGTTCACGGCACTGAGGAGTTAACCAGGAAAATTCTTATAAACACACAGGTTAACTCTGAGGTGTCGTGCAAGTCTGATGCCATTAATGCTTGGAAGGTTGCTTGTCCCAACACTGAGTTGCCTGATAACCTTTTCTCCCAGCGACAATGGGATGCGCCGCTCTGCAAGCTGGTTAGAGACAGTTTAATACACACATCTTCCCAAGTTTCAGAGCGTGCGCGGCTTTTGGCTGTGGGGGAATGGGAGTCAGGCCTTTGGATTCAGGCACTCCCATCGCCCAACATAGGTACTATGTTAGACGATACTACTTTCCGCCTTGCCACTTGCCTTCGCTTAGGAGCGCCGTGTGTTTCTCCCCATCGTTGCCACTGCGGTGAAGCTGTCGACAGCCTTGGGCACCATGGCCTTTCATGCTGCAGAAGTGTTGGGCGTATATCGAGACATGCCTGCATCAATGACATTATCCGCCGTGCTCTTGCCACCGCTGGCGTGCCAGCCATTCGTGAACCTAATGGGCTGGTGCGTGACGATGGCAAGAGACCGGATGGTATGTCGTTGCTGCCTTGGAAGATGGGTAGGCCTTTGGTGTGGGACGCAACGTGTGTCGATACCCTTGCGCCTTCACATCTTCCAAGCACGGCAGGCTGTGCCGGTGCTGCTGCTGCATCTGCGGAAAACCTCAAACGGCGCAAATACTGTAACTTAACAGGTGATTATGTATTTGAGCCGTTTGGGGTTGAAACGTTGGGGACATGGGGTCCAAGTGCCCGCTTTCTATACAAAGATCTGGCAAAGCGACTGATCGACGCTACGCGTGACCAGAAGGCTGGTTATTATCTTGCACAGAGGATAAGCATTGCCATTCAACGTGGCAATGCTGCCAGCCTTCTGGGAACGTTACCGATTGGTGATGATGCGGAGGAATTTCACGACGCATTATGTATGTAAATATTCCGGTTATTTAGTTTAGCTTGTTTTAGTTTCTAGTTTTAAATTTAATTTAGTATGATTTATATTTTAAGTTCTGTATTTATATAAATAAATTTTGAGTATCACTATTAAAAACACACCTAATGAAGTTCATATAAAAATTGAAACATAATGAAGACTTCATGTGAGTTAAATCTTTTATATAACTAATAGTTATTTGATATATAAGGTTTCATCTTTTGTGGAAACAATCATTTGTGTATCTATGATATTGATAATATATTGTTACTAACACTTTATATTGATTGAAGAAATCTGAAATAATACTTAGTCTATTCTATTCTAATTTAATAGAACGCTCACCAACTAAATCAATCAGCAGTAGGTATGTTATGAATTGCTTGGCTGTTACAAATCAATATAACAAATTTATAGGATAGTCATGAATGTATAGGCTGTATGTCAACACTGGTCTTGCTAAAGTGTCTGTTACGTATTGTAGATATTTATGATTATTGTCTCCTGAAATGTGGTACCGGGTTTATTCCCGTTGGAGTAGAATAGGCACCCCTTTTCTTTCCGGGGCCGGAGGGGAAGGTTATGTCGGATTCGAACCGACTAAACCGCACGCTGTCTGTGGGTCGTAGAGCTAGGCCGAAGGTGAGGTTGTCATGCGACATATCCCTCGCACCCCGGCTGACCCAGGGCCATCCCTCTCGGTCCATGCGGTCCCCGACTCGTCCCCGATGTGGGGTAGTGCCGCTGCCGTGGCCGGCTTCTGCTAGGGTGACGGGCGGCTCCGCCCGTCACCCTCAGGCCCGCGCTCATGGGGGGCGGAGGTCGGTTTGCGTCCTCCGACGCCCGAAGAATAGGCACCCCATCGTTTACCATAGGTATCATACAAGTCGACTAAGGGATAGGGCTGTTCTCCATTCGACAGTTAACACAGCCCATGACGAAATACCTGTTTTATGGCAATAGGCTCTTCTTTTTTCAGTGAAACGGAAACCGCACGGTGTTTCCTACTTCACTACTATCGCCGTCTTTTTGCCTTCGGAGTAGAACGTCTGATGCTTTTAAAGCCCAACATTCCTGTCCATTGATAGTCAAGATTACGCGTCAACCATATGAGGGTATAGTAGCCTGTTTTTCCGTGGCTTACCTGATGACGTCTTAAGAATAATAAGGTTAGATAGAGGATACAAATTTAGCAATAAATCTTTTAAAAAAACTTTTTAATTCCATAGTCTTGAAGTAAGTACGTTAAAATACCAAACGAAATAGAACTTACTGATATCTTGGTCAAAACTAAAAAGAATAAGTCGACGTATTTTTTGTCGTAAAAATATTTTCATAAAAGCAACTTTTGAATATTAATAATTGCTCAACGTCAGTCAAGACAGCAGAATAACTTCAGTGGTATTTGAGCCACGTGGGTAGTTTTCTACCTGGTAGGCCTGCATCCCTCTTACACTGACGTAGTTTTGATTAAGAGCAAGAGAGTAGGCATAAATTCTACCGCCATGAATCAATAACCTGGTGTACTCACACTTGGACACGTTTGTGTGTGATTACGTCACACAACGCTGGTATCCGCAGACGATATTTTGACGGGAGGCCGGCTCGCTCTGTTTAGAAAATTAAACGCCGGGAGGGCGGTGGGCGCGGATGAAAACGACTACGTTGTAATAATAAACACCACGCAAATTTTTATTTGTGTAACATTATTCTCACTAAATAGATGCAGATTTATGAATCATGCCGAAATACGATTTGCTTATTTTGAAAGACTGTAGGTCTCATTTTCTGATGTCATAGGTATAGTAGAGGTAAACCCATGACCAACTAAGCATAGTAAAACATCAGATTCTGATAGAGAAAATCTATGTTTTGTAACTCTGCCGTATCATATATTGATGTATAAGTACTCGTAATACACTACAAACTTCATGATCATTATAAAAAGTCAAGCGCTTAGATCTATTCCGATTCAGTACCATTAGATATATCTACTTAATTAATGTGAATTTAAGTTCAGTCTTTGATAAACAAAAAGTCTAGTGCTATTCAAAATAAGATAACAAAATATATCAAAGAGATCTTACATCAAGATTTTCTTATTTACGGTAAAATATTTCAAAGGTATCTTAAGGAGGTAAAGTATTTGTTTCGAAATGTTTTTATACTGCCAGATACATCACATCCAATTATAGTTCTTTTACTTTTTTCCTTATTAATTTTGAAATTACAGGTTGAGGAGGATAACATTGTAAGGAAAGTATTCAGTTTTAGTTAAATGTGCCATATACTCGTAAACATAGCGACCAAGCGACTACAGTATGGGGTTCTTCAAGAAAGGTAAAGCGTATTCGAAGGTGCTTACAGGTTCGGCAGCAAGATTGTAATGCCCCTGGCGTTGCATACGTCAATAGGCCACCGTTACAGTGGTAACACACGGCCCACCTGATGGAAAGTGTCCCCTCAGGTGGGCCGTGTGCTTGTCTGCCACGTAATTGGTAGATATAAAATAAACATAGATTAATTTCGCGTTTTGTTAAACGGAATCTGATTCAAGGTAAAATATTAACATTGACGGGTAAGAATTTCTAATATCAACATTACTCTTTACATATGAAATTGCCGAATTTTTTTTACAGATACATGAGTTCGTTATTCCTCTAATTTAATAGCTATTTCCATTATTAATACTTTGTTTGAACAACTCTGAATTAAATTTTGTTTTTATTGGCCGCTTGATAAATTAAATTCGATCTTCAAAAACAGTACTTCCTAAATGCTATCCAGTTTGATGATAAATTTTGTATTACGTTTTTACAGCTGTCACTTTTCAAAAATGTAATAAAAGTTGCTGTTAGCTTAATGTTGTCTCATACATACACAAAAAAATACCTTAAAATTTGGATTCATCATTCCTAAAAAATGCAAAAATCTTAGTACCGCAAATTGGGTTTCCTCCAATTTCTTCAATAAAACGGAAATTTCATATGTAACGACCTATTATTATACTATTATTAACTTTAACTTATTGTGTGACATTCAGACCATAAGTTTTAATTAGAAAACAAAGCGTTGACTTCGGTCTCCGACAGTAACAGGAAACCATAAAATGTAATCAATGGGAAAACTATAGTCCCTTCCTATTTCAACCTTTGAACTTTACACATTACTATTATACGTGACTTACATCTATATGTCCACAAATCTTTAGTGTATAAAGCATGCTCATATTTAATATAAAACCTATTTGGAAGAAAAACCGTTTTCTCTATAAATTGCTCAAAATAGGGCTGCTATTATGGAAACCATTAGCATTGTTTAGTATTGCTTGCAAAATAAACTTGAGCTGGTTTAAAATGCACGACAATAGAGGTGGGAAACTGTAGACAATATACGTATATTTTATTTTCATCACGTTCCGCCGTTTGAAATATTCAACAGCATCGATTATCGGCTCACTTTGTACACCAATACTTTTTTATTCAATTTAACGAACTGAGAGAAGTTTACTTACAAGTTTTGAATCTTTCTCTTGTTTACAAAGTACTTTGATTATAAAAACGTTTTAGTGCAGTTTAGTTTTTATAGCGTTTACTTGTTAAAATAGACTGGTTCAAATATTGTACAGGTTTATTAGAGATGTAGTTTTAAAGGAACATGTTTGTAAAGTTCTGGACTTTGTGTAAAGTTTGGGACTGACATAAGATCTAGTTCTTATTAACAATTACAGTTTGAAGCAAATCTCAGAAATCCCCTAGTGATTCTTTGAAATTACAGAGGATGTTAAAAAATAACAACTTGATTTTATTAAGTCCCACTTTTCAGATAAAATTTTACTTTCAATTGTTTACCAGATTTTTTGTGATGACTCCATTCTTTAACTCGTTTCTTTGAAGCATTTTCGTAGTTTGAATAAAGCTCTAATTGTTTTAGGGTAATGATAAAATCGTGTTGTCGTTTTAACATTACCCGCGGTTTGATGAAATTACTAAAAGATTTGACCTCTGCATATTATAAAATCTATGTTTCTGATTTCTTATTAACACCGATTCAGATCCAGCTACTAAATTTTCCTAGCAAAAGCCCAAAGATATTAACAAGTATTTAAAATGAAATGAAATTTTCTTTGTCTATAGTCTTGTTTGTCTTGTTTGCGTTTGTACCTATAGTAATTAATCTATAAATTATTTGCACAGACTTCATAAATGTTTATTAAGACATCTTTGCTGACATAAAGGAGGCAAAACTATAAGGTTATAAATCGTACATATTTGAATTTAATTCTGTTATAATGTTATGTAGATCTGTATAAAACGTCTGTTTGATCTCAAATTAAAACCACTTAATTTAGCAATTTTGACTTTGACTTCGAGACTTCCATTAGTAAGTAAGTATATCATGTAAATTCTTTGAAACTGATATCTAATGAATTCTCATAAGAAGTAAATCACAGCAACGATAAAGATGTTTTGAAGTTTATTATTAAAACAACTGTGTCTATTAATAAATTAATAATAATATATTTGTTGTCTCTAGTCCTTACGTCTATTTCTTTTCATAAGAGACTAAGGAGCTTTTGTGTTCATTTGAGGTTTGCACCAAATAAAGATATTTAATTACCACCAGAATACGTTCGAATAAGTTCCAATCACCAAGTCACGCAAAAAGGACGCAATATGAACGACAAAATTACCTATCAACAAATTTTCTTTGGTAGCTAACTTTTAAGCATCACAAATAAAATCAAATATTCATTTATGTAGAACGTACGGCTTCATTGCCATACTGATTTGTGACTTGTTTACACAAATCTTGTTAGCGGCGACATAACGCTAGCTTTGGACGAAAATGAGCTCGTTACCTGCATCAAAATACATACTGAATTGCTGAAAGAAAAACTCAATATATGAAGAAATATTTACATTTACAAGTATCGGCAAACATTGCGCCCTCACTTGAACCGAATAGCGCAAATGTCGTTCGACAAAATAATACATTAATATATATATAAATACGCTTATTCCATGGCTTTAACTGTTTAATGTATGTTTGTTGACGTTACCAAAATATTAGCTTTTATAATTCTGATTAAATATACAACTAAATAAAATAGGTACCAAAAGTAGTTAATGATTTTATAAACAATCATTTCAAACTTTAAATGCTAGTTTCGCAATTTCAATAATAAAAAAATACCAATTTTTTAAAAAGATATTACCTATCTTTTATAGACGTATCTTTTGATACAGTTAAAATAGAAGAGGCTTCCGAGAGAAGTAAAAGAACTGTCAAAAATATGTAAACACCTAATAAAGAAGCAGATTTATACGTTTACGTTTTTGTTTACATATTTCTTGAAACAAGATGAACACTAGTTTATTTTAAGCTAATACAATGCTCGTTATATTGAAGGACGAACATAATTTGCTATCCGTTTTTAGTTACAGATACGATCAAACACTAAATTGAGTTTATCGTCGAAATCGGGCTTTCAATCAGCAAGTATCGAGTGTCGAGTGTGCCGTCAAGTCAATCAGAGCAAATTGAATATGTCACCAAGCCCTCTTTTCAAATCGACGTTATATTCGCTTTACTTCTTGATAATTTATTTTTGATAGTGAATTTTATTAGACGCGTTTCTGGTAAACATATGAAACGAAATATGCTGAAAATAGTTAATAATATTGCTATTTGGATTTTATTGCAAAATCAAAAACTGTAGTAAGTACAAGCGTGTGTAGTACAATGAATATATCTTTTGTTCGTCAGCTCAGTTTGACACATTATTTTGGTTTAAAACGATATTGGGCCTGGAAAATGGAAGTTATTTCAAGAAATGGGGAGTCTTAGTAGTAGGGTCGTATTTTTTAATTGTGACCTTAATATATGAAACAATTGTCTACGCCTAGGTTCATTGTATGAGTTGCAACTTGTATCTACCAATTAAATTATTTTAATATCGTTTACATGATCGATTCTTATATTTGAATGAATATTTTGGCAGGCATAAAGGTTCTACGTATTGCACCACTCTATTCTTGGAGCTTGCCTTGTATTTCTTCAATTATTTGAGAACATGCATTTATGGCAACATTCATCGTCTCTGGATTCATTTGGAGTAGTAAACATGATCATTTAGCTTTTCATGATGAAGCTTTAGATTGCAAACTTTTGTATTATAAAACACAAATGAGTAGTTTGTTTCACATCTTGGCGAAACAGCAAGAAATCATTAATCAACGTCAAAACGTTGTAGGGTAAGAGGTAAAGTGGCCAATTCCGAAGCGACCCTACTCTGAGACATTAGCAAAATCGTTCCTGACTTGATACATGTCAACCATTGTCTGCTGATGAAAAACACCCACCTTATAGAAATATCTCTAGCACTTTCAGTTAACAGAATTAACACAGATTTAAAAATCAGTAATTTTAATATATTTCTGAATCTTTGATATATCTTTCTTAGTCCCTCTCGAATAACAAGTCAAAACTGTTGAAGTGAGAGCAAAGTTTACGAAGTTTCAAGACGACACTGGCAACCAAGTTCAAGAATTTATTTGAAAGCAACTAAATATCAATGACAAAACGCTATCAATTTTAATTACTTGCAGTCTGACTCGCGAGCAATTATCAAAATGAAAGTGAAAATACTGAATCCAACACTATACAACGACTGACCTTATAAAATAGGTCATTTAATTTATTTTATAATCTTTGATTTTGGTTTTCATTTATTTTAATAAGAAAAATAAATAAATCACAATTATCAACGTTAAATCTGACCACGACATATTTTATGGTTCAAGTGTAGCTATATCAAGCAGGAATATATTTTAAAGTTTAATTACACCACACATCTGGTCTTGATGTTCTAATGCGAGTTCCTGCTAAACAGCTTTTTGGGTACAAATTCAAATTTTGTGGCTCGATCAGCTTTAAAATTAATTTTAGTCTGTGCTGCTTTGAACACGCCATCATCATTCATTTAGTTTTGAAGTTTCAGGTTTAACTATTTTAGGGTATTTAGGGTTTTTATGTTTATAAAACTTGTATAACAAATCAGATAAGGCATTACGTGGCGGAAATATGTTGTGCAATAATAATTTTGAAGGAAACCCATCACGTGCACGCACCCTCCGTTTGTTAATTCCAACAGCTAAAAGTAAACCCAATGTGTTACATAACAGGTCCATTGTATTACATTGCATGCATTGTAATTTATTATTTTTACATGTTCTACCCTTTACATACATGTATGTACGACCTTATCTACCAACACCTAGTTGGTATGTAAGGTGGTCTTCCTAGTGCCTTTTTGTTTTTGTCTTTGCATTCTTTAATTTTCGGAATATGTTTCAAGTTGAATCCCGAATGCCCCGTCAGCTAGACTTATTAAATACTAATAAGATGTATCATTAATTAAAGAGTGTCAATACTCATTCGTTCCACGTCCAAACCACTTTATCTTTTTTTTTTAAATTCGATTTAAATAGTCATTACGGACTCCTTCCATCTTATGTATCCGCATTTTTGTCTACAAAGCACCACTTATGGATAGGTAGTTCTAAGTACCAATTCTCGCTAAACTAGGAATGCTTGCGCTAATGACCAGCCGCGATCTTTGACTTCCACTACCAGCTTATAAACTATTCTACTGACTGCTGGCTATTATTCTTTAAATATCTTCTCATATACTTCCTCAATTACAAACTTCCCAAGTAGGTCGGGTTCGAAATTATTATAATCTTTTAAGACAGAATCAAAAATCTTACCATTTCCGACTTTGTTTAAATATAGATAGGATCATCCCTGGGTCTTCTGGAAAGGGCAAACTGATGATGTATTATATTAAACATCAACATTTCAGTTTTTTTCGGTCTTCATATAACTAACAGGGTAAATTTATCATCGTCAACTGAGCCCTTTTCATTTATTTTCACTATTTCCTAACCCGGGAATCGCATTCGAGATCTTCAGCATAGAAGTTACATTCATATGTTGATCTTTTTCATAAATTGTCAATTACTTTTTCATAGAAAGAAAACTTCAGGATCGCGACATTAAAAAAAAATGATTATGAACTACCTACCTAAATAATACATAATTATCTTTTATGTGCTATCATAGAGTAACTATGTTTATTAAAACATTTCAAAAACATAACTTTTAAATTAATTATAAACCCGAGAAATTCGAACAATGCCACATTGCAAACACAGTACAATAAGTAAAACATTATTTCTCACGACTCGGAGATATTAAATATTTTTGTTAACTACCTTAAACAGGCCGGCATTTTATATGACAGGAGAATTTTCATTTTTTTCGAGCATTCAGTAACACAGTGAAACATTTTAAAAAGAAAATAGCGACGATAGCCATTAGTGGAGAGCCGATTAGCACCAGCATTTCTCGGTATTAGTGTTCGTTTGAACTCAGTCTAGTAGCTTGCGGCGAGTACCTACTGGTATAGATTAAAAAACGATTGACACTGTCATTACATTAATTTAGTTTTGT
Organism: Eilema caniola; assembly: GCA_949126895.1. Lineage (NCBI taxonomy): Eukaryota > Metazoa > Arthropoda > Insecta > Lepidoptera > Erebidae > Eilema > Eilema caniola. Next base: position 12,655,723 of record OX421471.1, on the reverse strand, counting down.
TATATTTAACAGACTTGAGTCGAGTGCTATTCGACAATATTTATGATAATTACCTATATTATATCTGTTTTAATTAGTGTGTTATTTAACTATTATGATTCTATTTCCATATTACAGAACATGGCTTGGATATAAATAATTGGTTCGATGTGCTAATTGTTAACTATACACCTGACAGTCAATTGGCATTTGCCATTAAATGTGAACTGCTGCCAACCATTAAACTGTTTACTAATTGATTTTGATATCGAAGAACATTGTCATCTCGATGGCAGTAAATTACAAAACACTAATTTACAGGAGAGCGTTTTTAACGCACTTACTTACTACTTACGAATTCTTTAAAAAAGTAGCATTTTTAAGGAAACAGTGAAGGTTATTTAAATGACATATTCATAATTAAAAAAACCCGACAATACATCTTTGTTTACGTCAAATGTACGACGCATACGTGAACAAGTGTGTAGTTGTCTTCATACACGTTGCAAAAATTTACTAAATTTTCCACTTTTTATAAAAATATACATGTCTAGATAGAAGGGAAAATTCTGAATTCGATGTAATTTCGCAAAAATGCAGATGTCCTTTTGTAATTAGCTTCCATAGATTTATCAATATAGTGTAGCTGTGATCATTCTTTCATTTCATGGAACCAAAAAATAAGAGGCAGAAGTAATTTGTTCTGATATTTTATGGACAAGCCAAAAAGATTTATTAAATTAAGCTACCTTCACTCACACATCATCATCAGGAAATAGAGATTTAGCCAATTGCGACCAAAGTTCGCACTTAGAAACCAGCAAGCAACTTTTTCAGAGAGCAACTGTTGTCTTACCGCCCACCCTGAGATAAAAGCCTGTGGCAGACCTTCACATCGACTAGCAAATAAGGTTAACTTAGGCCTCAAAATTGTTGGTACCTCCAGTCCTACGTACATCATATGTAGATATATTTTGGGACAAAAAAAAATTGAATATTTTTTTGAACGATGTAGTAAGGAACAGATCCAATAAAAATTTTACTTATAGTGCGAAATTATTAAAATTCCATAGAGGGAGCCATAGAACTATAGTAACTTTATTAAGTACTGTATTCGTTCTATTCATAAAGAGGAAGTAAAATTGAGATTCAAACAGACCCTCCCAGTGCGTAAGGTTCCACTGACGGCGACAGTAAGTAGCTTAATGGTCCGGAACACATTGGGAATTTGCACTCGCCTGAACAGGTTCATTCGATGTTTTATTTTTAAGCTATGGCAGCAACCACAAGCTCTCTGCTATTGCGGTAGGTCCAACACAAAGAGACTATCATTACTTAGGTCCTGTTTTTGTTTGTTCTGTATTTTAATCTCTGAAGTAAGATTATACAATCTCAATACCTTGAAAGATAATGTAATTGAGTAAAACAAAACAAATATTTGTTACGAACGACAGTATTTTTTTTTTGTAGGTTTAAATTGCTAATTTCTGTGGAGGAAGGTGTGTATGGTGTATAGTATTTTATTAGGTATATTATCTAACTTCATTATGAAACCTCCAAATTTACAATTTCCTGAGATTGTTTATACTGGAGATTGATGGCACTTGGTTGGAACTTATTACACGTAATATTGAAAAATAGACTTTTATGTTTTGTTGCGAATGCGGTGAGGCGAAACCGGTCAGTTTTAATCACAAACCGCGAACATGACTGCTGAAAAGTAGCCGAAACGTCGGTCTAAAATAATAACAAATCATTCGCAATAAAATCCGTAAAGAGCAATTTTATTCCCATAACGTATCTTACATAAAAAAATAAAATTATGTCTTTTTCGTGGTGTATATGTCGCCACCAACTAGATTAATAAGAAATTCAATGAACTGCCTAGGCTGATAACTAAACGGCACATTTCAATGAACGGCCTGAATGATATTCGCCGTAACGTTTATTACGACATTTAATAACCTGGCTGGCTAAAGAAAATTACGAACACACATACATATACTTACACTTGTAAATCCCTGAGGGGTAGGCAGAGGTGTATTCACAGAAAATTAGTGATAGGTTCATTTAGAAAGTTACTCAATCCAACTTGGATAGGTTATGTTAGAAGGTCTATAGGTTGTTTTTTTATAACCATGAAGAAATAAGTCATTTTTGTAGCTGTTTTATTAAATGGCTAGGCAAGTAATTAAACGTCATCGATCCATGCTATTTGACTAGCCGTTTAATTAAATGACTGAACACCATTCAGGCCGCTAATTGAACGGCGCTGTTCAAATAGCCTAGGCAGTTAATTGAACGTCTGATTAAGCTATTGGGCTGCGACATATATATAATATACACTTACCTATGGGATCAGAATTCTACGCGGGCACAGTCACGGGTAACGGCTAGTAACTAAGTTTAATCTAAGAGTTCATATTTTGGATACATAAGTCAGTTTCATTTTATTTAAGGGATAAAAGCTTATGGAATACCTATTATAATTAAAGGATTAATGTATCTTGGAGGCACACATGCAAATCAGCATCCAGCCGTAATCTAAGTGAAGGGGGCCCTCACTCCTGACGTTCTCAGACAATTTAGTGGCCCTGAGTCGAAGGGTCTTGACCTTCTGACCGCCAGGCCAGACGTGACCGGGTTGTATAACCGCCTGTGTATCTATCTTGTTTATAGTGATGCGCATTGTTTACAAGTCTGTATTTGAAGAGGATTCTGTCGAAAGTGATAGTTTTTGGTACCCTTGGTGCCTCTAAATATGTCATTCTACTAACATTGTAAACTGTATTAATTTATTTATATTCAACTAGCTGCCCGCGTCTTCGCGATTTACATGGAATTTTGATCCCGTTTCCACAACCCATTCAAAACTATGTCAAGGGTAAAAAGTCGCCTAAATGCTATTCCAAACATGTTTACAGACTTGTTGTTGTATTTATAACAGAAGCAAGCTAAAATTTGTGAAGTTTTCGTAATTTTGTGCAAGTATATAGGTTATATCCACAGTAGGTACAACTGGATTACTTCACTATCAGAGATATCGGGATCCAAACAATGCATGATATACATACCTAATAGTGTATAATGTCTAGATAGCTCTAATAGTAGGTAATGGAAGTGACCATGATAGTTTAAATATTTATATTGGGTTGCTGCCTTTTTTTATTTTACGTGCGGGAACTCCCCACGGATACCCACCCCTCCGGAGCCGGAGGGGGAGGTTATGTCGGACTCGAACCGACTAAACCGCACGCCGTCTCTGGGTCGTAGTGCTAGGCCGAAGGTGAGGTTGTCATGCGACATATCACTCACACCCCGGCTGACCCAGGGCCGGCCCTCTCGGTCTGGCCCTCCTCGGGAGGTGGGGACCATGCGGTCCCCGACTCAACCCCGGTGTGGGGAGGGGCGCATCGTCCTACGTTGCGCGCCGCCGCCGTGGCCTGCTTCTGCTAGGGTGACGGGTGCCTCCACCCGTCACCCTCAGGCCCGCGCTTATGGGGGGCGGAGGTCAGTTTGCGCCCTCCGACGCCCGAGCCGCCTTCGAGCGCGTGCAGCGATGTCAGCGAGCCTTTCTCGCTCATCGCGCTGCGCCCGCTCTGCTGTCTCGTTCGCGAGCATGTCCTGCTCGCAGAAGGAGGCGCTGGCCGCCCACGCATCCGCGCAGCGGACCATCACCGCGAGCAGGGTGGAGAACGTGAGCACTCTCACCCCCAGGGCCGCCACAAGCTCCCGCCTCGGCGTCTCAAACGCCGGACACTCGGTGAGCGTGTGCAGCCCCGAGTCCACGCTCGCGTCGCAGTGATGGCACTCGGGCGTTGGCTCTATACCCATCAGATGCAGATACCGCCCGAAGCTACCGTACCCGGTGAATATGCGTCTGACGGTACGAGAGGCTACCGTGTGGCCTCTCTAGCCACTCCCCCATGATGGGTCTTACCGCCTCAATCACGACGTGCCCTGCGCGTGGTTGCCCAAGTCGTCGCTCCCACTCGGCCACCATGACCTGGTGGAGCCGGGATTTCTCGGCCCGAATATCCTCGGGCTCGGGATCGAATCCCCGCTCCCGCGCCTCCTTTCGGAACTTATATAGTGCCGAAAGGGCCCTCGCTTCCAGGATCCACGGTGGCGATCCGGCCGGGAGACTCGCCGCTTCGAAGGATATCGTGCGGTATCCCCTGAAGGCCCTGGAGGCCATCGTGCTCTACGCCGTACGGAGCAGAGGCAGGAATCTGGCCTCCAGGGTGTCCGCCCACACGGGGAACCCGTATAGGGCCATGGACCGCACGACACCCGCGTAAAGTCTCCTGCAGGAGGCCTCTGGGCCCTTCAAGTTGGGCAACAACCGGCCCAAGGCATTCGCCGTGAGCACCAACTTGGGGCGCAGACTTCGGAAATGCTGTCCGAAGTCCCATCGACCGTCAAGCACGAGCCCCAGGTATTTCAACTGGGGCTTGATGTCGGTGGGAGTGCCTCCCACTGTTAGGCTGGCTCCCGGGCCTGGCCTGCGCCGAGGGCCATGAAAGAACATGGCGTCGGACTTGTGCAGAGCCACCTCGAGACCCAGCCGCCGGATACTGTCGACGACCTGAGCAACCGCGGTCGTGGCCCTCAGGGTCGCTTCGCGGTGCGTAGCCCCGTTCACCGTCACCAGCGTGTCATCCGCATAACACGTGACGGTGGCACCGTACGCCGCGAAGCACCCAGTCGTAACCGATGTTCTACAGAAGCGGCCCCAAGACGACCCCTGCGACGACCCACGACATCTCACGCCTACCGACTCCCGTCGAACTTGGGTAGATGACGGCTCTCTCCGTCAGGTAAGCCCCGACTATGCGGCGGAGGTAGAGAGGCACATCGTGGTACACGAGTGCCTCCCTGATGCAACTCCAGGGCAAGGTGTTAAAGGCGTTGGAGATGTCCAAGGATACCGCCAACATCACCTCACCCCGGACAACCGCATCCCCCGATTGGGTTGCTGCCTAGCTATTCTAGATGGTAAAATAAGGGCCGCTCTTGACTATTAGAAATATAAACCACAATTAGCAGAAAATGTAATTTCAAAAGTATACAGTGTATTATACAAAAGAATCCAAAGAGTATAACAGTAACGAAATCAGAATGTAAAATAATAATTCCATGTTCAAACATATTATATTTAGTAGATATATAGATATACAAATATCATAGCTTTGTGTGGTTGTAAAACAATTTCAGTAATTGGATAGAAGAGAATAAAGGCAGGAATACAAATTGTTCTTGAAAAGAGGTTCGCCAAAATGATGCCTTATTTAGATTTAAGCGTATCATAATTTAACTTTATGAAGACGTGAAAAAGCGGAAAATTGGTGCACAAAAAATCGGATTTAAATTGAAAACGTCTCTTAAAAATTGTTCTCTTGAAAGAAAGTTGTGCGATCAGCATTTCAGCCAGCTTATAAGTGTAAAAGGGTAGTCGTAGGGTTGGGAAATCACTTAAGTATTCTTATCACAGCACGTTAATAAAATATTCAATGGGAAGCCGTTAAATTTTGAGAACAGCGTCTTTTACATAGAAACGCTGGATGAAGGTGTGAAATAAACATTAAAGTGAACATGAAATTAAGTCATGTCTTTTCACGCTTTTTTGTTGTCACTGTGTTTACCTCAATGCGAATTTATAATTAACGTATGAGCGTAAGATGTAATAACTTTTATTAATATAAATGTTTAAAGTTTAATGTTAAGTTGAATGGTTTATTTTTCATAGAGCTGTTTATTAGACTGAAGGAAGAAAAATCTCTAAAAGGAATTTAATTGTTCATTGAAAAGTCTCGCTAATATTTTTTATAACTACCCATTTCCCACGTCAGTTTTGAAATTTCGCTATTCTTAATTTTATATCTAAAAGAATAATTTTGTTTTAAATATTTCAATTCATACTAATATTATAAATGCGAAAGTAACTCTGTCTGTCTGTCTGTATGTTACGCTTTCACGCCTAAACCACTGAACCAATCTTGATGAAATTTGGTACAGAGTGCTTTTTGAATTTTGAATTTGAATTTGAATAGAGGTATATTAGAGCTTGAGAACGGACATAGGGTACCTTTTATCACGAGAAAGGGGTTTTGCCAGTTTTGAAGATATCCTGATGATATATTTGGTACAGAGATGGATTAAAACTCTGGAACGAACATAGGCCACCTATTGACGCGAAAATGGGGGTATAGGGGGGGGGGGGGAATAAGGGATGAGAGTTTGACAGTTTTGAAGATATCCTTATGAAATTTGATACAGGGATTAATTAGAGCTTGGTAACGGACATATGCTACCTTTTATCGCACATAATGTGGTAAAGGGGGGGGGGGGGGGGGATTAGGACTTGATAGTTAGTATGAAAGTTTTGGTCATTTATGAAGATATCCTGATGAAATTTGGTACAGAGATGGATTAGAGCTCGAAAATGGACATAGGCTACCTTTTATTGCGAAAAAGGGAGTGGAAGGGGTGGAAAAGGGCTAGAGGATGTAAGTTAGTCAATTTTGAAGATATCATGATCAAATTGGTATAGAAATAGATTAGAGCTTGGAAATTGACATAGGCTACCGCTTATCGCGAAAAAGGGGTTAGAGGGGGAGGTGGAGAATAGGGCTAGAGTATGTAAGTTTGACAATTTTGAAGATATCTTGATGAAATTAGTATAGAGATGGATTAGAGCTTGCAAATGGACATAGGCTACCCTTTATCGCGAAAAAAGGGATAGAAGAGGGAGGGGGGAAGGTACAGTTTCTCATTTTTAAATTACACCAAAAAGGGGGTGAATATGGGATAAATAGTAAGAATTTATTTTAAGACGTCCTCATGAAATTTGGTGCAAAGGTGAATTAGAGCTTCGGAACGGACATAGTCGAGTAGCGAACCAAATATAGAAGCGAGTGGAGATTGTTATAGGGGCAAGTGGATAGGCGTGTAAAGATCGAAAGTCGAGAGAAGTCGGTAGAGAGTCGAGTATTAATTCAAGTATAGAGGCGAGTAGAAAGTTGAGAGTCATATATAGAGGCGAATAGAAAGTCGAGAACAGAGGTGACTACATAGTCGAGGAAAAAGTTGAGTAGAGAGGCGAATTTAATGCTCAAAACAAACCGGGCTCAAAACAAAACACGCGGGCGGAGCCGCGGGCAACAGCTAGTTATCCAATATATATTGTGTTTGACATTTCCCATTTTCTTATTTAGTTTTACATAATATATCAATTATACATATTATACATCTTAGTAAAAAAAGGTGCTGGAGGTTCAAAGGTAAGATATGTTCCGCATTAGATGTAAACAAAATTGCTTTTGCCAATATCCGAAATTAAGGTTACGTCTAAAAGAATCTTACACAAAAGTAAACTTTAACAAAACTCATCTCGACGTTGAACGAACCAAATGCAACTTTTATGAGCCAAGATTAGGTAGTCACTTAGAAAAGCATCACGGTTCCGATATAATTTAGTTACAACTTTTGCAAGAACAAAGCTTTGTCGAAGTCATTTAATAACTCATGTTGGGCTTTATTCGTGGTACATTAAACTTATATGTATAATGAGAGTATTGAAGTATCATAATAAAGGAATAATTAGGTTACAATTTTAAAAATTACAGCTCTAATAACAACACTAAGCTTTGATTGTTAGTGTTCAGGAGTCTCCCGATAGGTATGAAGATGAAATTAATAAAACTAAACTAAGTACGGTATCATTTACTTACATTATTCATATCAAGTATCATTCATATCAATTTCATAGTGAAGAACATGTTAACTCAAGTGTTGTTCAGCAAATATTCTGAATTGATTGATTCAAAATAAATTCAGATTGGGTTCTAACATGTGAAATCCAGCTTTAATGTGTTTCGTAATCCTGAACTATTAAACTAACCTTGCGGAACTACAAAAATAAACAGAAAGAGTAAAAGCATCTATATTCACAATATTAACAAAAGCTATAAGAAATGACATTATTTTTCTCACATCAATCACAAATATCTGACTTTGGCAGTTCGTTACTGTTTGACTGTGTGAACTGTATACAAACATAGTTTCGTTGTTGACATAGGGCCTTCAAAGAGCTTCTGCGAGAATTTTAATGGTGTGCATATTATATTATTTTGGGTCCACGATAATTCTAGTTCACAGTTACTAATTGAAGAATAAGTAGTACCTACCTACTTACATAACATTCAAAAGATATAGTGGTTTTGGTAACAAGTAACTGCGATATTTAATATCTGTATTGAGCGCAAATTTCCTAAAATAATATTGTTTAGTTTACATAGTTAGTAAACTGTTGTTACACTGATTTTTCTTTGACACATTATTTGGTTTTCCGAAATCTATCCTTTAACTAAACCGCGACCTCTTTCGGCTTATTTAAATTAGGTATATAAAATCGTATGATTTCTCCATTGATATTCAATGTTTCGTGAGTATTATTGCCACGACGTGCTTTGAGTGGGTCGATCGTAGGTGGTTCAAAATCAACTAATTATATTTTTAGTCTAAGGAGACTGAAACCTGTCATGACATCTTATTTACTTTTATTAGATCGTTCAGCCTCACAGCTCCAAAAGTCTTCTGAATGGATATCATGTAAGATCAAAAAGCTTTATAGTTTTATAATTTGGTCAGCTACTTTAATTGCCCATTATAATGTCTGTATGTATTTGAGTTATTGCTTTTCCCAAATCTGGTAGCAAACTAATATCCGCATTACCTATACCTTTCAACATACTAACAATTTTGTCTGATTTTCATCCCTAGTTGACAGCGAAAGCCTTGGGCGCGTTTTTTGTGGGACAAAAACATAAAGCATTCTAATTCATAGCCACCTGGTCCTTTACACTGTGTGTTTTTTTCTGTGATCGCTTTGGAATTCTGTGTAGGCCATTATTAATACTGCTAGAATATTAAATACGTAATTGCTTTCGTCCTGTCAAGCATAAACAATGACCCTCATGTGAGCACAGGTAAATACTGTACGTTCCAATACCGGTCCTCGTGAGTGTTATCGGTTAGGGACAGGCTCGCACCTTGTGTAGGTGGGAGGGTCCCGCAAGCCTCTGCGTCGTACGCTAACGAGGTTGGCTCAAACAATCAGAAGTCAAGCAGAAATTGATGGGGTGTTCCCGCACTGACGTAGACGCTTACCCACCCGCCTTAATTAAAAGACTTCATTCAAGCGTAATTCGCAATATCGAATCGTCATTCTCTGTGATGTTCTCAACTCTTTGGATTTCGATAAGATGGATTACACAATTTTGTTGACTCCAAATCAGTAGTGTACATAATTATTTATACCTCTGTCGTATCTTCATTGGTAATATTGAAGAGAAAATATTGCCGAAGATTTATATTTCAGGTAAAACATGTAACTTCGTACTCTAATCAAAATGAATACCTACATATTAAACAATAAAATGAGAACCCATATTTGGTACATCGATAACATTACTCTTCACAAAATATTGTAATATCTTTCAAACAAATTGAAAATTAATGATCAAATTTGTGAAGACCTTTTTGATGGGATTCAATTAATATGACTGTAGATGAATATTTCTGTCTACTGATTTCATAATTACGTAATAAGTTACATGGGATAATTGAAAAATATTATACGTATCTATATTGAAGAGGCTGCGGCTTCGTCCGTCTGAAGTACTGGTCCCTATTGCTGCAATTCTTCAATTATAGTAGTAGCATAAGTGCTATTCCACATTACAATATATCTCTGCAAAAAAAAACATCTAGATTCGAGCCGTTCTAGTGAGATTGATTTACAAATATCCAATTGTAGTAAAGTTAACTTACTTAAAGTTACTTAAAGTTAACTTGAACCTAGTGGTATGGGTAATGGACTGCTGAGACGAGGTCTCGGGTTCGATCCCAGGTTTTCCATGGCACACACCAATGACTTTTCGAAGTTATGTGTGTATTTATCGCAGGTTTATCAGTGCCCAGTTAATGGCAATAGGCTCGCCACCTATTACATTGGGACCTAAACATAAAACCGGCGAAATGTGGGTGCTAGCACCTCTGCCTACCCCTTCGGGGATAAAGGCGTGAGTTTATGTTGTGTAATTAGAAATACAAATATAAAGTTATTCTTCAATTAACTCTTGCTTAGCCTACTGAATGGTGCTGGCACCAGTAGACTCCTAGAAAAGAAGGAAGCCAAAGTTCATCTTGTCAGCTTAATAGAAATCTTTGAAAACTTAGGAAATAGGTTAAGAAGATTTCTCACAATATTTTACCTTATAAACAAAAAGAAAGTTACGCTTTTATTTATGTATCATCATCATCATATCAGCCATACACAGTCCACTGCTGAACATAGGCCTCTCCCATAGACTTCCAGAATGACCGATCCAAAGCAGCCTGCATCCAGCGCTTCCCGGCGACCTTGATGAGGTCGTCCTTCCACCTAGCCGTTGGGCGTCCTACACTGCGTTTGCCCGTACGTGGTCGCCATTCCAGAACTCTTTTGCTCCATCGGCCATCTGTTCTGCGCGCTATGTGTCCCGCCCACTGCCACTTCAACGAGCTAATCCGCTGGGCTACGTCGGTTACTTTTGTTCTCCTACGGATATCATCATTTCTGACGCGATCACGTAGGGAAATACCGAGCATAGCCCATAGCCCGAGCATAGTCATTTAAGTAAAGTTAATTGTAATATAAATTAATTAACCAGCTAGCTCTATCAAACCACAAACTCAAGTCCACCTTAATTGGCTCAATACATTATGTACCGACGCGACGGACACAGTTATAATCAGTGTGTGAGATTTCCATATTGATTAAAATACTAGGAACATAATTAAATACTTGCTAATAACTTATTCGTTCCTAATCAATTTCAGCCATCAATAAAAGTATCGGCAGGCCGACTTTTATGTAAAATAAAGTATTTTTAGATCTGCTTTTATATTTATCGTAAAGGCAGTGTTGTGCCTTTCTGATAAAAAAAAATTGTATCTTACGAGTCAAAACTATCCGGTTTTCAGCCTGTAATTAATCACTCAAATTCTTAAAAAAGAATCTAATAAAACCGTATATTTTCGTTTGGACTGAAATTTTTTTGTCATCAATAATTTCTAGTTCCATAAAAAGTTGCATAAGTACATTTTGAAACTTAGTGTAGATTCCTTCAGAAACGAAATATGCTTCATGTACGGTCAGCATCAGATAATTTTGAGTCAAGTCAAACGGTTTGTATGTAACAAATATTATAATAATCAGTCAACAGAAAAGGAGAATACCAAGACTAAGTACTTTCTAGATAATTTTAAGTACTTTGCCAGTCAAGATGGATCCTATGCTGACTGTACAAAGGCATATTTTGTTTCTGACGGAACACACAGTATTTGCAATTTAATGAAAATTTCTGGAGTAATTAATTAAGCTTGGGCAGTTTAGCTGTATTGTGCAGTATTGAGTTCCCAGTCAATCAATATTGTTGATGACGTTAATCCCTTTGTCAATATTGGTAAACAATGCATTAATACAGTATCGATTGTGTATGCAGCTTTAACATTTGACGATGGTCTTTGTACTAGCATGATGAGGACTTCAGTAGCTGTCACATTCATTAAGCCCTAGTTATGAGGCACTAGTTGAGCCCACAGCTATGAAAATTGTTAAAAACATAACCGTAGACCAAGATGGCGGAATCTAAACCGACCAGGACATTTAACTTCTGTTTTATTTTTAAATATTTCAAAATTATTTTAGTTAGATTTAATTAAATTTATTTTGAATGAACTGAATCTAGGGGCCTATGGCATAACTGTCAGCGTCAGAAATATCTTGACTACAGTCTCAAAATTATTTAAAAACCAAGGTATTAAGAGCAAAACAATCTGTTTTATTGATTTAAATTTATATTATCACCCGAACTAAAAGTGTGTACAAAATACTATAATAATCAGTCAACATGAAGGAGGGGGGGAGGGATACCAAGACGTTAAAATCCTTTTGAGTACTTTGCTAATCATTTGCTGACTGCTGATAAGACGCATATATCGTTCTTGACAGAAACCGCAGTGTCTGCAATTTAATTTACAAAAATATAGTAATTAATTAGGTTTCGGTAGCTGTATGTGCAGTATTGGAGTCCCCAGTCGATCAATATTGTTGATGACGTAATCCCTTTATCAATATTGGTATACAATGCCTTAATACAGTTTCTATTGCGTATGTACATAGCTTTACCATTTGATGAAAGTCTTCGACCTAATATAATTTGATCCTCAGTAGCCGACACGTTCATTAAGCCCTAGTTACGAGGTACTAATTGAGCCCAAAGAGGTAAAAATTGTTGAAAATTATAACCATAACCCAGTATGAAATCTATACCAACCAGGATATTTATCTTTTGTTTTATTTTGAAATATGGTTTTCTTTGGTTTATTATATATTATTTACATTTAATTTGATTTATTGTGCACGAACTAAATCTTGGGCCCGCCAAACCACGTGTGGGATTTCGCTTCCTTCGTTTACGACTAAACCAGTTAAGATTTTAACCCGATCTCATCCCTGATATGGGTGTCGGTCACTTGATCGCTATCTTTGCCATTTACCTATTACGGTCCACTTAGATTAGGGTTGCTCTATTGTTTGAGCTACGAAGTCATTTAAAGAATTCGGAGGTGAAAGGACAGTAAAAGTAAAACTATTAGCCGTAAGTACATTCTATATATATTATATTTTACTAACTGATGCCCGCGGCTTCGTCAGTATAGATTTTTACTTTTGGCTTTTCCGTCTATCACAAATAACAAACAAGAGCGCTATTTAATTATTTTTGAGTAATTTAAATTCTTGGCAAGTAAATAGACTGACGAATCAATAAATAAAAATTTGAAGCAAGAACCATCGAAAAATTTAGAGTAGAGATTTTTTTTTAAAATTTTTCGCATTTTTCTCTGTTTAAGTTAATTAAAAGTAATAATTTAAAAAAAAAATATTTAAGAACAAATAAAGCTTTGGAAATGTACCTCGCGCTACCAAAAAGACAATAAGGACGTTTTTAAACTTAAAAATGGAACTTACCAAAGAAAATTTCACGGTGTCCAATCTGTAACAAAAACAATACACAACATCAGTGATATCCAACGTGACCCAAAAGCTAATGGCGAACAAAGATATAAGACAAGCAATATACTTATCATGTCGTAAAAGTGAGTAGGTAACAGTTTATTGACCCTAAAGGCGTGTTATCGTTACATTTGCATAAGGCCAGCCATACTCACGACCTCTTGCTCCCACTAACCCTCCGTTTTTACGAGCAGGATGTGCCTACTTGATCTAGGTATGATCCACCCTTGGCAAGAAAATATATTTATCTCGTTCAACTCGTATCCACCTTTTAATTTACAGCTTTGGCTTGAAATATTTTATGCGTGGGTGATGATTTAAGTGGTCATCCGCTTATTCTACTGCTATATTACTACTATTATTTATATCATACGATTCGATTCATTGAGTTCATGTTTTTTATATCACTGAGGTGGCAGCTAAGCACACGGTCCACCTGACGGAAAGTGGTTACCGTGGCCTATGGACGTGTGCAACACAATGGGTGTCACACTCGTGCTGCTGATCCTGTAAACACAGAGAGTTTCTGTGCCGTCAGTGTAGAAGACAAAGCAGTATGTTGTATAAAATTATACACAAGTTGAGAAACATGTGCTCCTTTATCTCTTTGATATATGTTTTAAGTATGTACAACTGGAAGTATTACGATCTTTTGGGTTAGGGGGCAACTAGTCTCTGGTCCACGAGGCATCTTTTATCCTAAACGAAAGCGGGACTTAAACTTTTTACCTTAGTGTCAACTGAATAATATACTGCCTTCCTCTTTTTATGGGGTAAAATATTTCATTACACGATTCTATTTAAATCACTTTAATTTAGACGATTTCCATTAGTTATTATTGTATTGATAAAGACTACATATACTAAAGGGAACTATTAATAATAATGGTAGGATAGTAAGTATAAAAATGGTCATTTCAAATTAATAATCCAATTAGACATATTCTTTACACAGTGGCATTCACAAGTTTGGTAATTCAATAAATTTAGAACATAGCGTTCGAGTTTTATTTTTAAAAAATTCCAAGCACGCTTCGTAGGAGTAATAATCCTTGTTTGAATGCTAATTAATTCGAATTAATTTCACACTTTGAAAAGGTATAATCGAGTTGACAATGGTGAATTACCTTCTCGGAAAATCTTTCATGATTGTGAAGGAGCCCTGTATTATGGTAACTTTTATCTTTAAATACTTTGAAAACTTATTATTTAACTTTTTTTAAAGGCGAGTTCCAAAACGAGAAGTAGAACACGACAACTTCTGCGGTACTTACCGTAAAAATTCTAGTTGATTGCATTCAGAAGTTGAATTTGTACTTCGTGAGTCCGTATTTATTCACTAAAGTTAAAGCAAACAGAGTTTTGAGCAGCATGCTAATTTACGGGATATCGTCTTCGCGTTAGCAATACAACTAAATTGCGAACCAGAAAAAATTATAACTTAATCACGCTGAAAATTATGCTAGGAATAATGAGAGCAATTTCTTGGAGCTATGGAGAATGAGTTAAGCATGATCTTATCGCCTATATAGAACATGGGCTCTGTACTTTTATTCCATTCCTTGACCCTAAACACATTCCAAACTCCTTGCGCACATTTTCACAATTTTTAATTTACAAGGATAGTAGAAATACTTATAATTACATTTTAAACAGCGTACTATTTTCCCACGTTGAATAAACATTTTAAATAAATTTGTATTGTTATTTTGTAAATAATTTCGATATCGTTATAGGATATATCTTTATTTCGCATCATCCTTCGTCTCATTCGGCGTCAGAAACGTCTACGAGTATGACAGCTAATCGTCACGGACAATCAAACTTGTAAATTATATTGAGACCTTGTACCCCTAGCACGAACAACTATCGTAATCGTATCATAAACGTATTGAGTGAATGGAGCATTGCGATTGGCTGGTTTCACATACACACGGGTTCAAAGTAGGCAGGAGGCCAATCGCATTGCTTCGTTCTCTCAATACGTTTACGATAGTTGTTCGTGCTGGTACTGGTACAAAAATCGTCTAAGTAGAACTACACTTTTTATGGTATAGCATAGTGAAACTATAGTCAAAACACTATGTAATATATAACATGGAAACGTTCAAGGTCAAACTATATTAAATGTATATAGATAGTTTGACATTGAACGTTTTATTATTTTTTTTATCGTAAAGGTGAATGTCTCTTACAACATTCACCTTATAAATCTAGAATAGCTAATAGCGTTATTTGCTTTTAGTCACATAGTTCCTAGAGTGATCAATTATTTACAAAGACATTGGCATTTGATAAATATTATGATGTCTGTGCCTTAAACGTTCATAAGTAATCTTCTTAATCAACACATTTCTACCTAGAACTTCTATATTAAACATAATCTATTTCGCAACCAATGGCTTTTACATTTAAATAATCGCACATAAAAAAGAATATGGTAGTACACGTGCTAATAATTTTATTACTTTCCTTAAAGCATACCTTTGAGATAGCATAATATAATTTTACTATGACTTGAGATGTCATTTCATAATATTAACGATTACTCATCTCATTTCGGAGACAGCGAGCTGTCATCAAACCCAAGTTTGAAATTCGTTACGAATGTCATTTTAATGTTCTAAAATAACATAATATATGTCAGATGTTTAATAAGCGTGCCGTTAAATGCCACGCACAAGGGCATAATTTGAAAAAGAAAAATTGCAATAATAAAATGTAAAACAATTTTCAAAGATAGAAGGCGGATGTTCAAAATAAACAAGGCTAACATTCATCAAGACTTTTGTAAATCATTTTTAAGGCAGGCGCAACGACTGAATGGCTAATGAGGCTCCGCATTGGGCTCTTTGTTTCAGCATATTCATTACCTGCTACCATCGCCGTTTGCTTACAAAAAAGTATTCATTGTTTTCCGCCCACTCTCTGGAGAGTAAACAAATAATATCTCTAACAATTTTGGGGTCAAGCGATTTCATCCGGTGAATATTCAGGAGATAATAAGAAGAGCAAACAAGCTTAATTAGTACAAATCGCGTAGCAAGAAATTGTTCCCAAGTCTTTTTGCTAAATGTTGTGATGAAATTAAATCAGTAAGTGAGTTTAATAAACAATGCTTAAACAATTACTTCCTTTTGCTACCATTAGCAATCATTTTGTAAACATACAAAAGATGAGAGAAGTCATTGTTATTTTTAGACTAAAATGGTTTTAGATGAATTTGACAGTCAGACACATAGATGATTATACTACGATTATAGAACTTCTGTATCTGTGGAAACTACATATACGAGTAGATGTTGTTAATTTGACTAGAATACTTTAACATTAATCATCATACTTATTTATTTTGCCACTAGGTTTTCTACAATAATTATATTATAATATATATAATTTTCTACAATAATAACGGTTGTATTTAGAACAAGGAATGATTGTTCAACTATGGTATGGTATGGTACCACGGGCTGATATCCGCAACTCCACATCATGGCGTAATTTGCGTGACGGTAGGTATTTTACTCAATCCACCCCAACTCATTGAAGAACGACAGCGGGCTATTCACGCTGCTGGTGATCTCCCGGAGCGAACCTGTATTATTGAAGTACTTAGTCCTGTATGTGGCGGTTGCAGGACAGTGTGGGAGCACATGTGTCGCAACCTCCACATGTGTCGCTCTCATGCAGGCTCTGCAGAGAGAGCTGTCGGTGATTCCTAAAATAAAAAGGTGTTTATTGAAGAAGCCATGCCCCGTGATGACAGTTGTTGAAGACGCCTGATCAGTCTATATTCAAGCACAGGAAGTGCTTTCCTGGCCTGTCTGCATATTTTCAGATTTGTTCAGTATCTGATATGTTGATGTCTCGTTTGTTTGTTTACTATGGTTCGTAGATATGCAAAGGGGATCGCTATTATGGACTCAGATCAACTACCGTTTTAGTATTATTTCACAAAGTTGTATGGATGTATGGAAAAATATTTCGATACATTCTGTAACGGACTGTAACGCCGTTTCGAGGTTCTTATAAAACAAAAAAAATAAATAAATAATATAATTCAATGTCGTAAAACGCCATCTAGTGATTAAGTAAGAAATTTCTACAAGTGAATAGAATATCTCATAGTTTTTTATAAAACGAAAATAATTCAATGTCGTAAAACGCCATCTAGTTGATTAAGTAAGGATTTTTTTTATACGTAAATAAAATAATGGATAAATGTACACTATGGTATGTGGTTAAAGAAAAATTGATTCATAAAGAAATTATTCTGTTAAATTGCAAAGGGCAAGTAAATATGTTTTATGAACAAATAAATTTAAAACGTAGTTTAATATAGACAGTATAGACGGGACTATGATTGAAAGAATTTAAGAAAATAGTCTATGGATATTTACACAAGAATAATATTATAATAGTTTTGTATATTGTTTATAATAAAATTAATAAAGAAAAATAATAAAGAAAAGAATAAACGGATAAAGTTAAAACTTATTAATTATTTACAAAGAACAATAATTATAATATTTAATGCAATAAAGTACTGTTGAAAAGAGATTATAAATACTATTTATTATCTGTGTGCTTCAGAGCTATGAAAAAATGC
This sequence comes from Eilema caniola, assembly GCA_949126895.1. Lineage (NCBI taxonomy): Eukaryota > Metazoa > Arthropoda > Insecta > Lepidoptera > Erebidae > Eilema > Eilema caniola. Next base: position 12,638,012 of record OX421471.1, on the reverse strand, counting down.
AGGAAATGGCTCTGATTGGCTACTATTATTTAAAGGTCAAATGATTATTGAATAATTTTCTATATCTATTATTGAGTATAATATGGATGTTTATTAAACATAAAATTAATCTTATATTATTATGAAAATATTGACAGTTAGAATCAATGAGTGTAAGTATGTAAATAGCTTATAAATATTTAAAAAAAGCCATTGGTTCTCGGAAGATTTAAGTTAGTTCATAATTATAACGCAGGCGCCATAAAAAAACCTAGCGCTGTTGTCAATTATTCATGAATTGTGACTTTTGGCGGGAAAATAAAAGCTTCTGATTGGTGGAGGACACTATTGGAGCCCTAATTCGGCGAAAGTAGGATTTTGAGTGGGAATTCAAGGACACTTTTTCTTTGAGCTGGCTTCGGGGTTGGTCGATTCGCGAAAGGTATTCTGTATAGTGGACTTTGGCGGGAATTTTGAGAATTTTACATTTAAAGTCGTGAAGATTTTTTACTTTGTCTGTGAATAATTGAGTTTAATTAGTAAATCTATAGTGTTTAAATTAGTGAAAAGAGGAATTAGGTAGCTCGCCTTTATTGAAGTTTATAATTCGCGAAATGAACATTTTATCGTATGAGCCAGACAAGACACCTTTATCTCTGGGATTAAGAATTGAATCTCGTGTTCAATTCAGAATATCAGCTGTACTGTGAGTCTGCGGTACAGGGCCATACATGAGATAAAATGTTTAGGGATTCTTTGTGGGACTTTGGTAGGGCTAGGGACGGTTGAGGCCATAGGTATTAGCTAGGTTCCCCCGCTTAGGAAGTCAATCGAAGTGATTGCTTTGAGTTGATACCTATCGGTGATAACGAAGCTCTTGTCCTCTGTTCAGCTAGGCATGCTGAGGATAGTCTGAAGCGCTCAGCACACGGATTTTGCCTGAAAGGGATCCGTGAGCTTCCAGGATAGTTTGTGACTGGAGGGTAGGCGGTTGTCGCTCTCCAGAGCGGATCAGTCCTGTCTATCTTTATATATGTATATATACACACTTTTATGTCCTTGTCCTGTGAGAGAACACATCCTTGGCTTCGGCCGTGGTCTCTTGCTCGTAGGGGGTACTAGTGATAGTTCAAAGTCAGGCTTACTACCTGCGCCCTAGTTAGATAGATTAGCTTACACATTTCACGTTTAACGTAATTAAATGCTTGTTGAAACATGGTTAGTTTAGTCAGGTAGGTGAGTAAGTACACACTAATAGTAAACATATGAATATATATATTAGGTAGGTAGAATCGCGTTTGTAAAGGGGTGATCTAAGTTGTTATTATTGTAAATCATAATAATCTGATTAGGAAATTAGATAGGCGATTGGTTCAATTACAACATAGCAGATTTGTAAATGACCGCCATCTTGTGACCGAGGAATGAAAGTTTTCCCGCTAATTTTTGCAAATCAATTTTCATGTCGATTTACGTTGTTGGAATTTACTGGGATTATAGTGACGGGATTGTGTAATAATTACGCTAAGATTATGGTGAAAATAAAAATACAAGCGAATGCTGCAACACCACGACGAGTGATTTAATAGTGAAGTGAGTGATTGTGTGTAAAACAGAGGCAGTGAACTGGAGTATTCATTACGGAATTCAGATATTGTTAAAGGTAAATACACAGTGATTGATCTGTCCTAACCATCTTTGATATAATATTTACTATTTACATATAGATCCTTGCTGGTTCATTATTGAGCAACAACACAACGGTATATTGTACATTCACACTAGTGAAACCTTTCTGGCTACAGAATTATGTGCAAGACCACCGAAGTCTGAAGGATCGGAAGTATCTAACGGACTAGCTACAGAGGTAGTTATTTTACCATTGTTCTTTGTGTACGAGCAAGATTTTACACATAAGATTACCATGGCTACGAACACACAAATAAAGATGTTTGGACATTTTAATCGTTGTCTGTATAAATTGTTGTTATGTGTACTGTACTGAATGCACATGGTCGCTCGATCGCTATTTTATAGTAATCTTATCATCCGCTAGGGTGAAGCAAAGGCTAAATCTGAGCTGAATTATTGTAGTTTGACTATGTGATCAGTGAGATCGTATAATCTTTGATGTGTCTTTACAGGCAATGCTATTCTGAAGTGAATTGGCTACTAATATTTACTTAAAATTATGTAAAGACTGTGTTAAAGAAATAATTCGGTACAAACTAGCCTTACCGCTAATAACTAAAGTAAATGTTTTATTGCAATTATTCTTTGCATTTATTCGTCTCTAAGGGGGCGTTTTGAACGGTAATACTGTATTATTATTACAGTACATCCATACTAGAAACAAAACAAAAGAAAATGACAATAGAATATGCACTAGCCTAGTCAAAGTTGCGTTATCCTGAATACAGGATTGGGGATTTGTATACCGGATGCCTCGGTACAGTAGGCAGGAGACTTTAAAATTGTCTTCTATATACCTACTTAGGCATAGGAAGGACTATGACTATAAAAAAAAAATAGTGGAAGAGTCCTACTGTGCGTGGCGTTGTGTGGGGCCACCACCTTGGGGGGGAAACCCACCTTGGGGAAAACCCAAATAAGAATACACTATATTACAGAAATAATAAAGGTTTATAGAAGCTTCGACGATGAGTTGAACTTAATTATAAATTATCACCGATTTAGTAGTTGTTTGTATATTTTTTTTGAATAACAGGACCTCTGTTGGTATCCTCGAAAACAATTATAATTTGAAGTATTGAATGATTGACAGTTAGTTTTGTTGATTCTAAATTTTACATGTAGTACAAGCGTAATGTGGCAGGTGTCTCTGTGCTAAGATGTTGAACGAAGGAAGAGACATAACCTCAAATTTCAAGTGTCATTATGGATGTCAGTTGTCAAAGGTGTTAGTTGCTACTATATGATAATAATAAATAAAGTTAGCATTTTGGTTATATTAATTGATAAAATGAATTGAGAGGTGTTATGATATTAAATGATGTGTATCAGAAACAGTGAGACATTGGGTGAGCTTGTAGGAGCGTTGGAAACCGGCAAATTTATATTGTATGTTGAAATCTAGGTGAGTTTATGTAATTATAGATGTATATACTAAGATCGGACGAGTTAGTGGGTTAAAAATATATATTATTAAATGTTAAACTTGATATAGGAATAGATCTTTCACAACCCATTTTTCTATAGAATCGCGGATTACTATGTATCACGATAAGCGTCCTAAAAGGCCATTAGACGATAGAGCGGTTGGGAATTGTAGGTTTGAATACGATAGGTGAACGGGGTAGCTTTATACATTATGATTCGGGTGTGTCGTGACGTAGGATCAGTTACAATTTGTGCCGCTGACCAGGATTACTATGGTTATGGCAGTGTACATTACAATTCTCATTCTTCATACGTATATTGTTTTTAAAATTGTACTTACATTTTCTGACAAATTCATAACGTGATGAGTAAACAGACTAGTCAACAAGATAAATTGTTCTCTATGCTTATAAATAACCATTCAGCCATTACAAATAACGACTAAACTTTGTTACATTCTATAAATTACCTATAACATATTTCTTACAGCTCATTATTTCAATGGCGTTATCATTTTGTCTTATTAAATTTATTTGTCAGAAACATGCCCGATAAATGACAATTGCCCACTAGACTTTAACTTAACCGAGCTTTCGAATAGAGTCGCAACCGTTCGTAGCCAACAAAGGCAGTAGTCAAATTAGGGATTCGTAAGCCACGTCACATTTTCGAAAGTGGGTACTCCAACGTGAATCACTTCACATTCTCTAAACACTTGAACATGACACATGAGATCACACAACGCCGTACTCACACACTGCACATGTGATTTATAAAGACTAGATTTGTGTAACTCAAACTAAGTATCAACTTGCAGCTTTGAATCTAGCAGCTACGAATCAAGTTGTACTTAGTAACAATAACTTGTTACTCTAACTACTAAAACTAACGTGCTCGTTCTACGAAATAACGCGTGGGTATTACGGCAACCAACTGATTTGAAAATTTACAGTTTTAGTTTTGTTAATTATAAGTAAGGGCAATGGAGTGGTGTTTTTAATTACACCTGGAGAGAAAGTATTCTTAGTACTAGAGAAAGCAAATGTTTTTTTTTTTTGAAATAATAACTCTGCATTCAAAGATCTCCGAAAACTGACTCCGAAAGTATGTCCGGTAAAATGTTTTCCTTTTTTAGTAAGTGTACTAGGTGAACTATCACTCTTATAGAAATATTACAAACAAAAATAGAATCTCAACTTTTAATAGGTAATGTTCCACTAGACTTTCGACACAACCAAATTTGAAGCAAGCATCAAATATACTGCCGCTAAAGAGAATTTTTCCGCATAGAGCACCTTGGTGCGAGTTTATAGATGGGGTAAGTGTTGTCGAGTAAATCCGAACAAATATGGATAGGGAAATTCTAGCGGCAACCAGTTTCCGCCCATGCAGCCTTTTGCATCGAAAACTGACGCATCATTGGATAGTGTTGTGTGGTACGCTAGCTCTGCCCTTTTAATATTTCATGTTGGACGAGTGTGAGCGGTTTGAGGCAGAGTAAAGTCGCTATCCGAATACGTTCGGCTATTTTAAGTTTAAAATTTATTTTGTGACGAAGGTTACAATTTTGAAGTGTTTACGTTATGACACATCCTATATTTTTGATGTGATTTTATTTATAATTAATATGTATTTGTTTTTCCTTTCGGTGTTACCATATTATGAGTAAAATGTGTACCTGAGGATGCCAGAAAGAGGAAATACGCCAAAAGAAACAAATAGATCGTCAAGAAGTGGAATATTGTTTATTTATGATTATCCAATCACAGAGTGTCTGCCACACATTTTCAGAGCAAAATAAGGCAAGTTCGCAAATTTTAAAGATAGCATAGGTACCAAACCATTTAACACAAATAAGCTAAAAACAATATTCAAAATAGCAAAGAGCAACCTAACCAAAGCCGCATAATCGCTGGCATAATCACTGTTTTTTCCTATTTCGCACAGGGCTCTAAAAATGGAAAAAATAATATAGTCCATTTGAGAGGCGCGCACGTCCCAACAGTACAGGCGGGGACATCTAATATTGATGGTGTATGTTAGAGCGGCACGGTGGGGGACACATGCTCGCCTCTTGACCGTAAACCGTGCGATGACGAGAAGCGCGGTGAACTGGCTACTGGTGATGCATGCGAACTGAAGCATAAGCTAATAAACTAACCAGATAAATTTAAATTTCAAATTAAAATAGAATTTCGAATTGTTTTTTTTTTAAGTTATAAGTGAACTCCTAACTATTACCCGCAGTTCTGCCGGCGTGAATGTCAGTTATCAAGATTAAATGTGTATTTCCAAGGTCTAATTATCTCTGTACTAAATTTCATCAAAATCGATTCTGTGGTGTAGGCGTGAAAGCGTAACATACAGGCAGACAGAGTTATTACAGCATTTGCAATATTAAGCTTGGATAAAATACTTCATGGTTGCACGCACTGCCGTCGCCGCACCTGGGCACTTTATTAGACGACGACTCTCTGCGTGTGTCAGTGGCGCTCCGCCTGGGCTGTAAGGTGTGTGAATCACACAGATGCATCTGCGGCTCTATGGTGGAGGAGGGCGGCCATCATGCACTGAGCTGTCGTCGCTGCGTAGGCAGGTTCCCGCGTCACCATGCTCTCAACGACATAATTAGAAGAGCTCTCATATCGGCGAACGTTCCATGCGTGCTAGAGCCCCCGGGCCTCAGCAGATCTGACGGAAAACGACCTGATGGTCTGACTTTGGTGCCGTGGAAAAACGGCAAGTGCCTGGTGTGGGACGCTACATGCGTCAGCACTGTCGCGGCCACGCATCTGAGTCGCACCATCAACGCCCCGGCAGCGGCGGCTGAGGACGCGGCGAATAAGAAAAGGGCGAAATACGCTGCAATGGAGTCACAATATTATTTTGTGCCCATTGCGGTGGAGACTATGGGCAGTTGGGGGTCAGAGGCGAAGAGGTTGATCGCGGAAATTGGCCGCCGCATCCACGACCAAGGCGGTGACTCCCGCTCTGGCTCGTTTCTGGGGCAAAGGATGGCCATTGCGATTCAACGAGGCAACGCGGCCAGCATCGTGGGCACCTTTGCGCCGGGAACGATACGGGGTGGGTTATTTGACTGAAGTATATTATTATTGTTAAGAATTTTGTAAAACCGTTTAAATGTAAATTATTAGTTATTTCAGTTACTATAATTGTTACCTATCTTTAATTAAAAAAGCTTTAAAATCTCAAAACAGCCAAACAAAGCTGCCTGAAATATTTGTAATCGTATCGTAAGTAGCAAAATAAACTTTAATTAACCGATATTTTACTGAACTTTAATTAATATAATAAATAAAATGGTACCTAGTTTAAACTTAAAAGTTGGTTTGTGTTACCACTTGCGTTACTGATAATAGCTGTGCTTTAAGTGCCAATAAATTTTATGTACCACAGTTCTAAATCAGACTTTACGTTTAGAAGTCTCGAGCAAATATATTGAATAAACTAAGTATATATATACCTATATGTTAATTTAGAAATTCAATTCCCTAACGATGATGAGTTCATTGCTAATGAACCATTCATTCAAACCTCATAGAAAGGTATACATACGTACTGAAACCGGACGTTTAGATACTTTTCTTTCTGGACCATAAACGTTATTGAAAATTTTGTTCTATAAAAAGTAGGGTACTACTTTTTATTGAACAAAATTGTATTATTATGGGTTCATTAAATTGGTAAAATACACTCGATGTACCTGATGATGGACGGTGAGATGTATCTATTTAAATTGATAGTTTTAAACGTTGAATTATTTCAACAAGTCATACGAATCTCCTTCTACCAATACTGTATTACAATCTTGCTACAAAGTTGAAGCTTAGCTTAGTTATTTCTCTTAAGCCTGTGTCCGACTGTACAAATACCTGTGAAATAATGCACACCTCTAGCATATTAGTATGTACTTATAATATTGCCACGATATCGATACTATTTTATGTTTCTACTATTATTTAGTTGGCACGTATTATTATTCAGTTCCTAAATCGAGTGTTTTGAACGTTGCGACCATTGATATATAATACTTTCACTAAAGTGTTGCGACTGAAGTTAGCACCTATGTGTACCCGAAGATACGTTTGGATTATTATTTTACCAAAAACGACTAAATTACTGGTCAACGACAATGAAGTCAAAAGTACCACGTATGCGTTGGTCCTTAGATGTAGACGAGCTTCATTCCGAGTCTCGTGTAAATATTCAGACTCGAATACATATTTCTACAAATGTGCGTAGGTACGCACACACACAGATAATACAAATTAACGAGTTACAGCTGGGAATTGAACACAATGAACACTGTCATTGGGATGAACTGTGATCAGGCACCGTGTTTCGTTATTGATACACACCTTCATGTTATTATTACGGTGAAATGTTAAGTTTTTTGAAATATTTTGTTCATGGAGTTCAAGGTTAAATACCTTCAATTAACTTCATACATTTCTGTTATTGCCACAGAACCTTATTATTAGTTCTGTGGTTATTGCAGTATTGCAGAAGTTGGGTTTATGATGTTAGTTTACAAACAGAAAAATAGTGGGTGGTCTGGGTATTATATAGGGGTGTATGTGTAAACCACCACCAAGATCTTCGGGGCCCAAACCCACAGAACTGATAAAAAGTTTATTTAATTGTTCTATGCTATGCTCAAGCCACCATCACATCTAGTCAATACACATGATGCTATTTAACGCATAAGGCTCTGAGTTACATCATCCTCTTAATTACAGACAGTAGATTCTTTTAAATCAGATCGAAAATAGGGATAAAAGCCAAGGCAGTGCTTGTGTCAGAGCCTCTTCCGTTGTTTGGTCCGAACTTGCAAATAGGGTTGATTAGCGCTTCAAGGATGTTGGTAGCACCTACTAGACATTATAATAACAAAGACAAAAATAGAATGATAAAAAAATTAATAAGTGTATATTAATTTATACAAGTTTCCTTTTCTCATGTCTGAAAAATAAGCAAAAGTGTACTACAAGTACATTGTATCTAAAATAAAGCATTAGTTGTACTAATTATTAGAGAGAACGTACCTCAAACAGTTACAATTGCCACTAAGGAAAGCCCTTAGGTAATAACGTGTCAGGTTTAATGGTCGCTTTAATGAATAACATTCTCCGGGTAGAATCTAGGCAGTGCTTTTCGTATCAAACATACTTTTGTGCAAAAGGAATGTCAATATCGAGGGATTGTTAGTTTGTGAAATCCCTTTTTTTGCAAGACTAACCATTAATAAACATTGTAACCTAGGCTAATTTTTTTTACCTTTGTCTACTTTCACATAAGATCTATTTAATTTTATAAACCTGAAGAGTTACTGAAAACCTGCTCGAACGCAGTGACAGATATACAGATCCGAAAGATTAGATTTAAAAATAAATGTATAGACTTAGAGAAAGTTAGCCCTATAGCTTTTAAAACATCTCGCTCTTTATTATCCTTAGGATAGGAGAACGCAGAAATATGTAGAAAAAACATATTTTCATCGTTAATAAAGATTTGAAATATTGTTGCATTTATTTCAGAATTTATTACAGGCTTGTTCCCTCACGTATGCGGGAGCAACCGTGAAATATTTGCTGCGTCCGGAAAATATGGTTATATTTAAAAAATATTTATTTTCATTACCATTCTTAATGCATATAACGGAGGTAAATTAGGGAGGCGATGTATTAATAATAATTGTATGTAAATAAATTCACGTTTAGCTACGAAATACGTGCTTACGTCAAAACTGAGATGTGGGTCGTCTTTACGTCCCCGCGTATTAGCAAGTTACAAAATGGATTAAGTCCCCGTCGTGAGAGGGATTTAATTAATAGGAAATTAGAAAATGTGCGCATGTGATATAAAAATAATATAATTTTTATATCCCTTTTAACACATCGTACTGACTGAATTGGTTTATTCAATTATGGCTTGTGATGAACGATTTACCCTTATCAGCTGTTGATTTGTGTCATACGTAAGCTGTTCATAATAAAATTATTAAAATTTAGGCGCATAAAATGTACAATTTCGATGTGACTATACTAAATAGCGATTGTTAGGATTCATTCATGGATTTTTATATGTCTACATAAATTATTGGACATTGGGTTTGGTTATGGTGTTTGGAGCTCTACCAAGACCTTCAGGGTTAAGTCAACCTCACTTGGAAGCTAGTACACCTGCTTAATGTCGAACGAGGCTTTCCTATTAGGGTTGGGTGGTCAAATCAATAACGCATACCAATTTCGTTTCATTATTATTATTCGCTAAAATTAATTGTGGACTCTTGCACTAAGCCAGAGGTACTGTATCCAATATGTATAATATCGCTGTCACAACTAGTATCACAATTAAGTAGAATTTATTTTAGCTGTAATAGCCAAGTGGTCAAGGTGTCACACCAACGCCAATTTCAATCTTTCAGGTGTTCAGACTATCACTTGTTTCCGTCGTCTTAATGAAAAACAATTGCGCTAAACAGGAGGATAACGCACCGTAGTAGCGCGATCGCATCATGCTAGTTATGATGAGGGCATCTATCTCGACATCGGGATGTTCATACGTGTAAAACTTGAATGATCTTGCATTGATCACGTGATTGCTTTGTACTCGGACAACGCGACGGAACGGGTATACATACTCTATGACAAATGCCTAACCATGAAGATAAACTTCCTATGGAAGCTTATCGCATAAGCTATATAATTAGGGGAACGTCCCATGGTGGTAAAGTTTATAAAACTAGGGCTAATCTATTTACATATTTTACTGATTGCTCAGATTGCTTCTCGCAGGAAGAATCTTATTGTTTCTAAACAATTTGAAAGAAGAATTTTGAGGCCAAAGGACCGTTCAAAACCAGTTATCGGGGTCACATCCTAACGAGATATTCAAAACATGACGTATACGCTGGTGAACGCTATGAAGCTCGTATCCTGCAAACCGAGCTGCCCCTAACTTGATTATCTAGTTGAGAATGGGCGAAATATGCCTCCCTGGAATCGACACACCAAAAATAATAAATTTCGTAACAAGATTATTATGAAAACAGATAATTCTAGAGGTGCTAGGACTTGCTAGTGTTTATTAGCAACGCCGTAGGTCGGCAGATATCAAGTATACCGTGTGATTTTAGTACAAGCAGCTAATTTAACATAACTTGTGTCTTTGGTGCCACGCAAGTTTTGCACAAAGAAATCATATAGGTATACTAAAATGATGTTTTTGAAACAATTAGAGACACAAATATTTATTAAACATTGTATTATATATGTATATGGAAAACTCATTTTAAAAACTCTGTACTGACAAATTCTATCGTAAATATTTTTCTTCAAACACTGATTTAAAATCAGTAATGATAAAAATTGCGAAGCCTCAGGCAAATAGCTCATTAATAATGCCTTTTTAAATATTATAATCAAACAGAGCTCTTTGACCTTACTCACTTGCGACGTCAAAGACAATACTATACAGTGCCGAGTGTAGCATTTCTTTATGAAAACGTATTTACGCTAAGAAACAAGAATAAATATTGTCGTATTACTTTGAGTCATCTCCTTTATTGCGCCTCGTAAAGAAGAAAATAAGTTTGGGCAATTATTCAAGTAGATAAAGTTTAAAGACGTAATTAATCATTTCTGAGGGGGAGGTTGATTAAGGTGGCGGTAGAATAAATCATAAACAACATAATATTATAATTAATTGTTTTTATTATTGGAAAATAAATTAACCATTTTTTGGTAATGTTTGTTAAAATGGTAATTGACTGAAGCATTAGAGCGTGCATTTTACAATAGAGTAAAGATACCATCATATTATAAATCAACAGTCTAGTATTTGCATTGGTCTGGGTGTTTCTATGTATAATATGAATGGATTAAAAAAAGTATTTAAGTATGTTTATCCGCATTCTAGATCCCATAACACAAGCTAGTTAAGCTTTGCTTACCAATGGTCTAGATAGCATCGTGTGAAATGTTGTGGAAAAAAAAAGTGAACATTTTGAGAAGTCATTTGGATGTGATTGTATTCAATCGGATTTGGATGAAATTTGTTACAGTGATAGATCATAGTCGGAAACGTGATTAGAATTCCATATAGATTGAACTGGGGGATTGAATGTAAAGATCGAATCTTAGAAGAAAAGATATCCAAACATACATAAGATAAACAACGTTCAAATGAAAGCACTTCGAGTATGGCTTTACCTCAATGATAGAAACAGATGTCGTATGTCGCAGCGCACTCATTCAATAATCTGATTCAATTTCGAGTGAAGGTACAGTTTCATGCTTACTGACGTCTTATTTAATATTCCATTTCTGTGTTCACTCACCTATGAACTTGTATATCGGGTAAATATGACGCATATGAGAGGGCTCACTCAAGAATACTCGTGGTAGACATAATTTGAGCATATTAAGGTACTAGCTGTTGCCCGCGGCTCCGCCCGCGTGGATGTTGGTTATCGCTTAGTGTGGAGCCGACGCTATTGATAATTAAACTAGCCTCTCTACTCAACTTTGTCCTCGTCTATTTACTTGCCTCTGTTCTCGAATTACTCTTCGCCTCTATATTTAACTCTCTACTTGACTTTCTACTTGCCTCTATACTTGAATCTTAACTTGTCTCTTCCACTCGCCTATCTAATCGCTTCTATACTCGCCTCTCTACTCGAATCTTTCATTCCCTATTTAGCCACTTTTAAGCTTATTTTGCGCGATTGAAAAATGACAAACATTCATACATACTTTTATACAGACAGACAGACAGACAGACAGTCAGACAGACCGAATTACTTTCGGTTTTATAACATTATAATATGGATAAAAACGCCTTTAAAGATACGACGTCCTTCTCTATATTTTTTCTTTAATAATTCTTGATTATAAATTCAATGACATTTAGTCATTGAAGTTATAATCAAGAACTGAATTTGCGTAACAGAATGCGTACATTAAGCGTAGCTGGGTAAAGTTTGTGATCGAGGGCGTAAGAGCAAAGCGAGCATGTCTAATTTTACAAAACAAAATTTTTTTTATTGAACTGAATGAAAATGGCTGGGACGGACTGGATGCGTAAGGCGGAGGATCGTACGAAATGGCGCACATTGGGAGAAGCCTATGTCCAGCAGTAGACTGCAGTGGGCTAATTGATTGATTGATTAAATGAAAATAAGAGTTTGAAACAGAACGATGATACAAGTCCTTTTTTTTTTTAAAAAGAATATTAGCAGCCGAAATTCTGTCTCCTTAACCAGGTATCATTATCATTAGTATCAGTACCAGTGTATCATTATTGTTAAGTATACTAAACAAATATTTGTATTTAAATTTAAAATAATTATAAGCAACACTAAAACTGGCAATATAAAATATGCTGCTTTGTTTGCAACGTGCAATAAATAAACACGTTGGTATACTTGCTGTTTGCCACTAATGGTCTAGTGAGTACGTGCCGTGGCTCAAACGAGGGGATATAATGCTCTACAACCTCGAAAATGTGGATGAAAATCTCTTGAAGCGGACCTACTATTTTTATTTTGTATACCAACACTACTTAGGCTGTTATTTTTCGTAATAAGACTTATGAGTATAGAATAATGTCTATTTATATAATATACCTATTTCCTTATATTTTTTTTTATTTATTTATTATTTAAGAATATATACAAAATTTTAACATTATTGTAGTAATCTAAAAAGCCACTAAGGTTTATAAATCTTATTACTACGAAACATTTCACGCCGCCGCTTATATTGTTGTAACTATGCTAATAACAAGGTTGATACCTAAAAATTGGGTCTGGTCAAGTAGGTATTTAGGAGTGTAATTTTTCTTTTTCAATCACTTCATATAATTAAGAACTATAAACAATAACAAGAACATAAACCAAGCAGTACCTACAACTACAACAGTGAGTCCAAAAAATATTGCTTGAGTTTATTTTTAATGTTGGTATGAGTGAGGGTATCGCGCAAAACTGTCGGTAATTTGTTTATCAGTCGAGGTACAAGGTATCTGGCCGAGCGCTCGCCGTAAGTATTGGAAGCGCGCACAATGCGCAGCCGGTTTTGAACGATTGCCCTCGTACATACAGGATGATCGACTTTTTGTTGATATGTGATATCAAAAAAGTGATATTTCAAAAACATATATTTATTTATTTTTTTATTTTCGTCATTGTAATACTGGTTACGAATTTTATCTGATACTATGTTTTTGAGAATTTTTAGTTGTAATTTAAAAATTTTGGTAATATAGGTTTTATATGTACTTCCATAGCAAACTAGCCCATATTGGATGTGAGATTCAGCGAGCGAATTATATAGCATCAGCTTTATTTTATAAGGTATACGCTTCTTTAAGATGACAATATTTGCTAAGAACTGCCTTAATTTTGTACAGACGTGTTCAATGTGTTTGTCCCAGTTGAATTTGCTGTCTATTATCATGCCTAGATAGTTTTGCGATTCTACAGTGTCAATACACGGGCAATTACACTGGGCATAGTTTGTCGTATGTAGACAACTATGGCTATGAGCAACTAGACTATTTATATTCACTGATTTCATGTAAGGGGACTTGATTGTCACTAATTTGGTCTTACTAGCGTTAAGTACAAGGCCTGCATCATGACACCATTGGGTGAGTAAGTTAAAATCAGATTGCAGTAGTTCCAGAGCTTGTTTTGGATCTTTATGAACAAGGCAGGTGTCGTCAGCGAACTGGTAGCATGTGCAGTGGTTTACGCAGTGACGCATATCATTGATGTATGCTAGAAAATGCAATGGTCCGATCACAGAACCTTGGGCCGTGCCCTCAGTGACTATAATCGGATCACTGTACGACTTATTTATTTTAACTGTGAATGATCGGTTATTAAGGTAGCTTTTTATTAAGATATTCGTTGACCTCATCTGTAATTTTCCTTTACCCGCCTGAAAACCGAATTGATTTTTGTATATCACATCTTTGGTTCTAAAAAAGTCATGTATTTGTTCGCATATATATTTTTCAATTATTTTATCAATAGAAGATAACAGGGTTATAGGCCGGTAATTATTGTAATCGTCCCTTTTCCCTTTTTTATGGATGGGTCTTATACAGCCTAGTTTTAACTCGTCGGGATAAAGGCCACTTGAAACACTACAGTTTATTAGGTTGGATATTGCCCTAGCGATACCAGGTCCAATACTCTTTAGATGAGATACCTTGATATCATCTAATCCTGGTGCTTTATTTGTGTTTAATTTATTAATTATTTTAAGAATTTTGTCTCCTGTAGCTTTCTTATAGCGAATACTAGAATCTATGGATGTAATTTTGTGTGCATTAGGGTCCAGGATTTTTATGCTGCAATTAGGAATTATATCTTTTACTGACTTTTCGAATCCATTTGCAAAATTTTCAGCAATGTGTTTTTCAGATTGTGTTTGGCCTTCGAATGCTTTTAGAATGGCTGCATCGATAGATAGTGTAACTCTGCCTAACATTTGATTGATTATCTGATACACCTTTCTTGTATTTTTAAAATTATTTTGGATTTCTGTAGAGTAATATTTATTTCTTGTATTTTCTAAAACTGGTTCCGGCAGAGTAGAATTTGGGCCACCCCTTCTCTTCCCATGTGGTGTCGTACAAGGCGACTAAGGGATAGGGCTGATTAACTTTACCATCAGACAGATATGTACAGCCCAGACTCAGCTTCAGATGTATGGCTCGAGTCAACAATAGTGTCCGGAATACGGTAATAAGCTCACCCCCTATTACGTGGGACCGAATACAGATTGGTGAAATGTGGGTGTTAATTCACCTCTGCCTAACCCTCCGAGGATAAAGGCGTGATTCTATGTATGTATTAGGACACATGTCGTGGTGAGCATCTTGAGGACTGTGGAGTATCCATTATCTTTCTAGAGGAGTTCCTGGTTTGGTTTCCGTGTTGTTACCGGTGGAGTAGAATAGGGATAGGGATAGGGATATTCTCCATCCGATAATAAATATACAATCCATGACCGCTCTTCTTCTTCATCCCAGCGTTAATACCAGTCGCATCCGAAGTTTTTCAACTTGGAGTCTGGGGTCCGCTTTTTACCAGTCTAACTGCGAATTTGGCTAAACTTCGATAATTTCCGTGAAGCGACTGCCATTTGACCTCCACAATCCAAAGGCGATATCGAAGCATTGTAGCTAGACCAATTGTTGGACTTTTGAGGGCTCCAACTACCCGTATCGACTGCCATAGATGTTTATATGACAACCGGGACCGACGGCTTAACGTGCTCTCCGAGGCACGACCCATAATCATGCATACAAATATTTGTACCAAGTGGGCATCGAACCCGCGCCTCGTGCGTAGCGGCCGCGTTCACTACCGCTACGCCACACCGAAATTGTCATTTTTCCGTATTTGACTTTGCTAACTAACTAGTGCCTATTTGACAGCAATAGTTTCGCCCCCTATTACGTGGGGCTGAAAATCATAGTTGGTAAAATGTGGGTGCTAATACACCTCTGACTACCCAATCCGGGGATTTACGTGAGTGTAATGTAGATATGTAGGTATGTATTTGTTCCTGCGCCCGATTTATTAACTTCACGTTTTGATACTTGTAGCTTCGGTAACTTCCGAAACCTGTACGTGCCATTTCAATGAATAAAACTTAAGTTTTATTTGTGAGAAGAAGAAGAAGAAGAAAACGTAACATAAATGTGAAATTTAAGACAAAAAAGCCTACACCAGAGCTTTCTTCTCCATCGTAACATTAATCCCATCCGAAGCTTAGCTGTCATATCATATTTTCGTTCGACCTTCTTACCTTAACAAAAAAAGACGGGTTGCACTCTGGGAGTGCCGGCAGAAGTGAAAACATTTTCTTTTTTCTTTCTTCGTTATATACATAGAAAAAGATAAAAAAGAACATACTATACCATACTTATAATATAGCGCTAATCATAGAACCTATCACTTATTTTCTGCTAATTTTCTGTCAGAAGAAATTAATAAATTATAAAAAGAAAAAATAATCACAAAAAATAATAAATTACAAAAAGAAAAAATTATCATAAAAATTAATAAATTACAAAAAGAAAAAATAATCACCAAAAGTAATAAATTATAATAAGAAAAAACAATCACAAAAAATTCCTGAAGGCCAGGTGGTTTGAACCCGATACTATCTGAAACTATAAGGACTTACAGTCGACGTGCTTACCGTTTAAGCTACGACGATATCTTTGTAACTTGCAAAATACATAGTCTGTACCTAATCTTGTATGACGTCAGTCGTTGGTTACGGTTCAAAGGTCAACTAATCCTGACGCTTCCTTAACATTTTACACCCATCCAACGCCGCTAAAGAAGTTTTCACTTCAAAAAGACGGGTTGCACTCTGGGAGTGCCGGCAGAAGTGAAAACATTTTCTTTTTTCTTTCTTCGTTATATACATAGAAAAAGATAAAAAAGAACATACCATACCATACTTATAATATAGCGCTAATCATAGAACCTATCACTTATTTTCTGCTAATTTTCTGTCAGAAGAAATTAATAAATTATAAAAAGAAAAAATAATCACAAAAAATAATAAATTACAAAAAGAAAAAATTATCATAAAAATTAATAAATTACAAAAAGAAAAAATAATCACCAAAAGTAATAAATTATAATAAGAAAAAACAATCACAAAAAATCCCTGAAGGCCAGGTGGTTTGAACCCGATACTATCTGAAACTATAAGGACTTATAGTCGACGTGCTTACCGTTTAAGCTACGACGATATCTTTGTAACTTGCAAAATACATAGTCTGTACCTAATCTTGTATGACGTCAGTCGTTGGTTACGGTTCAAAGGTCAACTAATCCTGACGCTTCCTTAACATTTTACACCCATCCAACGCCGCTAAAGAAGTTTTCACTTCAAAAACCTACATCCGAGTTTCTTCTGTTAATAGGAGGGTGTAGATGAGTTTGGTTTTGGGTTACATAAGCAGGCCCATGACGGCAGCGTGACATAAGGGATTCACGCACGCCCCCCCTAAGAAGCGGGATGACACCCGAACCAAATAGACGCGGGATAGCACCTGAACCTTCTAGGCATATTAAACAGTAATAAGAAATGAAGAACTTTTTCAAACAGCCGTACGTCTGTTGGTAGTCCTGGGACATCCCTCCGAGGGCTTACCTGGGGGTCCCAACCGCAGGCTACTAGGCAGTACGTGAGGGTTTTTAGTCGGTAGGAGTCCGGCATAGCCTCCATGAAGGATTTTCCCTCACGGTAAAAAAAGGACAAGGATTTTACAGTCCAACTTCGAATAATTTAAATATTAAACAGTAATAAGAAATGAAGAACTTTTTCAAACAGATTTTAAGACTTCTTCTTCTTTTCAAACAGATTTTAAGACTTCAGAATAGTTTTTGAAATTTGGCTAGATTTGATTGGATTTTTTTTATGCCACTTATGTGGCAGACAAGCACACGGCCCACCTGATGGGCAGTGGTTACCGTGGCCTATGGACGTTTGCAACACCAGGGGCATCACAATCGTGCTACCGACCCTGTAGATACCTTCTAATATTATTACTTATAATATAATTATGCTATTTTTCCGTGTATGAGATTGTATGTATTATAATATAATTAGCTGTATCTTTGCGCCAGGTTTCTTTATAAATATAAATGTGTAACAATTGTGTATGTAAACCACGCGAGAATCATGATTACAATATTTACAAAGATAACACATTTATAATTATCCTTACACCCTTTAACAAGGGTATATTTTGATATAATTGTATGCTTGGTTAATACCGTATTTCCGATGTTTAAGCCCAAAGGGATTAAGCTATAAAATATGTCCTCACAGCTGGAGGCGACTTTGGTCTATACAATATTGCCAACATTACGTTTAACTTGAATAATAAGTATTAATGCTGCTATATCATAAGGGTATATTTATATAAATGGAGTCTACTAAATTATTTATCCATAACATTCCAAAATAAAACCGACATTACAAAATACTTGTTGAATATTACGAAGCGATTTAATTTTAATCGACTTTTAAAGAAAGTATCTCAGTTCATCAAATAACAATTATGTTGTTTCTTATTTGTATTCCTATACTATACTCGTGATGGTAATCAATCAATCTGGAAATAAAATCCCACAGGAATTCTGTTACATGAACTATTAAACTTATTGAGGAGGTTTAGTTTTTGTACCATACGCCAGTTTAAAAATGTAGGAGTCTGTAGAAGAGGAATATATAACCAATTATACGAATGTCCATAACAAAATAATGAGAGTGGTTAGAAATGTCCGTATGTGTAGGTAATTTATTTTTGTTAGCCGTAACATAAATCTCAAATTATCTTTACCTGCTGAATATGTACGTAAATATATCTCTATTCTGCTGCTCAGAGAGATAGCTCCAACAAATCTTGCGCGTCGTAATAAATTGCACCTTACTTTTACGTTACATGCTACGGTATCTATACATGAGACATGCGATACTATTTTCAAACATATTGCGAAATAATTTAACTGCAGTTGCCGATATGATTATTAACCAATTATCATCTTTGTCGTCCGCTTGCTCCTTTTCCTGTTTTTGGTTTGGACGGTTTTTATGTGCACGAGTATCGTCTGACTTCTGAAACTCAAGAGGAATCAGAACCGGGATTGTGGAGTCCGTTGCTAAGGACGTTATTCTTCATTTTTAGCGGATATTTTACTCCCTGCAATGGTTCAACCACGTGACTTTAATCATGTGCCGTTTTTAAAGAAATCTTTACAGAAATTCTTTAAAAACAGTATATAAAGATTGTTACAGGCACTGGTAAGCAGTCCATGTTACAAACCAAGTGATCGGTTTGTTCATTTGTCATATAAATGGCATTAACCGTTCTGATCATGGGAAAAATAAAAAAGGAAAAATGTAGAGATTATATAATTTGCCCTCTCGGATCTGAACATATAAATGAATTTGAAATTATTTGATCGCCAAAATCTAAATTAATAAGGTTAATCAATTCCTGGTACAACCTGTTTACGAATCACTGAACCAACCATTGTTTGTTCAAAATATCTGCCTGTGAAAACAGTTCCTGATATTGATTTTGGTCTGATTCAATAACAGTGATTAACTCAGGTCAGTAAACACTTTGGGGCACAGAGCTGAACAATCCGTGTTGGTTTTTAAGTCATATAGGTTTAAATATTCTTAATTTTCTTGGGCAGAGCAACCACACACTATTTCTCTAGCTCGTAGGGGAATTAGTATATATAAGTTAGGACGGACCCCAGGCTTCAAACTGCAAGGTTTGGATGCAACCGAGATGCTAAAAAAATATTGATTTAATTAAAAAGAAAAAGAATGTACTAAAAAAGAAAATTTAAGTATTGGTTTGTTATCCTAAAATGAAAACCATTTAAATGTTTAAAAATTTATAGTCAAAATACAATTAATAAATATTTTAACCGTCTGTTTGTTATCGGTAGATACCTAATTTAATTTGAATGGAAAAGAAGCTTGGTTTCTTTAGCAACATTCGAATATAAGTAAGAAAAAATAAACTTGAATATTCTATAGAACCTTCATAACCGGCCATTGTTGATAATCGTTCCTCAAAATCCTGTCCCAAGTATTAACTTAATGAATTTTACTTGACATAAAATTGGGCTGTTTTGAGTTAAGGGTCAGAGCATTAGCTTCTGGGCAACGGGGTGTAAGTGGGCCATAATGGCTAATAAACGTGATTATGTAGTGTTACTTGTAACATTTGCTAGATTTAAGGAATTAATTTTATTAACAAATTATAGTAGATAAAACGAGGAACATCCGTATCCATAGTATGTCGTTTAATCCCTATAAAGTAAATCCGTTAAAATAATACACTTACAGTATTACTTTTAATGTTTAATTTTGTTATGCTCTTGTGTATTTAGCACCACGGAATAGATAGTACTTACATGAGCTATTTATTATACTACGAGTATAAACAATGACATAATAAATCAAATAGTCATTGTAAGCAGGAATAGGAGAGCCGACGACTGGGTTGTAACCCTGGTACGGTAAATTTTGATTTATTAAATGATTTTATTTAATTTGACCTGCTTGTTGTTAGGTTAATTGAAAGTCTACAACGCCCTTCCCGTTGACTGATTTATCCAATATAATTTGGTGCACACCTTTAATTCGGATGACAATTCAATTTAAAACCTTTTAACTTCATTTGTTAAAATATTACTTGTATTATTTTACCCATGGGAACCTAATAATATTAGTAGGATTAATATGTACTTTCAAATATCTTGTCAAGTTATAAAGTAGTTAGGAAAGTGGAAGTACCTCCGCCCTACAGAATACCGCGGCCATAATAACCTATAACCTCGTGTTGTGTTCCCAGCGGTTAATAGGGTAGCCAGTGCTCACTGGAGAGTTAATGCTGCCAGTGGGAAGACCAAAGGTTATTCCTGCGTTGTCTTCTACACTGACGGCACAGAAATTCTCTGTGTTTAATGGGTCAGCAGCACGAGTATGACTCCCTTGGTGTTGCAGACGTCCATAAGCCACGGTAACCACTTTCCATAAAGGTGGGTGGTGTGCTTGACCTCAGTGGTATGTAATAAAAAAAGAAACACCCTAAATACATATACTCACTCATATACGTTATTGCACACCTGATTAAAGGAATAAAACATGCTTATTATATTAGGCCTTACTCAGGTATTTTATACGTAGGCGGTATGTATGTATATACATACCGCCTATTTCCCTCTGGGGTAGGCAGAAACAAAATTAAACATTTCATGCAAGCCGGCGGTATTTTACCTATAAATATATATTCACGCCTTTCTCCTTCGGGGGTAGTTAGATTCATTCCCTCCATTTGCTTTTATCGTTTCATACTTCACGAGTCTTATCTATCGTCATTAAATCTGTCATAAAGCCCGCGTGCTGGTTGCAAATGCTTCTGAGTTCTGACCTGGTCTCTTTTCTAGAACATCATTTATTCTGTTGGAGTGTTTTAGAGGTCAACCTTGCTGACTTACCCACTTTAAGATGACTGTAGGGTAACCACAACAAAGGCTTATGTATTCGTTTACGTAAGTGGTGTTATAACGTGCACTCAGTTTACACGAGAGATCATAGCGAAGATCGGCTATGTTAGCCATCTTGGAGCGCATCAGCACCGAGCCGACTAGGTGTCGAAGTGGTCGCCATGGCCGTAATCGGTCCGAGGTATCATCAACATCATGTATGTCCGCGGTTGTAAGTTTGTCCGTCCGTCTGTCCTGCTGCTCGGAATTGCTAAGCATCTGAATGGATTTTGATTCATTATTTAAAATATAAGAAATAAAAATCTTGTCTTTTAGACAGCAAAGGCCCATATATTGTTAGTAATTATTACCTACATAACTCTGTAGGTGTAGTGCGCACTCGATAGATTCATCACGCCACATGTAGCTTGATGAATCTACCAAAGGCAGGCCCAATCATCTTCTCCGCAAGCACTGCCACAATGCTGTTGGTACCTTTAAGCGCATCAAGGCATGCAAGTCATCCGTATGCGCATCCACGAACATCCCAGATGCACTGCAGTAAGGTAGGAGCCTCAACAGCATCCTGAAAGTGTTATGTCGTCTGTATTGCGCAAGTAGTAATTTTTGTGATACCTGATACTAATTGGTAATATTTGATTTTGTTATCATTTATTCCAAAAGCTAAAATCTACGTATTTTGAAATAGTTATAAAATAATATTATTTTTATATTTATATACTGTGTTATCAATATCGACATCAAGCCCCGGTTGAAATACCTGGGACTCGTGCTTGACGGTCGATGGGACTTCGGAGAGCGTCTCCGAAGTCTGCGCCCCAAGTTGGTGACAACGGCGAATGCCTTGGGCCGGCTGTTGCCCGACTTGAGGGGCCCAGAAGCAGGAGACTCTACGCAGGTGTCGTGCGGTCCATGGCCCTATACGGGTACCCCGTATGGGCGGACACCCTGGGGCCAGATTGCTGCCTCTGCTCCACGCGGCACAGAGGACGGTTTCCTCCAGGACCATTAGGGGGTACCGCACGATATCCTTTGAAGCGGCGAGTCTCCTGGCCGGATCGCCACCGTGCATCCTGAAAGCGAGGACCCTTTCGGCACTGTATCGGTTCCGAAGGGAGGCGCGGAAGCGGGGATTCGATCCCGAGCCCGAAGAAATTCGGGCCGAGTAATCCCGGCTCCACAGGGCCATGGTGACCGAGTGGGAGCTACGACTTCAGCAACCACGCACAGGGCACGCCGTGATTGCGGTGGTAAGACCCATCATGGGGGAGTGGCTAGAGAGGCCACACGGTGGCCTTTCGTACCGTCAGACGCAGGTCATTACCGGACACGGTAACTTCGGGCGGTACCTGCATCTGATGGTCAACGCCCGAGTGCCATCACTGTGACGCGAGCATGGACTCGGAGCTGCACACGCTCACCGAGTGTCCGGCGTTCGAAACGCCGAGGTAGGAGCTTGTGACGGCCCTGGGGGTGAGAGTGCTCACGCTCTCCACCCTGCTCGAGACGATGGTCCGCTGCGCGGATGCGTGGGCGGCCAGCGCCTCCTTCTGCGAGTAGGTCATGCTCGTGAAGGACAGCAGAGCGGGCTCGTCGCAGCGAGCGAGAGAGAGGGCTCGAGCGTAGGAGGGCGCAGTCCGACCTCCGCCCCCATTGAGCGCGGGCCTGAGGGTGACGGGTGGAGCCGCTCGTCACTCTAGCAGAAGCAGGCCACGGCGGCGGTGCGCGTCGTAGAACGATGTGCGCCCCACCCCCATACCGGGGGCGAGTCGTGGACCGCGTCATCCCCCCTCCCGAGGAGGGCCAGACCGAGAGGAATGGCCCTGGGTTAGCCGGGGTTCGAGAGATATGTCGCAAGACAACCTCACCTTCGTCCTAGCACATCGACCCACAGGCGGCGTGCGGTTCAGTCGGCTCGAGTCCGACATAACCTCCCCCTCCGGCTTTGGGGGGTATCCCCATGGATTGATAACATAGTTTTTTTTTACGTGCGGGAAATCCCCACGGATTTCCCGCACGTAAAAAAAAACTATGTTATCAATACAGTGTAGTATTCACATGCACGCAATGTAAAAACATATCAGTATCTAGAATACTGGAATGCATAAATTTTTGATCTTAGGGCCAATGGAAATAGAACCTTTAATGCAACTGTAATACATTTACTCTTTATATTATCTAGGTATACAGTTCTTGCAACCGTTTAAGTATTCTAGGTTTGTCCACTACTTGCAAAAATCTACAATCGGCCGTGGTTATTACGGGCCCGTCTACGTGTTTCGTAGAGATAAAATTTACAAAATTTAGATTCGATTTGATTTCTATAACAAATAAGTACTTAAATAAATTAAGGTAGGTATATAAAAATCAAACTAGAAACTGATTTATTTTTATTTAGGGCATCTATCGTATGCAATTAGACTAATACCTACCTATACATTCTTTCATCAAGCTGTACAGTATCACAATCATGTAAACTAATGAGTAACAATTTAAAATTTTACAAAACTATAACAGGATAATATAACATTTGTCACCTGAAAATAGTTAACACCCAAAATTGTGTGGTAGTACCCTAGAAATTTCCTTAAACACGAAGCAGAGTGCTTTGCCAAGATGCATCGTCGAAAATTATGCATTTTGCAGGAAGCGTACATACCAAAATATTACTAGCTACAAATACTGTAGCAGCATTCAAGTCTTTCCCAACAGAAGCATTCAGATTTCAAGGATTATTTCTTACAGCATATTCATAGGTTTAATAATATTTTGCTAGAATTTACGAAACTCAGCTTGGCAATTTAATAAAAAAACAACTTCAGATAGAAAAACGGGCCTGTGTCCGCTTAAAATCAATCATTTCCAAAAAATACGGTTTATTTGTTTTATCATGAAAAGCATAACTCTTTGATATTTATCAGACAACAAAATATTTTGAAGCAAAATACTTTCTTAAAGAAAAAGATGAAACCGGAGGGCAATTTTCTTGTTTAAAACTGAGATCGAAATTAGTTTTAAAACGACAAAATGATGCTATGAAATGGCTGCACACGAGACACTTGGAGAATTTTCACGACACAGCTTTTGAACAAAGACGCAAGTATGTTCACCACCCTATTATAAGAGCTTATTTTTAAAATGGAACCAAATTTCAATTAAAATTTAATATTGTCTTGTTATTTTAATACCTCTGGGCCTTATCTGGAGTTTCGTAGACATTTATTTTATGAATAATAACAAAAGTTTCAAATTTAAATATGTTCCATTTTTAATAGCGTTTTTAAAGGAATGCCACGTCTGTGGCTATATGGATGGTCTACATGCTCCCTACTTTGAATATTTTACTCACAGTAACACAGCTGTTTAAAGCACTTTAGTTAGGATTTTTTATAGCGATGGGTATAGATTTTCAGCAGTTTATGCACAAAAAATAATTAAGATTTGTTTTCTAAGGTTTTATAATATAATTAGCATAGCAGTTACGCTTGCATATAATTAGGTATATTTACATACAAAACACAAGTATTTATAGTTGATAATATTATAAATTTCTATAAAATAACGTAGAACATTTCCGCAATCGTAATATATACAAGTTGGTAAATGCCAAATTAGATCTACTAATAAATACTGGCACTAAACAAAGGAATGACATTCCGTTCTTGAACGTTTGAATTTAGGAAGTTCAATTCGAAAGCTTGTACGTGCGTGATTGAACTGAACGTGCCGAACCGGACAATAGGTATCACTTTTATACAGTACGAACCCTACTTTGTGTATTATCTCGCACGAATGCTATCTAGAATCCTCAGAAACTTCACCGGCATACAAATCTTACAAATTAAGAATCCCAGTTGATCTTTTTTAACTATAACTACATGTGAAGTAGTTGTCAGGCCACCGCGAAGGAGAAACATTAAGAAACTCGTTACGCTCGGCTGACTTTTACAAGACTGACAAAGATTAACATCTATTAAAACTTGCTTATAGAGCTATTTTTGTTTAAATTCTTGCCATAAGCATTTATCTTCTTTTAATACGGTCAATCAATGACGAACTCTGCAGGCGGTAGTGTTCGACTACTTAGTCAGAGATCGCATATTCAATTCCCGCTCAGTGCCAATATTTGTAACCATGAACATGTAAATTGCTTCGGACTGATAATAAGTGCGTATTAAAAATAATCAAAGTATGTTTATCCGGATTTTAAAACCCATAATAGAAGGTTTATTTTAGGTCTAAATAGCACTGTGTAGAGTGACTTAGAATATTACATTTATTTATATTTTAATACACTCGCATTACACTCGCACTCTCCGTCTGCCGCGGCGGAAGAAGCCAGCTCAAAAAAGACCATCAAATATGCCGAGTTAAAGCCATTGTACCACATTGTACCGATAGCGGTGGTGACCTTGGGGTGCTGGAGAAAGGGAGGCCAAATCTTCATAAAAGAAGTCGGAAAGAGGCTCATAGAGACAACTGGTGACTCCCGCTCCGGATCGTTCCTGATTCAAAGACTAGCCATCGCAATCCAGCGTGGTAACATTTGCGATGGGTACTTTTGCGTCGGGAACGGTCAGGGGCGGGTTATTTGATTTTATATTATTAATTTATTAACTAAATTGTATTTTGTATTATGTATTTTATATTATATTTGACATTTCTTAAATAAATGAATTAATACACTCGTTTAATTCAGGAGCCGATCAAATTGTACAGTGACTGCACTCAAGATCACACATTATACCAATACCATCATCCATAGAATAAATAATAGATTAAATTTTATGTGTGGTGCGTTACCTATATATAAAATTCTAACGGCTAGAGGTTCCTCTCTTACCAACTATATAGTAGGTACAGATGAAGCAAAAGTGAATGAAATAAAAGTGTCAAAATACGTCGTATTTGGCATTGCATTTTGATGATCAGCTTCATATTTTTTCATATTTTTAGCGTATAACTTAACAAATTTTATAACCGGTTCATAACCATATTTTTAACTTGGCCATGTAAAATATTTCTCTTTATGATATTCATTATTGTTGATTGCAATATGCAGTAGATGTTGATTGCAATATGTTAAAAATGATTAGCCACTTTAATACTTTTTAAAGTTTTATGGGTTGTAAAGTACTCATCATTAAATGAAGGATTGGTATTCTGTAACACATCATATCAACCACAAATAGCGCTTTATGAAAGGCTAATTTTTTTTATTTACAATTCAACATAAATCTAAATGTTTATCAAAAACACAATATCGCACAGTTAAATCCGCTATGTTTCAAAGATCGGGGTTGCCCGTAACAAGAATTATCGTTCGTTAATTTTGTACTACGGTTGCAAACGACATTATCACCACACATAGGGCTGTGGTTTTTGGTCTAAGAATCCTCCTCGCCAAATGAGCCGCCCGCTGCAATAGTGGTTCCTGCAAGGGGATATTACCTACCCCCTAATTGGTATGTGAAGTCATCGTGCCCACGCACTAATGGGCAAGAGTAGTGTGGACAGGTGATGTAACTGCCCTAATACCATATAACGCCATGGCTCCTGGGTGTCCTTTGATTTCCAAATAAAGTATCTAGATTTTCCTGTTTATTTTTCAAAAAAAACTTTTACTTATTGAGCTGAATGATATACCTACTTTTTATTTAGTAGAGAAGTTATTTTGTGTTGCTTTAAAGCAAATCCACGCTTAAAGACTTTCGACGCTTTTGACTATTCTTTATAACAATACCTAAAAAGTAGTTCTGAATTAAATTTCAAAGCATTTAGCATGCTAACTATTCAAATCGATTAAGATAGGAAAAAAATTGAACCGCGATCTTTCTCTTAAAGGGTGAAAACTCTGACCACTAAGCTATCGAACTTTGCCTGTATTCATCCTAATTCGTCCATTTATATCTGTATTATAGGGTGACGGTAGAGCCTTACGAACTATCGGTACCAATGAATGATTTTTCAATCGTTTTCAAACATTGATTTTTGATTACTCCAACCAAAAACAAAACTTATCTTAATCAAATTGAATGAAACTTTAGAGCATTTAGCTTGCTAACTATTCAAATTAATTAACCGCCTAAACCGGTCCAAAAAAAATCCTAACTTAATCGATTTAAAAATTACTTCATTCAAATTGCAGCATGGAACAAGAAAGGTTCACGTATGAGACTTCATATTTGAAGCCTAACTATAAATTCAACGCATTGAAAAGTCATAAACTATGGACGAGACGCCTTACGTCACGCTGCCATTCAAAAGTCTTCTGAAAAGGTCTTTGTGCACTCGGCTTTTCAATAAATGCTCAATGAATACCTTCAGTGAAACCTACCTGCTCTCCTGAAAATTAATAACGTTTTCGTTTTTTTTTTGTGAATATACAGTAGTACATAGCCGGGGGGTATGCCTATGTATTTCTGTTTTCCTTTTAAGTATCTACGAATCAAACGAATTGAAAGTCGCATATAATGTGTTTCTGTAAGTAAACTAGTACCATTTAAGTTTAATTGTTTAATTAAAAGAACAAAAGGGGTTTACCCCCTGCTGATTTCTGAGTAATTGGAAAGCTGTATGTTCAATTCATTATTACCTAATTATTACTTCTTCATAACTTCACATTCATTTAAATTCAATATTATCCTCAAGGTACATAATATGTATAATAATCAAATAATTTTCACCCGTTTTATGCATTCCAATTTTTTTTAAAGGTACTAAAAGAAAAAAAAACCCTATGCTAATAAGTGTAAAGAGTATCTGATACATTTTATGAATGAGTATTATTCATTATTAATAATAGGTAAGTACTCAGAGCTACAATGTCACTGCCCGACGACAATGTAAATAAAACTGTTCCTTTTCAGCATGCAAATATTCTTGGTTACGTGTACCTATGAACCAAAGACAAAACGCAATTATTTATTTCTTCAGAACGATATAACAATTGAAAAACAAAAGAGGTAGGTATCCATCGCCAACACATAATTTGGAATTAACATTATGGTGAAACACAAAGAGGAATTTGGGAGATATAAAAATTAATTGTAAATGAGATGAGCTTGCATGATGTGAAACACGAAAATAATCGACTTGTTGGAGTTTCTGTCTGCACACTTATCAATTTTGTAGTTTGAAACGAACGATGATTTAATACATATCTGTTCAATTTATTTTTGTATAAGTTACAATAAGTTGGCAGACATGCACACGGACCACCTGATGGAAAGTGGTTACCGTGGTTTATGGACATGTTCAACACCAGGGGAGTCACTGTCATGCTGCAGACCCTTTTAACACAGAGAGTTTCTGTGGCGTCTGTGTACAAGTCAAAGCAAGCATAGCCTTTGGTCTTCCTACTGACAGCACAATCTCTCCAGTGTCGGACTGCTCAAATGAACGGAAATACCGTCGCGTCCTACCTCCTGTATATATATTTGTCGCCGCCAACTAGTTTAATCAGCCGTTTAATTAACTGCCTAGGCTGTTAACTAAACGGCGCCATTCAATTAACGGCGCTAATGATATTCAGGCGTAACGTTTATTACGACATTCAATAACCTGGCTGGCTAATGCTTAGTCCAATCGTAAGATGGAGCACTACCTCGAAATAAGATAAAAATTACATACGGACACCTGTAATTCTCCAAAGGGGTTAAGCAGAAGTGTATTCACAGAAAATTAATGATAGGTTTATTGAGCTGCGCAATCCGACTTCATTAGATTAGGTTAGAAGGGTAATGACCCGCATTAAGCCTTCGTGGTCATTTTTTATAACCATGCAGAAATATGTCATTTTTCTAACTGTTTAATTAAATGGCTTGGCAAGTGGTCATCGATCCAAGCTATTTGCCTAGCCGTTTTAACACCATTCAGGCCGTTCATTGAATGGCGCCGTTTAGTTAACAGCCTAGGCAGTTAATTGAACGGCTGATTAAACTAGTTGGCGGCGACATAATTATTTATATACACGATGTAGGACGCGACGGTATTTCCGTTCATTTGAGCAGTCCGACACTGGAGAGATTGTGCTGTCAGGGATATGTCGCATGACAACAGCACCTTCGGCCTAGCACTACGACCCAGAGACGGCGTGCGGTTTAGTCGGTTCGAGTCCGACATAACCTCCCCCTCCGTCTCCGGAGGGGTGTGTATCCGTGGGGATTTCCCGCACGTAAAAAAAAGCTTCTATAATTATGACAACTTAAGGTATTTTGATAAAAATTGGAATTTTAATAATATTAAAGATACTTACATTTATATGATACAAAATTGACCGGCTAAATTTGACTATTCCACATTGGACATTACGTCCAAGCAAGTGTACCAATTAGCAGGTGAGTTTGGCATGGTACTAAGCAGTCTTAGTGGGATTCTCATTCGCCCAGTAGAGGTCGCAAATACCCGATGGATTATAAAATTTTGTATCATAAAAAAAAAACATACTTTTTACTACAAAAGCGAGTCTGCTTTAATCAAATTTTAAATTTATTATACATAAGATTGTGTATAGAATTTACGACGCATACTTTGTTAGTCATAAATATAAAACAGTAGCAGCTGAAGTAGATGTTTAGTTCACCCACATAGGTATTTGGTGTAGAAACAACGGGCACCTTAAACGAACTATAAACTACAAATCAGTTTACATGGCTACGAAATCGGGACAGCAGATAATATCCAGTCGGTTGTCATCCACACAGTACTACATTCAACCTCGCAACGGATTATTTTTTAAATCATACACAACACACACCGTATTAAGGGAATTAATTTAACAGTAAACCGCGTTAGCCATGTAAATTTAATCAGCTCGCAAACAAATGACGAAGGTGGGACCTTCACATTATCATGGGAGCTCGGTCCACGGGTAATATGAAAATGCGGGTAACCTACGTGAAAATATGACGGCATTAATATAAATTGCACTTAGCCGGGCGTTGGGGAAAAACAACTATTAGGGACGGTAAAAGGAATAATGAGGAGTGTACGCCAAGCATAATGTTAGCTCATCGCCATTAGAGTACCTGTGTACCGCGCTGTAATAATGCCGTTGTCAATGTCAAGCTCACAGATTTATCTTAATTACCTGATATTATGGAATAGGATTGAATATTTCGTGACTTTAATGTTTAGGGTGTTTTAGCTGCAGGACTTATTGCGCATAATATCGAAGGATGAAACATTTTCTATTTAACTGTATTAATAGAACATTTTAGATGCAAAGATAGGGAAAAGTTTGCCTATATAATACCAATCGTGAACACACTTATAATGCAAGTATTGAAGAATCACGAGACCTCCTTGAAAGTATACAGTAGTAGACGAACTGGTCACTTGCGAATAAGAAAAATTCGTTTGTGAAGCAAGATGCAGAATAAGAATATTGTGTGACTTGGAAACTGTAATTTTTGAAAGTAAAATTTATTCAAGTTTATCGTAACTTTAATTTACTTTTACCTCTAGCTAAGTTACGACAGTGCTGAGAATAGATGAAAATGGTTAAAATTAAATGAAAATAGAAGCCAATGACCGTATGGCTGTCTAAAATAATTTTCACATGAAATGGTTTTACAGCCAGTCTATAAGAGTCTTTATAAAAGAAAATTCTACTCAATCTTACAAGGAAATACAAACGTGATATCTCGTGAACAATGTGATGTTATAAAGACAACAGTAATCAATCTACGTAGAGCTTTACAGTGGCGCTATCACTCTTGTAAAGTAAATAGAGAAAATGGTGGCTCAGATTGAGTTATTGACAGTAGGTAATGTGCTGCACCTGATGATATAACTATAGTGTTGTCACCTTCGGCAAAATGTAACTGATAGTGTTGCACCTACATTTTGTGAAGGAAAAATCTTATATAAATAGAGAATATTCTAGTAACTCCCTTGATACCTAGATAATACTATACTTATATCTCCGCTAAGATAGAGACTAGTGATAGGTGATGACTAAAATGGTGTAGTTAAACGTAAGTTTCAAGCATCGTTTTGTAATTAAATGCTACATACTGTTCCCTAATTATGGCTTTATGAATGGGGTTTAGGGTCAAATCCAACCAAAGGTCCCTTCAATAATATGACATAACCTTCAAAATAAAAGCTACTACTACCTAGCTACCGGTAAAACATCAATTAAATAACTTTTTTGTGAAAGTTTAAACTTACGCATCCAAGGGCTCGTGCTATTCTTTCTTGAATCCACTTACATTATTTATCTTTAGTAAAATAAAAAATACATAAAGAAAAAATTTAGTAAATAAAACCAAGTATAATCTTTACGGACGTCCCTCTTATGCCCGGCTTAAACGTAGCTGGCCCGCATCACACTAGTAAACGGAATCAGCAAAGCGAATTTTCTTTGAAAACTGATCCCTGAAATACCTTACACGGGTTGAGAGTCTGACGTCATTCTTTATAACAACAATGTAACTACCTCTGAAGACATAATTTTTATTCACATGAAACCAAATCAGTCGTCGGTAATGCCTCGGCACTTCACTTTAAATCTCTCATTATAATACATAAAGGTTTCTTCACAAAATTCACGGCCATTAAATAAAATGTTATCGAGTTCCTTTCAAGTAAATTAATTTAGAATTTGTGCTTTGTTTTATGAAATCCAATAACAGATTTTAATAAATATTTGTAATTCAAAAGCTTCGAATTTATTTTCAATTAAATTTAAATTTAAGCTATATGCTGAATCGTTACCGAATATAACTGTTTGACGAATACTTGACAGGTGCTATTTCTTAGGAATACAATAAGTATTAAATTACAAATTTTATTCATGTCAATAATAAATAACATTTAGGTAAAAAAGGTAAATTGGTAAATACTGTACCCATTTACCTTTTTACCTAAATGATATTTATTATAATGATCTACCCAATGTGATCACATCTACACTATATTATATTATACGTAAAAACCAACAATAACAGATGAAAAGAAACTCACTTTTAATACATAATGAAAACCTCGCTTGGTCAGATAAAAGTGTACGATAATTCGTTATTAGATGATTGCAACTAGATTTAAAATACTTCACGTACCTTTAACTCATCAAAAGATCATCGGGTCCTTTGTTTACCAATCACATTTTTAAATTTATCTACTTGATTCTGAAATCTATCAAAGCCGTGGAAACATTCGTACAAAACATATGACAAAAATGTAGGTAACATATTCGACTGACAGAATAAATCTGAGTTAGATACTATATCCTACATTCGGAATACATTCCTGAACCTTGTTTGGCCTATAAAAGCAACATAGGCATCATATTGCCTCCGATAGTCTGTGGTAATGACCGCAAACCACAAGCCGACAAACTATACGTACATACAACAGTAAGCAACTATACGCCCAGGTGTAGTGTGTTCGTGAGGGAGGGATTGATGACATGTTCTATAGGCACTATGCTATTTGATATTTGTTGTAATTCTAGAAGAGGGTGTCAATTTGTTTTATACTAGTAAAGTAGCATATCACTTGATAATATTTGGTGACCTTAAACATAAAAGATATAATAATTTGTAGGTAAATAAATTATAATAGTGTTTATTAGAATAAAAAACGAGATCAGACAAATGGGTCGATGATAACTGCTAAAGTAAACACTGTGTCGTTACCAATGACGTAGGTGTATAGCGTATGTTGTTGCCTACCTACTATTAAATGAACATAACTAAAAAAGTTGCAGATAGTCTTAGACCATTATTATAAATTCCTTGATAACAAACCTAGGGCATAAAACCCGTAACTCCTTAATAAGCTGTTAGGACTAGGAGCACAGAAATTAACCTACGTACTTTTAATTCAGTGTGAATTGTCATCTTGCTACACGTATCTTCTACAGATATATACATACTCTTATCTTTTAGAAATAACAATTCATGAAACAAAATTCCAATGTTATTATTCCTATTATTTTCTTATCAAATCAGAAGCACCTGCCAGTATATCCTTAAATATGATATATTACTGATAGATTTCTCCAGCACGGATTTAATGGAATACTAGCTTACGTCTGGCATTTTCACCCATCAATCAATTAGCTTATTGCAGTGTACTGTTGGACATAGGCTTCTCCCAATAAGATGAAATAAAATAGTTTTATTTGTGGAGGATTTCTGTTGACGTTACGATATGAAATGTATAACCATAATTAATCTTTGAATACAATAGCAATCATTTGTGAGCTTTAGTCAGGATGTATGGGGCCAAAATAACTTAGAAGCCGGTAGGTATATAGCTAACCATTGGATTGACTAACGAGACATTGGGGTAGGCTTGGCATAAAAGTACAGAAACTCTCTGTGTGTACAGGGTAAGCAGCACGAGTGTGATTACCCTAGTGTTGCACACGTCCATAAGCCACGGTAACCACTTTCTATCAGGTGGACTGTTTGCTTGTCTGCCATCTCAGTGATATAAAAAAAAGCAGTGAGTGTAAGGGCGTTCGCTGCGTTGAGCGGGACCCGGCACGAGTGTCTGTTATATCTGTCGCGAACAAATCATGTGCTAATAGTAAAGACTACTCATATTGTTAATATCGTTCTGACAAATCGTTTTATTAAATAAGAAACATTTATGACATAATAATGTAATTATCACCTACATATTGATGCGATTAAACCATTTATTTAAGAGTAATTCTAATGGTCTGAGCACTTTAACATTCTATTGAAACTTTATTAGTAACAATGTTGGTGTTTATGGTTCAGTTCTGTAAACGAAGTTTAAAAACATTTGTCATGTTAAGTTTGTAGATTATTTTTCACTTCACGTTCGTCGATGTTAAATATTGTTTGTTTTAAACTTAATCCTCATCTTTCGTAAACTTAATTCAATTTTTCCAATTGTAATAAACTAGCGAACTTTATATAGTTTAAGAAATTAATTTTCATACTTAAAATAATTCAAGTTACAAGAAATTATAACTATTTAAACTAGTATTTTAGTTTTCTTAAACTGTAATTAAATTACATTAGTGTTTACATTCAGATTGTAGTAGTGATATTTTTGTACTACACAAACTATTGAAACAATGAAATTATATCTAATTAATATGCATTACCACATTTTGATCGCTTATTAATCATATCATCATCATCATCATCATCAGGCTATATTAGTCCACTGCTGGACATAGCCCTCCCCCAATGAGCGCCATAGCGCCCTGTCTTCAGCTTGCCGCATCCAGCATCTGCCTGCAGTCTTTCTTAGATCGTCATCCCACCTGGTCGTCCCATTAATCATATGACTTTACGCAAATATTACATATTGAAATATTTAAATATAATTAATTTTATTGGTGGTTGCAATAGGGATCGTTAGAAGTGTGTAGAATCCAACTGACCGTAACATTTTCCAAGTCGCGTAATTTCTACTGCACTTATTATGAATGAAATTTATCTAATTCATGGTAAGACAGTTCATGAGCCATATAAATTGATGATTATGTGGGATTTATAGCGATAAATAGTAATTTAATTGTTTTTATTTTGGTCTATACGGACTTAAAAAATGCCCTGGTATCTGTTTAAATGAGATCTCAAGTATAGGTATAATCAAATAAAATATTCTTCGTAGTAAAGTTAGGAGTAAGTAACATGTTATGCTCTTGTGAGCAATATTTGGTTGTTGGCTTGATTGAAAATTGGAGAACAGAAACCTTAGAACATATTTCAATAGCTACACGAACTGCACAACCTAGATAGAATGACGAATGTATGGGATTTTTGACGTATATGATAGTGGTCAACACAAGTCATAAACGTCAAATGTGTCTTTAGGGGCAGGACGAGTCTGGTACTCTAACTCAAAGATCCTCTATTCAGAGTTTATGTTCCAAACAATTGGTATGGTGTTATTACTTATTTTGGCTCGAGAATCGAGAGAGATCGATACCAACCGCTTCTGTGAGGCATGACAGTTTTACCAGCCAAACAGAACTTATAAAGTCCGTAAGCATTTACTAGTTGGTTTGATTCAATATGTAAATAATATATATAGAACTGAGCGGTCATCGCAATCTAAAAATATCATAATAATATCAATCGTAATAATAAAATATTTACCATTGTAATGACATACGCATATACTACCCTACTCACTATACGATCCCTTTCGTTAAAAATGAATGTGAAAAAGCCTTTTTTCCGCTCGCCCTATGTCGTATACGTGCCGCGGATAAAGCAATGGAAGGGTTGTAAAGGGAAATGTGATCATAATCCGTTACTTCCATATTTGTTTGGGAGACCCTCTAATACACTAGCGGAGACGAGAGCATAATACCAGATTTTTCTATTGGCAATGATTCGCATATAATCTTCATGCCAAGGGCCTGTTGGTTTGACATCCTAAATATATCACCACACAATCTAAACATGAGGTCCTTTTTTGCTTTGATTGTTACAGAATTGTATATGATGGATTTGGCTAAACGGTCAACTACCGTGACGTCTTTGTTTATTACTTTTGTCCAGCGGAAAAATGTACACAGCCCTGTTGTTGATGTTATTTCGTGTCATAGCAGTTGGGAACAAGATAGGTCGTAAGGTGGCAACTTTAAGGATAACTCGTTGAGCAATCTCTACTGGAAGCAATAACGTCTTCTCAGCACCAACTCAGCTACAGATAAAATAGGTAATTAAAGATTGACAAAGCGTATAATATACATTTTGGACGATAGATGAACTTGCTACTTACTATTTAAAATCATTAATTAATTTTCTAATATAGTCTGTAAGAGTTAAACAATGATTCAAGTTTATAATGCCCAGGTATTTTGTCTGGGCACCTGAAATCAAAGGTGGACACTGGCAATTGCGGTGAGGTTCTTATTAGTCCAAGAGTTTGCGTAGAGTGTTACTGCAGTATCGTCTGCATAAGGCAGAATTTTGGTATTCGTTATAAATGCAATATTGCACAAGTCATTAATGAACACTAGGAATATTTTAGGACATAGAATGCTGACCTGAGGCACGCCGTACTCTATGGTAGGTCTTGCTGTGGTACTTATTAATACTGACAAATTGGCAGCGATCTGAAAAGATACTTCTCAGTTATTCAAGTGTTGTATCTGACTGACACCTACATGTTCTAATTTTGATAAAATATGCTCAAAATACACTTAAATTCATCTCAATCATCATCAATTTGTCATTGTTGCAATAAATAAGTCTTAAAAATACCGTTTTTGTCTCTTTACAAGGGTAGTATTAACCAGGTATAGAATTTCGCTTGGTCATACTCATACCCATTCAATAGAGAAATAGAATAATATCCATAAATTAGAGACACTAGTTTCAGATCTGCGAGGAACAATATTTCAAGAAAATAACTTTATCTTCAACTTCTCATTTTGTGCACTAAGCACTATTGGACATACTTAACATTTCTTATTCCAACGTAGTGTCTTAAGCACATCGATCAATAAGTTATTGAAAGATATCTTGTATAATCAAATATAATATGGAAAAAGGAAGTAGTATGCTATTGTTTGAAATGTTACTCAACGAATCGTAAAATGCTAAAATTCGTCCAATATTTTGCTGTTTCGAAGAAATCACCAAAATTGGCAGCTCACGCAAGTGACATAGCACACGTCAATTTTGGTTCAATTTGGCCATTCCACAACACTTTGTACATACTCGTACATAGAACAAGAGTACTCCGTTCGCAGTCAAGCGGCTTTAGAGCTAAAAGCGAAGTTGCGAGAGCGACTAGCTCGTGTTTCTGACATCATGTCACGTGACGTTATGTGTTCACCTTGCTCTTCAAATTTCAGTAGCTGTTTGGACAACAATGTTTTATTCAATTAAGATTTTAATGGACCAAGCAGATAAAAGGTTTAATGCAGTTTAGTATTACATATTGTTTTATACATTATTGTTTCACATTCTACGGGGGTAAGTCTTGGCTACTCACTTATTAGTGCGAATTAGTAATGTTTAAAACCTTTTAAGTTTTGTTGCGATATGGCATTAATTAAGTAGCCTTATATAGCATTGGTTTTATTCAGTTAAATACTGCCACTTTACATTATTCAAATCATATTTCACTATTTTCATTCATCTTATGATAATTCACATTTTTGTATTCTGAACGTATAAATAAAGTAGGTATCTCCGTAATTAAATAGTGTTATAACAACTGCAGTATTGAATGTCTTCCATCATACAATTCTGTAGGTAATGATTATCTGTTATGAAACGCTTCACCTGTTATAGTTTTTATCTAGCCAATACAATTTTTGCGTAATATTTGAAATACTGAAATCCAAGGATTAATTAAATCTTCCTAAACTCATTATCCAGTTTGAAACAACTGAATTTGAAAGCGACTGCTTA
Organism: Eilema caniola; assembly: GCA_949126895.1. NCBI lineage: Eukaryota > Metazoa > Arthropoda > Insecta > Lepidoptera > Erebidae > Eilema > Eilema caniola. Next base: position 12,600,446 of record OX421471.1, on the reverse strand, counting down.
CTAGCAAACTATAAACTATTTAATATCTACAACCCTTGGTGCATTATTCGGATGTTATGCTAAATATATTATCTATAATTCTGAAACTTGAACAGTGATGTGAATACATCTTATACAGATATGAAGGGGTTAACATATATTTAATTAATAATCAAAAACTCATTTCATTTTGGAACTCTCCTTGAAGCAAATTCAAAATATATTCAGAGTTTTGGTGAGCAGGAAATGCTTATTCTAATAGGTGAAACATATTAAATTGATGAGTGCAATCAGAAAAGAAATGTTAAAAATAAACTCTCCACTATTATAGGATTGATTTTCATTTAAACCACCCAGAGAAACGCAGGCGAAAAAAGTATTTTTCAACATTAAAAATTCAAAATGAACGGTGATTATCTACTGAACATTTTGGGACACTTTCCATTAAGAGCCTTATGTATTGCTAGCAAATTTTAGAGCTGAGGTTTTTGCAGTAATATTATATTACGTTTGATCTGAAGCAATTTTTTGTTCTTATAATTAATGACAATGTTTATAAACGTCTTGTTTGAGAAAAAAATGCTTTAAACATTCAATAAAAACACAATTTTTGTGTTATATCAAAATTATTTCATAATAATAATTTCTTACAACGCTTAACGTATTTGAAGTATTTGAACCTCATAAATGTCATCTTCTGATTGCACGAGCTATTTCAGCTATAGGAACTGCTTCAATGTAGATATGTCACAGTAAATTTAGTTCACGCCAAATATATCTAGTAAGAACAAATTAGTCATCGCTACAAACGTATATAATTAGTTGAACTGTATTTTAGGACTAAGATCTAGCAACAGTTAAAATCGTTATACGAATAACAAGAAAGCATAGAGTAGAAACGCAGTTAATTAATATTTTCTTCATTTCGTAGTAAGTTATAAAAGGAATTATTAATGTCGACTGTAGTCTCAGAATACAAGTACCCACTAGGTACGTTTAAATATTCTTAAAAGTATATTTAATCATAGCGTAATACCAAAAGATATAAGATTATCTTGTTGTTAGGTTTTATCTGCCTTAGAATACATAATGGAATATCAAACAGCTACTGAAACCATCAGCCATTCTGCTATTAAAAATTACGCTTTATGTACTTACAATGTTATAGCTTTATCTACCGAGACCAACTATTAATGATTTGCTATTTTCAATGATGAAAGGGAATAAGATAATTTATGCTGCATTACATTATGTTATGTACAGATTCATTAGAAGTATTATAACTTTACACTAATATCTTCAATGCAATTAACACTGAATAAATAACAATTACAGTAATGACGTATAAAATACTATTAGTAATTAAGCATAACCAAAAGGTTAACCAAGCAGTTTTCTCATACTTAGTATGTAAACAAATAATAAATATGGGTATAGATTGTTTCGCATCGCTAGACATAAAGCTAATCAAAAGTTTTCACACAAAGAAGCCGAATATAGTATCAAGCCATGAAGTCATTGCTGTTTTATTGAACACGAAAGAAAACTTATTGAATTGGTTTGTAACAGAAACTTTGAAGCGGTGTCGGGTTAAATATTGACCGAGACATGTCTCTCAAACTACTGACGGAACTTTTGTATTGTTTGTGTTTTTGTTTTTGAATCTACCTGCGCAAGTAAATTTAATTATAACTTTATTCTAAAGTTATTTGTGTGTTATTTCTCCAAGGAAACTACAATTTAGATAATATTTAATTTATTTATTTTTCATTTCATCAACGATATATTATTGAATATTAATGACACTTGGACTTTTCCACATTTTATTTTTATTTTTAGCCTGACCGGTTTCAAAATAAAAATAAAATGATCTAAACCGTTCTTGATATAGTCTATTCTATTTTCAACAATACATAAGTACCTCAACATATTGAAATGGGCAGATTATTCGCAAGAACTAATTCCAGAGTTATCTTGAGGTTAGAACATTCCCTCAACTCAGTTCAAGATCGGGTTCAATGAGAATCTCTTGACAACAGACTTTAATTTCGCACCTTCTGCTAACTCCAAGCAATCTTGCGTCACTAACTACGTCCCAAGTAATTAGCATGTCTATCGGTACTCGTGTCTACACGCTTTAGGAGCGGCTTTACGTTCAGTTGTTGTTTGTGCCAACTAAGTTTGTTATTGCTTTTTAAAGTATTCATTGTGAGAGAAACTCATGAATTGATTTTCATACTGATGGTTCATAGGGGTTATTTGAACCATTGATCGAGTAGAGTGAAGTAGAATTATTAGGAAAGCAGACTTCTACCTTGCTCGAGCTGGATGTTTCGGATACAATAGTTACACAACAACAAGTAGGATAGTTTCTGTTCTGCTGTTGATGATGTTTTCTGTTCCTTCGTAGTAGGAATTAATAGGTTTGTTTCCATCGTGTCACCAGTTACCTAATAGACTTCATCTAAATTAATTATCCGCAAAAGCGACCCGGGCATTAATCCTGCATTGACAGCGGAATTTCAAAATACACCAATAAATGTTCAAACAATGACAGTCTTGAGGTATGTGTTTTAAAAAAGTCATTCGAATTTTCTAATTATATAATCCTTTTTAAAGTCTCTGTTGCTCGTTGTTCAAAGAAACCCTTGACTAAGAAGTATTCGATTAGGTTTTTTACAATTTAGAACATTTGTTTAACCATGTGCACGATGGACCTAAACAGTTTATTTCGGCAGCTCACAGTCCATAACTACTCGCTTAATTAGCAGCTTTGTGGCTTGTTTGTTTGGTGACAGCGTCGCTATGCGGTGGAGCGCTGGAGCTAGGCGCAGAGTGCGCACCGCTCAACCCTCTACTAATAACATTTGCAAATTTAAACAAGTGGTTATTTGGGACGCCGCATATGCACAACGACAATGGCCACCTGCTTTTAACACCTAGTTACACAGATACAATTACATTAACCAATGCAATATAAGTGTAAACCAGTGATGTGGTATAGTGGGCTACTATGGGGGTAAACATGAAGATGAGTGGGAGATGACTAAGTGTGGACGACAGTGGCATTATTACCGTATTTAATGTATGTATTCTGGATATCTAGCTTAGCAGTTAAGGAGGAGGCCTTACGATCGAGAGGTTCCGCGTTCGAAAAACTTATTACCGACGTGAACCACTCTTAACAAGTAATTTATCTTAGCCGAAGTGCTTAGCGAGAATATCAGTAATTTTGCAGTTATGTTTTTTATGTTGTAAGCAACAGATATGAGAATTTTTCGTCTCTAAAGTGGTAAACATGAAACGGGTTAATAATAAAAGGTAATAAGAGTGACTATCATAAATATAATATTTTAAGGTATCTTTCATAGCAATGGACTTGCTGTACTCATTACTTTCTGATGCCCGCGGCACCATAATTTGCAATCAAGCATACGGAAGTCTGACCAAGACTTCTTAAACTAAATAACCGCGATTTAAAAAAAAGTGTTCAAAGTCAAATTTAAAATTAAACATTTTTTAATATTTCAGATGATCAGACACAACTGATTTACAATGTTATAATACTATAGAGAAGACAACCAGGCAGGCACTTAAAAAATAATTGGCAAACATTTGAAGCACAGCACAAACAACAAACTCAAATATTTATACAGTCACAGATTGAAATCATTGTATTAGCTTTGCGTTTGTCTTCCAACTTCTTTGCACTCCTTAACACTTTTAGTTAAGGTACTTAATATGTTATTGTGTCCATATTATGTAATTTGTATATTACGTTACTTAGTGAAGCCATTTAAGGGATTAAACGAAAATGTCTAAATATGAACTACACGAATAAGCTTTGAAGCAGTACTATGCTAATTTCTCTAGTAAAGGCAATCCTCCGAATGGTATAAGATATCTATTTTTATGGGTCTTTATTTTTGACATGCGACATTTATTTCACAGAGAAAATCTAGCCTTATATGCAACTAACATCCATTCCATAGTGTTGCTCAGGCTTTGATAACTACTTAAAGGAGCCATTTGCTTGTGTACAACCAGAGAAGTATCAAAATTAGGCCAAGAGACTGGCTGTGTTATGGAGAGAATGTCACATTAAATCAACATATCAATATTATTATTATTATAATCACATTCAATAACCTAGCATAATATTATTGATACTTTAATTCTATGTTATAATTTTGTACATACGTGTCTGCCATATTTTAGTTACATTGTTTTTCTATAATTTTACCTAACCGACTTTGGCAAAATAATTATTGCATATATTAAGGTTATTATTGTAGGTTATTGTACCAAATTTACAGCCCTCTTTATTAACACCCCAAAAATGTGTAGTGGGTGACAAAACTGTCCTTTGGGGAACACTAGCAATTACCAATAGGATAAAGCATAGTCACATCCTTGAACCAATCGTTTTCTTTTTGCAACCTGACGAAAGGTGTACTGCACGGGTTTTATGCGGATTAGCGTCTGTTAATCTATAGGAGAAGTCTGTATTTTAGATAAAACAGTAATGAAAGGACAGGTAAATCTGCCCAGAGGTTACTCATCACATTGTTAGCTACCTTGAGGTGGTACAGTCGTTTGCAAAATCTTAGATTTACATTAGACCGCTTGAAATGTAAATTACGTAAAGAACACAAAAATACATTATAATTATTTTCGTCTTCTTTCAGTTTTCCTCCTTGACTTAAATAAGAAAATACCACCCTAACTTCAGGACAATACAGATTATTTTCCAAATTACCAAATTTGTTCGTCGAAGTGAGCTAAAACTCGAGAGGCACAGGTGGTACTCAGCAAATTATGCAGAACCATATGGGCGCTAATCCATCAACCGATTGGGATCGTGTGCTGGCTTTCATTAATCATCCTTTATTGATTAATGTGTCTCCGCACAAAGTAAGTAATTTACTCGCCATCAACAAAATGATGAACTCTCTGCCTTGATTTTCCGGTTTTATCATCTGACAAACATTTTCATTAGCCTACGTATTTTTTCTTTATGAACTCGTAAAAATTATATTTTGGAATATTTGGATGTAAATGAAATCCGGGATCCCTACCATGAGATATTTTTAAGCTCAATAGCGGTACTGTATAAAGGTCTCATTAAATAGTTACTGCCAACATATTGTTTAATCCTGAATTGTCTGTTATTAACCCGAAACATCAAGCCGGCGGACCGGCTCGCATAATTAATATTGCAAATGTTATTAGCAGTTAGGGTACAGATTGTGTTCGAGTGGAGAGAGCGGCCAGTCATATAAACTTATGTTGAAAACGTAAAAGCGTATGACCACTATAAACATTTTTACTAATTGATACTGATGATGCCTTTCACAAAACTATTGTTGATTTGGTTCGTTAACAAGAACATAAAGCGAAACAAAATTATTTTAATGTATATTATTGAAGATTAACTACTGATTTTTACAACAAGATATCGACGCCCAAACAGCTAAATTTGTTTTAATAAAATTTGAAGCAAAAAATTAAATAGACTAGAGGTTAGACACACGGGTGGAGCTGCAGGTACTAGCTAACACTATATTCTTTTTACATTCCTGGCCTGCCCTTTTTATGCTGGTTTCATTATTCATAAAATATTGTGAACACGATTCATATACCTGTGTATATGGACTATACAATCCACTGAATGCAGTCAGTGTAGTGGTTATTTAATAAAACTATGTTATTTGTACAAATATTTTCAAGCTATATATTATTAGAATATATTCAGACCATTTCTCTTCAGTTGAGAGACGACTTATATAAAAATAGATCAACAGTCTTTGTCGAGCTTTGATTTATTAATCTAACTACTGTCACAGACGTCAACTTGACAATCAGAAATTTGAAATCAACATTTATCATGAACAAACCTGTTACTTTACTATTCATTTGATCCACGTTTATTAGATATTGAAATGTATTTTCGATTACAAAGCCAATTGGTGAGTTCCATAATTAAGACTTTACGAGATAGGATAGGTAGTACAAAAACTTTTAAAATTATCAATATACCTTAGTCTAGCGTAAAAAAATCTAACTATTCAACAACTCAATACACCGACAATGAATAGGTATTGAATGAATAAATTGGAGGACACCCAATTTGCAGTACCAACATGTTTGCATGTTTTTTGGAATGAAAAATCCAAATTTTATCTTTTTTTTGTGTATGAATAACAGCAACTTTTATTATATTTTTGAAAAGTGACAGCTGTACAAAAATAATACGAAATTTATCATCAAAATGGATAGCATTTAGGAAGTATTGTTTTTGAAGATCGAATTTAATCATTTATCAAGCGGCCAATAAAAACAAAATTTAAAACAGAGTTGTAAAATTTTGAAATCAACTTTCAAACAAAGTATAAATAATAGAAATAGCTATTAAATTGCAGGAATAACGAACTCATGAATCTGTAAGAAAATTTCGGCAATTTTGTATGTAACGACCTAATATTGAAAAAGCATATTTTTATTATTTAAAATTAAATGAAAACGATATCTTTTTCCAATAGATAGATATACTTTGACTTTGTATTGACAGGTCGACGACTTATAAAATGGCTTCATAATTAGTTCTTTCTTAAGTAGATAGTTCTAAGGCAAGGAACTCTCCACGGCCTGGAGTAGTTAAGACAGGTAACTGGATAGTTGTATAATCATATATCGGTACTTAAACTCGTCTCTGTACATACATGGCAGTTTTATCTGCTACTTAGTAGCACTTAATACGTAGTTTTTAAGGCACATACGATAATAGGTACATGTTGACTTAAGAAGTCTTAATAGTATAATGTTAAAACGTCCGTATGAAGATCTTTTTTACTGAATTTTAAGGTTGGTTTATTAAAATAACTAACTTTGAATTTTTTAAATACATCCATTGATACCACAACAACGCACATTTCCTGATTATTAGGGTTTTCACCTATAGTCAAAATCCTAATCAGGAAATTCTTGCATTCAACTTTACTTTCAAATTCGTAAAGAAAGTTAATTTCTGATTACAAATTATATAATTAATGTAAGTACCTACATTAATGATATAATTATGTTACAAATGTGAGTACCATAACGTATCTGCTTTTAGTGAAATGGTAGGAAGAAACAGTCAATCAAACCATTACGAGTTGCATGTCCATGATAATTGAAACCGGGGAAATAATTCGATATACAAATAGTTTTTTATTATACTTATACTGTCTACATTGATATCTTTATAGCATGATCTTGCTTATAATCTTGTGTAGTAAAACTTTACTTCAACTTTAAGTTAATATACTTCTGAAATTTAAAAGAAGAACAGTTGCCATGCCAATTGTAACTACCTAGGTATACTCAAAAATAATATTGAAAATATGGAATCGTAAATCATACAAGAGCATTGTAAACATTACAACTCATCCCCAATCCCCTCGAATAACGTGAACAAAGAAATATAAAGAAAATACCGACTCCATTGAGCAGATTCTATTAGCCGTAGAGTACCATACAGGTACTGTGTCGTAATCCAATAACTGTCTGCAATGGTGTAGAGAGGATCCATATTTCAAATAATGACCTAAATTGTACGAATGAGTTCGGGAGCTCACTTATTATTATGTCGGGTTTATCAAAACGTACCACATAATAGAATCAAAATTAATGTCTGATAATTTTATTCGGTGGCTTAGATAGAACTCTTCGTTTTTATTGTTTTCTTCAATTAACTCAAAAGTACAAAGCTGTGTAAACTGCGTACATAATGTCGCGGTAAGACGTGCTCATTACAAGATTATACATACAACGAGTACATACTTTCTGTGCGTATATGGTTATATATTAGGTACTGGGCTAAGATTGTTTCAAGTGCTTGTTACTTGCTCTTTTTAAACAACCTACTGATTAGATTAGTCATGTTATTCATGGTGAATTTGGACTGAATGATTCACTTATTTATACCATGATCAAGTTCATTATTATTACTTGTATAGGTAGGTAGTACTTAGAGAGACAGCCCGACCTGAAATTCCACTTAGCTGAAATTAAATTAGAGTTTTTTCTTTGAACTCGCTAACCTTTCGTACATGTGTAAAATATTCCCGTTCTTAAGAAAGGTTATAAGCTATTTAAAATTATGCTACGACCCTTAGGAGCCGAACAATTACTACTGGAAATTCCACTTTTTATAATTTACAATGTTAAATTCCATTATTGGGTAGAATCATTGAGAGTTCTTGTAATTCAAATAAATTAAAAGTCTAAATTTGTTCTATATACTTTCAATTCCATTTCGATAAGAAGCAAATGAATCTTTTAATATAAGAAATTTACGCTAATCAGATTATTATGAACATACAGCTGCTTAAATTATACCTATACTTGCCTGCTGTGTGTCCATGTTAAATGCAATGACTTTTAGTAATCATTTTAGGGGTTTACAACAGTTTTTTCGTCTCACCGCACCGATGTCGTTATTTCGAGCAAATAAAACCACATTTGGTGACCAACATCAGACCTATTTCAGAGGTAATTTGCCTGTGTTTTAGATTGTCCATCAGCCCCTGGTAGGTTGGCAAAAGGGATAATCAATAAGTTATTTTAGATGTTTTATTATTTGTTTATATAAAACATAATTACAACTACTTCTCAGTTTTGCTTAAAAAATATTAAAATATATTTATTTACACATCACAATACTTCATGTCTAATTAGGCAGAATTTTGGAGAAATTATATGCTAATCATAAAAAAAATTGTACAATATGCAAATCGAATTTTAAAGTCTTTAAGAAGTTGGTGTTGTGATCACTTAAAACACTATACTATCGGTAATACTAGACTGAGAAAAGTATGTAGTTACTCAACATATATAGCTACCTAAAACTTAGTTGAAAAGTTTCACTTTTTCGTATCTCTTTTTATCTCGTTTTGTATAAATGCTACTGAAGCGTGTTCCCTCCCTGTATAACGAGTCTACAAATCTATGTCTTCTGTAAAAAAAAAACATTTCGAGTCAGCTACAATATTTTCTTTATAAACAGAACTTACGTTAAAGGATGTTAGATGTTTTGTCACCGTGTTTGTTCAAACAGTATTTAGAATAACTTGTGTCTTTGATCTGTTGTTGTTTCACTACTTTTGCTTCCGGATGTTTTGAAGAGGAGCAGAGAACCTTCATACTACACTTGGTAGTGTAGACTGGATTATTAGTTAGACAACACATATAACAGACTGTTGTCCCTGGCCTCACCTGCTAAAGATAATTGAAAAACACTACCGCAGACAAAACTCAATTGTCTATGTTTATCTTAGCTTTGTAGACAAACGTGAATAAACGAATATATAAATCTGTATTTAATAATAAATCTGAATTTATGTATAACCACAATAACACAAAGCCCTTGTGCTATTTGTGACTATGGAGCTTCAGAAACCATCTTAAGTGCTCTACTTAATGTATAAATTTTCAGTTTTGTATCGTCTATCGTTAGTGGGAGTTGGGTTTTTCTTCTACCCGGTAGGAAATGTGTTTGTTTGTTACCTTAGATGTGTAGAAACATAAAGTTACCGAATCGTTCTTGGGTAGTTTTATCACAATAGCCAGAATATTTAGATTTATACGATAGGATTTATGTTTATGATTATTTTTTATACATCATAAAGGATTCTTTACGATGGCACTCACGCGATGCTCGTTAGGAAGTATGTAAAGATAATAAAATACACATCAGTGTGTACAAACAAGCCCACATCCATTGTGTTTTTATCACGTCTCCTATATCAAAGTGCGGGGGAACATTGTTGAGAAGGACGACGAATACCGGCTTGAAGCTTTCGAAATTGAATCGGCTCATCGACTCATATGATAGACGATATTCAATATAGTATCTATAAGGTTGGTATAGCACATCAGTGTCTGTGATCAACTGTGAATGTAGGATTGCTATATGTTACTGAAATAAGTGGGCCAACGAAATCTAACATAATATAGTACAAATTTACCTTACGATGAATAGCTTTTAGGCCTCCTAAATTAATACTTATTTTAAGTCTGGAAGCTACTCCTATGCATGGAAATTACAAACATTCGTATCCTTTTCAATAACCCAGTTAATTGCAGTGCGACGTCCGTACTCTTCGCACTGCTAATATAAAATCGGCGAGAGAGAGAGAGAGATAGCCGTGAAAGCTTGAATGTAACGATTTAGTGCATTATCATACATTTTCAAGTTTTTTCAAATAAATATATCTGCGTGATAAAATGTAACCTTATCAGTCCTTAGTTAATTTAATGCTCTATTTTTTTTATATAAGCTTCGACATTATTTCATAACTGCGTCTTAGTTTAGAAAGGGTTTTAAATAGCGATTTGGTGCATTTTAGAACCATGTTTTATTTCTGCATTTATACGCCCGAGATGCTTAAGCTTTGTCTGGTTTTGAGAAATCCTACAACTGTATTACAGGAAAATCAGTCCCTTATGAGTTAACCTCGACTTTATAAGTAGCAAAGTAATTTCTTACCCAGTGAATAAAATATTAACAGATTCTAAAGTCTAGGTAACTTACTCTTATTTGCAAGAGAACGTATAAAAGTTTTACTGCACATTTTGTGGCGCTATTAGAAAACAATGAAACCCACTTGAAATCGATGCCATCACCGGTGTAGGGAAGTGACGTCACATACACATATTGTGGCGTAGACGTACATTTGACTCTCATATCGACACGAGAAGCGCGCTCTACCAATAATAATGTGATCTACAGAATAGAAATACTTCAACTAAAAGCGCAGGCTTTTGCACAAACACGAAAGGTGACTTTCGAGAAAAGGGAGTTATGAGTGAAAAGCTCTACGCCTTATTATATTTATTACCTCAAAATATTTTAGCATACATTTAATAATGTTGTAATGCTAAGTCAAAATATGTAATGTATAGGCATGTACATGTATGCACATCTACATGAAAATGTAAATAAGAATTTCGGTTATCTAAGTCAGAACAAGGTGGCTAATGTATTCCCCCTAGCAAAGAACTATTCCCGGGGTCAATGCCCGGCGAAGGTGTTGTTTTTGTTCGATTTAAATTTATTTGGTAATGTTATATCATGAGATACTTCTTTGTTATCCAAATTACTAGTATTCCTCCTATTAACCTCTCCAGCTAAGCTGAATTGCTTGTGTTAAAGGTGGAATCACATCAGTAGTAGAATGACTAGGATAGAAACTCGGAACTTTTAACCACTAAGCTACCGATGCTTCTTTGTGTTTATATAACTGAGGTGGCCGACAATCACACGGTCCACCTGATGGAAAGTGGTTACCGTGGCCTATGGGCGTGTGCAACACTAGGGGAGTCACACTCGTGCTGCCGAACCTGTAAACACAGACAGTTTCTGTGCCGTCAGTGTAGAAGACAAAGCAGGAATAGCCCTTGGTCTTCTCACTGACAGTACACCGCCGGGAACACAAAACGAGGTTATTATGGCCGCGGTATTCTGTGGGGCGGAGGTACTTCCCCAGTCGGACTGCTCATTTGGAAGGAAATACCGTCATGTCCTACCTCCTTATATTCTTTTCATTACTTCTAAATAAAATAACTAGCACAGAGTTTTACAATTTTTTATTGAAAAAAATAGGTTAGAATGTGTTTTGGATAGCCGAGACGTGCAATTGTCTTTTTTCATAGGCTCAGCTAATTGTATTGCAAACTTGATACTTTTAAATTTTACTGCTAGCAATTTACAGGCGTTATTGCAGGCATTGCGAATATTGAAAACAAACACGGTTATGAAATAAAAACATCTACATTTGACATACTGTTTTCTGGGCATGTTTTTTTTTCTGAACAGAAACATCCTTCAATAGTTTACTCGATTCGGCATTGAACCCAACACACCTTAAGCTCAACAGACCATAGAGCATAGCTATTGACTCACCACTACTGCACTAGCGAAACATTTTATAATAAAGAATAGTACAACTACCCCATCTGGAAATATTTCTACAGAAAATATTGTTTCTTTTTTACAACCATTCTTATTAACCATAAAAAAACCTATTTGGTATTGCTTTCAAACTGTTTTGTAACAATTTTGTATGAAAATGTATGTATGCAAATCCGTAACTACACTTATAGATGAGACGATATAGTTTAATATCATGGGTATGGAAGTAATGCAGCGACGTAGGGGGAATGGGTATTTTGAAACCTAATTTTCAAATGATAATTAATTTATCACAAAATTCAATGGAAACCCGCCTAATCCTGCCATGTTTTGACTCAAAACTCACTGTGTAAGGTTTTAACTTGGAAACTAATAACGACCTAACAAAATAAACATTGTTAATCCTACTTCGACTAACTTGCACTGTGTTTAATTGGAAATTCCAGTTTCATAAACAAAGTTTGTTCATTCGAACAGGTAAGTACGAAGTGTCTGAAACGTATCTTTACAATTAAGATAAGAATAGATGAACCTTACTACATCCCTTCTGTTTATACAAAATTATATTAATATTGGAAATAAGTGGTCAAACATTTGCATTATAACTGTAATTTAATAAGAACCTTCTTTGATGCGACTTCAAAATGACAAGAAAAACTTGGCTTAAAAATAAAACCAATTCTTATAGGTTAATAGGAGCTTTTTGGTTACCCAAGCATAACGAATTTTTATACAAACCTATTCTTTCCCTGTATGTATGGAGTTTCCGACAATAATTTCGGGTCACCAAAATTACTTGCTTGCAGTTTGTAGGGGTAAGTAGACTATCAGATGAGGCCCTGGACAGTCGCTCCCACAAATGCCAAAATGAGCGGGCCCCGTGCATCCGAAGTACAAACTTTGGATGCAACCAAAGCTAACGCTGTGTTATAAAAATAATTATTTTTTATATAGATACATATTCCAATACCGACGGTATAAACGATGAAATAAAAGAATTATAGACTCAACTCAAATCGATTAATGGAATTTAATGTAAGAGGCTTCTTATTTTAATTGATTTCAGTTTACAATGTAACGTTTATCCCTATGTAGACTTCATTTTCATTTCCGATTACTGAGGATAATCTTATTGGAACAAGATTTAATTTCTACGCCATTCTACGTAGACAATGATCAAATATTGTAATTGATTCTAAGAACTTGTAAATAACTTCACCTAAGAACTAGATAGTCTGACTTTGTTATAAACCTTCGTAAGTAATTTATGCATTTATGCTTCCTTGATTGAACAAAAATTGATGTAGTGAAGAAAATCTCAATTGATCAAACTTAAAATCATCGAGTTATAAAAGGAAAAGATTTAAAACTCCATTTGAATAATAATCACCAGCAAAATACCAAAATAAATAAATGTCTTGCTAATCTTCCGGTGGAAGTGGAAGTTTATCGAGAAATCTCGTGATTTTTTTCCGTGTTAATATCAATAGAAATACCAGGTGAACTCATTTCGTATGAATTCGTCGTAAATTTTACGAGCTCTTTGATCTTTCACCTCAAATCGTAAAGGACACGTCAGTAACAATTTCACCGCTTCTGTATTCTAATATTTTTTTTTAGCAAGGGTTGAAATCCTTTGAACTTTTGAAAACATACACTAGGTTTAAATTTTAATAAGATCCTCAGGACACTGTGTAAAGGGTTATAAAATCATAGCGTTGTATAAAAAAAACCCTGATGTAAAACGTGTATCAAATTCGTAAAAAAGCATTATCAGATAGTAAATTTCTCCTGCGTGTGATATTCCCGAATGTGAAGAATGTCAAAGGCAAAGCCCTCATTTGCACGGCATATATTATCTCTGGTGACCCAATAAGATATCTATCTAATGAGCTGTCTGCTAATGGCTTTCAACAATTATCATGCTTAAGCAAGACATAATTACTTGCTTTTTTCTTGAAACATAAAAATCATAGGTCGTGCGTAATCCATATAATGCATTCAAAAAAATATAGAGAAAGCAAATCTTTTTTTTTTTCGCCTATAATGGCAGGCGAGGATCCCGAAAACGATTGCTAAATTGAAGGTTACTGTTTGATGCTGCAGCCACTTATATATCTCAACATATAATTACACTACTCGATATCTAAACTATTAAAGAAAGATATTGTGTGAGAAAAGGAGAGTGGAGAAATTGGAAGAAACGTTCAGTCAACAAAGAATATTTGTAAGTATACACTTTTTCATATAAAGTCGTTTGAAGAGGCATATACTTATACCGTTTGTCGATTGGGCACCTATTTTAAGTAAAACACTCGGCTGTGTCCACGATACAGCCACATCTTACACTAAACAATTTATCTACTTAAAAGGTCGTTACATATGAAATTGCCGTTTTATTGAAGAAATTGGAGGAAACTCAACTTGCAGTACTAACATTTTTGACAAATGACAAATCCATATTTTATGATTCTTTTTGTGTTTGAATGAGACAACATTAAGCTAACAGCAACTATTATTACATTTTTGAAAAGTGACAGTTGTAAAAAAGTAATACGAAATTTATCATCAAAATGGATAGCATTTAGGATGTACTGTTTTTGAAGATCGAATTTAATTTATTAAGCGGCCAATAAAAACAAAATGTAATACAGAGTTATAAAATCTTAATATAAATCAACTTTCAAACAAAGTATAAATAATGGAAATAGCTATTAAATTACAGGAATAACGAACTCATGATTCTGTAAGAAAATTTCGGCAATTTCATATGTAAAGACCTAATATTTGCCAAAACACAAAAATTATAGTACGAAGAGATATTTGCACAGACCTCCACACAAACCTCAGTAGTTTATAGTTTGCTATGATTGTTATCTCATTGTATTATATTGTTGTAAAATAAATAAAATTTTAAAAAAATATGCAACGTCTGCTCGAATAGGTATCACACGAAAGTTACTCTGATGAACCTTTTTGGACTCAAAAGTTTATGGTTCGTCATAAAAAGTGGATAATATACCTATTTTATTTCACTACGATAGTGCAAAGTAGAGATATATATCACAATAAATATCATACGTGGAGTCGAGCACTAAAACTAATTCGAATGTTGTTGTGATCATAAGAAAAAATTTCTATAAAATGATATACGTCATACCAATTAGTTGTTGCATTGATTTTAAGGAATATACACGGTTGAAAATATATTTGTCTGAAATACAATTATAATATGTACTGTAAGAAAATATTAATCAAACTAAAAGCGCAAACACGAGTGCTTTTACAAATATCGACTGCATTGCCCAGATTCTGTTCGACAATACATTTATTGAAACAGTAATCCTCTCTAAAAGCTATGATTTGATAGCAGTTAACATAAACTCCCTTGTGACCCGCACCTGGTTGTGTTTCCTCGTAAAGTACTGAGTAGATAATAGCCTGGTAATGTATGTATTAACTGTTTATCATACACATAGTACTCCCAAAAGAACTTTATGTCAGGAAATTTTAGAGAAATCACATACCTATTTAGATTAGAGTTCTTTCATCACACTTTTTTAGCTTTCTAAATACTGTTTGTCTTACAATATCTAATGTACATATATATTTATGATAAGAAATGGCGTGGTCAAAACAAATGTATACAGCTTCTTCAATGCATCCAAAGGAGCGATATCGCTGGACTTGTCCACTGATGGATCATAGAGAACTTTTTTTTCCACTGAATTAATAGCTTCTGGCAAATATAAAGGCGAGTAATATTATTTCTAGGTGGTCTACATGATGCACCATAACATTTCTGATTAAATTCATAATGGTTTTGATATGGTGCGATAATGGTTTTAAAGAATTACTTCAAGAAATAAATGAAAGGTTACAAAATTTTTATCTTTCTTTTCTAACTATAGCCTTCGTATTGAGGCAAATTCGATCACAGACCCCATTCAAAGAAGCGCGTTTAGTCACGCGTGGCAGATTGACAACTGATGAAAATACCCAGCTAAGTAATAAGGGATCAGCAAATCTTGGTATTCCAATAACAAAAACATTATTTTCTTTCGCTAAATATTCGAATTCTGAATACCTAAGATAAATGCGGCCGACGAGTACCTATCATACAAATATTTCATGTGTAATATAATTACTGTTAATTTATAATTATAATATTGTAAAGTTAGGCTAGTTATAATTACAAAAAACCAGTAAATTCAAGGAGAGGTGTAGACATCGGACGCGATTAGGTACACCGGCAACATGTGATTATTCTATAGTTGACCTTTACAATCTACTTACTTACTACCAAAAATTCCCTCTGAAAAATAAATCTTGGACTGTGTAGATAGAGCTAAGGCATTCTTCGATGATTTTGTTCTTAATCCGTTTCTTTTAACTAATGTCTCCAACAAGTAAATCCAAAAAAAAAGTCCAAAAAAAAAAATCCAAAATAAAAACATTTGAAGTTTTAAGTGAAAATATTTCTGTTGCTAAAGACTGCGTCAAACGAAAAAGTAACCAACAAAGTTTGAAATGGTAAATAATGTTGCAAAATTGTGTCCTTTGCTGTCGACTCGAACTGAAAATAGTTTTTATGGATGCTATTTTCAAAATGAACTTAGCCGTTGGCAAAAAATGTTATTGGACATTAACTGCATGATGAAAGCATTTTATAAAGACTGTTCTTCTTATAAGGTATACTGCACTGATAAACATGGCATAATATGATTTGTTTAAGGTATTAACCAATCATATCATTTGAAACCCGTACTTCTAAGCCCGGGTCCGCTAATTCCTTTTCTTTATATAATAACGGCCTGCATATAAGTGACTGCCGCTTAATCGCCCAAATAGAGTCCGGCTAGACTTGAGGCTCATCCGTCAAATAACAAGTGTACCGGCTTAATAGACATGGTCCTTAAGATCATGATAGAGCTTCAAACACCCATATTCTTTCTATATTACACTTCGCTTGAAAACCTTTTGCTTACTGTGTTTATTGTATACAAAATTGTACGTAGTTACATTTTAGCTCGATAACTTCTTTAAAAAAATTAAATAGATCATAAAGCCTGATTTTCGAATATCCTGAACCCAAAATATATATATCACTAAATGAAACACTGTTTAACGGATCCAAATAAAAGCTCTCGGCTGCTAAAAGTAGCGTGACCGAAAATACCTCAAATCAATATTGAATATGGAGTCGAGGCCCGCTAAGTTATTTAAAATGCAGTTGACACGTCATTCAAGTGAAAATGCAATATTCGCCTTGTCCATGCGGAGCACGTTAAATTCAATAGGTACCGTTTTTGTCGGCAATATTCAGGATACTGATTTCGGCTGTTTCAACTTTCAATGATTCTGAACGTAAAATTTATTCAATGTTTTGGTATTTATTTCTCTTTCAAATATTACTCAGATTTTTTCGTATATAATATCAGAAAATTTAAATAATTATAGTCTAAGATTCCGTTTTATTACAAAATAGTAGGTATCTATTCGTGAACATAATTGGGAAGGTTTATTTGAATAACCACTACAGGCCTCAATCGCTGCAGGAAGATGTAAGTGATGTTGGATTTCGTACATTTCTAAACACAAGTCTAATGAATAAAGAAACTACTAAACAGATAGGTATATCTTTTAAGCAGAGTTTTTATACATAGAGTAGCTTTTGTTAAACTCTTTAAATAGAGGGAGGCTAAATTGTTAGACGACAGCCTGATAAGTTTTACTTTTTAAGTTTTCATATAGTATCGGGTTTTAACCACCTGGCCTTCAGGGATTTTTTGTGATTGTTTTTTCTTATTATAATTTATTACTTTTGGTATTTATTTTCTCTTTTTGTAATTTATTACTTTTTATGATAATTTTTTCTTTTTGTAATTTATTATTTTTTGTGATTATTTTTTCTTTTTATAATTTATTAATTTCTTCTGACAGAAAATTAGCAGAAAATAAGTGATAGGTTCTATGATTAGCGCTATATTATAGGTATGGTATGTTCTTTTTTATCTTTTTCTATGTATATGACGAAGAAAGAAAAAAAGAAAATATTTTCACTTCTGCCGGCACTCCCAGAGTGCAACCCGTCTTTTTTTATTTATTAACGTACTCTTTACTAATGAACTATGATACAAAAATAGAGGAAATATTTTGACAACCTCTATGACGTGGTGATAGATTGTCGACTGCTACGTTGAAAGTTACTGATTCGATTACTATTCAGTGCAATGTCAGTAGATTTCATGAATATTATGATCTATGTATAATATGTATGGGTTTACAATCGAAAATACTATCTATACAAGTGTCATAATATTAGGTAGATATATTTAGTCACATACCATGAACCCTTGTGAAGTTAATTCCAGAATATTTGTATCATCTACAATTATATTAATAACCTTTTTT
Source organism: Eilema caniola (assembly GCA_949126895.1). NCBI lineage: Eukaryota > Metazoa > Arthropoda > Insecta > Lepidoptera > Erebidae > Eilema > Eilema caniola. Next base: position 12,582,097 of record OX421471.1, on the reverse strand, counting down.
TTAAACTGTTCTTTTTTTATTGAATAAACGTTAAAAAGGAGTAATATCTTTTTACCCCTTATAAACAGGAAAAAATATTTGTCAACATTTGGATAGATCACAACCGACAAAAATACTAAACATTTTGATCCTAAATTTAATTCAAACTCATATAGAATAGAAGTGAATAAAATTTCATACTTAATTATCTCACGACACGAGTGACAGTAAACAACACAAAAAGGCGATTATACGATTAAAGCGATGTCACTGTGAGAGGGTGTGTACTGACAAATGATGCCCGCATTAAAAGTTCAACACTTTTTACATATGAATATTATATATACGCAAAACATTCTATGACATGCTACTGAATGTATGGTATTCTATTTATTATGAGCATCTGTCCTCGGCCTCTGTTATGATAAGTAACTGCACAATTATTACAGTGACCAGTAAATTCTATTTGAAACTAGTAATACAAAGTAATACAGAAAGGACTGCGATGCTGTTCATGCCAAAATTTCAAACAATTTGAAAGAAATCAAAATTAAGTTTCCAGTTTTGTGATGTTTTTTTTTGTTTATAAATTTAGAGTACATTCTCAAAAGCGATATCATCTTCGATATCGCCTTTGGGTTGTAGAGGTCAGATGGCAGTAGTTTCACGGAAAATATCGAAGTTCAACCAAATACGCAGTTAGACTGCTGAAGCGGACCCCGAACTCCAAGTTAAACGCTGCTAATGCGACTGGGATAAACACTAGGATGAAGAGAATACATGAAACCAAAACAATATAATACAATATTATATTACAAACTATAGATACGTTATCTGCACTCTAAAATTTCAACGTCGTCCTCAAACGGGATCGCGCCACTTTTGAAAGCCGCCATGTTCCTGCGTGGCGTGTCTATAATAATAAAACGTCATTGAAATAAACATCTGAAATCCTCATGAAAAAAATAGTTATGTGTCTGGATTTACATTATTCGTTAAAGAATGTATGTAATATCTCATTTAAAAAAACCTATTAAAAGCATTGAATTTATTTGTAAATTGATTGTAATCAGTTTCTACCATTGTCATTTAGTTTCAAGTAAGTATACTGATTTAGCTCTTTCAAAGCTTGCCTTACTTTGAAATATCTGAGATAATGATGCCAATTTTAATATAATAACAATACACAATTCAAAATGTACCACACCATGTATATTTCGAATGTCATTCATCATTTTGGTAATGTAACTCAGTATTACCTACTGAATCATCACTTATTTCATTAATTTACGGTTTAACTCATCTGTTATCATAGGTACGTCAAAGGTGATGTTGTTTAAATTTGGTAGGTACAGTCGGCGCCGAGTGAAGGAGGTAAGTATACATACAACCTTTTCATAGAAATTTATATGAAAATAGGTGTCGTACCTATGTATGCTTATCTCTTTGGCCGACTGTACGTTAAACCATGATTAAATACAGTACTTTTGTTAGTGACACAATCTCTATAGAAGCCCTTTTCATTTTACAGAGGGTAAGTAAACTCAATGTTGGTACACAACAAATCTATATTGAGTTTAATTACCCTCTGTAAAATGAAAAGTGCTTCTACAGAGAATCGTATTTTCACGAGTTCGTTCTGTCACAAACTCGTGAAAAATACGAATAACAAATTTAAAAAACGTAGCTTCCTTTGTTACATTATACTATAACTTTCAAATTATTTGATCGAATGCCCGTTGTTTGGCCGTGATTGCCCGACATTTGTACACGTCACCAGTCAAATACATTGTATTGTACCTGCAGTCCGAACCAACCCGATACGCATTCACAAAATTTAGCGGGTTTAGAATCCCGTATTCGCAATATTCCTAACCTTATACATAGGTGTATGTGTTGCTATCAGCATGTAGAATGAGTTTTGATACAAGTGGCCAACTCGAATAGTTGAATGGATACATAATAGATTAATGAATGGAATATGCCATCTTTATCCCGGGATTCCCGTGAGTTGCGAAAAAGCGTTAACAGAAGTTAACGATATAGTTCGGAGAATAGATAAGCTGATTCTACCGAATGAACGATGGCAGTTGCTACTAACGAGTGCTGTAGTGGAGATTGAAGGACACTCCCCCGCCAAATGGTTTGACGAACTGAAGAAAGTAACTAGAATATATTGGATTGGATGTTTTGGTGCATATTGGAAGAGGTCTAAGTTCTGTGGACTATGAACGGCTAATTTTGTTGGATTGATTTTGTCACAAAAACGTCATTGACCTATCATGTCCGCAGACTAAGGCCTTGAAGCAAATCATCCGCTAGCGAAAATGGCCTTAAAATAAATCGAATATTAAATCTTGTGACAAAAAGTGTAATATATTCGTAAGACGATGTAACATATTTAATAACAAAATATTAGTAACTCAACCTTGGAAAAATATAAAGTGAACAATATTTTCATACCAAGCGTAGGTATATCTGTCGTGTGTTAAATCAAATCTCTATCTCATACAACCGATGGTAATGGCATGTTTTCCTCTATGGAGGTGGATTCTCGTCAACAAACGGATGCGGATGCCAGCGGTTGCCTGTCGTCCTCTGAGCTTTACAAATGATAGCTTTGCTGTCTGTACTCCTTTGCACATAGGTGGCCTATCCTTCACAGTGTACAAATCCGGCAAAATGTTGTTACGGTGTTTTATTTTTCCCCTGTGATAAACGACACGTACTTAAATTTGTTAGTTTTTACATGAACGCCACATAACAAAGAAAAAAACCATATTACAATATAATTTACATTTCACATGATATTTTCGTACGTATTTGACGTATATTTCCCGATGAGGTAGGCAGAGATTATGTTTCCACTTATTAGAAGAAGTGAAACTTCTATGCCTGGATCTGATATGTTTTATTTTCAAAATAAGTTTCACTTCTTCTACTTTCATTTTTTTTTCATACATGTTTACGGTTACAGGTAACCTGGTCTTTCTTTAAAATGAAATAATGAGAATAAATAAGGAAATAACCTAATATGTAGTGTAGAGCTTATAGGTTTAGAGCGTGCAGTCTTTAGAGCTTGGCTTTATACGAGATCTGATAACTTTTTCACAGGGTAAGCTACGTAAACTCATCTTGACATTTTTGCATAAAAATGTTTTTGGTGGGATTGCATTTATTTTAGTAAGTTGGTTAAAAATTATGACGTTCATATTTTTTATTTAAAAAAATTATTTAATTTCGACTTATGTAGCACAAACTGTAGTGCAAGTCTCATATACAAACTTTCACCGTAGTCGGCACTATTATCTAATCTGTGGTTCCAGCTCCTATTCCCAGGGGATAGGTAAGGTTAGGTGTTTTAATTTTTTTATTGTCTTTGTAGTAACTATTAGCTTACATACCAAATTTCAGCTTTCTAGGCTTTCAGGAAATACCCTAACAATTTTGATGATCAGTGAGTGATGAAGCAGTAACCAAATTAAGGGTTTTGAGACATTAATAAAATCTAAAGTATAAATAGCTACGACATTCAAACTTTGTATGTTTAATGATTGTACCGATGGCATTCTATCTTGAAAATTTTAACTATTTAGCATCCTCCAAAGCAAAGTTATGAGAGTGGCGGGGGCACTGTCGTTCCCCCAGATACCTACTCGACGCACATTTCTTTTTCATTTAAAGTACCCGCAAAAGAAACTGCGCAATGAAGCTGACCAAACTGAGGTATTCATATAACATTTTCATGAGGAGCGCTATTCCGATTATGCGTAGGTACATTTGATCAAATTACAATAAATAAATACATTCCAATTACGCTGGTGAACATAACTTGAAGTTATTTCTTCTTGTTAACGTACTTACGAAAAAAGAAATCTATGAAGAAAAAGTAGAAAAACGGACTCCGGGCTTCGAGGTGAAAGCCTCGGTAGCAACCGGGGTCATCGGTACGATGATGTTGATGATAACCTCTTTCCACTGCTACACAAATCACTATCTCGTGTAGCCTTAGAGCGTTTTCATACTCATCCGATGTGTCAGACGCCGATGGTCGACCTCCGATAGCCGCCATCATGTGCTGTTTTCACATATATCCGATAAAATCGGCCCGATACGGCCATTTGCTGGAAAGCACAGACTAGTTAGGGATGCTAGGGATGAAAACAAAAAAGAAAAAGCAATGCAAGCAATTTTCGACCTTATTGGCATAACATAGTTTCGGGGCTTTTTCTTATATTCGTGATCAGCGTCATCAATTAACGTGTAAAGACACATAACTATGAAAATTTCATTAAGGTTGAAAATTGCTTGCAGTCGCTGTTTTAGTTTCTCTGTGATCCGATATCGGGGCAATACAGTGGTGTTGGCTCCGATAACCGATATCGGGTCGGACAATGTTAAAGAGATACATATCTCATACATTTGGCTGCCTCCGATATCGGATGAGTGTGAAAACGCTCTTAGTCTAAATGACAGTTATAATTAATATATAAGAAAACTACTTAGTAAACTCATTTATTAGGGATATTATAACGTCTTCAATTTATCACACTACCAAATGTTACAAAAACGGATAATATTCTCAAGAGATACAAAAACGAGAACTAAAGTGTCATTATAAAAGGAACATGTTTTAACGCTGATGATATAATTAACAAGCTTACTGCCACACAGATGGTAAGTGCAATGGACTCTGTTTGTAAAACCTGAGGGATCACTGCAGAGGGGAAAGGCGAGCTAAGAGTGTAGAATAGGAAAAAAGAGCGTCCCTTCTATCCTTTTTACTAGGTACTTCTTCTTGTTATTTAATATAAATATTTGTTCACTGGAAATCATGATAATGAGACAGGTTAGGTTAATACAGTTAATTGTTCTTTTTTGAAATTTTGTAATAGAATGAATTTCATATTTATATTATCTAAATTGCCAATCACAACTGAGTGGTGAAAAGTCTCAGAAAATGATGATTATAATGAATCATGCAAAATTAAAATAATAGAGGATTTTGCATGTCAACGTACAGTACCAAACCAAATGAATATTTCAAAGTTTCAATACATAAATAGACTACGAAGTGTCATTCAATATTAAACTAAGCACCTTGAAGCATGAGACATTGAAACTGGTAGCAGCCAAGTACATCGGACATAACATGACATAATCTTAAGTTGCTGTTCGCAAGGCTTACGCTCGGCCCAACGTCTATCGTGTGAACCTGTTATGGGAGTGCTAGCTAAGAACTGTCCGGTTGTTGACACTATAACACACCTACGTAAGTCGCTCTACAGTTATGTACCGACAGTAAAATAAGTCTTTAAGTACTTCACGTGACCTAAACTCATGGCTTTTCTTTATAAATAGTTGGGGTAAGGAATACGGAAATGATTTTACAGTTTCGCTAGGTTTATTTTATTTAATTCCTTAAGTATATTGAGTGACAAGATTGAAATCTTTACTTCATATTTACTTTTTAATTGCGATGGCTTTATACCATATGTGCCAAACTCTTCTTTTTAAATGAGTTTTGTTCCGTTCGAAAACTGTATAAAATAATAACCGTACACGTCAAAGATTCATCCGAAAGCATTCAGAAGGCAGCATTCAGTGAAGTTAGTAGAGTGCCGGCGAACTTATTATAATGCCATCACCATATTCTTGACATAAATGTAGCAAGTATAACCTATCGCTTATAAATTGTAAAACAAACTGCAGGTTAACGTCAAACCTAATGATAAAGTCTTTAGAAGTACGTTTTATATGCACTTTAACCAAGGAAGAAGGTACTTAGACGTCTATCGATATAAAAATGCGTTTTATGATGTGAACGTAATAAAATCGATTTTACAACTCGCTTTGAACTAAGATCGAATGAAAATTCTTATTTGATATTCTTTTGAACCCTCCATTAGCGATATGGTTTCATTAATAAGAGTGCTATTCAAGATTGCTCCGCTTTGTTCACTTAGATCTGATATGATTATATTTACTTTGACTAATCTAGATATTTTATCGCTAAAGGTATAGATGTATTGAAAAATTTAAGAGATATAGTTTAACCTGGTATTCTATTCTGGGGGGAATCCTCTGGTTATTAGAGATAGAGTAGAGTTTCTAACAGAAGCTGGTGAAATGTAGTTCTACACCTTAATATAGGGAAGCAAGCCACTGACCTTGATACACGGTAAGCTTACCTATCCAGTTCATTCATAAACCTTTTTTATTATTCGTATACCCGAAATCTCCAGCAGTAGTGTAGTAGTGATAAATAACTATGATAATAGAAATTTCAAACAGAACTTAAGCATACCCTTACTTATAGGTATGAGTAGAAAGTACAATGCGTGTATTGCCACTGAGATCAATTTTCACTAGACGACCTTGGGAGAGAAATTAGGCAAGATTACAAAATATTAGTAGTTGACGGAGTACTAAATAATTTACAGATGACGATAACGTACCAGCTGGAATATTTGCCATTCAACTTATTATATGATCGTCAGTTTTACTGCATTTCACAGTAGAAAGCCATCATAAACGCATGCAAGTTCATTGAAAATAACTACTTGAAATCTTCGTCGTATAATATTAGATATCACTCCTACTTTAGACGGGTATCTACTAGGAAATTTTCAAACAACTATACGACCTACAACTCATCCTCCTAAAGTTACCCTCTTTATAAACAAATTAAAGTATGCTTGCTTTTGCTAAAGTGTGATTAGTCCTTTGTTTAATTTGATACGGTATGTCAAGCGCAGAAAATATCTTACTTAACTTTTATTATAATTTTTTGGAAGGGATTGCACTTTGTCTTGTTATTTATTTAATTTTATGATCAAAAACAGTTCGTTCATAACATGTGGATTTGTCGGTGGGGAGAACATTAAACTGTTTTAGTAAATATCGTTTTATTTTATAACAATGAAAATCAAGTTTCTATTTCAAAACTTGTAATTTATTTTATTACGTACACATATTGATAATACTCTTGTACTTTTCCACGATATTTATTATGGAACCTGACGGGTTCACATTCAGATGACTGAAACTCCATTATGCATGAAGCCCGCTGGTGGTAAATTCCTCTACTATTTTTGGCACTGCTTAAGAAGTAGGTATTATGACACCGAATAATAATTACTAGAATGAAATTTATCATTTTAAACAACATTTCTGCTGGCGGTGCAACGCTTTTGCGATATGTTGTTGGTTAGTAAAAACTAATCTAAGCAGAATATTGCGACTTTCGTTTCGCAGTACAGTGTTTCACTACAGCCATTGCATCTTACTGTACTTTCTTACTGTACTTTCATCATTGCCAAGTTTTTTACGTCTCCTGGTACTTATAGGCGTCGTTAATTTTTTTAAACATAAAGGCTGATAGTTGCTCAATAATAAAGAAGGAACCTAGCTGCCAAATAAGTACGTATATGAACTTGATTAAAAGAAAAAACTGAGTATTAGGCAATAATTAGGGCACTTAGAAACACTTCTAGAACCATCCATTTTATGACCCAATATTAGAGCGGATGATGTGAAAGGCGGAGGATCGGGGGTAATGGCGTAGAAGCCTAAGCCCAGTAGTGGACTTCAATGGGCTTTTTGATTGATTGATTTAAGGCCAAATTTTAATAAATTAACAGGAATAGGTTACAGATTTGTATTCTTATTATTAGTAAGATATCCTCTTAGTTATACATTTAACTTGTAAAAATCAACCCTGGTTATCTTTTGTTAATACCAAAAGGTCCAGTCTGGGACAGAAAGATCTTGTTTACAAGGTCAGTAGACAGTAAAAAGAAGAGATAATTATTTTTAAATTTTTTTTTGTTTATTAAGAGCAAATCAAACTGTTTAATTGATTACTATTGTCCGAACTAAAGGTGTGTACTAAATATCAGAACAGACAAAAGGAAGGGGAAAACCATGGCATTAAGATCATTTTGATTACTTCGTGCGTCAAGATCGATCCGATGCTGACTGTACTTAGCAAAGAGCACAACATCAGCAACAAAAATACTTTTAAAAATTAGAAATAGATAAAACAATACACAACACCATACAAAGATATCTGAGAAATCAGCATGTGTCTGCCAACAGACATAAAATAAAAAAATTAAAATAATTGCTTGTTTTGAATTGGCATACACGTTTATTTTTTAATCTACCCACGTAGAATTAAAGAAATCCGTGCTTGATGTTAACCTCTCCAATTTTAGTTTATAAAAAAACCTGACTGATGCTGAAAAGATCGAAACAAGCTTAATAACAGGCGGTATCTATTTATTTTCATCTGGTTTGAGATTTGCAAATGGGTGCCGCCTGCTATAAAGCTTGTTTCTATCTTTTCAGCATCGGTCGTGTTATTTTAATTTTTTTAATTATGTATTTTATTTTATACTTTTTATTTATGACACACCGTTATATTTTTATAATCGTCTTCTAATTTCTTTCATTTTGATACTATTTGAGTGATTTTTAGCACATACATTTTGGCGCCAAAAAACCAACATATAATAGCTTTTATTCATATTTTATGTACCCCATAACACTTGGGCAATAAATAAATAGACATGAATCATTGAAATCTTTCAGTGGTTCCGAAGATATGAGGTTATAATGAATAAAGCAAATATACATACATAAACAAGATACGCGCGAAAAACACAACTTGATTATTGAATTAAATATAAAGTAAATTTGATGATACACACGAACTAAAAAAAAATAATGTTTATTATTAATTATTATAATAATCTATAAGAATTCGGGTAGAAAGTAATAAAATGACAAGCTTTTCGTTACATACTATCTGATTTACCTACATGCATAGTAGCTGTTATTTATTTATTTATTACTTACGCTTTTTTTAAACATTGACTTTCTTCTTCACTAATATTCCACAGAATATCTAGTCACTGTCACAAAAATTCTCATGTTTGCAAGTCTAACGTGTGTTCTCCGAGTCTCTTGTTCGCGTAATCTTCGGATGTTTATTGCTCACACATTTTTGTTTACAGAGTAAAGAAAGTTGAGTTAGCTTCGAAGCAAATCTTTTTTGAATCTACCAGAAGAAACTTCAATGTTTGTTGTACAAATGATGGCCTATATTTACTTACATTAAATAGGTTATGTTGAAATTAGGTGTCAGTATTTAAGCGTACCTATTTTTAGATAATCTATCTGTCTATACTATAAATTTATACTATTATACATATAATTATAGGCACATTGGAGATATTAAAAAATAAATGTATTATATTAACCGTACCCCACATACCTACGTCAACACTTATCACCTTAACATTGTTCCCAGTCGCATACGATTTATAAATCCGGAGCCTGAGTTCGGCTTACCCCTCCTTCTTTTTTTTTTTGTCTGGCATACACGTTTATTTTTTATGACTGATAGGCTCAAAAAGAACACTATTTTACCTGTTGGTAAGTAACATTCACCCTAGTCTTGAAGATTCCCAATTTATAGCTATCCGAAAACACAGATTCCGGCCAGGCATTCCACTGATCTAAACTCTGATCTAAGCTACCTATTGTAATAACCGAATACCATTTTAACTATAATGTACCGTATTTCGTGCGAATAAATTATCATTCATCATTCATTCATTCATTCATTCATTCATTCATTCATTCATTCATTCATTCATTCATTCATTCATTCATTCTCAACATCGGCGGCAAAACCTACGACAGAGCTTCGTCTGTCAATCAGGAAGTATATCCGGCTTGCAGGTGAGGTCCTAGACTACGGTTAAGAACTCAGTCACTACTGTGAAGATATCTCGTGCTGCCCTCACTTACCTACCCTCCGAGTGCAGTGGACCCGCCTGAAGGTCTACCCAGTTGCAGCCGCTGCCACGCCTGACCACTGCAGTGGCGGTGAGCGGCCAGCCGAGTGCGGGGTGAGTGCCGAGTGTTATATTAGAAGGGTAATCGTATTTTATTTCCTGGTCCCTGAGACCCTTCAAAGTTACAGTCACTATAACTTGGAGCGGAGCTAGGTGAAGGGTACACAAAATTTCCTCACTGTAGTGCCTGAGTGCTTGACCGTAGTCTAGAAGCCTTGTTAAAAGCCTTGAAATGTTGATGTTACCTCAAAAATATGATATAACTGAACAAATAACCTTGAAATAATCCAATCAAAAAATAGTTTTATTTCAATGTTATTCTTTTTCAATAATTTTGCCGAATAGTAGTAGTTAAAAGATATGAGGTAACAGGCCGTTGTATAACCCCAAAATACCGCGTTGGATCGCTTATTACTCCGCTGAGGACAAAATTAAAGTAACATTGTCCTACTCCTGTAAGCTTTGTGAAGGTCATTAATTCAGACAAGTTATTAACTTACTTAAAAGTTAAGGCATAAACTGTAATTATGTATTATATAATGTTTCCAGATAAATTATTTCTGCCATAAACTAATATTAGACAAAGTTAGGCCCCAAACATTTCATAATATGATTGGATTAGTAGCGGAGGGTTAATTATAATACAATTCTCATCGGCTTACCTTTTTAAACCGTAATTAGAATCAGGTTATACAATAAAGACAATGTTAGTTTGAGCCGAGTCAGTTTAGGAGCTTGACTCTATAAAACTTGACAACTTTTTACAGTGCAAGCAAGTGTAACTACTTCTTCTTGGCGTTATTTTACATGAAAATATATTTGGTGGCATATTGTTTTGTAAATCCAGCGTTTGATAACAATGTGTAATAGCAACCTTATATTGCATTTTTTTATCCAAGTAACCAACAAATATATACCTAATACATTGAACTGCAAAAATAATTCACAAATACCACCCTCATGAAAACAGGAAATATAAAGCAACCGCCATTAATCCGCCCGCCCATTCCCACGCTAGAGAAAAACCTATGTCATGAACTTGTAATTTTTCTTCTCAACGGTAAGAGATTGTAGTGAGGACTGTTTCATATAAAAATTGCGGTCACAGCTCGCTATTGAATAACGTATAATTCTTCTATGTAATGGAATATAAAATATGAACCGACAAAGTAGCTTGTGTGACTTTCCCATATAGGTAGGTCGGCCATAATAACTCGTGGGTCCCTACAGTAGTATACGTCTCCATTTTTGCAACCCCGAGCGTATATAATTTAACCTTTAAAGAGCCAAAAAGGGGAAAGTTTTGCGACATATTTATTTTATTTGCAGGTATGAATAACTTTGTTGACGTTTTGAATATATTGTTGTGTTTATTTCGCGTGCAATTTATTTGTAGTTTTGCGGCTGCGTGCCAATGAATATTGATTTGTGCCTTGTTTTATTGGAGATCAATGTGTCGACAATTTTTGCGTATCTATATACTCAAATGTATAATTATATTGATATATACTTACTTACTTATCGCTAATCATTATGCTGAGTGGATTTCATTAATTACTGGGACAGCTATCAACTAAAACTAATCGACGCCAGTACGTTTCGTCAAGTAGGAATATCAGAATTTTAATTAGTAAAATGTCAGAATCTGGTTTAGCTGTATTAATTTTCACTGGTGATTTCCCGTTTTAGGCTATCATTATGATTAGTGATATTGCGGGTATAGATCCTGAAGTAGCTATAGGAATCAGAGTAAGTATAGTTGGAATTCGTCCAATTAAGATATAATTGAGTATTTGACCAATTTTAGAGAACTATCTTAAAACATGTAGAATTTTATTTTATACCTCTTACAATTTATCCTATTCGCGAAAAAACTTATAAATAAATAAAAACGTGTTTTCATTTCGTTAGCTTGAAAATCTAGTATCTATACAAAAAGGAATAGGTCATTTAGAAACCTCCCTGGAAACTATTTCAAATCTTTTTATAGTCTAGTTGTCTTTTTTGTTAATATATAATGCTGCATAACTTTAGATAAAGATACTTACAGGAAGGTATTGCATTCCGATACTCAGTAGAGCAACAGTTATTTGATAGGTATTGCCACCACTTTTCACAATAAGAATAAACGTTATTATTATTTATTAGTAAAAAGACAAAAAAGACAGACAGTCGAGATGGGCCCATTTGGTTTACCCACTCGAAACGCGCAAAATGATGAGTCACATGAACTGTCAACTAAATCGCCTGCGTTTAGATCGCAATGTAAAAATTAATTATTTACAATTCATATTTGATAGAAATAAATTTGTAAAATTAGTTATTATTTATATATAAGCTATCCTATCCAATACATGCCACATTTTATTGTAAAAATTGTCAAAAAATTCAAACTGTAAAATATGGGTAGAAGAATATATGTGCATACAGTCACGCTACCTTCCCAAGAGGATAAGTAGAGACTATATTTGTTCCCACTATTCTGGAATTGACCTTGTATATTAATGGTTATTCAATTATTACGACCATGTACCTAGTCTCTTTAATAAAATAATAACATTTTAAGTTCACTAAATTAAAATATGCACTTTGACAACACACTTCACAGAATTTTCAGTCGTGAAGCTATCTCATAAATGAAATAGAATTAAAAAATGTGCATTGAAATAATTCTTTACAGAGAGGTTTCAAAAATGCAATTAATTCCTTATACCCTTCTGTTTGTGCTTTAGAACACGACGTCTAATAAAATAAATTAAACTATACATTAATGTTGGTTTATTTTATCATACCATGTAGAATTTCCTTTTATAAATTATCTCGTCATGCATAATTATTTACTATACAAAATAGTTTCTACATTTCACATCTGTCAGGCATCCCGTGTCGTTACTTTTTTTTGCCTAATTAATGTATGAGACTTTCTGAACCCAAGCCCATTTTACACACCACCTTTATTTAACAGTTATAATCTCTGAGTACCCATCTATATTTTATGTAACCTACTGCCATGTCTAAAGTATTTATATATAAAAATAGCAGTAGCTATTTATATACTGCTATTTTATTAGTAGACTGGTTATGTGGAACAAAAATTACGTAATATCTACCACTAATGGCCCACCAATGGCCAACCTTTTTGTAACAAATATGGTTGCTCTGATTTTTCGTAATTATGAGTGACTTAAATCAGAAGCAAATGTTACTTCCAATAGAAGTCGTTAAAATTGGGTCATTAATAATAAAACCGTATCAGAAACATAAAATGTTCCTGATAGAACCAATATTACCTTTTATTTTTTGTAATTAAATGGAGGAAACATGATCTTGAAGTTAATATCCGGCTAATATACGCAAATCATATCTAATACGTTCTCTTTTTTCTTAAATGTTACAACTAAGTATTTAATTTTAGACTTTAGAGCTAGATTTATCATCGTGAACCTCATATTATTTCTTAGTTGCGTCTAAAGTTTGCAAGCTCCGTTTATTGTTTTCAGCCCAACTCTGACAGGAAAGACTGCGTCAAAACCCAAGTGTTGTAAAGTAAGTGCACTGACTAGCAGGTAAGCCTAATCCTCCATAATATTAGTAAGGCCCTGTTTAGTAGGTACACGCAGCACGCATTACGTGTATTGATTTGTATCTATATACCCACTAAAATTTGAAGCACTCGGATTATGCTTCGTCTTCTGTCCATATACTGTAAACTGACTATATGCTTGGGAAATTAATTTACCTGACCTAATTCACCTAAGTGCGTTCCACCTGTACCGGTGTTCATAAGTCGCTTTACTATTCATAAATTAATATGCATTTGCGTTTGACTTCGATTAAACACATTCTCAGTATGATTCCTTATGCTGCACCTATTAGATCTAGTAAATTAAAAGGCCTAACTTGCAATGGGAAGAAAGTTTAACACTTTATTCTTGCGCATTTAAAAATTAGTTATTTCAGAGATATGTTTTACCAACGAAAATGTTAAGTCTAGTACGATATAGAAGCGTATTACGTGCATTAGAAGAGGTATTTTAATATTACATACTTGTATTACACCAGGTACACAGCAGTGCTATAATCACCTACTTCTATACGTAAAGTACGGACGAAAGGATTGTGTAAAGAAAGCCAGTTCATTGTATAGATTAACTATTGACTTCCATGTATACCCACTAAAAATCCTATAAAAAATAGAATTTAGAAACAAGAACGGGGTGTATTTTTTTTGGTATTTTGTATTTCATGATTATTATAAACGTGTGACACCATCTATTATTTAAAAATCGTAGTACATCAGGAGGCAAAACTGGCACACGGTCGGGTATCGTAACTCGAACCACAGGGGAGCTAGTAGGGTGAAATACGGTGCGCTGGGCACTAACCCGATTTAATGCCAATATGGAAGAGACATTTTTACCTGCATGTGTGAGCTTACCTGCAATTACATGACATAATAAAAAAAAACGTATTTATTTTATTAAACTGAAAAAATAGGAAATAATGCCAATAACTCCAAATTGTCAAGGAAGTTATCTCTCTTTATTGAAGTGAGTCTTTTTTGTATAGTAATTGTATTTATCTGTATTTTCTCGTTTGAATGTACGTCATATATTTGCCAAATTCAACAGACGCCCAATAGCAAACACAAATAGCCGTTGAGTGGACAAAGTAGGTACATCAAATTTTCTTAAACTATGTAAGGATGTTTTCAATTCTTTTAGTTACTCCCTAAATCAAATATGTAGTAAGTATTTGAATAAAACTTGAAGTATTTACAATGATAATTATCTTTTAAACTGAAATTGAAAAAACGAGATTTTGAACTTTTCACATTTCTAAGGCCTACGCATTGAGCTAGGCCTACGTCTAGTAGTGAGTTACGGTGGGGTAATTGATTAACATTTCTAACCATTCGAAACTAGGTACCTGAATTACCTGCTTCGTGTAAATAAATTATCAAATATACATAATTCATGATATAAAGTGTAGGTAATATTCGCAAGAACTTGTTCTGTAATCTTACCTGTTTGATAAGCATGGCTTACTATGCCAACTTGACCTATATATCCATACAAAGCATTAAGGTTTTAAGTTTTTAGTACTTCAGTTATTTAATTAGGTAATTTCTGTTGATATAGGGTTTTATTTTCTCTTTGTCTATGTATCTTTGTATTTAAGAGACTGATGATGTACATGACACGATGGTAGAAATTTGTGAGGGGAGTCCAACACTAGCCGTTACCAAACTAGTCTTTACCTATGGTAGTCTGCAAAATTAAGCCCCATGTCCCGATGTTTCAAACGATTAGGTTGAAAAAATAGAATAGTTTTATTACTGCATGATTTATTTGAATATAAGTGAGATGATGTATTGAAAATAAAATTATTTAATTTGATTACAATGAATACTCCAATCTCATTGGAGATTATGAATTCGTGCCGTTTGGAGTCGAAACGTTTGGGGCTTGGGGTCCGAGCGTCTGCATTCTCTTCAGAGAGATTGCGAAGCGTATGGTCGACGCTTTTCGTGACTAGAAGGCTGGCCTCTTTTTAGGTCAGAGATTAAAGCATTGAATACAACGTGGCAATACTGCCGTGTTCTGGGAACGCTACCACAAGAGGCATGCGATGCGGATGAATTCCACGACGCATTTTAAACTTTTAACTATAGTTTTAGTACTAGTTTGTTAACTATTGTGTAGGTATTTATAGTAACTTTATTTTATTTAAAATTAGTTAAGATATTGTAATGCTTTTAATGAACATAAAATGAATAAAAAAGTTCTTTCAATAAAATGCCTTTTTTATTTTACACTGAAATTCTGCCCAATAACCCATAATAATCTTAACAGGTGGGAACAAAATATTCTAATCTGTGACAAAGTTGTAACAGATTATATCCTATTGTTTTCATCAATGAAATCCATTTTTTTTTTCATTTCTTTCATCAAACATCTAAGTAGGTATAATAATATGTATTATATAAACTTTACACTAATATAATTAGAAAATGTCTTTTAAATATCTGAAAGTAACAGAGAACAGCTTTTAACAAGTTTGAATAAGTCAAACACAAACTTTTTTAATTAACCTATAAGAACATTGTGACAAACGAGGCCTATAATTGGCATTTTAGTCAAAGCAATGCTTATATAAGTTATTTACGTTTAATTAATGGTTACAAAGGCTAGTCGTTACCCTAATTAGGCACTAAAGTCTCCAACTCACCCCATATCTTATTCCTTCCCGCGCTTACAAAGCAATTACCGCACGTCGTTCAGTAAACGGATGGCCACATTCATATAACTATCTAAATTTTGGAAAAGAGCACATCTTTGTGCAATTATTACATTACAATAAACCCTAAATTAATGTTTCAACATTAGGTCCACATTGTTTTAGCCGGTAATACTAGTAAAATTAACATAGTACGAATCATGTACGAACACCATTAATCGTCGTACGGGAAGCGACAAAAATATACAATTGTCATTTTCGCAAAACACACGCATAATTAGTATAATGTAATTAGTAGATCTCTAAACAACGCAAAAAAATATAAGTCTCTTACTTTTAGAAAACAGATGTTTTAAAAATATCGCAACATAATTAAAAAGTTAGGATAAATTTGAAGTTGGACTCATCTCGTTGTTCAATAATCGCGGTATGTCGAGATTAAAGCTATCTAAGAAAGATCTTTCCAAGAGTACTTAAAAAATAACAGGAGGATTTTAAAAAGCAGACGCAGCAGGCAGGTACTCACCTAGTGCTTGACAGATGCAAATGAGACCGAGCGGCTTGAAGCCGGCCGTTTTTCACTAAGGACGATTTTTGTTTACCACAATCCAAACAATCCTTTATTTACACCTTCAAAATTACTTTTTGCCGGCAGACCACGTGTAAAGTCTTAAATCTAACGGTCCTTACGATGAAACCACTAAGAAAGTTTTACATTGAATACTTAACTACTGAATGAAACTTTACTAACCGTAATCGAAGACCAGGTGATGGAATCGTGGAAGGTATTTCACGATAAAAAGGATATGTTTTGGATAAATGTTGCGATAGACACGTCGCGCTCGATTTAGTACCGGTAGGGTTCGAAGAATCGTACGTCGCGGATAGGAGAGGATCGGACACACGATCGAGGAGAGCGAAACGACGTGAGTGACGCCGGGCCGGTGCGGATTCCTCCCGCCCGCCTAGCGCCGCGCGCTGCCGCGAGCAAAAGGGATGCAGCGAGTGAGCCCCCCAGCTCGCGAATATCGCCACTCGGATCAGCTCGCCAGAGTCTCAAGTGCTCTCCGTGCCTAGCAACGCTCTTTCCTAGAGGGAGGGCTCCAACGAGCTGAAAGTCGAAATGATGTAAATCACGCCGGGCGTCTCACTCCCGTTTGAAACTTAAAGCTGTTGTTTTAAAATAGAATTTGATATCTAGGTCACGAGATGAACACCTGACGTGCGGCGTCATATCGAAAACGTATGCCCCCGTTGGCTAGGTGTAGCAAATACCATAACGAATACTTTGGCTGAACACGCGCCATATTATGCAACGTTACGGCTTGTATTGTGCACTCAGAAATTTTCTCGTCCTTCGGGCGAGCTTTTAGAGAGTTCAGTTGCTTTGTAAGATATGGGCGAAGTTTTGCTTCATATTTTATTTGTAGCAATCGTAGGGGATGTGTATCAAAATAATAATGTTGTTAAAGTTAGTTTGTTGTATATTATTGCTTTAATTTGTGAAATATTTTCGTCCTAGCCACTTCGCATGCAAATAGATCCATTACGTTTGGTATAAGATACGCAATAAATTGCCGAGAAAGGTGTAAGTACATCAGAAGCCTATTCCCGTTGATTTGTTGTCCAACAGTTCCGAGAACTCATAATGCAACAAACAGAGAACAACAATCCATCAATCAATTATGAATGCTTTCCCTTCATAAGCTTCTAATACCTCGATTGTTCGTTACTTACTCAAAAGTTCTAACGATTGATGTACCTATTATTTGAGGTTGAACTTTCTGTTGGAAACATTATTAAATATTTTTAATACAACAAACTTCAATAAATTATGGTTGTACTGATATTTTACCATATCCTTAGAATGTTTTTAAATTATCCGATCCGATATCGGATATCGGACCCGACACCGCTGTGTTGCTATCGGCGTCCGACACTGATATCGGATCGCATTATGCGGAAACTTTCTAATGTATAAATAATTTCAAACATGAAATTGCGTTCCACACATCGAAATAGCTAAAGAGTGCTCTCGAAGCATTCTACAGACAACAAATCTGTTGTATTAAAATAAATCATACCTAAATCATAAATCACTAACAAGCTTTATATATAAACGTAGGAATATTTAAAGTCTCGGAAATACTCAGACGAATGCAAAAATAACAATCAAACCTCCATTATTAAATTCTTCCGCAGAGCAGTAGCGGTTATACAGGTTGTGAATCTTCTGAATTTTGGACAGATACCTATCATATTGTATTCCAATGTTTATGTGTGTGGTTCAAAAGTAATTAATTTTATAAGTTGTTCATTGTATTTTTACCTGAGATTTATATAGAGGCCAATTTCAGACTGAACGTGTGAGATGGTGCAAGGTATTTTAACCAAGTAGCTTTAGTGTCTGACTAAAGCTACTTATCAATAAACCGTAGTTACAATTTATTTAAATTATGTTTTACTCTGTGAATTCTTAAACACTCCATTAGCTTGCTGCTACGAGTACATCACTTACTTACTTAATATATTAGATCTTAACAATTTTACACTTAAAATCAAAATAACAGATTGACTTTTGCTTCTGCTGACTTTATCTCGCTATTATGCATACATACACACACACACACACACACACACACACACACACACACACACACACACATACACACCTACACACTCACACACTTTTTACGATCAATCGATGAGACACATAGTCAACTTACTGTAACACAAACTAATCACCATACGGCCGATCACTGTTTCCAATATACAGGCTTTAGCCTAGTTTAGGTAACAGGGTCTATAATTTTATGTACCTACTATATCCTTGATTGTTAAATAACTGCAATTGTGATCACATTGTATATCTTTTGTCTCTTTTTTTTCTTCTGCATGCATGCAAAAATGTTATAAAAGTGCCATGCAGTTGTTATGAAAGATCTTCAATGTACCTAATTGTACCAATAGCGTAAATAAATAAAAATAAAAAAAACACTGTGAGACACGTAACGAAAATAATTAAAATATTCCTGAACAGGGCCGGGTAATTCAGTTGGGAGTGCAATTGTCCCAAAAACGAACATCGCTAACTTAAACTCAAGTGCCAAATACTGGGTCTTTCTATTTTACAATAACTTCCATCCTTAAAATTATTCAAATCCGAAATTCCACCTGAAAACACTATCAATGCGAAAGTATTCATGCATGAAAACATGGAGTTGGTACGCATTTTTATTATGTTATTTTTCTTGATGCGAAACATGTTTTGTGCTATTCGCATGATGTAAACGTTTTAAAGAGAAATATTTAAGCGTGCATCGGCCGGAAGTTGCCGGCGGAACGAGCTGAGTGTAAACATGCTGCGAGCCACGCCGAAACATTTTCAACCTTTTTTTAATTCTATTTCAATGGCAGCCAATATTTATTCTGCACGCCATAATGCGAACTCTTGTTATTAATTACTAAATAGCTGATTTTCTTTTTATATTATTTATGTAACAGCAGATATTGTCATAGAATAATGTTTGTTTTTACTTAACAAGGGTTACTTTTTAATGTCGGAAGTGTTAATGTCTTTTTAATGTCAGACTCTAAATTACTTAGCTATACTTATATTAGTTTAAGAACTTAGTTATTAAGGTTAATTAAAAACTCAACTATTTACAAAAATATATACTTGGATATAGTTCATTGCTTTAAGAAGTTAGTTACTAAGGTTAAATAAAAAGGTTTATTATTTTTTACTTTCCAGTTATTTAGGCGGTTAAATTTTTTGTTATAAAGTTTTTATTACGAATTTATTTTCTGGCAAAGCTGGAACCCGAGCCGCTATAAGTATATTAGAAATCAAATTACACGTACTATCAAAATGAAATTACAAAAAAATATAAATTTAATTACAGTTACTAATTGCAATTTAATTTTAAAATACAAATTGTATTAGGTATACCTCTCTATTTTTCGAAATCATCTGTAAAATGAAAGCCTCTCTTTCAACATTATACTGGAAGCTTAACACCGATGGGATGCGTGACTCTGCATGACGCTTCCCAATATGTCTCGTATAGATAATATGCTTCAAATCGATCTCGACATCGCTTGACACCCCTTTTGATGGATGGATTGCCGTTTTATTTACCCAATTGCCTGTTTATAGATACATACATTTTCGTGCTTCCCACCGTACATGATATCCTCTAGGGTATGATCTTTGTTGCATGTCAATAACGATATAGATCTAAAAGATCACGATAAAAATAAATTGGGTATGTAAATGATGAATGATGTGAAACGTTAAACGGATTTTCACTAGTAAAATCCAAACTCAATCTAGTCTTAAACTGTACTTTTAACTAACCTAATACTCATGATCCTTGGTACACTGTAGTACCATATCAAATGCGACCGCATATGTCCCAATAGCACACTACTTGTATACGAGTGTGCATATAGCGCAAAATCGTATTTCAAACCACAAATTACGTTGTAATACTAGCGCGGCAATAGGCAGCTAGATATTCTACCATGAAACTCAATAACCAAACAGCCATGACTAACTGAGGGTAATAATAATAATGTACTGTCTGTGTCCGCCTAATGCGGACGCTTCCCGCGCTCAACTTAAACTAACTTCTGGTTCCCGTGTAATCGCATTTCCTTTATGTTCCTGCTCGCCGCCGCCAGTGGAAATTTGTTGGCAAAATATTTGTTTAGAACTTAAAATTGTACTGTTATTCTAATTGGGTTATTTTTAGCCCAAAAAAAATTAAACAGTGTTTTGTAACGACGTATCTCTTCATAGCTCTTCTTCATCCGAGTGCCTGTTTCGACTGTATCCAAGGAGTGCATTTTAGAGCCCGAAGGATTCCCTATTTGCAATAACAGAGTAGGGTAGTCGGTATTAGTGAGGGCTTAAGCCCTCTCATATTCAGAGAGGACCGTTGAATTATCTCAATACATAATTTAGGTTCCTGTGACTCACAAGACCGAATAGCTCACTACTTTTCCTTTTGTTTCACTTTACGGGAGCTACTGTCATCTGTCTCTTCCACTACACGAGGAAAGCCAGCACCAGACCCTCGTTCGTTAAACAGCAGTACCTACCAGCTTACAAGTGATAGGATAAGCGTAGGGTTCACATATTAGTGTGCTAATTTAGATGGATAGATCCACAACCTTACATTATACTGAAATTTCACAAAAAGCCATAGTTCATCCTCACACATTGCGACCAGAAATAGTACGAACTGTGAGGTATGAAAGGGACTTCATCCAACGTACACTAAAGCTGTGGAATGAACTCCCTGAAGGGTTTTCCCAAGCGACTACAATATGGGGTTCTTTAAGAAGGGCATTAGGTGTGTTCAGGGTCGGAAGCGTGAGTGTGACGCCCCTGTTGTTACATACGTCCATAGGCCACGATAGCTACTTTTCATCAGGTGGACGGTGTGCTTGTCTGCCACATAAGTGGTTTAAAACAAAAGTGTCGCATTACACGTGATTGTAAATAGACCTTTCCATGATCATTCCAATGTTGTCTCAAGCTCAAGTAGAAATAAAACGAAATCATGTGTTTGTATTGTGTAAAGAGGGCTCTCACGACAGCGATCGAAATACTTATACGTATTATTGCTACTTGAATTGCCGCTAACGACGCAAAATAGACGTCTAAGCCCGCGATCGTAGTAGGGTCTGTTTACATCTGAACGAGCCCCAATCACGCGCGCCTCGCTTCACCATGTCACGTACAATAAGATAGCAACTCCATTGTCAACGTATTTTGTTCACCCTGATTTTACTATTATTTCGACGCGCTGTCCGTAAACTACCAGTAATCTCGCTTAACCGGATCAATGACTGGCATTATACCTAAATTCTGATAACATAATAATCCTAAATTAATACATTGTGAAGCATAATGCCTCGTAATTTGGATGTCAAAAGTTTACACATTCCCGTGGTCTCCCGTGGTCAACTGCGTACTGCGTCAGACCTCACTTTGTTGAAATATGACATACATACAAACTCAAACATTTAGGTAATCATTGAAATAAAACCACATTTTTTTAAATTTATCGCTGCTGAAAAGTAGCCGAAACGTCGGTCAAAAAGTAAACAATAACTAATTAATCGCTATAGAATCCGTTTAAAAGTGGTTTTATTTCAATGAGTGATATTCGCGTAAACTTTAGAAAATAAATTTAGGTAATCGATTGAAACCATTAGTTAATAGTAATATACTTGGTATGGTACGGTATGGTATCCGCAACTCCACGACATGGTAGTTGTGTGAGGGTGGGCATTCTACTCGAATCACCCCAACTTGTAATAGGTTTTTATTCAATTGGTATATTTTTAGAGAATCAGCCAGTTACCAGGAAAAATTAATTATGTCTGTAATGGGCACGAAAATACTAGTTATCACGAATGATTCTCGATTGTACTGTTTTTACTAGAGGAATACTGGCAAGTTCCTGCCCCAAATAAGAAATTAAAAAATAGAATTGCTTATAACTTTCTTCGTATATTTTTTCAGTTGAACTGGTTAGATTTTTTATATGATTGGAGAAGGTTGCATCCAATTCGAGGCTTTAGATTCCGAGGTACGCTATCGGACTTTTTCACCTCCTGGACATGACAATATGAATACTGAATGGTAGGTAACTATCATGGATAACACAAATACTTAATCAAATGTAGGGATCGAAGAATAAAGAATAAAGTTTCAACTTTGCCATGTTGTTACCACACCTTAGCTACGATACTGAAGAATTGTTACGAAACCTTTTGTTTTACTATATACTAAATTGATTGATTGAACGCTTCACTGTTGCGGAAACCTGCGAATACCTTTCACAGGCTCTTATCACACCATGCCGTGGACCGCAGCCGCTGCCTCCTGCCTAGACTGCTGTCGTGATGATTGAGCGCTCCACCGTCCTTGACTCCAGGAAGGCGGAGTGCGCTTTGAGTTGGGTTGTCTTGTGAAATGTTACAACTTTACTGAGTTCACTGGTTGTATTTATCACACGATATTCAAATATGGGCCACCACCGTATACAATACGGATTGAACTATGACTTGATTACATGATAACAATGGAAATTATTTCTCAACCAGAACTACATGTACACGATCGCTGACGGAAGGGGCGTGTCCCGCTTTTGGCTACAAGAGTACATCAAATCGTACGTTTTTGATCGACCAATGAAATCGCGAACAAGTGAACACATATTAAATTGATTCGAATAAATTGAATGGCGGGAAATTTAAATTATGTACAGATAATATAAATCCCACCAAAAACATTTTCATGTAAAAATGTTGCCAAGACGCGTTAACGTCTTAGCCTGTAAAAAAGTTATCAGATCTCGTATAAAGCCAAGCCCTAAAGACTGCACGCTCTAAACCTAAGGTGTAGTGTAGAGCTTGTAGGTTAAGCTACGTAAACGCGTCTTGGCAACATTTTTACATGAAATGTTTTTGTGGGATTTAATTTATTTTTGTAAGTTGGTTAAAAATTATGACGTACGTATTTTTTATTTATTATAAGAAATATTTAAATTGATTTTGACTTATGAAGCACAAACTGTAGTGCAAGTTTCATATACAAACTTCCACCGCAGTAGGTAATCTGTGCTTCCACCTCCTATTCCCAGGGGATAGGTTAGGTTAGTTTTTTTTTATTGTCTTTGTAGTAATATTAGCTTACATACCAAATTTCAGCTTTCTAGGACTTCAGGAAGTACTCTAACAATTTTGATGATCAGTGAGTGACGAGTCAGTGACGAAATTAAGGGATTTTGAGACATTAATAAAAACTGAAGTATAATAGCTACGGCATTCAAACTTTGTATGTTTAATGACTGTACCAATGGCATTCTATCTTGAAAATTTTAACTATTTAGCATCATCCAAAGCAAAGTTATGAGAGTTCAAAAAAACGACGAAGCGTTTCGAGAAAAGGTCGGTAGTGCCCTTGCGCTTCGCTTGACTCATCTTGGCGGGGACACTGCGGTGCCCCCAGAAACAAAACATGTTCATTTTGCGTGAACACTTCACCATCATCAACTTAGCGTAATTTCGGGTTGCATCCAAGGCTTTCACCTTAATCACTCGAGGCCCACTTAGTTGTTCTCAATGAGTCTGGCTGAAAACCAGCGCTTACTACTAATTTGTATGTTTGTTTCGTTTAACTTCTTTGTTTCTTGTATTGTGTGTCTTAAACGTTTAAGAATAAAATAATTCTTCCTGACTTAAATCGGGTGGGTACCGCCTAGCACGATTGCGTAAAAGCCTCCATAGTAATCCAATCTCGGTTGAATGGCATTCAGGGGTCAGCAATTGCATAGCCGGACAGGGGGAATGTGGTTGCAGCACTAGTGGGAACGGTGTGTATCAACAATTCTCGTTGATGAGGCCGTCAAGCTGAGTGCCACCATTGTTAACATGGTACGCTTATATAATGGTGACCCTCTTTCTTGAGACTTTGCTTTCAGTTTACCATTAGGTGAGCTGATGTCAAATTGACGTGTCCTATATAAAGAAAAGGGAAACTTGCACTAGAACCGGTCTTAATTTGGACCCATCCATCCGACCATTGACAGCTTGTAATGGGGTTTTATAAACATTAACTTTTCATTTGGTTAGTAAGTTATAATAATCAATTTGAATATAATAAATACACAACCAAAAAGGACCCAGAACGGGAGATTCAGTTTCACGCCTAAATCAATTAGGGCAAGTTTGTTTCACGAGCAAAGTTTGAATTTGGAAACAATGAAGTCACGTTCCGTAGCAGCTGCAATATTTGTACAAATACTTAGTACTTAAATAAACGTATTGTTTATGTACAAATAAGTAAAACCAGCAACAGTCCGGCAGTCCATTCTACCGTCCCATGAATTTAGATTGCAAGTTTATTCCAAGTTCAAAATTCATCCGATACTCGCACATCGTCATGTATAATTTGATGTGGGAAATATGATCCACTCGACGATGGCGATGCATCAGCTGCTTTCTACTGCGTTAAATTGCAAGATATTTGCATGGATGTGTAACAATGCAAAGTTTTCTATACTATTTTTAATTTAATATACTTAGGTATTGAGCAATTGTTTTTATTTTGTTAGAAGTTTGAAATTAAATATTATTAATGGATGTTGGTGCAAATTATGTTTGGACATTATTACTGTAGGAATAATACTTTATTAATTTATTACAACAATACAAGCTAACAGTAAAAATACACCAAAGCGCTTATAATGTTATACTACTTACTAAGTACCTAATAGTTAACTTAATCTACTAGGTGCATGCAAATATCACAATTTTCTTATTGCATTGATTATGCTGATCAATTCATAGGCCATTCATTCATAAGGGTGCATCCAGATTCGTTAGGACGTTTCTCGCCATTTCATGTATTTTTTCGGAAAACACATCAGCATCCGAGTTCGATCGCAATAAGCCATTAATTAACTGGACCACCCTTGCGGTGGGGCAAGTGGCAGCCTGAGGCACGCGCTTTGTCGGTAAGATGTAAGACAACTTATAATTCGTGACAAAAGCAATTCAGCTTGGCCATTCATCACCTTTTTCGTCGGCTATTTTACCTCCTTATTAGTTAAATCTTGAAAAATGCTTTTTATTGCTAATCAGACAGGTATACGAAATTTTATACTTCTTACTTTAAAAATAGCGGACTTCCCTACAAACTTTTTTACCTTATTAGCACTGAAATGTAAAAACATTCATTCTAGTTTTATAAATAGAGTATTTGGGCAACTACATTTTCTAGTGGAACCACTTTTATATCGGCAGAAAACTTAGCAACGCGGCAGGTGCAGGGAGAGTCCAAATTTCCATCGACACCTCGCTACCAACCCCATATTTAAGGGAACAGTTGATTCCTAAGCCACTTACCTACCTACTTGAGGGAATACTCTATAAGCGTTATATTTCACTGACCCTGTGGTAAGAGGGTCGGAAGAAAGACCAGGTTTGAACTTGGTAAAAGTAAAATTAGTGAATCGATATTTGTTAATCTCAGACTGAGTACTGGGTGCCAGATATACTTGAAGCATCGTCGTTCCTCAAAAAAAAACAATGACACAAGCACCGATCACTGTGTGGTGAAGCCGAGTTTTTTTTTTTTACATTTGATCTCATGTATATCTAAACAATTTATAGGAAACTAGCTGATGTTCGCGGCTTCGCCCGCGTGGAATTCTGTTACCGTTCCCAAGACGGCTTAACCCTTTCTTAATTTTTTTTCTACGTAAGAACCATCCTTCTAATGCAAGGAATATTCTAAAAAAGAATTAGTGAAATCAGTCCAGCCGTTCCTGCGTGCTGGCATGACCAAGGGAAATATTAATTTTTATATAGGTAAATAGATTTAATGTACCTATATAAATAATGAAGAAGTAAAATAGTAGTATATTACAAGCAAAAAACTGAAGAGGCCATTTCGCCAAGCTCCGGCTCAGGTTTCACTTTTGTGGACATCATTTGGGCACCTTAAAGACTAACCGTACCAACTTTCAAAATTACACTAATTATTTGATCTGATCATCAAATTTAACGTTAATTTAAACGTCAAATTAACATATTTGTGCTGGTTAAAGAGTGAATCTACGAACTTATAATATACTAGCTTTTGTCCGCGGCTCCGCCCGCGTGGATGTCGGTTCGCTATAATATCGGTTATCGTTATAAATTGTAGCCTATATGTTATTCTGATGTATAAGCTACATTATTGTAAAGTTTCATTTAAATCCATTCAGTAGTTTTTACGTGAAAGAGTAACAAACATCCATCCATCCAATCATACAAACAAACTTTCGCGTTTATAATATTAGTAGGATTTATTTCATAAATTAAAAAAGTATACTCGTCATCAAAATTCATGAAAATGTATAACTTTCTACTCGTACAAACATCGCTAGCCAACTCGGGAGCTTCTTCTCTTAGTAAAATGTTAATTACTCGCTTCAAAATCTTTTTACACCAATTTAATATTACTTGTATGAGGTTCACATCCCTTACCTTATTTTGCGAATACACACGCTTGAAAAACGAGTGATGTAAAGACAGTGACGTGACGACGACGATGCGGCGACGACGGGTTGAACGCTTCACGGTGGCTGAATATCTAGGCGGAGGTTCGCTAAGTGATGCTATGCGCACTAATACACACTCGTAGCTCTCAAGAGATACTTGGTGCTAATATAGGCAGATTAATACGCAGTATAAATAAATATCTCACTTCTCAACTGGCAAAGTGGCACTAGTATGAGTAGATACGATAGTTATCTGCTGGTGGATTAACACTGAAAGCTATTTTGGTGTGATGAAACAATGTTATTCTTCCAATTTTAATACTATGTACAACTTAAGCTAAGTAGATTTGATTTTTTCTTTTTGATTAGTTCTACTCGAGTAAGTGCTAGGCAAATCAAGTTAAATGACAATGGATTTATGTTGCTTACTAGCGTCAAACTAGGTTGTAATTGTTATGAGGTAATCATTTGATTCAACGTGATGAGAAAAAGCTCGAAATATCTACAGAATTTTGTTATTAATAAGTTATTTATTGGATCATTGGAAGATTACTATAGTAATTTTGCCTTTCTTGTCAAGGTCCCGGGAGAATGCGAATGTGAAAAGCCAACCCAAACTTACATGGGTCCCTACTTAAAGAACTAAAGTGATTTCGGTAAGGGTTATCCATATCCAAATGGAAAGTTCTTTTTTATATACAGTGAGTCATGGCTGAAACTAACTTAAAAAAAAAAAAAGACGGGTTGCACTCCGGGAGTGCCGGCAGAAGTGAAAACTTATTCTTTCTTTCTTTCTTCGTTATATACAGAGATAAAGATAAAAAGAACTTACCTATACCATACCTATAATATAGCACCAATCATAGAACCTGTCACTAATTTTCTGTCAGTAGAAATTAATGAATTACAAAAAGAAAAAATAATCACAAAAAGTAATAAATTACAAAAAGAAAAAAATAATCACAAAAAGTGTCAGAAGCCCAGGTTCGAACCCGGTAACATCTGAAACCATAAGGACTCACAGTCGAAGCATTTACGGCTTAGCTACGATGCTTCATTTCGTACTTGACCAAATAAACAATCTCTTGCTAATGTTGTATGACGTCAGTCGTCGGTTACGGTTCAAAGGTCAAACGATCCTGACGCAATTTTAATATTTTTTACCCATCCAACGCCGCTAAAGAAGTTTTCACTTCAAAAATTTTTTTGCAACTACTGATGATGTAATTAGCCCATGACAATGGAATATGACGGCAAATTTATAAATTTGTGGGCTGAAAAATATTATATTTTAATCCCCAATAAGCCTAACAAATGAAGGTAGGTATGTACATACTTTGGCGATTGTATCATTGAATTCACTTTCATGTTTTCTGTTTAATACCTTTCTTATTGCCAAAGATTTTTCACTTTTAATATAATGTTTTTGAGTTACAACAGCAGCGACCTTGTAACCAGTTCAGTTGAACTGGCTATTTCACCGGCCAACCCAGATGAGCAAACAGAGACTCTATGCCCAGGGTGCCTTGTACAGAGTGGATTTGTGTATATGTACGGTTGGGTTAAGAATCTAATAAAAACACACAGATGGGATGTACATACATATATTTCAGACACAATACACAGAGACAGATATGCTGAAAGATAGTATAACTTATAGTAGGTAGTAGTAGAACACAGAGATAGATATTTAGAAAAGTAGTTTACAAGTAGGTTAGAAGTAGAATACAAGATACAGAACACAGATATACAGATAGAAAATGCTATACTACAATCACAGTGTTACTATAATACTACATACAGTGCAACTTTCCCGCAAAAGACGCGATTTGGCGGATAGCGCGTCCGCACCCCCCGACGCGTCGCAAGTTCCCCTCCGTTGCTCTGTGTAAGTACATTCGTCGCGCTACTGTATGTAGTAGTAATACTGTGCTACAATAGACTAGGGAGAAATAGATAGACTGTAGTACAGTTGGAAGGAAGGCACTCAGATACTAGGCGGAAAACACAGACAGAAAATAGAAGAATTGCACACTAGGCAGCACTTACACTCTTCTAAGAGTGCGTCTACATTAAACAGTTAGCAGGCACTACGTTTGTCTTCTACAACTATGCTGTAAGCGGGTAGATTAATCAACTCTCATACGTGACCTTTGTGTACGTAATAAAACCCACGTATTTTGTCGTCGGTGGCTGGCTGATGGCTGTAGCGGAATTTGCAGCCTGCGAACCTCGCCCAGAGTGATGTGAAATAAGCTCGTGCGTACACCTCAGCTCATCAGACAGGTGACCAGAGTTGTTGATACCTCAGCGAGCTGTCTTGAGTTAAACCAACGACCCTGTTGCCAAATTATACAACCAATGAGTTGAAGATAACAAGATAGGCGTGAATCGAACAGAGAAACTTCGGCGTGCGGCTCTGACTAACCTTACTAAATTTGTGAACAGAGATTTAACTGATGTTTAATTTAGGGATGCAGAATAGAAAGTCCTTTTAGACGTCAGAGCAGGGCTATTTATAGCCTTGCTTGACGAAACTTCTAGATAAATCACTCAAAATATCCTAGTCACGACAGTATCATATTGTACCACAGACAAAAATATAAAATTTAACTCCACTAAACACATGAACTCTGGCTAAACATTCAAATATTCAACTAGTCAAATATTTAAATGTCTACCACAATTCTATGAATAAAAATATTTTTTTCTATAGAAATATTAAAGAGAAATCAGATAATGTCGATACAAAACCAATGACGCCACCTGTAGTGCGAATGAGAACGAACGTACGCTCAAGTTTGATTTTGTTACAAAAATATATTATGTTTATGAAAATAATGATCAAGTTAGATAATCAAAAATCAATGTTTAAAAATGAAAAAAAAAAATCGTTCATAGGTTCCGATAGTTCGTAAGAGTTTCGGTAGATGGCTCCACCGTAGCCCTAAAATATAGTTATATACACGGAAAATTTGGATGGATTCAGACAAGTTTCTATAGTTGGTCAGAGTTTTCACCCTTTAAGTGAAAGATCGCGGGGTCGAATCCCGCCTGAACTAATTGAAAATTGTTCCTATCTTAATTCATTTGAATAATTACCATGCTAAATGCTTTAAAATTTCATTCTAAAGTCCTTAATGTAATGCCATAAAGAATAGTCACTTAAAACGTGGATAGAGGCTCGTGGTTTTAACTTTAAAGTTCACGCAATTAAATCGTGTAAAGATTTTTTCTTTTTCTTGGCTCTTGCAACAGAAAGTAAGTAAAACTTTTAAACACAATAAAATTAATATTAAGTTACTGAAAACCCCGGGTTCACCATTTTGAAGATTTATAATGTTGAACTGCGATAGATAGCACTTTACAAGGTGATAAACTAAACTAATATTTACTTAGTATAGCTCCTTCAACTCTAGAATCAAACTCTCAGAACTTTATTAAAAGTTTGCTACGTGATCTTTTCTTCGTGTAGTACTTAGACGCTCTCTACAATTTTCTTTCAAACTTCAATATCATATCCAAGACAAGCAATGGTTATTACTGTTACATAATATCCCTTGTCGCCGTATACGGTTATTTGTTGATGAAAATTTTTATTTAACAGAAATCTAACTGATAAATTAGGGAACTAATTGCCCTAAATATTCGAAAGTCGAGATCTGACAGAGAGGTCTTCTTGCGAAGCTACCATCTTATAGACTCCCTGGACTATGCAATTGGATCAGCAGCAACCAAGCAGCAACCGCTCGGACCGCATGGACACAAACGCTGGTGTCCCACAAGGTTCTGTATTGTCTCCGACCCTGTTTCTGCTGAATATCAATGACATGCTGTCAGATGACTCTATTCATTACTTTGCGGATGACAGACTGAAGACCCATGTTACACGGGCCTTGCAAGCATCTCTCAGTCCGAGGTGGTAGCGAGTCGCAAACAACTTGTGTCCGAAATCGAGACTACTCTCTCGGGAGTATCCGATTGGGATCGATTAAACCTAGTCCAGTCCAACCCCTCTAAGATACAAGTATGTGTATTCACCGCTAAGAAAACCCCATTTACTGTAACGCCGCAGTTCCTAGGTACAACGCGTATCTTCTCCTTGAGTATCGGGATCCTGGGTGTCGACATCACAAGTGATGTCCAGTGCTACACTCATTTAGAAGACAAGGTCAAGCTGGTATCAAAGAAACTTGAAGTGTTTAACAGGGCGAAGCAGTACTTCACTGCAGGCTAACCACTCCGTCTTTATAAGGCACAGGTTCGGTCCCACATGGAGTAGGTACTGCTGTCCCCTTTTTTCCGGAGCGCCTGCATGCCGGCTTGACCCCTCGACTCGGTGCAAAGAAAGTTTTGATGCTCGTCGACAATCCCATACTCGCAGGCGATGTGGAACCTCTCAGCTTATGGAGGGATTTAGCCTCGCTGTATTGCTTCGTCCGCTTACACAAATATCAGATGAATTGTTTCACATAATGCCACGGTAATTGATTTCCACCAGGTGTGCCGTTTGCTTCTCTGCCACCTAAATGGTATAATAAAAGCATTTGAATGTATACCCAGTCAACAAGGCACCACTAAAGAGCATCCAGAACGAATCAGATCTCGATGGAGTCGAAGACTTTCTAGTAGTCCACGAAGGCCAGCCATACAGAGAGGCGGATTGCACTCTCAAGTCTTTTGTATAATCTGCCGACTACAAAGTAGTATGGACGTGCTCTGCTGTAACCATTTTTCAACTCGGTTTACTCTTTTAGCTGGAATAAATAATGACTCCCGAGAACAACCTGTAGATATAACTCAGGAGTGGTGGTCTGTATTTTCTTTCATTTCTTTTCAGTAAGCCTTTGCGCGTTTTCGAAGGGTAGTAAGACACTCTTCTGGTCTGAGCCACAAAAGAATCGACACTTTTTTATTCATCAAAACAGTGACTGTTTACAAATTATATCGCAATAGAAATAAGCTGCATCTAATACACCAGTCACGAAGGAAATGCGTCATTTAGATTGAAGGTTGCTGAAGAAAATGGTACGTAGGTACTACTGGGTATTATTTATTTATATCTCCACTGCTATTTACTTTAAGAAGACTAGAACAAATAAACGAATAAGGGCACTGCGTGGCCAAATAATTGGACAAGTGTAATGAACTTATATTATGACGTAAGTAGCTTGAGTATAGAACGGCAATTAGTAGGTAATATTTTAGATACTTATAATTCAAGTATCGTCGTATCGATAAACTCTTTTTATTAAAAGTGTTAATTGACAAAAAAGATTTTTTTAAATAGTACCTGTACAATACCTAGTACCTGTTAATAAAAAAAATTAATAGGAAATAGAATAAGAGGTATCCTTTAAAAAAAAAGTATTAGATTTCGAGAATGTTTATTATTTTTTGTAGCAATTTTATTTTATAATCCAGAGTTCCAGTCGACACTCGTAATAAAATTCAGTGGTAGACTAGTTAGCAAAAGTTTTTTTAGAGTAGAGTCAAGGTCCAAAGTCAGAGTCAAAAATCACTCGAATATACAATTTCGAAAAGGTCACACCTCGTGTATTTTGACAAATACATTTTTTCACGTAAATGTAATGTACCTATTATGTTCAAAAATGGTTCAGTCCTAGTATTAAATTATAGTGTTCACGTCGTGAAATAATTTCGAAAAGGTCACATCTCTAGATTGAATTCTAGGAGATGTGCACTTGTCGAAATTTTTACTTTAAACAGAAGACCGTTAATACTGGAGAAACACAGCAGTATTTACAGACTTTTATAACAACAACAATATTTAACTTTAAACGAAGAAGATTTTTTTTATTATTTAGTATTATTCTATAATATAATTGTAAACTCTTAATTTAAATGAATAAAAACGTTCCTTGCTTTGTTGATGACTTGGACTCCGCAAGAAAATCTTTAATTTTTGTTAGCTGTTGCTTGCGGCTCTGTTAGCGTAAGATTCTGGCCCCATTCACGCTGTATCTTCTGTTTAGCTGACACACTACTATGAGTACACTAGTACTCATGTCATAATGGGAATAATAGATTTCAACCAATGTTAATTAATAATAATAATTTTAATTATTATTAATAATAATTTATTGTTTCCAAAAATACATGTACATTAAGGTGTCATATCTATACAGTAACTTAAAGACATAATCAAGACACATATTGATTCACTGAACCCCACACTAGGATACCCTGTGTCGTGCAGTTCAGTCTCTTCCCAGGTTAGTTAAATCACAATTATTCCAGAATAAGGTACCTTATTTGAAACAAAATTATTGCAAAAAAAATAATGAATTTATAGTAAATATCAGTACGCATGTGTGTGTGCACTTCCTTCGCCCCACATTGATACTATGTTAGACGACACGACCTTCTGCATTGCGACTTGCCTACGTTTGGGGGGACCGTGTGTTTCTCCGCATCGATGTCTATGTGGAGAAGCAGTTGATTGTCTTGGACATTATGGATTATCTTGCAGCAGGGGCGCGGGTAGCATATCCCGACATGCCAATGTTAACGAAATTACCCGTCGGGCTCTTGTCACCGTCGGCGTGCCAGCTGTGTGTGTGTGTGTGTGTGTGTGTGTGTGTGTGTGTGTGTGTGTGTGTGTGTGTGCGTGCGTGCGTGCGTGCGTGCGTGCGTGCGTGTGTGCGTGCGTGCGTGCGTGCGTGCGTGCGTGCGTGCGTGCGTGCTTACGTGCGTGGTTGCGTGCGTGCGTGCGTGCGTGTTTGTGTGTGTGTGTGTGTGTGTGTGTGGGAATCTTAATCTCTTTAGATAGTACATGATAATATATAAACAACGTCGTTCACAAATAATGTGGCTTTCTATTCGTAAAAGAAATCGTTTCAGAAGTTTTGGAGCCTATTCAATACAAAAACAAACACCCAAACGATCAGACAAACAAATCTCTATAACATTAACAGCCGGTTTCTGAATTAAGAATTTCATGTTGAGAACGTCTTAAACATTGCTTAAGTATAACTTAAGATAATTTTCGTGTCTGAATAAGCTTTAAGTAATGGTTGAGTATTTGGGCTTGAGTATAGATTTGAGTATTATATTTAATTTAGATACCTAAAACAAAAGATTCGCAAAATGCATATAGAGATTTCCTTCAAATTTTATGTGCTCAATACTTTAAATTCCGAAAACGGCACATTTCAATGTAATACATTGTCTAAAACTAAATTTCCAGTAATTTCCCATTGCTAATTGAACCCAAATAATAACTCAAAAACAAATTTTACAAATCTTACACTACCTACTTTAGAAAATAAGCCGTTTTTTTTCGTTTCCTGAACATTTTACATTTTCCGACAGGTCATCATATCAGCCATACACAATCCACTGCTGAACATAGGCCTCTCCCATAGACTTCCAGAATGACCGATCCAAAGCAGCCCGCATCCAGCGCTTCCCGGCGACCTTGATGAGGTCGTCCTTCCACCTAGCCATTGGGCGTCCTACACTGCATTTGCCCGTACGCGGTCGCCATTCCAGAACTCTTTTGCTCCATCGGCCATCTGTTCTGCGCGCTATGTGTCCCGCCCACTGCCACTTCAATGAGCTAATCCGCTGGGCTACGTCGGTTACTTTTGTTCT
This sequence comes from Eilema caniola, assembly GCA_949126895.1. Taxonomy (NCBI): domain Eukaryota; kingdom Metazoa; phylum Arthropoda; class Insecta; order Lepidoptera; family Erebidae; genus Eilema; species Eilema caniola. The sequence goes on along the minus strand of OX421471.1, from coordinate 12,547,329 downwards.
CCTACGGATATCATCATTTCTGACGCGATCACTTAGGGAAATACCGAGCATAGACCTTTCCATAGCTCGTTGAGCGTCTCTGAGTTTGTTTAAGAGACCCATAGTGAGGGACCACGTTTCCGATCCATAAGTCATCACTGGTAACACACATTGGTTAAAAACTTTCGTCTTCAGGCACTGAGGTATGTCGGACGAGAAGACATCTCGTAGCTTCCCGAACGCCGCCCAGCCGAGTCGGATTCGTCGATTTACCTCATCTTCGAAGCTGGAATTGCCTACCTGGATCAGTTGACCCAAGTAGACGTACTCGTCAACAGCTTCTAAGACTGAGTCCCCAACATGAACCGGTAGAGGCGCAACATGGACATTTGACATAACCTTTGTCTTGTCCATGTTCATCTTAAGGCCCACCTGTTGGGATACTCTGTTGAGGTCTTCGAGCATGGTGTTCAAGTCTTCCAGCGATTCTGCCATAATGACAGATTCGCAAAGTGCATATAGAGATTTCCTTCAAATTTTATGTGCTCAATACTTTAAATTCCGAAAACGGCACATTTCAATGTAATACATTGTCTAAAACTAAATTTCCAGTAATTTCCCATTGCTAATTGAACCCAAATAATAACTCAAAAACAAATTTTACAAATCTTACACTACCTACTTTAGAAAATAAGCCGTTTTTTTTTTTCGTTTCCTGAACATTTTACATTTTCCGACAGGTGACCTTTTCGAAATTGCATAGGTATTCATTTATTCTGTAGAGAGCACGGCACACAACGTCAGAAGAAGAAAAACGGGTTGCACTCTGGGAGTGCCGGCAGAAGTGAAAACATTTTCTTTTTTTCTTTCTTCGTTATATACATAGAAAAAGATAAAAAAGGACATACCATACCATACCTATAATATAGCGCTAATCATAGAACCTATCACTTATTTTCTGCTAATTTTCTGTCAGAAGAAATTAATAAATTATAAAAAGAAAAAATAATCACAAAAAATAATAAATTACAAAAAGAAAAAATTATCATAAAAAGTAATAAATTACAAAAAGAAAAAATAATCACCAAAAGTATTAAATTATAATAGGAAAAAACAATCACATAAAATCTTGAAGGCCAGGTGGTTTGAACCCGATACTATCTGAAACTATAAGGACTTACAGTCGACGTGCTTACCGTTTAAGCTACGACGATATCTATTGTAACTTGCAAAATTCATAGTCTGTACCTAATCTTGTATGACGTCAGTCATCGGTTACGGTTCAAAGGTCAACTAATCCTGACGCTTCCTTAACATTTTACACCCATCCAACGCCGCTAAAGAAGTTTTCACTTCAAAAATAATTGTCTAACAAATGAATCACCAAATCCCTTTGATCTGTTTTATAGCATACCTTGATAAACTTATCCTTTTTAAAAAGCCCTACCTAAATTTATTACAATATAAACTAGTACAACGGACCATAGTCACGAAGACGACACAACATCTTATTAATTTCTGTATACCTGAACTTTGAAACTGGTACGTGATCAATTAATGTGGGATACGTATACGTACAACACTTGAGACAGGGCTAAACTGACGGACCAAATACATTATGAATAACTACGGTGTCAGCAGCGCTTGACATCGAGTGTGTGCCCCCTATGATTTAATTGATGTCAGCAAATTAGTAACCGCTCTGGCCGTTTTAAGTAGTTATAAAATTTGCAACTCCTTTTTTTTTTTAACGTGTGGAAACCCCCACATGCTTCTCGCCATCGGTGCCGACGATGGGGTGGGCGTGTCGGAATCGGACCGACTAAAACCACACGGTGTCCTTCCCAAGTATCCATTGCCGGGCACCCCGGGTAAGCCCTCGAAAGGATAACCCCAGGGTTGCCGGCGGATATTGGCCGCCACCGCGGCCTCGCCTGGTGGGTTCGGGTTAAATCCCGCGTCGGTGAGTTGGCAAGCGTGTGTAGGACACACACGACACGCCTCCGCCACGGCCTGCTTCTGTAAGGACGGCGAGTCGGCCAACTGCCGGCCTCAGGCCCCGATCATGGAGGTCGGTAGTCCCGGGCGTAGACGAGTCTGCGGCGTCCACGCCGCAGACTGCGGAACTCAGGGGGCAGGGTTCTCTCCCGCTCCCTCTCCGCCGCCTCTTTCGCGCGCATTACCTATGGAATTTCCTGTAACTATCTATGGATGTAGCCCGAGAGACTAATGCTGAATGCATTTCAGTGACTATGAATTATTAGCTATCAATTACTAGCTCTACAGCGACGTATCGGAGCGTTCGACTGACAAGTCAGAGACCGCGAGTTTTATTCCCGATCAATGCATAGATTTGTGTGCGTTAGGTAATATGTATAGTTTCATTGGTGTGGTATTTCCATGCATGTTATAGAGATATTTACAAAAAAAATGTCATTCATCTAAATTATCAAAATCTAAAATCTAAGTATTTATATATTTTATATATTTATATACGTATATGGTATTCGATCAAGGAGAATATCGAAAAAAATAACAGTAGCTATAGATATTTTTGTACAATTAAAATTGTGCTTAAAAGATAAATACATTATAATTCGCTTTACTGTAAGCTCCTTATGTTATTTCATAACATATAGGTACGAGTACCTATACTAAACCCAGACAGGTTATTGCCTGTCTGGGTTTAGTTTTACAAGGAAATCACATGGTTCTTCAATTGTTTACCACTTCGGTTAAACTTATTACAAAAATATACTTACCTATACTTACCTTAACTTATCTTATTCGACACTTTTCTTCGATTTCTTTTCTTACCATAGTATATATTCAGCCAACTGCATCAAGTAATCGGCAAATAAATTGTTTTGCAGTAAAACATGAACAAATAAGTATAATCCGCCTTTGTTGTTGAATTCAATATGTTGTTGTATGCAATATGTTGTGAACATGCCTTTAGAAACAGTGATTTCCTGCATACGCGGTTCGCCAAAGTAATAGAACAACTTTGGCCATAACTTACTACTGTTTCCCTAGTGCACTATAGGATACTGTGCAATTTTAATACCTATACAATTTATGATAAAGCCCTATGGACATCGTCGTCCTATTCAAAATGGAGCTGAAAATAATAAAACACGTCTTTTACACTTAAAAGCGGCTAAGATACAAAATAAACAAGCTACAAAATAAACAATAAAATGTTCGGTTTATCACTTGATTCAAACAGTAACAATCATACCATCATTCGCTCTTTATCATCGTAAAACAAATATTAAAATCATAAAGTAATACAGCTGCAGTGGTTGAAAAAATAGTAATGTTTTTATTTGAACATTACCAGTAGTCGAATTATTACTTTGACTTACGAGTATATGTTTCAATGTGCGCGCAGATCCATTATAAGAGAGCTATTGTTTTCTCTTGGATACTGCTAATTACGTAATTAAATATCTAGTTGCGGATAGTTTTTTGCCTTTAGATGGCTCAATTAATAAACATGTAGGTAAGGAGAAAATAGATTCAGATTAGGGTGAACAGGGTCCTTACAATACCCTAAGGACCCAATCCAATCTAACTTGCTACTCGGTGCAGCTGCTAAGCAACAGATGAAGCGCAGACTTTTATCTCGGAGTGCGGAGGTCAGATGGCAGTTGGCAGGGAAGGAATTCAACAAACCAATCAAAATTTATAAGTAAACCTGAGGTTCTAAGGTGTAAATTGTATGAAACCACGGACCGCTGGAAAAAGGAGTATTTTGCACAATGTTAATTAAATTTTGCTGAAACAAATAGTCCTAGTAACACCCAATCAATAACTTCCGTAGTGGGAAAATTTATGTTTCTTTAATCACCGTCATTAGAAGATTTATGAGATTGTTTTGCTATCATTTGAAAATGAAGCTTTGTACCCCGTTTACTCCATATAGTATTGGTTGTTGTACTTTATTATAACGCGATAACTTTAAGTAAATATTTCACAACGATTTCTATTATCTAGGGATAATATGTAATTAGTTAAGGAAACAAACCTGCATTTCAGTTCGCCCGATGCAGGTTTGTCTTAGCAGTCCCCATAGTCGCAAGCAGCCATACCAAGACAAAAAACTAAGGTATTAAAACCATTTAGTACCACCTGTATCAGGGAACTAAAATATAGTGCTAAAGGTCTTCGTTCCTCTTACAAAAGAGTGCGATTAATTTGTTAAGCGGTACAATAAATACATTGTAAATTTATTTGAGTGATCCAATGATACTCTCAGCTTAAGCAATTTCTCTGTAGCTTTCCAATCAAATATATGAATTATTAATCGGATTACAGAACACAGTACGACGTTATCACTTTTATGGATGAGAAGCCAATTATGAAGAGCTTTTTGCTTTCGCTTCGAGATTTGATTGATAGAGGATGTTCTTGTAAGAATTTGAAAGCAGTAGAATTTATTATAATGGTAACCTTTTTACCCAACTGCCAAGAAGGGTTATGTTTTTCACGAGTATCTTATATGTATGTTTGTGATATTATTTATTACCTCATATCTTTTAAACCACCGTACAAATTCCAATGATTCATGTTGTATTTATTGCCCAAGTGTTCTTGGGTACATAAAATATGAACAAAAGCTATATGTTAGTATTTTGGCGGACCTACACGGTGGTAAAAAATGTAGTAAAAGTGTGGTATCAAAATGAAGGAATTAGAAGACGATTTCAAAAATATATATGTCATGACTAAAAGTATAAAATAAAATAAATTATTAAAAATAAAAACCCGACTGATGCTAATAAGCTAATAGCTTTTTTTTACTTTGTCTAGCTGTACTCATCTATTTTTAAAACTGAAGCAGGGGTTTTATGAGTTTGATCTGTTTATTTGTGCATCTGTCTGTGGCTTCATGGCTTCCATATGGATGGACCGATTTCAGTGGAGTATTTTTGTTGTAAAGCTAAAGCTGTTTTTAAAATTTCAGATTTTACCCCATTATCGATGAAGTACAATTTTTCCAATAGGTACTTATGAAACAGAATTATTAGTATTGATATAAATGTGAAACTTAACTCATGTTTCCTGTTTAGCCTAACAGGAAAGTGATTATACATACAGGGTGATCAATCCAAATGGGTCAGTAGGGACAAGTCAGAAAATATGAGAGATAGCGATATTTGTAAGTTCTTAGGAACTATGGCTACGATTTTCGATTTAATAATAATGACATAATTTTGTTTTTTAATCCTCATATATAACCGGGAATCGAACCTGGCCCCCGATTCTACTAAGTTATGTTAAAGACGATGACGGTAAAGAGTCCATAGCGATAGCACTGTCATAGACATAAGCGCGGTGATCTGTTAATATTATATGAGACATGTCGTAGTGGCAGCACAGTGGGCGCATCGTTGCATTGATTCAAAGTGGTGTTAACTTTACAGCCAAAATTGCCATATCAGCGAAAGTAAACATGACAATTTGAAATAAATTTAAAATGCGCTTGGCTTTCTATTTTCTTCCTTAAAGTACCTACCTCATAAAAATATCAATACATTACGACTTTAGATCCTCCTACTCCGTTGCAAAGATCTACTTTCTGCAGATGGTTCCAAAGGAAAATGTAGTTACCCAAATACTACTACAATAAATACTACTATTTGGAAACCTACAAATAATTTTTGAAAATTTCACTACTAATGGGTTAAAATAGGAGATAAAAGCACAGCCTGTCGACGAAGCCGTCTAGACAGAGCAATCGTGCGAGGTGAGCGAAATGGCGGGAGAAGGAGTACTGTTCCAAGTACCCATATATTTTACTTGGTACTAAGGATTCAGGGCTGTTCCCATTTGTTATCACGTTTTTTATTTTATTATATATTTTATTGATTCGTTTTATTAGCTAAAAGTTTTCGTAATTTCGATTACGAAAATAATTTAATTAGGCGATCAAAGATGGTGGACTCGAAATTTTCGCTAAAATCGATATGAATATCGATTTCAGAATTTTTGGGGTCCTTTATCACGAATATTTCATCCATTTAGATATCCCATCGTCTTGGATATCTAAATGGATGAAATTTTCACTAAAATCGATATGGGTATCGTTTTAAGGGCTTTTGGGATTGCTGATTACGAATATCGAATATAAGATCCATTTAGCGATAAAAGATGGTGGTTTTGAAATTTTCAATAAAATCAATATGGGATCGTTTACAGGGTTTTTGGGGTTGCCGATTACGAATATATCATCGATTTAGCGATGCAAGATGGCAGCATCAAAATTTTCAATAAAATCAATGTTCAAATGCAGATTCAGGTTCAGATTCAAATTCAAGACTTAAAGTATTACGTTGGTTTGATCATAATTGGTTGAGTAGAACCAACTTACAAAACCAGCGAAAGAATCGTTTTCAAAATATGTATTTACTCTATTTATTATAGTACCTACATTAATTTAAATATTTATTTTTAACTGTAAAATTTTAACGTTCGTATGTGCTTCTTTATGCCTAAACTTAAAAACAAAATTGATTCTTTGATTGTTTGAGTAGAACTGGAGATATGACCAAAGGTCGCAATTGCCGACATCCACACGAGCGGAGCCGCGGGCGTCAGCTAATTATTTATATTATCGAGAGTTGATGTGCCTTGAGACAACAAAGAGACTAAATAGGGGTTTAATAAATATTACAGATAAAAAAAAAACTAGTGACAACCCTGACAAAACTGCGAAAGACGACATTTCCGCAAACATCAAAGGCGACGACGTACTGGTACCTACTGGTCTACTCGTTTATACTGTGATAAAAGTTTGTATGAAAATCCGTAAAATTTAAAGTATCGCATACTTACTTACGTCTAGTTGGAAATAAATGAATAGGTATGTTTCAGCGTTTTTCAAGATTACGCACGGGGAATGTATGATAGGCGACGAATAGGCCTCAAACATCTACCTAGAAATGTCTAACAGTTCTCTCATTATACTGGGTGCTGGGGGTATTCTTGCAGAATCATCTTTTCTTAAAAAAATAATGAAACAAACGTCGGTCTCTCTGTAACCAAGCTAAGTTGATTTTGTTGGGAATGAAGACGTCAAATGTAACAAAGTTTATACTTTAGCTCACAAACCTTTACATTTGACCTATTAAAACACAAAGTGAGTTAAACAAAACATCCATTTATTTAAATTGTTCATTTTTTAACATTATTTCAATATACTTATTAGTATTTTTTTTTATATTTCTACTTCACCACTTAGCAAAATAATCTAATAAGAGAATCAGAAAAGAATTGCACTAAATGAACACTAAGTAGGTACCTATGTAGTAGGTATATATGCCTATGATAAATTGATAATACCTACTTTAACTTTAGGTGCTATGCCTAATTCCTGCATAAAACTGAAATGCTTTTAGGTAAAAGCACCAATGGTAGAAACTTTAAGGACAAATCAGTGAAGTTTGATTTGTCCTTAAAGTATAGTAAAGTATAAAATTACAAGCAGCATATTTTTATTTAAATACAATTATTATATACATGGTCGCAAACAAAAATAAAATTACCCCTCTGAACAAATTTCTTAAGAAACAACTGGCGCCAATTTAATATTTACTTACAATAGTTGTGCAAATTTTTGAACATGTGTTATTTATGCCATTAGATGTCTTTTAGTTAAACAGTCATGTAAACAAAATAGTTACTTTTTTTACAATAAAGGTATTTTTTCGAAAGTGTCCACTATTGGGTCAGTGTCTATCATTGGTGCTTTTACCTTAGGTACTTTACAAAGACTTTTAGTGAACACATCAGCAAGCATTTGAGATATTCTTAAATAAACACTTTTAATTAAATTCTTAGCAACTGCTTCTCAAAAAAATGAAGCCTTACATACAGTACAGTGGCACATACAATTTTCTGAAGGTTTCTGTGCACTTTGGTTATCATTAAATAATGTAATTGGCACCTTGTTGTCTTCAACCTCAAACACTTTACACATAGCCATGTATTTGGCCCTGTGCTTGACAAGGCTACCGTCTGTACTGTCTGTTTTTTACTTTCATGAGATATTACACATCCAGGATACAACATCAGATGTCCAATCAGCATCAACAAAACCAACAATATCAGAGCTATTATATATATAACTATTAACAAACATAAAACCATAAGATTTTGAACAGCTTTAAAACTCTTTTTGCATGTTTACAATGAGTGTCATTATAAAATACAATACATTAAGCCGTCTATTAATTGTTGATGTGTAAACTTACAATACCAATTATTATTGTCTTTACTAAGTTTTAAATTAACTTCCATAGGAGTTGCTAAATCTTTAGAACATTTTTATTTTATTTATTCATTAATTTAACTTTATACACATAGTACACCATATGAAAATGTAGTAACTATTTCTCTTGAAGGTGATATACTTCATTATAACAGTTAGAGTTTCAAAATTGCCAGATGATTTTACAATAAACATGGTTCCTAAACAGATTTTATATAACCTTTCTTTTTCCAACAATCATCTACCTTTATGATTCAGCTACCTCTATGATCTAGCTTAAGATTATAAATAGCCTTATTTAACTTTAAAACCTAAGTTTTATCATTAAATTTAAAATGCTGAGATTTTTACATACAAAACACATTCATCGAGATGGCTGTTGAGGAATGTAATAGTCACATCCAAGTGAGTTATATTTAAGTCTAAGTTAACGCTAATAGCAAACAACAATTAATTGAAGAATACTTAGAACAGGACATAGTGTCCACCGAACAAGGGGAAACCAATAACCACAAGTCTTGCTCTATATATCACTGAATTATCACTATTTAACTTTTGTTTTAGATACATTTACACTGCACTACATAGCCATCACTATATAGGTTTGTTCACTAAGACCCATGCACTATTTTCTTGAAATGATTTTTACTCTTCTTTTTTATACATATCACTTGTCCGTCTTCTTTTACATTAGGTACTCTCACATATAAGATTTTCTTGCTCAATACTTGACGAAGTGTCACAGAAGCCTCTGAATGTGAACTAGAACTAAAAAGGGACTTCCTAGTGCGTAAGTGGTATTCTTTACTAGATTCATCTATTACTTCTAGATCCATTTGGTGTGCCATATGTGTGTCCCTCTATGATGTTTAGGATTAAAGTGATCATCATTCACCTGCGCAAGGGGTATCCATTGACACCTAAAACAAAGTATTTACAATGTATAAGTATAAAAGCGCATTTGTGTTATACCACACAGTTTTTTTTAGGTGTAACTGAATAACAATCATCCAAACAATTTTACAAACTTCCACATTTATAATATTAGTACGAGGTCTAAAGAATTATTTTGACATTTATAGAGTATAGTGATGAGTGATGTGAATCACATTATTAAAAAACATCATGTGGTATAATAATGTAGGTTCAAGGGAAAGTTTATCTCAAAGTTGAGTTTTCTTCCAATAAACTAAGTAACTAAATAAGTCGATAACGAAAATATATATGTCTACAATATATTATAGAATAGAATAAATGTGTAAATAATCCACTCACTGTCTTTATGCATACCTTTTTTGCCGTTGAGTCATATCCATATCTTCATCATCATAGAATTTCCCTCACTTTTATGCTCTAATGAAATAATGTTACTGATATGCATCCTCTGTAATTTTTCACACAAGGCTTTTTGGGAGCTTAAATATTTTGAATTGAATTGCAATCTGTAAGTACTGATATAGCTTGAGACTGAGAGAAGAGACGGAATTTATTTATGCGACGCAAACTTAACTCCACCAAACAGAAACAAACATGGCCGACTGCAACTTCAACGTACGCGGTACGTCGTAAAGTAACAATGGCAGACTGCAGTCTGCTATACCCCGGGACATATATCTCAGACCTAAAATGTACTCTATAGGCTCAACTTTTGACCTCGTTTGTCTCGCAAATAAGGTCCAAGATGTGTGACTCGAGGCATAGCTAGCGTTCATTCGAAGCGACTCTATTGATAATCTATAATCGTAGATAAAAAAACGGTAGTCTGCTAACTTAAAATCACTGGGGTAATGTTATTGCAACGGTATAGTAGACATTAATAAAGCCACTTCACCGCTGTTTCGAAGTGGTCCGTGTACAGTATACTGCCAAAATTGCCATATCAATAAAATTAAAGATGCCAACTTGAAATAGGTAAATTCAAAACGCACTCGTTTTTTCATTTTCTCTCTCAAAGTAGCTCATTATAAACGTATTTATTGATACAAATGTACAAACGTGGCCATAACTGCTTAATTCACCTATACCTACCTAACATTGCAAAGTTGAAACTAATTGGTTGTATGTGCTTGGCACTAACGTATTGAATATCCAATCATACTAATATTATAAATGCGAAAGTAACTCTGTCTGTCTGTCTGTTTGTCTGTATGTTACACTTTCACGCCTAAACCACTGAACCGATCTTGATAAAATTTTATACAGAGGTGAATAAGAGCTTGAGAACGGACATAGGCTCCCTTTTATTGCTAAACAGGGGGTAGAAGGTGGAGAATAAAGCTAGGGGACAAAAGTATATATGAAAGTTTGTCTTTTTAAAGACAAGGTGTCCAAATTTGTAGCAGAGATAGATTAATGATGAAGAGATAGAAGGGGCTTAAGAGGGGGGGGGGGGGTACTTTATAGGGCTAGAGCTAGGGAATTTAAGTATGCTAATTTTAATTTTAAGAGATGGATAAAAGCCAGATTGTGAAGCCAGTGGAGAGGCGAGTATAGAATCAAATAGAGTCCAGTAGATAATCGAGTAGAGAGGCGAGTGGATAGACGAGTAGCGATCGAATAGAGAGTTGAGTAGAGATTCGAGTAGAGAGGCGAGTAGAGAGGCGAGTAGAGAGGCGAGTAAAGAAGCGAGTGGACAGTCAAGTAGAGAAGCGAAAAGAGGATCGAGGATGGGCGAGTAGAGAGAGAAACACCAATAGAGAGGCGACTATAGAGAAGAGTACGGAGTCGAGCAAAGAGGGGACTAGAGATGCCAGTAAAGAGTCGAGCATAGATTCAAGTATAGTGGCGAGTAGAAACTCGACTAGGAAGTCGAATTTAATACTCAATAGCCTCGGCTCAACACTAAGCCATACAGTCCGCCGACATCCAAGCGGGCGGAGCCGCGGGCAACATCTAGTATTTAATATTACTTTCGTAGGTATAAGTTAGTCCAAGAAATGACGCCAATTTTTGGGTCGTTATTTTAGTAGGGAGTTTTTGGTAGGGCTTTAGTTTAGTAAATTTGTCAGATGCCTGTCCCGTAAATCTAAACACAGATAGAATAAAAAGTTCTGCCTGGAGGGTTTTGTAAAATATACAATCAATCATGTCAAAAATTCCCAAAAGAGGTTTTTGAGTATGGGCGTACCAAAGGTAGGTCAAGTGGGGCCCTGCCTACCTGCTCTTTGTCCCGAAGTTAAGAAATTTTAGGAAAATTAAATTAATGCTATGCCAAAATTAAATACTGATTTGGGTACCTAACGCATGAGCCTCTAGATGCGTCGATCTTGGTGTAAACTGGAATGAAACCAAGGATAAGTTCAATGAACTAAAATATCACACCGAGACCGATCGATGAAGCCCGCAACGAACCTGACGCTAGAGCGGAACCCATGGGGATGGGTTTACTTTATGGTAAGAAGCAAGCTGCGCCCTCGAGACCCACTGTTGTTGTGCACAGCTCGGAGAATATGTAGCACCACAGATGACTCAGCCTCGGATGCATACAGCGGTGATCTCGACGACCTTCCCTAAGTCACTTCGGTAGAATTACAGCTGTCGGTGCGAAGGCTCTAGGCCAAGAACCCCTGAAGGACGCTGGCTTCTAGCTCTAGGGGAATACGCTTTCGAGCTCAAATGAGAGGGTTTCTCAGTGATGCCAGTTTCCTAAGCTGTGGAAGACAGGGAAACTGGTAAACCAGGGTGCCAGAGCTTACATTCTGGAGTTGATGACCCAAGATGGAGTGCGCTTTTAGTAGGTTCAAGTCCGACATAACCACGCATCGTTGAAACCTTACCAGCTCACGTGTTTTCTTCTTCCTATAGTCCTGGGTCTTTTAAACGGAGCGTGAACAAACATTTGATGAGGCCGTCAAGCTAAGTGCCACCATTGTTAACATAGTACGCGTTTGTAATGTTGACCCTTTTTCCTGAAACTTTACCTTCAGTTTACCTTCTAGCGAGGTGAAGTCAAATTGACGTGTCCGATATAAAAAAAGAGCTGTCGGATCCGACGATAGAAGGCAATGGGTGCTCGTGATGTGGACATCCTGACAAATCTTTATAACTGCGTACTTCTCACCGGTAAGGTTCCGAACCAGTGGAGACTGAGAATCATTACGCCAATCTTCAATAACAAGGCATTGGTGCAGTAGTTTGGCAGTTACCGTGGTATAACGATAATCACTCGGTGTGTGTCCTAAGAAATTTTCGCGGGGAAAAATGGTCAAAGGATCTGCCCCTACACTGCCTATTCCTAGACATGCAGAAGGCTTTCGACTGTGTTTCTTGTACGGTGATCTGGTGGGCACTGTGGAACTAGGGAATCCTAGAGGCTTACATTGACACCATCCGTGCCATGTACCACGATTTCGGTTTCGTAGTTCGGTCCGCTGTTGACGACATAAAAATCTTCCTCATCACCGTCGGGGTACACCAAGGATCCATACTTAGTCCTTACTTGTTCCGTTTGGAATTTGAGGTTTTGTCGGACAGCATCAGAAACTCACATGAGCAGCCTCCATGGTTGCTCATGTATACTGATGACATTGCGTTGATGGACGCGCACAGGAGCCGATTGGTGCGTCGTGTGAAAGTGTGGAAGAAAGCACTTGAGAACAGCGGTCTATAGCTATATGTGCCGAAAACAGAATTCTTGGCGTTAAACTCAACAGATCCCACAACCGTACCTCGCATAGGCGATGACTTAGTCGAGCGCGCGGACCAGGTTAAGTACATGGGATCTGTACTTCACGTGACTGGAGACATCCACTATAATTGCATCAAGGCACTTATTGATGTCGCGTGGGATAAGTGGCGGGAAAAGGCTGGCGTCACAGGCTATCCTCAAATGCCAGTAAGGTTGAATAGCGGGTCTATAAGAAGATCATTAGGTCTGTCCTTTTACACGGCTGTGAAGTGCGACCGCTGTTAGAGCGACACCAGCAGGAGCTGCGTAAGAATCGCGTGAGGAACTCTTGTATTCGCGGCAGCTTTCATGTCCGTGACATCGCAGATAAAATGCAAGAGAGTCGCCTTCGCTGGTATGGCCACGTCTTGCGGCAACAACCAGGCTACGTGGGTAAGAAATACTGAGCTCCGAGGGCATCTCAGCCTCGGATGCAATCAGGATAAAATCTAAAGGTCGATAATAATGAGCACCCCCGCCGCGGGGTTCCCGGCAGAGTAGAATTTAGGCCACTCGATCTCTTCCCATGTAGTGTCGTACAAGGCGACTAAGGGATAGGGCTGGTTAACTTTAACATCAGACAGTTATTCACAGCCCCGACTCAGCCTCAGATGCATGGCTCGATTTAACAATAGTCCCCAAAATATGGCAATAGGTTAACCCCTTATTACGTGGAACCGAATACAAGTTGATGAAATGCGAGTATTAATGCACCTAACTCTCCGTGAAAAAAGACGCAATTATATGTATAATTTATGTAAAAAGAATAGTTAAAAAATATTTTTTTTTGTAATGTAGAGTACAGACATTTAAATTTTTTTGGTTGTTTTTGCTGCATAAACGCACATGAATTTTTCTTCATTTTAAGGGATTTATACCAAAATACACTAAGTTAACATAATATATAGACAGATCTAATAAAAAAAATAGTATCAACTCCGTTTTGTCGATATATATGTAAGTACACAGTATACCGGGTGTTAGGGGAACGCTCCCGAAGCCGAAAGCCAGTGGTTGTACTCCGGGTATACTACATATTAGCATTTTTTTTTTCGATTTAGAGAAAAAATTTAATTCTTTTTTACAATTTTTATTAATTTTTTTAGCTTTATTTATTCTCCATCATATTAGGAAACCTCAATGAAAGGACAATTTCATAAGAAAACATCGCTACAGAAAAGCAAGCGCTCGGCGCTATTTGTTTTTTTCTGTAGTTATGATTTTTTATGAAATTGTCGTTTCATTAAGCTTTCCTAATACGATGGAGAATAAATGATGCTAAAAAACTGAGTTTTTTTTTTTCTCCAAATTGAAAATATAATTATGCCAATAGGTATGTAGTATACCCGGAATACTACTACGGGCTTTCGGCTACAGAAGCTTTCCCCTAACACCCGTTATAGAACCACAGTCTAACACTTATTATACTGTTAGAGACCGTTCTAATAAATACACATAGTCGGATCATTCTTAAAATCCATTTTTGAAGTTTCATCAAAATTCAACAAAGTGATCTTGTAACGAGACGTTATAATATAATCACAAAATGCAGTTATAATTTTATGGTTTAACATTCCTTCGCAAGTAGGTATCTTTGCATTTAATACAAATTCTAATGTCTTGGCATATGAGTAAAAAGTAGCAAGTTTTACAAATAGGTACTTAGTTTTTATACATAAGGTACTGGGTAACATCCCTAGTTTTTATAAAGAAAATAGATGCACTGACGACTGTATTTTTTCTAAGCACTGACGGAACCTAGTAATGACCTTCAGTTACTAGAGCAAGAATTATCATATGCATTTTGAACTATGAAAAGAAACTAGTCGGGCGCATCCAGACGATTCACGTGAGTGTAGCCGTAATAAAATATAATTGAAAAATGTCTCACGATAGTTTTTATACGAATATAGTTAAGGAATAGTGCAGTTCTAACTTTGAAATATTTTTATCGCCTGTTACAAGCTTACGTTGTCGAATTTCGATGCAACTTCAAATGTGGGTTTTTCCGACTTTAGTTCTAATTTATAAACTGATGACAAGACAGAATAGTCATATTACCTTAGCCTATTCCAAATGACAAGTTGTCAGCTGTCATTGTTGTCAATTTGTCACCTCCGTTTTCGTTGATTTTTCGAAACATCTTTCGAAAACAATAAGTCTGTCTCTTATTTAGCTATAGCCCTTCATTTAGTTTGAATAATTTGTAGTAGAATGTCCTCACAATATATAATGAATTCCAGGCAAAAGTACGTACCATTGTAGGAATGAAATTTTGCTATAAAAGGAAAGTGGAGTCAAATCACTACAAAACAAAAACACGCATAAAACACGAAGTTGAAATGGGCCCTATTATATGTAAAGCACATCTTAATGTGAGTATTCCTAACCTGTATTACTTTAAGTTGATAGCATTAACGTAATCATATTTTGTAGCTTAGTTTTAAAATACACACAAAATATAGACAACATGATTTTTATGTGTATTTCAGATGTATTATATCCATTGCAGGACTACCCTAACCCTTTTTAATGATTATAATAATAATTTAAAGTGTCATTTGTTTCAGTAGAAAGAAAGTTACTATTATTGGACCACCATGAAAGCTAGGCCTGAACCAAGGTTTATATAACCTAAGTGTCTGGTAAGTTTAGTACAACAAACTAGTGAATGTGAACCTGAATCTAGTACATATTTCCTTCATCTTTTCCTGTGAAAATGGATAAGGTGACAGACCGTGGTACTAAAGCCGTACGAATGAAGCCCAAGATAGCAGACCGAGAACTACATATTTTTCTATTATTTCTTAAGAAAAGAATAGGCTCAACGTGGAAGATGCATTTATAAAAGAAAGTATAACTGCGCAAGCGCTTTCTCCAAAACAAGGAAGTACTTACAAATACAAATTGAATTATAAGTAATGAATAAAAAACTGAATAAAATTAAACATGTATTTTTATTTCGCACTTTCCAAATTTGTTTCAAATATATAATTTTCCTAAAAATCTTCAGCAGAAATTAATATGTTCTTAACATAGTTTTCATCATATTGTACCCAGTATGTATGTAATACCTTTAACTGCTCATAAGTAGGGTCAGCTGTACAAAAGAGGCATTGTGTCTGCACCATACCATACCTTGAGTACCATAACTTGAGCTTTAAATTTGTCTT
This sequence comes from Eilema caniola, assembly GCA_949126895.1. NCBI lineage: Eukaryota > Metazoa > Arthropoda > Insecta > Lepidoptera > Erebidae > Eilema > Eilema caniola. The sequence continues at coordinate 12,531,236 of OX421471.1, read as the reverse complement.
GCAAATTTGTTCTTTCTCTGGATTCTTTGATTGAGTGGGCTGCTCGGCATAATGATCATCGGCCGTACCAGGAATACTGGCATCAACACATAATGTTCAGTACTGTTTCACGTACCTGTAATTGGTTAGATAACATTAAATTATTATACAATTTCTGATGTAGTATGTTTATCCGCATTCTTCTAGGTCCCATAACACAAGCTAGTAAGCTATGCTTATTATGGGTCTAGATAGTACTAAAGTAAAAGAATTGTGCTGTGATAGCGCTAGAATACAATGGCATAGAATATTCATTTGTTATTAAGTATTTATTAATTAAATATGTAGGTACGTAATTGATAAGCTAATGATTGATGAATAAATAGACATACCTATGTATATAAATATTTATTACATTAGTGTGTATTATGTTAGTGTATTTATTATATAACCTACTTAGTGATAATGGGTCAGTACCTACTTAGGTAATCAGTCATCATCATGGAGATACTACCATCATATATTATGTAATAGTGAATTAGCAAACAAAATTACTAATATTCCCTCTAACCCCTCCAACTAAGCTGTATTGCTAGTGCTAGAAGTGGGTTCACGTCGGTAGTGTAATGGCTAGGAATCGAACACGGGAACTCTCGATCGTAAAGCCGGCTCCTTAACCACTAAGCTATCGACCATTCTATAGAATGCAAATATAGAATGTCTGTAAATAATCAACTCACTTTGTCATTCCTTTCTTGCCGCACAGAGATAGGTATCCTTGGCAATTTCTCTCACTAGGCTTTTTGTGAGCTTAAACGTCTTAATAAATTGCGCTGCTATGCCTCAGAAGCTTGGCAGCTATTTCTGAGAGCGTCGTGGTGACGATCTCCGTCGTGAGCAGCTTCTAGTACGGAGTTTTGAAGGGAAACATCGTTTACCTAGACCTAAACACAACGGCAAATTAGTTCAAATTACACGAAAAAGGTGCGTCTGCATAGTGGACGCTCTATTTCTTCAGAACGGTGAAATATTCATTCTGACAGCTGTCAAATAATTAGTAGAATACCACTTTTTAAATTATTACGAAGATATTGAGGCGCTATTTGTTTGCAGACTACAAATTTGTAAAATTGACCACAATGTCTCTACTATTACGTGTAGAAGACTACGAAAAGTGCAAAATTAATCCGACGATACACCATCGAAAGACTATTTATATAGCAGACATGACTCCAATTTGTATCACAAGACCACAAGGACGCTACGCTCACGGTGGCAACTGAGAAACCATCGCTCTTAAATTTTAGCAGAATACGGAAAGGGCAAAATTATTACGACGATACACCATTCAAACACTATTTCATTAGTGGAATCGACCCCCTGAGTGAAGTCTCTGTAAACAGTATTAGGTTGGATTAGGTTAGTAGGTAGTTCCAAACTCTATAAGATTTTTGTTCTTATTGTTGATGGTATGAATCATAAGTCACAATTAACGTTAAAGTATTTGTATGAAAACCCAACAATAAGATAATTATTTTATTATATAGCAAATGATGAAAATGATGGCTGTTTTCCTGGATGCAAAGATTCATTCTTTTGGCAAATTATTTGAATTGTGGGCATTTCAGTCTAATGTTTACACAAGATTTCATGGCAAAATTGTACCTTTTGCTTTCAGGATCAATTATACAAATAACACGACTACAATAACACGTCGACGAAATACACGATTACATACAGAATATTGACCACGTTCAATTACCGGTTATGTATGTGAGTTTGAAAAAGGAATTGCATTCCATTATTATTAAATCTAAAATCGAAGCCTTGGTTCCTAAGAACAGATGTCTCTCATAGTTTCTGACGTCCCCCCACTGACCCATTTGAATTGAACACCCTGTATACTAACGCACCTAGTAAAGTAAAGTTCTAACGTTTTAACCCTATCAATGAAGCATACATGTGAAGTTGTATCTTCAAAATCTGTTCATTGCGCGTTGGCATTGCGGTCACGTGCCGCGAAACCTAACCGTCTCCATGTTAGAAAACAAATTGATATATTTCAGATACTCGTTCAACAAACAAGCTCCTTCATCCTTGAATGGTAGACTAACAGAATTGAATAGAGTAGAAGATTTATTCTATACCATTACGGTGGAAATAAGTATGCAACTTATAGGACAGTGAGTGATTGAAATGTTATTAGTTATATTATTTAAAGTTATTAGTAACACTAGGGTTGATATCACTTTATTGAAAAAAGGTGCTAGTTTCATACCACAAATCACATTTGCTGGAAACACCCCCAATCAATGTTTTAATAGTATTTTTGATGCAAACGGGATTGAGACAGCTGATGATGGTGTAACTGAATGATGGTAAGTAGCTCGTGCGTAAGTAGTAACATTGTAAAATAATACTAGCTATTCCCATCTTAGAGCGAGTAACCATGTTTTTAACATAGATACCCTCCGAGCCTCGTAAAACTCGTCGAGCCATCGTTGATCCTGTATGTCTAAAAGGCCATACGGTGATATTCACACAAAATTAGAATCTGCTTAGTAAATGAATTATTGTGATTCTGTTAATAGGAGTATGAGTGAATATTATACGCATTTCATAGGAATCTATTAAGATCTACCAAGTTAAATCACTCAATGTGGGGTTTTTAGACCCGCTGGTTGCCATACGAATATCTATTACAGTCGTAGCGGGTAATTATAGCTCTAAATAGTTTGACAAATGGTCAATCTACAGAACTCTAATATTGCCAGTCGCTTCACAGAGAATACGGAAGTTCAACCACTTCATAGTTAAATTGAAAAGTAGACTATGTCACGATTTATTTAGTGTTATTTTATTATTTAAACTGAACCTAACGTTTTAGTTACTTGAAATTGACTTGATATAGACTTTGATTCACACTGTATATAGGAAAAAGACTCATACAGATAGGAACTTAAACGGTGAACCTCATCACCATCCTAAACAGTTAACTACCGTTAATGTCTTTGTTTCAGAGCGCCCGTCGGATCTGTGCCAAGAAACACCTGAACGCTGAGCTTCAGCATGTCAAGCAAGTACTGCAAGACAACCAGCTCAAACAACCGCGCCTCAGTCACAGATCCCGAGAAAAACCAGCCACAGTCGAACGCCAGCCTGCTGTACTATCATACGTATGAGGAGTCACTGACAAGATTGGCTACATCTTGAAGCGAGGTTAAACCAACACATACTTCAAGCTGCCAACGAAGATAAGTCAGTTCTTACCATCTGTCAAGTGCCAACTACCTCTACAAGATGCAGGAGTATATAAAATAGACTGTGACTGTGGGCTCTCATATATTGGTCAAATCAAACGAAACTTTGGCACTCGCGTCAAAGATCATATAGCTGACATAAAACACCAACGCTCCACCAACTCAGCTGTATGTGAATACGCGCAAAAAGGTACCAACCATTATTTAATCACAGATACTCGTCAAAATGCATAGATATATACCAAGAATGATCCGCGAGGGTATTAAAATTAAAAACACCCAAATTTCAATAGAGAAGATGGTTGGAGCGTACCAGCAGCCTAGGACCCAGTCATCCACTTAATCAAACCTAGCAAACAGCAAAATACAACAAGTCTTAACAACACAGTGAACTCAGTATGCGTAAATAGTAACACCAACAATTCATCATGATTTGGGTACTTCGAGATAACTTGCACTACAAACTATATGACAACTACCACCCTAAGTCAAACCGCGAACATGGCTGCTGAGAAGTAGCCGAAACATCGGTCTTAAAATAAATAATAACAAATAAATCGCGATAGAATCTGTTAAAAAGTACTTTTATTTCAATGTTTCAGTTACTTTTTATTTACGTACGTTACGCTTGGAAGAAATATAACCGAAACGTCGAGTTCAGTTTAAATAATAAAAGAATGCAGCAATATAAAAAAAACATGTTGAATCTATATTCTGACAATCTGTAATTATACATTTTACCAAACATACCTATGTTTAGCAAAATATGCCATAACAGTAAAGTGATATCTATTTTTTTACATTTAATTTCATGTTATTCAAAGCAGGAGGTTAATATTCACCGGTGAACATAACTGTCTCATTTGTATTCAGCAAGGAGTAGTATAATTGTCATAATCGAGACGTTTAGCCCATGAATTGGTAATAAATCAATTTGATATCATCTTCGCTGCCTCTTAACTCTCCGAGTTAATATGGTATACATAAGGTAGGTTGATTTATTGATTTAAGACTAACTTTTTACCATTATTTCTAACACTAAACCAGTAGTCATTTTCAATAGGTTACAATAAAAAAAAGTGTATAAATATAAAAGAACAAGAGCCAATGAAACGTTTTTAAAGATAAAAATATATTTTACAAGATTTTACTTTAGCCAAGAACCCTTTACTAGAACCACATAGAGTACAATCAAAAGGGAATTGGAGGAGTTGAAAAATATTTAATCAGTTAATGTCTTGATCCCTAGAAGAATCATAAATTTAATTGAATAAACACCCGACGGATGCTGAAAAGATCAATACAAGTTTGATAGCAGGCGGTACTCATTAATTTTTATCCGATTTATGATTTACAAATGGGTATTTATGGTATGCTATCAAACTTGTTTTGACCTTTTCAGCATCGGTCGGGATTTTAGCTTTTAATCATTTATGTTATTTATCCCTTTGAGTTTTTTGAAATCGCCTTCTTATTTTCTTCATTATCAAATCCTACTTGATAAGTTTGAGTACAAATATTTTAAGAACATAGGTTTTATCACCAATAATCCCCCATATAGCTTCACTTTTTATGTACCCTTGAACACTTGGAGAAGAATAGGTATCTTTCGTTTGAAAAAATAATATCAATCGTTGAAAGTCGTACAGTGGTTCAAAAGATATGAGATTATAACAAGATTACATCCATACTTCCAAACAAGATACGCGTGAAAAACATAACCCTTCTTGGTAGTCAGGTAAAAGCTAAGGGGTTAAGCTCATTTTGAGTACTTTGTTCATCAAGATCGACGCTGATTTGATGCTCACTGTACCTACCTTTACTTACCTGTTAAATTAATTTACACAAACAGGCGCGGTCGCATCCTGAAATTGTGGTGGGGGTCACTATTTTTAAGTACGGAAATCCCTTGAGATCCCATGTTAAAATTGACCTGACTAAAACGGCGTCTTTGGGTCTTTGATTGTCGTAGATGGGGTTGCAGTAAACATATATTTCACACTCCGGCCCCCTTCGGGTGGAGGCCTGCCTCTGCCTCCCATTACCCCTTGGCTCAAGCTCATGGAGGGCGAAAGTCGTCCTGCTACACCCGAGTTCCACCCACTCGTCGGGAACTGAGTGGGCCGATAGTCTCCTACAGATCCACTCCACCGTCTCCTTTTCGAGCATTATTTGATCGAAAAAGGAGACGGTGGCAGCTCACGCGTTCGCGCATCCTGCCAATGTCGTGAGCAAGGCCAGCACTAGGTTCCACTGGATAAAAGCCCAGCGGTGGCTGAGTGCCATCGCTAGATGCGAACGAGGACTCGGGACTGCACATGCAGCGCGTTCACATCACAGCGATGGCATTCAGAAGTTGGCTTCTTCTAATTTCAACGCAGGTAATCCCTGAAAACCCCGTGCCTGGTTATTAGGCCTCAGCCAGTCAGTCTCTCGGTCTTAACGAGGTTATTACAGTGTGCTTTGCGCGTGGTCACCCACGCCGTAGCCCCAACTCAACTACTATGTCCCTGTGGGGCTGGGACTCCACAATCTGGATTTCTGCAGGCTTGAATTTATGTTTCTGCTCCCGCAATGCAGCTGCTCCTGCATGAAGGGGCTCTCGGCTTCAGGATCCATGGTAGTGATCCGGCGAGGAGACTCAGTGCGTCAAAAGATATCGTGCGGTAGTCTGGGAGGGCTCTGAGCGCGCAGCTTCTTGAACGTGTCTGACTATCAGGGTCTGCGCTCATATTGGGCACCCATATACGGCCATGGATTCCCGAGTAGGCTCCTGCAAGAGTCATTAGCCCCCCCCCCCCCCCCTCTTCTCCATATCGGGCAATAGCCTCGCCAGAGCGTTAGCTGTACCCAAGTTGGGATTCAGACTTCGAATATGGTATTAGTTGGTGACGGTAAGATTGCCACTGTCTTCGGGCGTAGGACACGTGTCCTCATCTTGCCTCAAACAGGGGAAGGCACGTATCGTGCCGCCGCCTCGGCCTGCTTCTTCGGCATATCCTGTCACCTCCAGGCCCACGATCATGGAGGACGAAGGTCGTTGATTAGGTCTCAGGGGCACAGGCCGCCACAAGGACCCGCCTTCGCCACCGAGTCAGTCAATGTATGCACCTCTGAGTCCTCTCTCACCATTATAGCATTCGGGTATTAGCTCCTTCTGAATCCCACACAGGTAATCTGTCTAATACCTGCTCCCGGAAATAACCTGCGATAGCCGTTACGAGCGGTCCTCATGTGGCCATTCTAGCCACCGCGATTGTGCTTCAAGTAAATGAGCCCTGAGTAAATAATCATCCAGACATCCATGGGGCCAAAAATGGCATTTACATAATATTGTACATATGTCAATCTGTGAACAATAAAATAAGCTATATTATATACTATTATAACATTATTGTAAAGTAATGTCTGTAATTTGAAGATATTACATAATTGGTTTATGTTATATTGACGATTTGGTAACCATTTCTTAATCATTTGTCTATTTGTGCGCGATATACGAAAAAACAAGATACTGAACGGATTCTGCTGCGGATTTTTTGTTAGAAAGGTCTTGGTCAGACTTAAAAAAATATGTAAGTTTGATCGCAAACGGATGAGTAGAACCGAAGATATGACCAAACGTTGCGATAACCGACATCCATGCAGGCGGAGCCGTGGGCATAGGCTAGTGTCAAATATAATAACTAACAAGTAAGCAAAAAAACTTAAAATCTTCCAAAATAAGGATGAAGTAGTTCTACTCCTTTTATCTAATTTATTTTTCGTATCTACTAAGTGGAACAAAATGTAAGTGGTAGATTGTTACACTTTGATCCCATAGTCCTTGAAATGTTACACTAAAGGGCAACAAAGATGTTCAGAGACGTAATTCAATATTAAACAATGTAGATTTAACAGCAACCTAAAAGTGAATAAACTACTTTAAGCAGAACATAAAAATAACATCTACAAATTGTTTGTCGGAATATCACTTCCCTACCCATTTATAAACTTTGTACGTATAAAATACTTAAAATTTCTTAAAATAAATAACGATCCGCCGAATCTGTAAGAAATTATTTTGCAAAGAAGAAGGTCTCTTAGCAGTACAGAAAGAAGGCCGATATTGTTATAGGTACTATTTGCTTAACACTAGTACCCACCTTGCGTCTTGATATTACTAATTTTTTTTTTAATTATTTACATTTCCAACACACTTCATTGTAATAGTTGTTACGGTTTCTTTTATTCTAAGGTTCCATTCAATTTTAAACAAGAGACACTATTAGATTACACATAAACCAGTTCTGAATCTCATAATTGAATAATATTAATTTAATCTTCTATCAAAGTGAGGTACGATGGATGATCATTATGTTCGTAACTGGCTGCTTACGTGATCGTTGAAGGGCTGAAAGCGTGCATTCAGTATGAGCTCCGACGTTTCAGCCTGCCACTCGGAGATAGATAAGTCACGTATTCATTACACTAACTTTGGATTATCCAGACACACTTTATAGACGCGTTGCGTTGACATGAATATTTAACGTCATATATGAAACTATTAGTCACACTTTAAATGCGTATTAAAGTACCATGCGTGTCAATCAAGAATGTTGACTGCGTTGAACAAGTACAGTCAGAAACCAAAGTAGATTGGTAACGGCGGTCTACAGCTAAATGTGGCAAAGACAGAATGCTTGGCGTTAAACTCAACAGATCCCACACCCGTCCACATAGGCAATGACTTGATCGAGCACACGGACCAGGTTAAGTAGGTACATGGGATCTGTACTACACGTGACTGGTGACATCGACTTCGACGTCAAGGCACGTATTGCCGCCGTGTTGGCTAAGTGGCGGGAAATGAATGTGTGACATGCGATCCTAAAATGACGGTCGGTTTGAAGGGCAGGTCTATAAGACGATCATTAGGCCTGTCTTTTTACACGGCTGTGAAGCGTGGCCAGCCTTGGAGCGATACAAGCAGGAGCTGGGTGTCTATCTGCTATCGTATCCGTGCCGGCCATCATGAAATCGCAAATAAAATGCAAGAGAGTCGCCTTCGCTGGTGCGGCCACATCCTGCGACAACAGCCAAGCTTCGTGGGTAACAAATACCTGGCAATGGCGCCCCCGCCGGGTCCCGGTAGAAGGGGTAGGCCCAAGAAATCCTGACATGACCTCGTGGATGGTAACATACGTGCAAATGGTCTCATTACCATGGACGCCCAAGATCATGCGAAGTGGAGGAGGAAGAGCTGGAAGCCAAACCCTGAGCTTCGAGGGCATCTTGGCCTCGGATGCAGTCTGGATAACGTCTAAATGTAGATGATGATGATTAGTATGATGGCTTTCCCTTGAGCTATTTCCCAACCCTGAGAGGAAAGCCTGCACCACGTCCGTTGCACTTCCTAATAGGCTCCTACTGGCAGGTGAGGTTGCATTGGACATCAAGGATGTGAATAGGGCCGTTTACACCTTCAAAAAGAGAAAAAGAATATAAATGAGTAGATTGGTGTAAGTAACCCATTTATGTTGTAAAAAATAAAAACGCACAATCCATTTATTTATAAAACAAAACAAAGGCTAAAGAACAACATGCATAGAAAGTAAAGAAAGAAACTTGACCAACAAACCTCTGTAACACAACGTATTCTATTACCGAATCAAATACCTCAACAACATGTTGACCAAAATGAACTCATCTCGGGTAAGAGGACCCCTTGCATCGATTAGCCGGACCGCCTAGCACAAATTGTAAAGAAAATGTACGGGCGAGACGAAGGTATGTTATTCCTGCGAAGGGATGAAAGGATAGATGGAATACGGCGACCCGCAACGTAATGATTCCCCATCTATACTAAAATAGCTTCAATAGTGTTGGCTTCCGAAATCACAAATTTCCCCTTATATTAAGAGAAAATTATAATGTGAACTTTTTTTTAATTATATTATAATACACACTTGAATCTCCGAAAGGGTAGATATTTTACCACCCACATTTCACAATTTACGTACGTATAATTTACGTGATGTCTTTAATGGTTCCACGTTTCCTGAACGAATGTCTACAAATATGAGCAAAAAAATTGAAACATAAAATTTCCTCACATCCAGGGAGAATTGCCCTTTAAACACTATACCTTGGAATCTTTGGCCAGATACCCAATATGTGATTGCTTTAGGAATCGTTTGTTGTAACCACCGAGGAATCAAGGTCGAAATTAATACAAAGTGTCTCCATAAAGTCAAAATATGTCGCTTTGACAATAATTGGTAGTAAAACGGACGGAGTGACTGACATTGGTCTCTGCCATTGGACATGGTCCCGACGTCACAAAATTACGGGTTAATTGTTCACATCTGGCTCCTAACACTTAATTAAGCTTTTCCACCATTACAGTACTGAGTTTAAATGCATACTATTTCACTTTCGTGACCCAAAACACTTTGTTACCGTGTATATTCATTGATATATTCGGTTTTCTGTCAGTTTGCAAGAAACCTACCTCATCAATTCACGATCAGCCAATTTTATTATCTACGGCTTTAGCTTTTCTAGGCTCCAGCGTTTTTCCGGCGAGTAATGGTTTTGGTAAGGCCGGTAATTGGATGGATGATACTGTAGCTTCGAGTTGAATGGGTTCTATCCCTATAGGACAATTATTTTTACGTTGTGCAAAAAGAAATCACTTAATATTCCTTATATATAAATAAATGCTTACACAGTGCTACACTGTAACATTTCAGTACAAAGAAAAAAATAAAAAATCCTGATGGGCGAATTACCTTAATTAAATATCTCATATTCGTGTAATAGTTCAAGTTAACAGATAGAAGAATCGATCCCTAAAATATATTAAAAAAAAGAATAACTTTTATATTGTGAAATATGAAAGCACTTAACACACACCTCAGTGACCACGTCTCCATTAAAACCAGCAACAATATCGCTTATTACTTACATCAAATGCCTGCTCAGTGAAGCTGTTCGATTTCCCCCCTGGAATATTTCAATCTATACTTGAATGAAAAGCACTCAATACCACTAATATAAGCACCATATACCTACCTATGTTTGATGGAATAGTGCCGTATAAATGTATCGAGCTTAGGGCAGTGGTAAAATGCTATTTATTTATTTGCTCTACTAATCTCGATTTTCATCGTTACAATAATTTTCAATTAAAAGTAACATTTTTAGGTGTTTAAAAGTATTAGTATCGAACAAGATTAATTCTTTGTCGAATTGTCATAAAGCTTAGGTACGCATGAACACTTTCTCATTATCGTAATGTCATTTTTATTATACAAGTATCTTAGAGTCCGAAGATTTCGTATGGTGAATGTAGGTTCAATATCGTAGTAATAGTCGGCCAGGTGACTTTAGGCCAACAGAAGCCTCTCTCTCGTCTGAAATCTACCTACGCAAGGTAAATTCAATTATTTGACATATTGGGTTTGTACCTTGCATGTCTTTGTTTATTCTATAGTGTGACGTAGCATAGCTTGGCTTAGAAGATGTATGAGGAATATCACGATACTAGGTATCGCCGTCCTGACATTGGTAGTTTTATTAAAGTCAAATAGTATTTTACTCGACAAGAAAATTTTGTATGTTTTATATTGAAAAGAGAGTTAAGTTGAATATATGGTTCATTCAGCAACTCGATATCCATATTAACATATAATTACTTACAAATATTTACATAAAAATGGTTTTGAGATTGAATTAAATAAAATTGAATAATTACACAATACTAAAAAAGAAAACTAAAAGTCGAAATGCGTCGTTGAATTCATCCGCATCGCATGCCTCTTGTGGAAGTGTTCCCAGAAGACTGGTAGCATTGCCACGTTGTATGGCAATGCTTAATCTCTGACCTAAAAAGAAGCCAGCCTTCTGGTCACGAGAAGTGTCGACCATACGCTTCGCAATCTCCCTTAAGGGATTGCGGGCGCTCGGACCCCAAGGCCCAATTATAGTAGATTATGCTATAATGTGCAAGTTCTGAATTACAAGAACTTCCGTTTAAATCCGTTCGAAATTACCTAATTCATTTTGTCTTAAAAGAAGCCTCTATTGAGCAGGTAAAATTTTGCGCTTAAAATAGACATTTGTTAAAAAAAACGTACACTTGAATAAAATCATCATGTGGAATCCCTAATTCAGTTAAATTGACTATTTAGTAAAATGAATGATAACTTTATCTGATTTATCTTTTCAAGTCGTCGAACAATTGTATCTTCAACGATTTAGAAACCATGAACTTGTTTGTATCATGCTTCACGAAAAACGAGAAAGGGTTTGAGAAAGTTTCCTTTACATTAAATATTTGGTCAGACTCTTTGTTATAATGTTTTCGGTATTACAAAAGATTTCATGAGGTGAAATGTGGTTTAGCGAAAGGACAGTGAAGAATGTCATTAAAAAGATGACATTACAAGTATATTTTGAAAGGAGTTGTCTCCAAAGCTAGCGTGGCTGTACCGGCTGTCTTACAGCTCGGGTACAGTGCCTTCGGCTTGGAAGGAGGCGAATGTACAGCCGATCCCTAAGAAAGGGGATCGGTCAGACCTATAGCAGTTACCTCAGTGCTGTGCAAGGTGTTCGAGCACATAATTAACATACAGCTCAGACGTCACCTTGCAGATCATTCCCTAATTAATGACCAGCAATATGACTTGAGGCCGAAACGGTCAACAGGTGATCTTTTGGCGAATGTTACCCATCTTTGGGGTGAGGGTATGGCCAAGCCCGGCGAGTCACTGGCAATTAATCTTTACATCGCCAAAGCTTTTGATAGAGTTTGGCACAAATCGATTCTTTCCAAGCTACTAGCCTTCGGTCTGCCCCCTAGAATGTGCAACTAGGTTGCTAGCTTCTTGGAGGATCAACGTATTCGCATCCTATGTGACGGATGAGCCTCGAAATTCTTGCAGGTAAATGCTGGCGTCACCCACTCTCTTTCTTCTGTATAGCAATGACATGCTGTCGACCAGCAGCATTCATTGCTATGTAGACGATAACACCTTTCACGGGAGTTATCAAGGATGTCCTGCGGATAAGCAGTCGGATATCGCGGAAAAAGGCAGCTTCTTGTCAGTTTCACGCCGGAGCAGCGGTGTCGTCTATACAAAACACAAATTTGGTCCTGCGTGGAATACCGCTCGTGGGATGGCTCCGCAAAGTACTTATTAGATGCTCTCGACAGGTGGCAGCGACGTGCGGTCCGCATTATTTATTGGGAATCCCGAGATCACGAGCACCCTCGAGCCTCTGCAGATGCGTAGAGTGTGCTTCCTTGGCAGTATTTTATCGTCTCTACCCTTGTGAATGTTCTGATGAGCTGTTGCAATTAGTCCCACCCTCTCCTTTCTACACAGAACAACACGAGCAGGGCTCTTTTCTTTGTCGCACCATTAAGACCTGGAATTTCCTGCCAGCTCTCGTGTGTCCTTCTTTCTACAATTCCGGGTCCTATAAGCAAGGCGTGAAAAGGCACCTGATCAGGCCGTCAAGCTGCGTGCCAACATTCTTAACATGAAACGTGTATGTAATCCCTCATGAGCGCAGTTCTGGGAGTAAAGGGTGGAGCCGCCTGTTACCCCAGCAAATACCGGGAATGAGTTGGGGACCCCGTGGTTCCTCCATACGAAGAGGGCCAGATCGAGAGAAATGGCCCTCTTCGTGTGAAGGAACCACGGGGTGCGAAGGATATGCACTAACTACCTCACCTTCGGCCATGCACTGCGACCCACAGATTGCGTGCGGTTTAGTCGGTTCGAGTCCGACATAGTAAAAAAAACACTAAAAAGAATTTGACGTAGAGAGGATAGAATGAGCATTCGCTCGTTTGGTCTAAACGCGCCTTTAGAATGCTCTTGTTCTGGCTCTAGCTCTATGTTCGTTTGGTCTAAATCCACCACTACACAAAAATTTAAACTTAGTTGGGAAGGTGATAGATTTTAAGTGCACAAATAGGTAAATGTAGCGCGACACCAAAGCTCTTATGAATAATAAATTCAAATCGCAACTAAGTGAATTTATATACTTTTAAATACCCTTTTTCCTGAGACTTTGCCTTCAACTAACCATCAGGTGAAGTGAAGTAAAATGGACGAGACCAATATAAAAAAAAATTGAATAGTAGGGAATCTAAAAACAAAATATATGTGGGAATAGAATGCAACATGAATTAGTTAAAACATATACTTCTAAAATCATAACCCAACTATTCCATAGCCTATTAAGAAGACTATGCCAAAGTCAAACAGAAGCAAAACAGAAAATATCGAGAAAAATACGTCTTAAGAATAGTCAATTCCTGAAACTCACTTTTGGTAGTTCATGTTACCGACAGAACGTAATTACAAATTAACATCCAATCACGGCCTAGTGTTACCAATCAGTCCCCATGCCATTAGGTGAAATGGTGTTACTTCTTATTTAGGTTACAGCTTCACAAACTTTCTTCATTATATAACAAATTGTGCGTTATAAATAAATTATTTTTTTTTTTATTTAGACCATTTAGACATTTATTAAATTTACAAGTTAATTTTTAATGCACATACATCATAGATAAAGCAATTAATTATTATTACGAAGCTCAAATAAATTTCTCATACATCATTACTATAATAATTTTATTTATTTAACTGTAATATTAAGGGCTATTTATACAAGATTGACTTCATTTATAGCTCTCACTATTACATTATCCGATACATCCGCACCCGTTTCATAAAAGAGGCATTAGTTTTTCTAATGACGGTGATCCACTCTGTTCTCCGCGAACATACCGGACTTTAGGCACTATATTAAAAGGACTATAAAAACATTGTACCTTAAAAACATAAAAATAACCGCTCTTCAAAACATGTACGTAAACGGTGAGCTGGTCATGGTGAGCCAATTTTTTTTAATTTCCCTATAAAGGTGAATTGATCCCCTATCTGTCAAATTCTTTGAGTGTAAACAGTGACAGAACTCACTCGTTGTTCCCTTTTGACGGGAGCTAGTGGCGGTCCTAGGCCTAGTCACGCTCGTCTTACTCGCGGTGATGGCTCGCCGCGCGGACGCGTGGGCGGCAAGACGCCTCCTTCTGCGAGCAAGTTATGTTTGTGAATGAGGCGGCGGGGAGAGAGCAGACCTGGGAGGGAAGAATACTCAAGCCCTAGCTGCCCACCAACTGAGGCAACTCGAAGGTCGGAGGTCATGTGTGACCTCCGTCCCTCATGAGCGCAGTCCTGGGGGTGAAGGGTGGAGCCGCCTGTTACCCCCGCAAAATACAGGGAATGAGTTGCGGACCCCGTGGTTCCTCCACACGAAGAGGGCCAGATCGAGAGAGATGGCCCTCTTCGTGTGGAGGAACCACGGGGTGCGAAGGATATGCACTAACTACCTCACCTTCGGCCTTGCACTACGACCCACAGATTGCGTGCGGTTTAGTCGGTTCGAGTCCGACATAGAAAAAAAAACACTAAAAAGAATTTGAAGTAGAGCGGATAGAATGAGCATTCGCTCGTTTGGTCTAAACGCGCCTTTAGAATGCTCTTGTTCTAGCTCTAGCTCTATGTTCATTTGCTCTAAATCCACCACTATACAAAAATTTAAACTTAGTTGGGAAGGTGATAGAGTTTAAGTGCACAAATAGGTAAATGTAGCGCGACACCAAAGCTCTTATGAATAATAAATTCAAATCGCAACTAAGTGAATTTATATACTTATAAATATTCTCTGTCAGCTTCTAACTATGGAAGCTGATTAAATTGTCACAAATTCGTAGGTAAGAGTAATAATTGCATTTAACAGGAGCTCCGGTAACATAAAGTCACGGTTTAACTGCAACCAGCTGTGTCCCGGGACTTGTAAACGTTCGCTTTAGCGTTCAAGTGTTCCTCAGAAGACAATTTGTTCTAACTGTTACCCAACTTTATATTAAAACGAAGTGGGCAAACAATCAATGTCACCCTTATTAATTTGAAAAGCGCTGTTCGTTACATTTTAAATGGATACTCAAAATGTAATATTTTCATATTTTTTATTTCCTCAGAATATGTAACTTTTGATACGATTTAATTACTACGATAAAACATTGATTATTTAAATTATAAAAAAAAGATTTATAATCATAATCCAGTTTGTACCTACAGATAAATTTTTTGAATATATTAATATCAGAGCACTAAGCATTGCCAAAATTAGGGAAAGGCAAACATTTACTGCATAATGTTTTAATTGGCAGTATATCAGCACAAGTCAGAATAGAGAAAATTACCTATTATTGCACAGTCACAGTTATTTGTATAAAAACAAATTGCAACTGTAAAATCCTATAAGTTTTAAATATACATACCTATTTAGGTGTAATCATCTATGATCAATTATTATGGCCTGCACAAATCCAGCACGTGCGTGACAAATTGCGTGCAATACTTATTAAATTATCTAAAATACGACATAAGATTCCATATCCAGTATTATTATCTATATACAAATCATTAGGTGGTCCGTAAGCTGCGCAGTTATGGGCGCACTTTCAAAACAAATTTTGACCGAGGATATGAACTACAGTTACCTACGTATTTTGAAAACCATTGTGCCCCGTCGTAAGTTAATGGCGGTGTATAAAAAATAATTATCGCGCAATGTTTTCATGCTACTCCTTGATACCGGTCTACGATAAAATTAAACATAATATCCTTAAAGAACAATATTTTAATAAGGAGTTAAAAATAATTACCTACTTCTCATAATAAAACAACCAGGTACGTGACCAATAAAAAAATAACACCTATATTTAATAATCTACATGGTATACGTACATTGAATTATATTGTCCCGGAATTGATAGATAAGTTGCTAAAGAAATAAAAAATAAAATAAATAGCTAAAATTTGATAAGAACTAAAAGTACATTTAATAAATGCATTAAAAATAGCTAACATATTACATAAAAAAAAGACGGGTTGCACTCTGGGAGTGCCGGCAGAAGTGAAAACATTTTCTTTCTTTCTTTCTTCGTTATATACATAGAAAAAGATAAAAAGAACATACCATACCATACCATACCTATAATATAGCGCTAATCATAGAACAGACAGCCTCCGTGGCGTGGCGGTAGTGAACGCGGCTGCTACGCAGGAGGCGCGGGTTCGATCCCCGCTCAGTGCAAATATTTGTATGCATGAATATGTATATTTGCATTGGTCTGGGTGTTTCTATGTATAATATGTATGTATTTACAAAAAAAAACCTATCTAAGTATGTTTATCCGCATTCTAGATTCCATAACACAAGCTAGTTAAGCTATGCTTACCATGGGTCTAGATAGCGTTGCGTGAAATGTTGTGGAATATTTATTATTATTATTCCTCTTTATTAACATTTTTATTCTTATAAATTATATTTTTAAATACATATACTCATATAAAAACATATATATTTAAAAATATAAAAAATAGAGTCCCACCGGCATCGGGCACAGGGACCAAGCTACCGGTGGCTAGGGCTCCAGAGAAAGGAACCTCCTCACAATACGTGCCGTGTCGAGGAGTACCGCCTTCTGCATCGGGCCCTTGAGCCAGCTGCCTAACGAGAGCCTCTTAAGGTGTTGATCGAGGCTCTTAGCAATCAGCCCATGGGCTGATATGACTATCGGCACAATGATTGCCGAATCTACATTCCACAAGTCGACAACCTCATGAGCCAGATCCAAATATTTATAGAACAGACAGCTATTATTATTATTATTATTATCACTAATTTTCTGCTAAACTAACTTTTAAACTCTCGCGTTCCATGATATATAATGTCACAGGTCACAGGCAGTGACCACGGCCGGTGTAACCTGGTCGAAACGTCAGGCAATCAAAGGTATGTAAGTACCTATACCATGATCGCGTTAATTCCCGTTTTCTAAATTAGATTTTTCTGCTAATTTTTTGTCAGAAGAAATTAATAAATTACAAAAAGAAAAAATAATCACAAAAAGTAATAAATTGCAAAAAGAAAAAATAATCACAAAAAGTAATAAATTACAAAAAGAAAAAATAATCACAAAATGTGATAAATTACAAAAAAAAAATAATCACAAAAAGTAATAAATTACAAAAAGAAAAAATAATCACAAAAAGTAATAAATTACAAAAAGAAAAAATAATCATAAAAAGTGTCAGAAGGCCAGGTTTGAACCCGGTACTATCTGGAACCATAAGGATTTAAAGTCTCTTGCAAAATAGACAGTCTATAGCTTATGTTGTATGACGTCAGTCGTCGGTTACGGTCCAAAGGGCAAGCTATCCTGATGCGAGTTTAACACTTTTCACCCATCCAACGCCGCTAAAGAAGTTTTCACTTCAAAAACACTTATAGTTCTGTATGGAATGACACATCCTGAATGCAACTCAACAGTTAGTGGCTACCAACTGGTTTTAGTCCAACATTGAAAGACTACAATGTATCGTAGATAAAAAAAATTGTCAACTACCCGCAGAAGACAAAAAAGGTTTATTCCCACAGCAGAACAAAAATAAAACATGTTATTACATCTGCCGACATGAGACATTTTTTTCTGCGGATTGTATTAGCTTGCTTCTATACAGTTATTGTATAATAAAAGATGTATGTAGTCAGTATCATGTTCGAACACAACGACTAAGCGACGAATGTATTGTACGAACAAATCTTTTTGGTTTTTGTTACGCTACTAGTGCATAAGATTACTGTAAACTTTATATTGAAATAAGTAATTTAAAAAGTAACTGTAGTAATTCGTGTTATTATAATATTTGGCTCGCCAACACACCACGTGCTTAGTCTCTGACCGTCGCACTACAGTAACAAAAGAAAATAAAAAGTGTTTTTAAGAATGAATCTTCTCCATCCTGGCGTTAATTCCAGTCGCATTCAAAGCTTTCAGCTTGGAGTTTGGGGTCCGTTTTTACCAGTCTAACTGGGGATTTGGCTGAACTTCGACATTTTCCGTAAAGCGTGAACTCTACAACCCAAAGACGAGTTGTTGGATTTTTGTCGGCTCCAACTACCCGTAACGACTGAAATAGTTGTGCGTATGGCAACCGAGACCGACGGCTTAACGTACTTTCCGAGGCACGACCAGACCAATACAAATATTTGCACTTAGCGAGGATCGAACCGCGCCTCCTGCGTAGCGGCCGCGTTCACTACAGCTGTGCCACGGAGGCTGTTTTACGCCACGGAGGCTGTTTTCAAGAATGAATATAATAGTAAATAGATGAGATTATTAACTAATAGATTTAGCACCATCTCACCAATTTATTCCTTGTTAACTAATTTATTTACAAAGAGATCTACAACAAAAAAGACGTTAATTAGTTCAAGAACTTGTTACTGTTAAAAAAGTTTTGTTAAAATAAATAAAACAAAATTAAAATCTAAACAATTTATTTACCAAGGCAAACTTCACTGAGTTGAATTCACAATTTAGTTGATTTGTGAATCTAAACTTACCCAAACACGAAAGTAGTCTTAATATACTGTTCACACAACATTGTAATATATACAGGATACTTATCAAACAACCTGATGAAATTTGATTCAGGGACGGAGTAGAGCTTGGAAAGGGACATAGGTTGTGAAGTATGGTAAACCAATAGTGGTGTGTATGTAGCATTATGATAAGTCATAATATGAATCGTCTCCTTATTACCCTTATATATAAAGACTAGCTGTTGCCCGCGGCTCCGCCCGCGTGAATGTCGGTTATCGCTTAGTGTTGATCCGACGCTATTGAGCATTAAATTCGCCTCTCTACTCAACTTTGTCCTCGACTATGTACTCACCTCTGTTCTCGACTTTCTACTCGCCTCTATATTCGACTCTCTACTCCACTTTCTACTCGCCTCTATACTTGAATTTATACTCGACTCTCTACTGACTTCTCTGTTCCCCTCTCTACTCGACTTTGTACTCTTCTCTTGTAACGGAAGAAAATTTTTGATGCTGGGGTTTTAAGTAAGGTAAAGTAAAGTATATAAAAGTGATTAAATGAGCTATGTGAGCACTGTAAAATTAATAAAGATGATGTCTATACCGGCTAGGGTATGAGCAGAGATAAATAATAAGGTTGAATAACAATTTATAACAACTGTAATATAAAAAAGCGTTACATGAATTTATGTTTAGGTATTAAGAAATGGAAAAGGAAGGAAATGAATGAAAGGCTGCTGATGTTGCCGGCGTGCCAGGGTCCTCGCTGGTGTGCCTCACGACCGAATGATGGCGTGAAGCCCGGTGCGAAGACCCTGGAAAAAGAAAGAGTGCGGGTCAGTATGTCACATGGGAACTACGTCCAGTGACCCGCTAAAATAATAGCAGGTGAAGATAATCTCCCCAGCGGCAGAACAGCGTAGCTAGAAGCTATAAGAAAAATATAAGTAATGCAAGCTGATGACGTGACCTCTGACCATAGGGGTCATCGGCCTCGTGTCACTAATGGGTAGGCTGAAATAGCACAAAATATACATATTAAATTAAAACATAAATAAGCCATGCATATTAGCAGGCATAAAGCTGCGCCGCTGAGAAGTCTTCATCTGTTGAAAGAAGTAGGAAATGTTGATCTCAAAACTTACCCGGTGCCGACAGCAGTTGGCCGCCGGGGTCAAGAGTGACCTCCCACGGCAAAGGATAGCCGAAGAAAGGGGCCACTTTAGCGCCGTGAATAGACACTTAGGTAATGTTGTCCAATCTCGCTCGCACACCCATAGACAAATTAGTTATTTAGTGTCGAAAATACTAAATTATCGACTATATTAGAGAAATGATTACAATTAATTTTATAAAAAAATCCACAACGTTACAATACCCCCCCAATTAGTTCTGGGTTTTTGTTACCCAAAAACCCGATACTGGACTGCTCAATAAAATGCCTGACTTACGCTTACACATACATACTTCCTTACATACCTCCCCTATCATGTTCATCCATACTTAGCGGTTGCCACTTCAGAAATGTAGCACACGCGTTCCTTGCGAAGAGAGTTTCCAGGTTAATAGGCACTGGAGACTCAGACGTAAATCAAACAAGATGGAAAACATTGAAATGTCACAGACAACAATTTCAATGGGAAGAAAAGGAGCAATCGAACCACTATATATTTTCAACTTTAAAAAGGGAAAGTGTTATGTTTTTAGTATAGGGCTTATTTTAGATGTATACATTACCGCATCTGCAATAAGGCTTATTTCACGAGTTTGCAAACCGCTCGGAAGAAGACATAACAAAAAGGGATGCAATGAGGCTTGTTTTTAAACTGAGTTTGCACGACCGCTCAGCATAATGGTATTAAACCATAAAAATTCCTGGTGACTGGTTTAGTATCCCAGCACCAAGATAAGGTATCCGTTGGTTTGAAACGCCAACGGACCCAAAAACAACATCGGTTGGTTTAAAACGCCAACCGACCCACAACAACCATTACTAGGCAAAGCCTAATAATAAAGAAAAACGAACATGAAGTTCTAAGTTCCATCTCAAAGAGAGGAGAAAAGAAGAAGAAAATATATAGCAGTGGTAGGGTAATAAAATTTAAAAAGTTAACTTTATTTAAGCTATATAAGTGTCATTGTCAAATATTAACAATTCAAAAGTATAATTAACTACTTTTAAAAGTTATGACCAAGTCAAATTATTATTAAAAGAGTTATTTTCAAAGGAAAATGGCTTATTATTTGACCCACATACTGCGAGTATTATATATGCAAACATGAGTTGCAAAAGGAACAACAAGTGTCCAAAAAATTTAAAAGTTTTAAAAACTTTCCAAAGTTTAAAAATTAAAAAAATCAGAACCCAAGGTTCAACAACAAATTAATTAATTGAATGTTTTGTAGTCTTGTGATAAAAAGTTCCAAAAATTTTTTACAAGTCAAGAAAACCATGGAGGCATTTTAGGGTTAACCCAAAAGACAAAAAAATGTTTGCACAAAGTCAAAATTTATGAAAAATTTCTAAGTTCCAGTTCCAAGGAACAGAGATTTTAAAATTTTTAATATTTTTAATTAATGTATTTTTTATAATCTCTGTTCCTTGGAACTGGAAATTAGAAATTTTTCAATCCCAGCACCAAGTATATAAAAGTGATTAAATGAGCTATGTGAGCACTGTAAAATTAATAAAGATGATGTCTATACCGGCTAGGGTATGAGCAGAGATAAATAATAAGGTTGAATAACAATTTATAACAACTGTAATATAAAAAAGCGTTACATGAATTTATGTTTAGGTATTAAGAAATGGAAATGAATCTCAGGGTGGATTCGCAATAAATATTCTGCCGAGGCGTTGTTTGATCCGTTGTGCAGAGATGGTAGTATGCACTTAGCTCGTTCACTCCCGGCTGCTGATGTTGCCGGCGTGCCAGGGTCCTCGCTGGTGTGCCTCACGGCCGAATGATGGCGTGAAGCCCGGTGCGAAGACCCCGGTGCCGACAGCAGTTGGCCGCCGGGGTCAAGAGTGACCTCCCACGGCAAAGGATAGCCGAAGAAAGGGGCCACTTTAGCGCCGTGAATAGACACTTAGGTAATGTTGTCCAATCTCGCTCGCACACCCATAGACAAATTAGTTATTTAGTGTCGAAAATACTAAATTATCGACTATATTAGAGAAATGATTACAATTAATTTTATAAAAAAATCCACAACGTTACAATACCCCCCCAATTAGTTCTGGGTTTTTGTTACCCAAAAACCCGATACTGGACTGCTCAATAAAATGCCTGACTTACGCTTACACATACATACTTCCTTACATACCTCCCCTATCATGTTCATCCATACTTAGCGGTTGCCACTTCAGAAATGTAGCACACGCGTTCCTTGCGAAGAGAGTTTCCAGGTTAATAGGCACTGGAGACTCAGACGTAAATCAAACAAGATGGAAAACATTGAAATGTCACAGACAACAATTTCAATGGGAAGAAAAGGAGCAATCGAACCACTATATATTTTCAACTTTAAAAAGGGAAAGTGTTATGTTTTTAGTATAGGGCTTATTTTAGATGTATACATTACCGCATCTGCAATAAGGCTTATTTCACGAGTTTGCAAACCGCTCGGAAGAAGACATAACAAAAAGGGATGCAATGAGGCTTGTTTTTAAACTGAGTTTGCACGACCGCTCAGCATAATGGTATAAAACCATAAAACAGTACCCCGATACTGGTTGAATTCCCAGCTCGAAGAAAAAGGTATCTGTTGGTTTAAAACGCCAACAGATCCAACAAATGGTATAAAACCATAAACATTCCCGGTGACTGGTTTAGTATCCCAGCACCAAGATAAGGTATCCGTTGGTTTAAAACGCCAACGGACCCAAAAACAACATCGGTTGGTTTAAAACGCCAACCGACCCACAACAACCATTAATAGGCAAAGCCTAATAATAAAGAAAAACGAACACGAAGTTCTAAGTTCCATCTCAAAGAGAGGAGAAAAGAAGAAGAAAATATATAGCAGTGGTAGGGTAATAAGATTTAAAATAAAGTTAAATTTAGTCTAGCCATATAAGTGTCATTGTCAAATATGAACAATGCAAAAGTATAATTAACTACTTTTAAAAGTTATGACCAAGTCAAATTATTATTAAAAGAGTTATTTTGAAAGGATAGTGGCTTATTATTTCACCCACATACAGTGAGTATTATTTATGCAAACCTCAGTTGCAAAAGGAATAACGAGTGTTCATAAAATTTAAAAGTTTTAAAAACTTACCAAAGTTTAAAAAGTTAAAAAATCAGAATCCAAGGTTCAACAAACAAATTATTTATTTAATGTTTTGTAGTCGTTGGCGTTTGTCTTGTGACCAAAAGTTCAAAAAAATATTTACAAGTCAAGAAAACCATAAAGCCATTTTAGGGTTAACCCAAAGGCCAAAAATATTTATTGCAGAAGTCGATTTTTTTTTTTTGCCAAATGTCAAAATGTATGAAAAATTTCTAAGTTCCAGTTCTAAAGAACATAGATTTTAAAAAATATTAAATGTTTTTAATTAATTTATTTTTTATTATATTATATTTTATTTTTATTTTTATTAAGTATAATTCACCATACGGTAGTGAATAAATGTTCATACAAAAACAACAGGAACATAATAATGAAACATCCATCCCAGGAAAAGTCAGACAACAGAATACGGAGGCAACCATAGGGTCAAAAGATATTGTATAATATTTAGCACAAAAGACCAAAAGTTGTTATTCTCAAAAGAATAATCTTATTTTGTTTTAAAAAAAAAAACAAGGAAATTTTGAAAAAATATTTAGTAGTATTTTAAAATTATACTACTGGCAACACTTTTTGATTGTCAAAATTATATGACGTTTGACAGTTCAAGTTACAATTTTCTTTTAGAACAAATTCAAAACAAAGTTTGATGAAATTAATTTGATGTTCTATTATAAGAACCAAAGATATAAACAATAGAAAAACAGTACATTAGTAGGTACGTATGAAGACTATCAACAGGATTTATGCGTATTTAAAGATATAAAAAGTTTTTGTAAAAAGTGTTCAAAGTTGGGTACATGAATTTAAAGTTATAACTGTTGACCCTTTTATAAGTAAAAGTGTATATCATTACGACCATGTAGTAATTAAAAGGTTGTAGGCAGTGTAACAGCACAGTACAATAACAAGAAGTTTTAATTATATTTTAAATTGTGTTGGTATATACTTGTTTGCCACAACAGTGGTGTAATATTATTTAAGTGCAATGTTAAGTTTATTGGAATTGACGTATTATGATTGAAACAATAGTGATTATTAGAACACAAGAATTCATTGTAAGAAGTTAAGTTGTTACTTTAAATTAAATTTTGTTTGATTAAAATATTTTATGTGAAATATGTGATTATTTGGATGACACTGCTATATATATTTGAATTAAATGGTTTACAATAGAAGCTTACTTAACAAGTAGGTAATAACTTGATAGAAGCACACAGTTTGTCATGAAAACTCCATTAATACACAAGTCATCTTAAAACGACTCGGGGAAAATGGTAATGTATACATTAAAGAATTGAAGTAATTACGGGTAATGATTTTAATGGCTTGAAATATACCAAACTCAACAATCCCATATGCAGAACAAGATGACGGACTATCAATTTAAGTATTTATTATCTTTGTTGTTCTTTTCAAAGATTTTTTTTTTTATTGTATGGAGATCTTTTGTTTTTCCTTGTATTTCTTTTCAAGGAATATATATTATTATATTTTTTTTTATAAATAAAGAAGCTAATTTGGATACAGAGATCCGACAACGAGCAATGACTACAAAACAGTTCAGTATAAAATTTAAATGGTAAAGTAACCCAAAGTTAGTAATAAGTAAAAACTATGGTGCGATGAGCGAGATTGACATAAAATGAAGTAATTTACTTCAATAAAGTAAGTTATTTACTGAAATAAAGTAAAATATATGTAACCTGTCAGTGAATGTAAGCTATTTGTGTTCAAAACTAAAAATTTTTTCAAATAAAATATAAACAAAATTCAACCAGCAATAGGTTGATATAATAACATATCATATGTTATTATTATGCATAATATATGCACATAAGGTAAGTAAATGTAAAAATATAATGAATTCACTGACGGGGTACTCAGTGTATGTACTAGAGACACACCTGCACAAAAATTAATAAAAAGTAAGTAGCGAGATGATATGAGTTGAGATCAACAAGTCCAAAAAAGTATAAGAAAATAGAACTTTACTTTACCAGTGGGTATAATAGAGGTAATATACAATTCAAACAACTGTAAAAGATTATAAACCTGTCTAGTTTAACTAGTACAAAGGTTTTCATCAACAATAGTGTTAATGCAAAAAATTGTAAAATTAATGATAATTACCTTGATGTTATGAAACAAAGGTATTAAGGTAAATATATAGGCAATTGAACTGATAACAGATATAAATGGTCATTAATCAGTTTAAAATAGAATTTAAAATTTATTTTTAAGTACCCACATTTGGAGTAAAAAATAAAAATCACTAAAAATTGGTGAAAAAATCACCACACTGGTAAAGTAAAGAGAAATAAGAAGAAATAAAGTATTACAGACCAAACACACAATACCTGCGGCAGAATAATACCTTTGTAGGGGCGCCAATGTAACGAAAGAAAATTTTTGATGCTGGGGTTTTAAGTAAGGTAAAGTAAAGTATATAAAAGTGATTAAATGAGCTATGTGAGCACTGTAAAATTAATAAAGATGATGTCTATACCGGCTAGGGTATGAGCAGAGATAAATAATAAGGTTGAATAACAATTTATAACAACTGTAATATAAAAAAGCGTTACATGAATTTATGTTTAGGTATTAAGAAATGGAAATGAATCTCAGGGTGGATTCGCAATAAATATTCTGCCGAGGCGTTGTTTGATCCGTTGTGCAGAGATGGTAGTATGCACTTAGCTCGTTCACTCCCGGCTGCTGATGTTGCCGGCGTGCCAGGGTCCTCGCTGGTGTGCCTCACGGCCGAATGATGGCGTGAAGCCCGGTGCGAAGACCCCGGTGCCGACAGCAGTTGGCCGCCGGGGTCAAGAGTGACCTCCCACGGCAAAGGATAGCCGAAGAAAGGGGACACTTTAGCGCCGTGAATAGACACTTAGGTAATGTTGTCCAATCTCGCTCGCACAGCCATAGACAAATTAGTTATTTAGTGACGAAAAATACTAAAATATCGACTATTTTAGAGAATTTATTTCAAATAGATTTATAAAAAATCCACAACGTTACACTCTATACTCGCCTTCTCATTGGTTTCAGTACTTACCCATCCATTCGATTATCTTTTCGCCTCTCTACTTGACTCTTCCCACTCGCCTATCTACTCGCACCTTTACTTAACTTTCTATTCGATCTCTACTCGTCACTACATTCGTCTTTCCACTCGCCTCCCTATTCGCCTCTCTACTCAACCCTTTACTGCATTCTATTTGATTCTATACTCGCCTCTCCACTGGCTCTCTAGTTGCATATCTACTCGCCCCTGTAGTCGACTCTACACGACTTTCGATCTTTACACGCCTATCCACTCGTCCCTATCACTCTACTCGCCTCTTCACTCGCTTCTATATTTGGTTTGCTACTCTTCTTTGTCCGTTCCGAAGTTCTAATTCACCTTTGTGCCAAATTTTATGAGGACATCTTAAAAGAAATTCTTACTATTTATGCCATATTCACCCCCTTATTTTGCCATTGAAAAATGAGAAACTTTAATCCCATAGCCCTATTCCCCTTCCCCCCTCCCCCTTCTATCCCTTTTTTTACGATAAGGGGTAGCCTATGACCATTTCCAAGCTCTAATCCATCTCTATACTATAGCATATGTCCGTTACCAAGCTCTAATTAATCCCTGTACCAATTTTCATCAGGATATCTTCAAAACTGTCAAACTTTCATTCCATATAACCCCCCCTCCCCCTTAACCTCGTCTTTCGCGGCAAAAGGTAGCCTATGTTCGTTCCCAAGCTTTAATCTATATCTGTACCAAATTTCATCAGGATATCTTCAAAAAAGACAAACTTTCATCCCATAGCCAAATTCCCCCCTCCCCCTTCTACCCCTTTTTGTGATAAAAGGTAGCCTATGTCCGTTCCCAAGCTCTAAACTATTTCTGTACCAAATTTCATCAGGAAATCTTCAAAAATAATAAACTTTCATCCCAAGTCCTTAGTCTCCCCCTTCTACCCCCCTTTTCGCGATAAAAGGTAGCCTATGTCCGTTCCCAAGCTTTAAACTATCTCTGTACCAAATTTGATCAGGAAATCTTCAAAACTGACAAACTTTCATCCCAAGGCCCTAGTCCCCCCCTTTTACTACCCTTTTTGCGATAAAAGGTAGCCTATATCCGTTTCCAAGCTCTAATCTACCTCTGTACCAAATTTCATTAAGATATCTTCAGAAATGACAAACTTTCATAAAAACTTTCATCCCCTATTTCCCCCCCTTAAACCCCCTTTCTCGTGATAAAAGGTAGCCTATGTCCGTGCCCAAGCTCTATACTATCTCTGTACCAAATTTCATCAGGAAATCTTCTAAAACGGTAAACTTTTATCCCAAGGCCTTAGTCCCCCCCCCTTCTACCCCCCTTTTCGCGATAAAAGGTAGCCTTTGTCCGTTCCCAAGCTCTAAACTATCTCTGTACCAAATTTGATCAGAAAATCTTCAAAAATTACAAACTTTCATCCCAAGGCCCTAGTACCCCCTTTTACCACCCTTTTGCGATAAAAGGTAGCCTATGTCCGTTCCCAAGCTCTAATCTACCTCTGTACCAAATTTCATTAAGATATCTTCAGAAATGACAACTTTCAAAAAAAACTTTCATAAAAACTTTCATCCCCTATTTCCCCCCTTCTGCCCCCCTTTTCGCGATAAAAGGTAGCCTATGTCCATTCCCAAGCTCCAAACTATCTCTGTACCAAATTTTATCAGAAAATCTTCAAAAATGACAAACTTTCATCCCAAGGCCCTGGTCCCCCTCCCCTGTCTACCCCCCTTTTCGCGATAAAAGGTAACCTATGTCCGTTTCCAAGCACTAAACTATCTCTGTACCAAATTTCATCAGGAAATCTTCAAAAATGACAAACTTTAATCCCAAGGCCCTAGTCCCCCCCTTATACCCCCCTTTTCGCGATAAAAGGTAGCCTATGTCCGTTCCCAAGTTCTAAACTATATCTGTACCAAATTTCATCAAGAAATCTAAAAAACTGACAAACTTACATACCAAGGCCCTAGTCCGCCCCCCCTTCCACCACCCTTTTCGCGATAAAAAGTAGCCTCTATCCGTTCCCAAGCTCCAAACTATCTCTGTACCAAATTTTATCAGGAAATCTTCAAAAATGACAAACTTTAATCCCAAGGCCCTAGTCCCCCCCCCCTTATACCCCCCTTTTCGCGATAAAAGGTAGCCTATGTCCGTTCCCAAGTTCTAAATTATATCTGTACCAAATTTCATCAAGAAATCTAAAAAATTGACAAACTTACATACCAAGGCCCTAGTCCGCCCCCCCTTCCACCACCCCTTTCGCGATAAAAAGTAGCCTTTATCCGTTTCCAAGCACTAAACTATCTCTGTACCAAATTTCATCAGGAAATCTTCAAAAATGACAAACTTTAATCCCAAGGCCCTATTCCCCCCCACTTCTACCCCTCTTTTCGCGATAAAAGGTAGCCTATGTCCGTTCCCAAGCTCTAATCTACCTCTGTACCAAATTTTATTAACATATCTTCAGAAATGACAAACTTTCATAAAAAATTTCATCCCCTATCTCCCCCCCTTAAACCCCCTTTCTCGTGATAAAAGGTACCCTATGTCCGTTCTCAAGCTCTAATATACCTCTGTACCAAATTTCATCAAGATCGGTTCAGTGGTTTAGGCGTGAAAGCGTTTTTTTTTTTTTTTTATGCCACTTAGGTGGTAGACAAGCACACGGCCCACCTGATGGGAAGTGGTTACCGTGGCCTATGAACGTTTGCAACACCAGGGGCATCACAATCGTGCTACCGACCCTGTAGATACCTTCTAATACCCTTCTTGAAGAACCCCATATTGTAGTCGCTTGGGAAAACCACGGCCGGAAGTTCATTCCACAACCTGAGCGTGCGTGGGATGAAGTTCCTTTCAAAACGCACGGTGCGCACCATTTCCGGTCGCAGTGTGTGAGGATGAATTCCCTGCCTATGGCGAGTGGTGCGATGATAGAATGCAGCGGTGGGCATCATGTCAAACAATTCATCTGAGCACAAACCATTGTATAGGCGGTAGAACACACACAGCGAGGCAAAGTCCCTTCTGAGGCTGAGAGGTTCCACATCACCTGTGAGTATGGGATTGTCGACGAGCCTCAACGCCCGTCTTTGCAATGAGTCGAAGGGGCCAAGCTGGTATGCAGGCGCTCCGGCAAAAAGGTGACAGCAGTACTCCATGTGGGGCCGAATTTGTGCCTTATAAAGCAGAAGTCGTTGCCCCGCAGTGAAGTACTGCTTCGCCCTGTTGAGCACTCCAAGTTTCTTTGAGGCCAGCTTGACCTTGTCCTCCAAATGGTTGCGGAACTGAATGTCACTTGAGATGTCGACACCTAGGATCCCAATACTCGAAGAGATGGAAAGTGGTGTGCCCAGGAATTGCGGCGCTACAATAAATGGGGTTTTCTTAGCGGTGAATACACATACTTGTGTCTTAGTGGGGTTAAATTGGACTAGGTTAAGTCGACCCCAATCGGATACTCCCGAGAGAGTAGTCTCGATTTCAGACACAAGTTGTTCGCGTCTCTTCTCCACCTCGAATTGAGGGATATTTGCACGACCCGTGTAACACGTATCCCCGGTACTGTCGTCCGCATAACAATGAATAGATCCATCAGACAGCATGTCATTGATATGCAGCAGAAACAGCGTCGGGGACAACACGGAGCCTTGTGGGACACCAGCGTTTATGTCCATGCGGTCCGAGCAGCTGCCATCAACAACGGCTTGGATACTTCTGTTGGACAAAAAGCTGGCAATCCATTCGCAAAGTCCCTAGCGAGGAAGTCCGTAGCGTGGCAACTTCGAAAGAAGACCTCTGTGCCAGACCCGGTCAAAGGCCTTTGCTATATCGAGGCTGACCGCTAATGCCTCGCCCCGACTCTCGATAGCTTGCGCCCATCGGTTTGTGAGATACACAAGAAGGTCACCAGTGGAGCGACGGTGGCGAAAGCCATACTGTCGGTCGCTCAGTAGGTCGTTTTTCTCAAGGTATCCCAGGAGCTGTGCATTAATCACACGCTCCATTACCTTCGAGAGAAGGGAGGTTATAGCAATAGGCCTGTAATTGGACGGGTCTGTCCTGTCGCCTTTCTTAGGCACAGGATGCACAAATGCAGTCTTCCACGAGGCTGGGACTTGTCTCGCGGAGTAAGAGAGCGCGAAAAGCCGTGTAAGTACTGGGCACAATTCGGGGGCACAGTGCCTGAGCACCATCGCCGGTATACCATCCGGCCCACTCGACTTCCGAACATCCAGGGACTTGAGTTCCCGCCGGACCACCCGTTGTGTGATTTTAATTTCAGACATGAAAGTACCACAGTCGGGGATAATAGGTGACTCGGCATTCCCGTCGTTCATCGTCGAGTTTGACGCAAAGAGATTACCCAAAAGATCGGCTTTCTCCTTAGCGCCATGAGCTAGGCTACCGTCGGGTTTTTGCAGCGGCGGAAGGCAGGAATGGCAGAAGTTTCCCTCGGCAGCTTTGGCGAGCGACCAAAATGCTCGACTACCGGATGGGTAACGAGTAAGCCGCTCGCCAATTCCACCGATGAACTCAAACTTCGCCCTGGCAGTAGCTTTTTTACTGGACCTCGAGGCGGCATTCAATTTCCGCTTCACTTCAGCAATGTTAGGATCCTTGTTGGCAAGTGCCGTGGTCCAAGCCTTATATGCAGATTGCTTGCGGTCTCTAGCTTCTCTGCAAGGCCTATTAAACCACGGCCGTTTGCTCGCTCCTGTTGCGATCCAACGGTTGGGAATATAGCATTCCATGCCCGATAGGATCGTTTCAGTGACTGCTGTTGCACAGGAGCTTGGATCCTTTGAAGTGAAGCAAAGCCGCCTCCACGGGTACGACGAGAAGAATTCTCGCAGTCCGTCCCAGTCTGCTGACTTGTAGTGCCAGACATGCCGCCACTGAGGTGGCCGCGGTGGTTCTGGCCGCGCGAGAGTCACTTGCGCCCGGATGACGCTGTGGTCCGAAGTACCGAGAGGTGCTTCCACAGTTACGGTGTACTCATCCGGGCGCGTAGTCAGCAAAAGGTCCAATAAAGACTCTCTGTGGGTCCCGACATCTGGTTTTCTGGTGACAGAATGCACCAGTTGCGAGAACCCATAGGTCAGGGCAAAGTTGTGAGCAGCCCTTCCCGCAAAATCAGTCCTGTGAGACCCCAGCCACTCCACGTGGTGAGCATTGAAGTCCCCCAAGAATACTAAGTCCGCGGCAGGGTACTGCTCAATTACTCTGTCCGCCGACCGCTGCAGGTGCTCAAACAGTTGAGCCGTGCCCAGGTCACCGCTATGAGACCTGTAGATGCACGCATAGATACGGGTGTGGCCACCGTAATCCATACGTACCCATAGTGTGGACAGCTCCCTGTCTTCAAGGCCGTTTAGACGGCGACAACAAACGTCATCCCGGACATACATGCATACCCCGGCTTTACTCAGGAAGTTATGCTCGAGTCTGTACCCGGGGTACATAAGGTAGGCTGTATCGGCCGGGCATGATATTTGGGTCTCCGTCAGAAAGAATAGGGTCGGCTTTGCTGTCTCAAGATGGTGGTGGACCTCGTTAAGATTGGAATGGAGGCCCCTGATGTTACAGAAGTCCACTTTCAGTGTGGACGAAGGTGCCGCTGTATACACTCTATTCCTTTTTATTAATGCCATGATAAAGAAGGGGGGGGGGGGAAGGTATAGAGAGTCTCTGTGCCGTCAGCGCAGAAGACAAAGCAAGGCTCCCCACCGGCGGCACTGGCGCGGCGGGCGGAAGGGCCCCCGGTCCCCTCCCAGATACTATAGCCGAGTCCACTCCGGTTTCCTCCTCCGGCACCTCCAGCACCGGGAACTTTACACAGGCTGCTGGTTCAGCCTCCTGGGGCGGAGATTATGTGATCCCCAGGTTCGGGAACCGTACAGCCTGCGGGCGGCCAGCGGATAACCGTTTCACCGGGTCTCCCTGACCGCCGCGCCAACATTTCACATCCCCACTAGTCAGCGGTGGCATCTAAAGCCTTTGGTCTTCCCACTGACAACACAGAACCTCTCCAGTGAGCTCTGGCTACCCTACTCACCGTCGGGAACACAACACAAGGTTATTATAACCGCGGTATTCTGTAGGGCGAAGGTACTTCCCCAGTCGGACTGCTCAGTTAGGACGGGAGATACCGTCGTGTCCTACCTTCTACAAAGCTCTAATCTACCTCTGTACCAAATTTCATTAAGATATCTTCAGAAATGACAAACTTTCATAAAAACTTTCATCCCCTATTTCCCCCCCTTAAACCCCCTTTCTCGTGATAAAAGGTAGCCTATGTCCGTGCCCAAGCTCTATACTATCTCTGTACCAAATTTCATCAGGAAATCTTCTAAAACGGTAAACTTTTATCCCAAGGCCTTAGTCCCCCCCCCCTTCTACCCCCCTTTTCGCGATAAAAGGTAGCCTTTGTCTGTTCCCAAGCTCTAAACTATCTCTGTACCAAATTTGATCAGAAAATCTTCAAAAATTACAAACTTTCATCCCAAGGCCCTAGTACCCCCTTTTACCACCCTTTTGCGATAAAAGGTAGCCTATGTCCGTTCCCAAGCTCTAATCTACCTCTGTACCAAATTTCATTAAGATATCTTCAGAAATGACAACTTTCAAAAAAAACTTTCATAAAAACTTTCATCCCCTATTTCCCCCCTTCTGCCCCCCTTTTCGCGATAAAAGGTAGCCTATGTCCGTTCCCAAGCTCCAAACTATCTCTGTACCAAATTTTATCAGAAAATCTACAAAAATGACAAACTTTCATCCCAAGGCCCTGGTCCCCCCCCCCTGTCTACCCCCCTTTTCGCGATAAAAGGTAACCTATGTCCGTTTCCAAGCACTAATATATCTCTGTACCAAATTTCATCAGGAAATCTTCAAAAATGACAAACTTTCATCCCAAGGCCCTAGTACCCCCTTTTACCACCCTTTTGCGATAAAAGGTAGCCTATGTCCGTTCCCAAGCTCTAATCTACCTCTGTACCAAATTTCATTAAGATATCTTCAGAAATGACAACTTTCAAAAAAAACTTTCATAAAAACTTTCATCCCCTATTTCCCCCCTTCTGCCCCCCTTTTCGCGATAAAAGGTAGCCTATGTCCGTTCCCAAGCTCCAAACTATCTCTGTACCAAATTTTATCAGAAAATCTACAAAAATGACAAACTTTCATCCCAAGGCCCTGGTCCCCCCCCCCTGTCTACCCCCCTTTTCGCGATAAAAGGTAACCTATGTCCGTTTCCAAGCACTAATATATCTCTGTACCAAATTTCATCAGGAAATCTTCAAAAATGACAAACTTTAATCCCAAGGCCCTAGTCCCCCCCCCCCCTTATACCCCCCTTTTCGCGATAAAAGGTAGCCTATGTCCGTTCCCAAGTTCTAAATTATATCTGTACCAAATTTCATCAAGAAATCTAAAAAATTGACAAACTTACATACCAAGGCCCTAGTCCGCCCCCCCTTCCACCACCCCTTTCGCGATAAAAAGTAGCCTTTATCCGTTTCCAAGCACTAAACTATCTCTGTACCAAATTTCATCAGGAAATCTTCAAAAATGACAAACTTTAATCCCAAGGCCCTATTCCCCCCCACTTCTACCCCTCTTTTCGCGATAAAAGGTAGCCTATGTCCGTTCCCAAGCTCTAATCTACCTCTGTACCAAATTTTATTAACATATCTTCAGAAATGACAAACTTTCATAAAAAATTTCATCCCCTATCTCCCCCCCTTAAACCCCCTTTCTCGTGATAAAAGGTAGCCTATGTCCGTTCTCAAGCTCTAATATACCTCTGTACCATATTTCATCAAGATCGGTTCAGTGGTTTAGGCGTGAAAGCGTAACATACAGACAGACAGACAGACACACAGACAGACAGACAGACAGACAGACAGACAGATCGCATTTATAATATTAGTATGGATACTCATCATGACACATACCCATAATGACACAACATTAGAAACACCAAATTACGCCAACCAATCAAATTTCATATACCAAAAACGTAAAACACGTGACGAGTCAGTGAACATGACTATTCTATGTCAAGAAGTTTATCACAAATGTTGAATACAGTAGTGACCTCTCATTTGATGATCTGTGTACCTTAATCAAAGAGATCTTTTAGAGTGTACTTTGTGAAGCCCGAGGCGTAAATGTTTTGTCATAATTGGCCATCGAAAATTACGATCGACACAATGTCAGCCGTAAAGAAAAACATTTCAAGATATTTTTATCGTCTGTGACAAACTTTTTCTTTTGTTATTTCTGAATAATTTCAAAATGCTCAATATTATATAGAGTTGATTAAATCTTCTAAACGAGGAAAGTATGTCAAATTATTGATCATCTCGTTTCTTTCTAATGGAACGGGTATAATGTATCCCCAGTACAATTAATCAAAGATAATTTCGAATGTCTTAACTTCTTTTGAAGATTCCCGGGTATGAATCTGCCGAGAACAAAGAGTCAGAAGCGACCCTATCAAACGACACAATATCTCCGATATCATACCTATATAAGTATTCGCAAATATAGACAGTTTGCCTGTAGAGCAAAATGCTCACTCACGCTCACTCATAAAGCACTTGACATTGATATCGAGAAGGAAAGCCTTGCGACTAATACGCACATAGCATTTCATTCGGCCAGCGAAGCAATGCGAATGTTATGTCCGATGAACGAAACGGGACAGCAGTCGTAGTCAGGTCCAGCTCTCAGCCCCTAACTATTCGTGTCCGTGTCCGTGTCTTTAACCAGTTAGTCAGCCCTTTCGTTTCCTTCCCATCCCCACATTATTATGTCTTAATTCAAAAATAACTGATCAACAACTGGGTCTCTTACACAGCCTTTCCTCTCGTGGTTCAGAGGTCAGACGACAGTAGAGAAAGCGGGCCCTAGCGATGAGTACTGTACTAAATTATATAAAATCTTTATCATAGCAAACAATTGAACAGAACAGATTACAGCCTTCGTGGCGTGGCGGTAGTGAACGCGGCCGCTACGCAGGAGGCGCGGGTTCGATCCCCGCTCAGTGCAAATATTTGTATGCATGAATATGGGTATTTGCATTGGTCTGGCTGTTTCTATGTATAATGTGTATGTATTTACAAAAAAAAAAAAGTATCTAAGTATGTTTATCCGCATTCTAGATTCCATAACACAAGCTAGTTAGGCTATGCTTACCGTGGATCTAGATAGCGTTGTGTGAAATGTTGTGGAATATTTATTATTATTTATTTAATTGGTGATTTTTTTTTCATTCCACAGTCAGTATTTTTGGGGAATCTCCCAAGCATATAAGCAGGGCCGTCTTAACCGGGGGTTCAAGGGTGCGGCCGCACCCGGGCGCGTAGCCCGAGGGGGCGCAGGCCGAGCTCTAAACATTTCGATATTTCCTAATTTAACCTTTAACTCATAAGTACAATATTAACGCCATGCCCCCGTTACGTACACTTACGTCAATTAAACCCCTACATGCATAAAAATATAGGCATCAACCAATATTAAAATTTAACATTGTACCTATTATTGTCACCTTTGCCTTTCGGCACGTGTCATACCGCTCACGATATGCAAGGTAAAATAGCTCTTATTTTGATACACACATAACAATTAAATTAATTTAACACGCACGCGGCAATATCTCCATTCCAAAGAGGCCCTTTGACCTAGCCGCCTGGCGCCCGCACTTTAAGCGAAATGGCCTCTATAATTGGGCTGTTAGGGTGTACATTGTAATGTAAGTTCGCGATGCGGCTCTGAGTGTCGGTTATTCTTGTTGTTGTAGTTGAATCTTATTGCATGAAAATTAAAGTTTGATTTTGTTTAATGCTGTGAAACGTTAGAGAAATATTAAATCCATTTCTTTTCCTTAATTTTTGAATTTTATTTTTTCATTTTAGGTATATTTATTGTAGATTACAGATCTTAGAGAAAAATGAATGAAACATCAAAAATTTATTGCGTTTTTTGAAGTGAAAACTTCTTTAGCGGCGTTGGATGGGTGTAAAATGTTAAGGAAGCGTCAGGATTAGTTGACCTTTGAACCATAACCGGCGACTGACGTCATACAAGATTAGGTACAGACTAGAGATGGGCCGAGTACTCGGTTGCTACTCGGTACTCGGCGTACTCGGCGGGTTTTTTGATACTCGTACTCGGCCGAATAACTCGGTTTTAATGCCGAGTATACTCGGTTTAGGTAAAGCAATATATTTAGGTTGTTTACGTTGACGCAAATGGTTCACGATTTTGAGATATTTCAAGCATGTTGGCTTCTGCTGTTGTGTTTTTATTTTTGGTTTTTATTTTTTTATTTCGTATTCCTTCTCTTTTTCTATTTTTTAGATTTTTGTAAATTTAATATCTTTCTATTTATTATTCATGTCGCATGCCCTCCACATAGGAGCCAGTTGAAAACCAGCGTCAGGTACTTGTGCCTGATATCATGTTGAACTGGCTCCTTTTTTGGTGTAGCGCGAAGAAAAATTGTGCCTGGTTAACTTGTTTGCGTGTGTCAGTAGGTACACAATTAATTGTGTAATCGGTGTTGCACTACAATTAAAGGTTTTTCTTTCTTTCTTCTTTCTTCTTCTTTCAAAGTTTCATTTTCAAAACATTTAAACTCTTCTGTGTGTTTTATTTTAACATGGCTTAACATTGCTGTCGTAGAAGCCTTCTGTCCAACACCGCTACGTGAAATAAGAGATTTGCATAAGGTGCATTTCACTTTCGTTTTATCTTCCTCAATTTCGTCGTAAAACGTCCAAATTCGGAATCTTTTACGTGAAGTCATCACAGTCAATTGTTAATTAACAAACGTTTTCAATTATTTATCTACTATGACGTGCAACGTGACGTATTTGTTTGTAAACTAGCAAGCGACTGATAGATGAAAGGCGGGGGCGGGGTGAGGGTTGTATCAACGCGAGCTGGCCGCTCGTGCCGCGCGAATCTGTTTGTACTTGTTTACGCGCCTGAAACGTGGATTTAATTGAACAGAGTTACTCGGAAAAAAATCGAACCGAGTAAAACTCGGTACTCGTTACTCGGCAAAAGTGCTACTCGGCGCATCTCTAGTACAGACTATCTATTTTGCAAGTTACGATAGATAGCGTCGTAGCTTAAACGGTAAGCACTTCGACTGTAAGTCCTTATAGTTTCAGATAGTATCGGGTTCAAACCACCTGGCCTTCAGGGATTTTTTGTGATTGTTTTTTCTTATTATAATTTATTACTTTTGGTGATTATTTTTTCTTTTTGAAATTTATTACTTTTTATGATTATTTTTTCTTTCTGTAATTTATAACTTTTTGTGATTATTTTTTCTTTTCATAATTATTTAATTTCTTCTGACAGAAAATTAGCAGAAAATAAGTGATAGGTTCTATGATTAGCGCTATATTATAGGTATAGTATGGTATGTTCATTTTTATCTTTTTCTATGTATACAGGGTGTATTTTTGAAACGGGGCAGTAAGGGCAAGTACCTTAACCGTTGCAGTTACAGCAAAACGTTCTTAGAAGACCTTCCCTAACTTTTTGACATATTTTGAACTGCATTCACAGATTTTGTAAAAAACTTACAGTTGGCAAAAAAAAAATGCAAAAAGTCCAAAATTTTTTTTTTTATGCCAATCGATTCTATTTCATGTGGGGATCAAAACACTCTATGAGACCATTTTAGCTTTCAGTACTAGGAAAGACAGAAATCGCCAAAAACGTTTCCCATACATTTCGGCAACAGAAACAAATTTCTACGATGGTCTAACTTTTTGTTATGGCCAGGAAGTGGGTAGAATTGACTGTAAAGTAAATAAAAAGAATTTTTACCCTCAAATTTCGAATTTGATTCGAAAATCTCTGTGTTATTATTAGTTTCAGCTGAGAAACATCGTATGAGTTATTAATTAAGGATTTTCGCTAAAATGTGTTCTAATCGTGAAAAAATTGACTTATTAGAAGCGTATTTTGTCAATAATCGAAATGCGGGAGCTGCATTAGTGTGGTACCGCAATAAGTATCCGTTGCGGCATGTGCCAACAAGAAAGGTTATTACAAATCTTTTGAAAAACCTGGAATTGCAGGGTTCTTTCAAAAGAAAGCGGCAGCCTCGTGTGGACATGGACACGGAGATTGCGGTTCTAATTTATGTCGAAGCATATCCGGAGGTATCGTCCAGGCAAGTCGCCCTTGAAGTAGGTGTATCCCACTCCCTTGTGATAAAGATATGGAAGAAATACGGCTACAAGTGCTATCGATATGGGCGCATAGTTCAAGTGTTACATCCGGGTGATGATGTTCGAAGGCTTACTTTTTGCAGATGGCTAAGAGGAAAAATAAGCAGAGATCATGAATTTTTAAATTACATACTGTGGTCAGACGAAACGAATTTTTCCAATAACGGTATGTACAACAGAAAAAATCACCACTATTGGTCCAAAGAAAATCCACTAAGAGTTACGGCAAGTCATAATCAGGTTCGCTTCTCATTCAACTGTTGGTGTGGTATAATGTCCAATCGAGTCATAATGGTGGAATTTTATGAAGGGAAACTGAATTCTGCCATGTATAATGAAGTCATTTTACACCATCTTGAAAACGAGATGGACGAATGGCCCCTGTCGGAATTGCGAAAAGTTCATTTTCAACAAGATGGTGCTCCGCCACATAACAGTCACCTTTCACGTTCCAATTTGAGCCGCCTATTCGGTACACAGTGGATAGGTACACATGGTCCAACACAGTGGCCACCTCGTAGCCCCGATCTAACACCACTTGATTTTTTTTTATGGGGCTTCGTGAAAAACGAGGTGTATAAGACGACGTACGCCAGTGTTCAAGAGCTCAAGGATGCATTAATGACCATTTTACGTAATATTCATCCCAGAACATTATTAGCCGCCATTCGTTCAGTGCAAAAAAGGATAGACTTATGTATTCGTGAAAATGGAAATCATTTTGAGCAATTTATTTCATAAACCAATTTCTTAAATGTTTAAATGATTTTTTTTTATTTAAAAAAGTTCAAAATTTTACCTCACCTATGAGTTTCGAGTTGATTTATCATATTTCCGTACGAAATGTATGGGAAAGGTCTTTGGCGATTTCTGTCTTTTCTAGTACTGAAAGCTAAAATGGTCCCATAGAGTTTTTTGATCCCCACATGAAATAGAATCGATTGGCATAAAAAAAACTGCAACGGTTAAGGTACTTGCCCTTACTGCCTCGTTTCAAAAATACACCCTGTATAACGAAGAAAGAAAAAAAGAAAATGTTTTCACTTCTGCCGGCACTCCCAGAGTGCAACCCGTCTTTTGTTGTTGACCGGGGGGGGGGGGGGGGGGGGCGCAGTCTGAGCTTCGCACCCTGGCGCTATATAGCCTTAAGACGGCCCTGCATATAAGCTATTATTGAATGTGATACAATTTCACATAACCTTTTTTTCTAAACGTTGACTAGGTATAATTCGCCATAAAGTTAATAGTAATCTTCGAATCACAAGGCTATCAGATTCATTATTACGTCTTTCATAAAATGGTACAAGATGGCCTTTTTCTCAAGCACTTGACTAATGACATTGCTCGAGGCGATAAGACAAATACCATGTTATTTGACCCAGTAATTTGCCGCTCAGAATTATCGAACACGCGTAATAAAAGAGAAGAAATAGTCAAATTATTCCTACTATCTTATTAGGAATCTCCTATTACGTGTTCCAGCTTTCAGTTAAATAAAGCAATTGATCTTTATCAGCCTAAAAATGGTTTAATAATACCATTCAATTAAGAAGATCTCATCTGCCAACCTTCTAGAAGTCCTGGGAATGATGCTCCTAAGGAATTTTGGCAGGTATTTGTTACTTCGAGATACTGGCGCATCATCGCACATGACAATAATGAAGCATTAGAGAAGAGAGAACCCTTTATACGTGTGTAAATCCCCGCGGGTACTCCTCTGTAGAACTGAAATACAGTACTTGAATAAAAGCATAACATTTCGCTTAGTTAATTTTAGTTCGTGCTATCTACGACGAGTTTCTACCCGTGATATACCTTTTTCGTGCACAAATCTCCATCATCTCCATCAAACTCCTACCGCAATATCTTTTCGAAAACTGTTAAGTAGAAAAACACATTTAATGACATCTTTTTAGTAAAAAAAAAATCAAGCGTAACAAAAAACGGCTACCTAGAAACTATTTTAACTAACATCATTTTATACAAAATGTACCTACCTAAATAAATCACAAACTGATTCTAGCATGAACTGAAACAGACTATCTAACAATATTTAATAACTTCTCACAGATTCAGCCAAAAGTAGCATTTCCAAAAATACCTGAAATCAATATCGAGCATGAACTGGAGATCCACTAAGTTATTTAAAATGCAGTTGACACGTCATCCGAGTGAAAATGCAATATTCGCTTTGTCCACGCGGAACACGGCATATTCAATAGGTAGCCTTTTTATCGCCAATATCCAGGATATTCAAAAAAAATACAATTCAGAACATGAGCATAATTAAATACGTTGATATTTATTTGTCTTGCAAACAATGTTCTGATTTTTATTGCCTAGAAATTTTTATCACAGGCAAAATTTATAAAAATATTTCCTAAATAATCAACACAACCGTAGTTCATAAAAAAATCATTAAATATGAAATGAATGTAATGGAAAAAGAGTATGTAATAAAACTCTTTAAAAATGATGTTCAGATTTTCATGAGATATAAATATCTTTTGGGCCGCCTTTGTAACTATGCTGTTGGCCAGCTACGATAGAAAATTTATATTTCGTGAGCTAGTAGGTACATGTTCTGGTCTTACAATGATAGTCCAGATGATTAAATTAAACAAAATATTCAATATTCTTAAATATATTTTAAGATGCCTATCACCATACAGTTATTGCACATTTTATTATTAATCATTTAAATAATTTCATCTTCTCTCCAAATTAAAACATTAAAACAGAAAAAAGCAATGGCCACGATTTGAAAACTGCAAGTATTATCTAGTTTCAAAGCAATAGCAATTGCTATAAATTTATAATACAGAATATAAGCCATTACGTTGATAGAGTATTTCTATTATTTGATTCGATATAAGCTTTTGTTGCAGTCGCAATAATGTTGAAAAAAATTAAAGCATTTTTTAATAAAGAAGATCGGGATTACTCTCAAGGTCTTGTTGACCCTTTTAAGTTTCATAAAACATTCTTTAAAGTTCTGGTAGCGTTTGGAGTTGCAGATGTTGAACATGTTAATAAAGCTAAGTAAGTCTTAAGCAAGTTTTTCGTATAGGTACTAGTAACAGACATCCCGATTTAGTAGATACAGACCACCGCCTGAATGCCAACTACGACAGTTTGTATCAAACGTGACGTATGAAATTCGGTGGACCCTGCGTGGTTATTATTAAATAAGTCGAAACATGTAATCTACCAAAT
This sequence comes from Eilema caniola, assembly GCA_949126895.1. Lineage (NCBI taxonomy): Eukaryota > Metazoa > Arthropoda > Insecta > Lepidoptera > Erebidae > Eilema > Eilema caniola. The sequence goes on along the minus strand of OX421471.1, from coordinate 12,489,714 downwards.
CACAGCATGATTCAAGCTTTCCGTTGGTCGGATCTGACTAAACTTTCTATTAAATACTATTTATCATAAATCCAGGTGAAGATTATGATAAACGCTTCATATTCTTATCATTTTTAGATGGCAGCTTCATAATACAGTTCTATACATTATTGGATTCTTCTCCCTACTATGTGCATTGTTTTCACTAATACATGGATTAATTATTTTCGATATTCCTCATATAACTGAGGCTGGCACATATACTTTATTGCTGATCTATAAATTTCTGATATTATTTTCTACGAAGCAAAATTTACCTCAGTATAACAGTTTGCAGAAGAGTATGATGAAAGATTTTCAATACATTTGTACTGAAGGGCACATATATCGGTAAGTAAACTTTCTTCATCTTTCTACCTGACTACGGTAAACCAAAGGAGGGTTATGATTTTAACAGGTTATGTATGTATGTGTTTGTTCATTTGTTCCCCCAAATACTTATTAAAACTGGAAAAATGGGATATCATTAGAAGCGTCTTGCTTGTCCGCTGGTTATAGGTTACATGAGATGTCCCTAACTTTTATGTGGCGCCCTCTAGCGGTCATAATGCACTGTGATAAAATATAATTTGAAATAAATATGTCGTGTATTTATATGTGTATATAATATATTTATATATGTATATAAATGAATAGCCTTTATTAGCACATTTCAAATATGTTTACATCATTAACAGTTCCTTACCCCAAAATAATATAAATAAAAAATTAAATTGTATATTTAAAAATCAAAAACCAGACTGCTGTCTAAAGGTGTGTACGCACGTACGAACACAAAAATAACGAACACAAACATCAACCATTTAACAATTTGGTTTGTACATATGGACGGCATATCCGAACACGAACGCGAACATAGTTCGAATCGAGTTCGCGCACAACAGTGGCGAAGTCTGCGACGTTAAAATGGTGTTAAAATTATGGTCGAATTTTAAAGTAGAGGATAGATTTTTGGTGTTTGCTCACTGCAAACACCAAAAATCTTCTAATCTTCACGAGATGTTGTTTAAAGGGGATCCTAGATGGTAGAAACAATTTTGTACAAAAAATAAAAATCTGTTTCACACCCTACCAAGTTTAATACGCGGATGTCGGTTATCACTATAATATCGGTTATCGTTAATAATTGAAGTATTTTACTATGTGTTATTCTGATGTATAAGCTATATCATTATAAAGTGTCATTAAAATCCATTTACTAGTTTTTACGTGAAAGAGTAACAAACATTTTAATCGCGATTATAATATTAGTAGGATTCAAACACCGTACCTAGTACTATTATCTATTCTGTGACCGTACATATACGCACACATACGGAACATATAGATAAGGCCGCCGCAAACATGTTAAGCCGCGTACAGACGTAAGAACACGAACATAGTGAACATAAACCTCAAACATGACATTTGGTTAAAATGAAACGCTTGGCCAAGTTCTATACGAACAGTTTTGTTACGTAACATTTATTAAAACTATTCAAACACCGTCTATACTGAACATACAGATAGGATCGCCGCGAACATGTTTGACGAACCGAGTGTTCAATGTTCGTTAGTGGTACACACGGGCGTACTAAGTTGTTCGTACATTCATCGAAATTCGTCCAGCTTTTAGAAGGGAACAATGAAAACTATTCACATACAAACATCATACGCGCGTAAAACATTACCCTCACTGGCGCAGTCGGATAAAAACTTAAACCCAAGTACTGAAAAATCATGCTCTAAACAATATAAAACTAGCAAAAAATCAAGGATACCTAGTCATATATCACTTTCCCCAGGAAAGTATTGTTTTGTAAGACCAACTGGCATAGGTAATAACCACGGCTATCCTTGATTTTATGCTTGTTGTTCAATAGCTAAGTTTTAGTTTTTAAACTCAGTTTTCTTTACATACTTATGTAGTATATTATCAAAATAAAGTAGATTTATTACATATATATAATCTTCAGATAAAAACATATATACTCGCACCCGCCGAACAAAAGTCAATCCAAAAGTTTCTTTCTCTCATATTATTTCTTTAGGTATGATTCCGAAACCGACCGCATACGACAACTACCGACGCATGCAGCACATACATGCCATTGTTTAAGTTTGATACGGATAAAACGGACCATTGAGAAGACGCGCTTTTTTACTGCATGCTTCGGCAGTGTTGTCGTAGCGTTGTCGTAGGTTACCCCCATTTAATTCGAAAATGATGCGAAGAACGTTGATATAATAAAAATGTTTTGTTTTTAGTGACAAATACTTTGACAATCAGCTGGTTACCTGGAAAATTTGTATATTCACAGGTATTTACCCTTTGGCCATGGGAATAGGAATGGCCATATTTGCTATTGCCATGCTAATTTACTTTCTGGTCACCCAAACAGAAGGAGAGCAAGGGACAAGACCTTTGTTGTTTCCATTTTGGCTACCAGGTGTTGATTTTGAAAAAACACCATATTATGAAATAGCTTTTATTTTCGCTAATATGGCTGTTGTGGCTTATGGATACAATTTTATATGTAAGTTTTTATTAAACCCTAAGGAGTACAAACCAAATTATTTAGGGAATTTAGACTTCATAAAAAATCATGTATTTTCACTTTTATTAAAATCTATTGTTATAAAGAAAGGAATAATTCAAATATACATAGATAATTACCGTCGAAACTTGCGAATGTCGGTTATCACGACCTAACATAGCCTATGTCCTTTCTCAAGGTCTAATCTACCCCTTACTAAATTTCATCAAAATCCTAAACTAATTTTGGTTTGGTGGTTGGTTTAGGCGTGAAAGACGGACAAACAGACACACACATTTTCATATTTATAATATTAGTATGGATTCAAATACATGTGGGATAATAGTTGTCTCTGAATAAAACGAGTATAATTAACACTGAATACTTTATTTTGTGCAATTAAACCCAAAATAAAACAATTAAATTATAAATTAAGGTTTCTCGCAATCCACAGGACACAATTTACATCATAACGTCCGATTCTTTCCTTTCACATCCAACCTATCTCATTTACCTTTTTAGGTTCTCAATTCATCTGGCTGGAAGGTGAAAACCTTCCATTTCCCAATTCCCGGTCTCCACTCTAGGATTTGTTTGTTTCAACGGCCATAATTGCTTCGACAGATGTGGTCAGTCCTTTATCATTTTAAGTTGCTTATTCTGGAAATTATATCGTCAAATTTCTTTCTTTAACGATCTTTGTTATGATGAATAGTTATTTTAATTTTAAGAACTCTCTTCCTCCTTGAATAATTTAAATAGTATCTCATTAAATTATGTGTATGTAATATCGTCATCAACAGTCAGTTCATAGCAGAAAGTCAATGTCATGGTCGTCATGCGGATATGCAGATGCATATCGCGGAACAAAAGCAGCTTCTTGTCACTGAACTTGACCGGATCCTGAACCACATTTCCCAATGGGGCTCTGAGAACTTGGTCGAGTACAATGCCAAGAAGACGCAGGACATGCCTGCGCGTTTACAGCAAACGTATCTTTTTTCCTTCCCCTCCCCACTCTTCAGAGCACGCCACTGCCGCTGCAGGATAAACTCAATATCCTCGGTATGGATGTTCGCTGCAAACTGAATAACAAAAACGAAATCGAGAGTATCCTCTAAACAGGCTCGCGTAAACTCGGAGTCCTGAACAGAGTGAGACGGTTTTTCACGCCGGAGCAACGGTGTCTTCTATACAAGACACAAATTCGTTCCTGCGTGGAATACTGCTCGCATCTCTGGGATGGATCCGCAAAGTACTTATTAGATGGTCTCGACAGGTTGCAGCGACATGCGGTTCGCATTATCGGAAATCCTGAGGTCATGAGTACCCTCGAGCCTCTTTAGATGCGTAGAGATGTTGCTTCCTTGGCAGTATTTCACCGTCTCTACCATGGTGAATGTTCTGATGAGCTATTACAATTAGTCCCACCCTCTCCTTTCCTACACAGGACGACACGTGCAGGACTTAGATGTCACCCGCATACGGTGCAGAACATTCCTTCAAGAACCAAGCGATTCGGTGACTCTTTCCTTTGTCGCACCATTAAGACCTGGAATTCCTTGCCAGCTCACGTGTTCTCCAGCATCTGATGAGGCCGTCAAGCTGAGTGCCACCATTGTTAACATGGCACGTGTATATAATGGTGTCCCTCTTTCCTGAGACTTTGCCTACAGCTTACCATCAGGCGAGGTAAAGTCAACCAGACGTGTCCTATATAAAAAAAATGTACTTAGTTATAATCGCATTATTACAGTTTTAATAAATAATATATACGTATCTCATTTGGACTGGTACAGTAATTCTTAACACAGGAACACAGACCATTGTTATCTAATAGGTAATAACCTCAGTAAGAATACAGCACTTCAGAGATTATTGTGTTTTCCAGTTAATGTTCAGACACAAGTTGTGTGGATACGCCACATAACATCTAAAGTTGACATTATTATATGGCGCTTAGAAGATCTCTTGGATGGTATTCACCCACCGACCACTAAACAAGAATACGAATACTTCTCCAATTTGATCGTAATGCGTATGCGGAAGATTGTGATTCATCATCAGGACATGCTTAGGTTTGTTAACTTACTGAATGTTAAGCATTAAATATACTTACCTCTGAGTAGTAAATCGAATTAATCACTATAGTCTTAACGTTGCTTGTTGCCGGTTGCCTCTGAGGCCATCATCTCAGCGCCAAGGGTTCACTTAATCCTTTTCCTAGTTTTAATTGGCTTATATTACTTTTCCGACTGTCCTAACCTCGAGTACAAAGCTTGTGCCTGAGCTTTGATCATTAATCGACAGGTGTATTGTATTTGTAGATGAGGTTAGTTTAGCCTCGAAGGTATTGCTAGGGCCCCATACATTACCTAACAAGTTAACTTGTTAAATAATATAAGGGACACGGCGTTGATAAAGTATCATTCTCAAGATTAATTCTTGCATTCATCATTCATTCTTTGAGAACTATTACCAATTCGTTGCACAAATGTTTTAAAGCCAAAGGATAAAAACGGTGGAGATCGGGTTAAATCTTTCGCTCAATATTCACTTATTCACCTCTATATATTATTGTTATAAATATAATACATACAAGTACATGATATACTGTTTCATCTAATTTCAGTGATTTGAATAATTATGCAGCTGTTTATAAGAAAATGTTGTTGTATGAGCAAAAAGTTTGTGGCCCAATAGTTTGCCTCAGTGCCTATAGTACTGCTCAGGTATTAATTCTTAACTTTTTTAATAATAGTATACTAAAGATAGCTCAATAAAGGGGCGTACCTAGAGAAAAATCTATGGAGAAATTTTTGAGGAAGGTCACTAGTAGTCATAATTCAGATTTGTGTGGTATTCGGTTCGTTGCGTTCTATGCAATCTTGAACTTAAGGTTTTTTTTGTTTATTGAATAATTCGTTTATTTTTAATCTGACACAAAAGTGATACATAACTACCAAGTTATTTAGAACTAAATTTCTTATAATTTTGAAACTCATATTTTTTTGCTAGGTTCAGTAACGAAAACTATCGAACCAAAAACAAAATGATGATACCAAAATTGTAGGAATTCATTTCAGAATAACTTGCCTGTGACCTCCCTCACTGAATTCCGATAGAAAATTGCTAATAGAATTTTATTCCATGTCAAATCCTGTCTTTCTTGGGATATAAGTACAATTTCCATTGCAGCTAGCCGCTATCTATTATTAATTCTTTATTGTACACACATATAACATAGTAAAGTAACGAACATAAATACATTTTGATGTACAAAGGCGAGCTTAACTCAGTATTGAGTTTTCTCCCAGCAAACCTATGTTGTTATTGAACATAATTTCAAAAATACTGGCCTGTTAAACATATTTTTATAGGTAATGGATCACCAGAGGGGGTTTCAAGGTTGGGTTGTCTGACACTGTTATTTAGCAACCGAAATTACTAATATTCCCTCTAACCCCTCCAACTAAGTTAAATTGCTTGTGCTAGGAGTGGGTTCAAGTCGGTAGCGTAATGGCCAGGATTCGAACCAGGGACCTCTTGATCGTAAGGCCGACTCCTTAACCATTAAGCTACCGAAGGCTACAGCCGGGAACTTCAAAATAAAATACGAATTACATTTCATCCATAGGGACCAAATAATAATTGATAATTTGTTTCCTATGCGATAGAAAGTATCCCATACCGTAGGTATTATAATTATTTTAATAATTTCAGAAACTCGACGAAGGTCATTTTCAATTGATACTACCACTAATTTTGCTTTCCACTGTAGTACTGCACTTTATTCCTAACTACTTCTGCAATTTTCTAATGGAGAAGGTAAGAATTTTATGTAAATCGTGCCCACCTTACGACAATATAAAAAAACAAGTGGGTGTCTTAATATTTATATAACACACAACCTCATAGTTACGTTGAAGCATGATTGAGAGAACCTATACATTCACTAAATAAGTTTAAAATCGAAGTAAAAAAGTCTTTAATAAAAAAAGGATATTACAAAGTAAACGAATACCTTAATGATAAAAATGCATGGTCATCCTAATCTTTTTGCCTGCTCGCACAATATAAATCTATTAAAAAAAAACAAATGGTTTAAATAAAAGAAACTATAATATTGTTCACTTGAGTTTCTTGCTGGTCTCTTCTCAGTAGAACCAATTTACCGAACCAGCGAAAGAATCATTTTCAAATGATTTATTTACTTAATTTAATATTATATTAGTAATTTCTTGACATGACTGTAAAATTTTGACGTTCATGTGCTCTTTATGTGCCTAAACTGAATAAACGAAATTGATTCTTTGATTCTTTGACATACATACGTACATAAAATCACGCCTTTATCCCCAGAGGGATAGGCAGAGGTGAATTAAGACCCACATTTCACCAATCTGTATTCGGTCCCACGTAATAGGGGGTGAGCCTATTGCCGTATTCCGAGCACCACTGTTGACTCGAGCCATGCATCTGAGGCTGAGTCTAGGCTGTACATATCTGTCTGATGTATGAAAGTTAATCAGCCCTATCCCTTAGCCGCTCTGTACGACACCACGTGGGAAGAGAAGGGGTGGCCCAAATTCTACTCTGCCGGGAACCATCTTCTAAAATTCTGAAAGTCATCCGACAAAACATTTTTTTCTTATTGCTTGCGGAAGTAAAACATACCTTGATCTACGAGTATTTCGAACTTAAAGCGGACGTAATCGCACGCAACAACTGGTTATAGAGAAATTTTAACCTAACTTTAATTTCATTCAGTATTTGTTCAATAACATAACATAACATAAACTCACGCCTATATCCCCGAAGGGATAGGCAGAGGTGCCAGCACCCACATTTCGCCAGTTTATGTATAGGTCCCAATGTAATAGGTGGCGAACCTATTGCCATTAACCGGGCACTTATAAACCTGCGATAAATACACACATAACTTCGAAAAGCATCGAAAAGACATTGGTGTATGCCATGGTTAAACCTGGGATCGAACCCGAGACCTCGTCTCAGCAGTCCATTACCCATACCACTAGGCTATCGCGGTTAATTAATAGGTTAGTTAATTGTTCAATATAATCGGAAAACAACTCTTACCTAGTAACATCAACATCCCTGTTTATTAGATATACACACCATAATATTTTACATACCAACCCACTAAACCTAAGAAACAAGAGTAACTGTATTTTTATCCGACTGCACCACAAGTAGGGTTATGTTTTTCAAGAGTTTGTATATATAATTGTTTGGCACGCTCTGCAGCCTGAACGGCGCGATGGATTTTAGCTTGAGAGGTATCGTTAGATTCGTATTCACTGTGAGAGTGACACTGGATATTAAAATTAAAAGTAAAATAAAATGGCGGATTTGGGTAAAAAAAACATTCAAATTTATCGAGTGGGGTATCAAAACGAAGGAAATTAGAAGACGATTACAAAAATATATTTCATAACTAGAAAGTGTAAAATAAAATAAATTATGGAAAAAAAAAACCCGACTAATGCTGAAAAGAACGAAATAAGCTTTATAGCAGGCGGTACCCATTTGCAAATCTCAAAAACGATGAAAATTAATGGGTACCGCCTGCAATAAAGCTTGCTTCGATCTTTTCAGCATCAGTCGGATTATTTATTCTTATTAATTACCCGATTGCGCCAGAAGGAGAGTTATGTTTTTTTTTCGAGAGTATGTATGTATATATATTATTTATTATATATATGACACTGGGTATGTCAAAAATAAAAAAACAACATGTCGAATTTTAGTAAAAAAAAAAAAAATTCAAATTTTTCGAGTATAAAGTATATTCGATATCAAAATGAAGGGAATGGAAAGACAATTTCAAAAATATATATTTAATAACTAAAAAGTATAAAATAAAATAAATTATTGAAAATAAAAGACCCGACTGATGCTGGAAAGATTGAAGCAAGCTTCATAGCAGGCGGTACCCATATTCAAATCTTCTGGTTTCGATCTTTTCAGCAGCAGTCGGATTTTTTATTTTTAATAATTTATTTTAATCCCTAACTTACGTATTTTTTTGTTGACAGATTAAATCAATAAGTGACGCCTGCTGGAATACTCCATTCTGGGTAGCACCACCTGTGATACGTCCATACATGGTGATTTTAATGCAAAGGACTCTACGTGCTCCACCTCTTGTTTCACCCGGCTTTCAATCTATTTCTTTAGAAACTTTCTCTAAAGTGAGTATTAATTTAGATAAAAACACGCTTTGCTTAAAATTAACATTGAACAACAACAAATTTCCTATAGAAATTGCTGTTAAGGATTTAATTAATAACATTATTATCTAAATTTAACTATCACACATAGTGCCAAGCAGACGCTACCGGTAAAATATATTTTTGGAATATGTCAAAATGAAAAAGATGAACTATTTGCTTTTTTTTTGGAAAGTTTTTTTTTTGTGTGTTATTAAGTGCATTACATTAACAGGAATTATTGTTTTTCAGACAATGGTATCAGCATATTCGACTTTCAACATGCTAAGACAACTTTAATTGAACACTTTATGTAATATAATTAACTAGCAATCCGCCCCGGCTTCGCACGGGTGGTAAAAACGTTCCCGTGGAAATCCAATATAGCCTATGTTACTCAGGGTGAACGTAGCTTTCCAATGGAGTAAGATTTTTTTTAAATCGGCACAATAGTTTTTGAATTTAATCATTACAAATATAAAAACAAAAATACAAAACTTTCCTCATTATAATAGTAGTGAAGATGTAGAAAGTGACGTATTCGTCTTTTATCCAAAGTAAAAAAATCTTATATAGTTCAGTTTAAAAGGAAGATTAAAAGGAACATAAATAGCGACAAAGATCTGTAGGTTTTCAACGAATCAAAAAGGATCAAGAATGTTTATAGTTATATACCTCAGAACATTAAACCTTGGTCTTGGTTGGTTAGTTATTAGACAAACTAGGTCCTGGCGCTCGCGAATTGCTATTGCCGTAGCACCCCGTACTATCCTCAGAAGACCCACAAGAAACATGTACAGCACGTACAGAGCACATTTCAGGTACAAGATATATGTGCTGAGGTGTAGTCTTCACTAATTTAAGCCTAAACCACACAGGTGCGTTATTACCGCGATAGGTACATCGTCGATAATACCGCACGCATTATTGTTTTTATCGCAACCGGGATTAACATAAAGATCATGATGATGAATACGTTACCACTACTACACTTTGGTAACAAAATCGATTTGCACGAGCATCCATAACAAATAAAGCATTAAAATCAGATGTGTTTTATTTAATGTTAAATCTTTTAGTATAATACAATATGTTTTTCATTTCACTTACTCATAATCTGGCTCTAATTTCACCTCAATTAGACACATAATGATACCTATTATCAAACTGTGGTTTTTTTATTGTAACTAAATCACGAGTGGGATAATGACTCAGACCTCATTATTTTAGTCTGTAGCCTGTGACTTTTTTTAATAGGTAGTCCGCCAGTACCAAAAAATTTCGCAATTCGTAAAATTATAGAATAGAATAACACTTTATTTGTACACCATTTCCATGAAATCTTACGAAACTATACATATATATATATATATACGAAGCTATATATATATATATATATATATATATATATATATATATATATATATATATATATATATCCCTAAAAAATCCAACAACTGGTCTAACTGCAATGCTTTGATATCGCCTTGAGGTTGTGGAGGTCAGATGGCCATCGCTTCACGGAAAATATCGAAGTTCAGTCAAATCCGCAGTTAGACTTGTAATGAGGACCCCAGACTCCGAGGTGAAAGCTTGGAATGCATCTGGGTTTAAAGCTATAATGATTTGTAAAATGCTAGATATTTATACAACAGCTATTCTATCAAACCTTTGCCGCAAAAGTCACATTTGTAGGGCTTCTCGCCAGTGTGGCGGCGCATGTGCACTATCAAGTTGGATGAATTGGAGAAACTGCGGCCGCAGTAGAGGCACAGGGACGTGCTGGAGGAGCCCTTGTCGCGCTTCACCTCGTGCACTCGCTTGTGCGAACTGAAAAAAAGTAATAATGACGTCACTAAGAGCGGCCGCCCGATATAACTTTCGTACAAACGCACGTATAGCTCGATTCAAACTTAATGGTGGTTCGGAATTTCGTACGAGTGCGACACTGCGTAGTTTCAGACCAATTGGTTTGAGTTGCTCTCATCACTTAAAGTTTGAGTCGAGCTTATACTGCGTATGTGATTCTGGTATTGCAGTAACTTCCTTTCTTTGATTTTTTCCTAATTCTCTTGTGCACTATTGGTTTCTATAGAAGTAAAAAAATCTAAATTTGGATAAACAATGCTAATTAGCAGATCTGACCAACTTTTACTGTTGAGTGTAGGTCTGATTGGAGTCACTTCACTGAAAATATCGACTTTCAGCCGCATCTCAAGTCTCTTAACTGTGTAACTGATGGAAAGCCGAATTTAGTTGAGAAAGGAGGAGCTCACAGAATGGTGATGGCTATTCGTACTTATAAGTTTCTTTAGCTTCCGATTAAATACTTTTCACAAAGCACAACTAAACTTTCAAGTTTAACTTAATGAATTGATGAAATGAATTTTAATTTAGTTGTATATATATATATATATATATATATATATATATATATATATATATATATATATATATATATATATATATATATATATATATATATATATATATATATATATATATATATATATATATATATATATATATATATATATATAACTCATTTGGCGTCAGGTATGTGGTGCATCATTAGGACGTCCACCAGTTCTGCTTACATTTTTCATCATCTGTCGACGAATATTGCTTAGTTTTTTTATTTCCTACTCCATAAGATACTGACCTCCGACGTATATCAATATTATTTATATATTGCGCGGACATTTTCACGTCCAAATCAGACGGTTGGGATTTAAAAGTGCGACGTTGCCAGCTTGTGAATCGTTTATTCATACTTATCTCTTTCTTTCACGGAGTCCCGCAAAATGAATTGTCTATTGTGAATAATATTTTTTTTATGATTTCTCGGTTGACCGCTGTCTTATTTGAGCTATTCTCATTTTTGTATTTATAGAAAGAACGACTGATTCCACAGCAGTAGTACCTAACATCTTACTTCTGCTGTGGAAGCAGTCTTTCTTTCTCATCGTACGAAAAAACTTTAATATTAGCATGAGTTTACATACGGGTTAGTTAGTTAGTTAGTTTACCTGGGCTGTTCCGCACTTAGCCTCTTGATTGGGCCATTGTGCGTACCATCTTACCTCTCATTCCAACCAACCCAGATCCTCCCAAAAAGCCAGCAGCCTTTTCAGGTTTCCACATGCTTCCCAGAGTGACGCTGGTGACTGGAGGAATTTCGCCCGTTATGCGGCCACGCTCGTGCACTCTGTAAGCACATGCCGTGGCATTTCTTCTGCCCCCATGCAGCTTCTGCATAGGGGGCTGTCCGTCACACCCCTATTGTAAACAGATGCTTGTTTAGGGGACAGTGACCGGTCAAGAGGCCGGTGACCTTGCGGATTTGGTCCCTTCTTAGCCTAATGAGGTTTCAGCTAGACGTTTTTGATGCTACCGGAACTGCATTTTTTGTTTGTCTGCATCCTTCAGTGTTTGTCCATTCTGTCAAATGGGTTTCTTCTGTACTTTTTCGTAGCCAAGTTTTGACCTGTGCTTGAGGTATGGGTAGTATTGGTTCCGGTCCATATACTGTCGACCCTGATCCTCTCTTGGCCAATTCATCGGCTGCGTCGTTGCCGAGGGAGTTGCTGTGTCCCTTGATCCATTGCAGCGTGACCCTGTTTGTGTTTGCAATGGATTGGAGTGTGTTATGACATTCCAATATGAGGACAGAGGTTATGGTGTTACTTTAGAGAGCTTGGAGTACGGATGCACTGTCTGAGATGATCTTTACATCTAGATCTCTGACATCTCTGGCGGCAATCGTCTCCGCCGCTCTCGTTATGCCAATACATTCGGTTTGAAATATTATGCTTAGCTTATCCAAGGTGGTTGTTATTTTGATATTTAAGTCATTCGAGAAGACGCCTGCTCCGGCACCATGTGTGGTTTTGGAGCCGTCTGTGTATATCCTAACTTCTTTGACGCCAGAGTTATCTCTTTTTTCTTCAGAAAGTTGGATATGATACTTCCTTTCGAAGACGTGGTGACATGGTATTCTGTCTATGGGAGCCTCGAGAAGTGGTATCTTCTTTAGGATTCCCTGTAGAATCTTTGAATGCTTTGTTCCAGTATTTTCTTTCCAAAGCCCATTATTTTTCAGTCTTAAGGCTGCTGCCTTGGCCTCCTCCTGTATGATTAGATGCAGCGGTCTCAGGTTTAGGAAGTGCTCTAGTGCGACTGATGGGGTGGTTCTCATGCATCCAGTGGCTGCTATACTCGCTAGGCGTTGTAAACTCTGGAGCTTTTCTTTCACAGTGATCAGTTCTGTTCTGGGCCACCATACAACTGATCCATAGGTTAGGGAAGGTCTGATAATTGCCGTGTACAGCCAAAGTGTTATCTTTGTGTTAAGACCCCAGTTCTTACCAACGAGTCTTCTGCATTGCCAGAAAGTTATACAGGCCTTTTTCATCTTAGCATTTATGTGGCTAGCCCAATTCAACTTATTATCAAGTATGATGCCCAGATATTTAACTTGAGTTGTTAGAGCTAGTTTGGTGTTAAATAGTTTTGGTAGTTGTAGTTCTGGTAACTTTCTTTTGTTGGTGAAAAGGACAAGTTCTGTTTTTTTCGGGTTTACTGATATTCGGTGTTCTTCGCACCATTCTTCCACAATCTGAAGGGCTGAGCGCATGATTTTTCATAGCACATCCTCAGCCGTTCCGCTTATCAGTATTGCAAGATCATTCGCTAACCCGATGGTGGTGCATCCTCTCTCATTTAGTCTCTTTAGGAGGCTGTCTACTACTATATTCCATAAAAGTGGCGATAGGACGCCTCCTTGTGGGCACCCTTTGACTACCTTTGCTCTTGTGGTAGTGATCACTATCTGGACCGCTCTTTTGCTTATTAGCTGAGTGATCCAGTCCCTTATGGTTGGTTCTACCCTACGCCTTCGCAAGGCTTCGTTAATACTGCTGTGTACCGTCTTGTCGAAAGCCTTTTCTATGTCTATGAAAGTAACTAGTGTTGAGGCTTTATTTGTGATAGCCGATTCTATCTTATGCACTACCATGTGCAGTGCGGACTCTGTTGATCTACCTTTCCTGTTCGCATGTTGCTGAGGATGTAGTGGGTTGTCTTTTAGTGTTATATACGAGTATTTCTAAGCTTAATTTGATTAGATTCAAAGAGTATTATTGACTAGATATTTTTGATAGATTATTCTCACCCTGTAATCGCCCACTGCTGAGCGTATCTTTGACTACGTAGCTAAGGTACGCCACTAGCTACTTAGTATCAACCAGCCCCGCAGGAGTGACCCGATCAAGCTGTGTTTGCCCTACTAAAAAACGCTATTTAAATGGTACTTACACCAAAAAATGTAATAATCCACATATTTCTTAATATTTTAAGAACCCGAAACTTTTCACTCTTCGCTATATTAGAAACAGCAACTTTTGCCCATGACCATCTACCGAGCGCTAACGAAGGTCTGTGTATTAAGATTGGACTTGGACGAAAATGCTTTCATATGTCCGGCTGACCCGCGGCCGTCCGCGGTTTGTCCGTTTGTTCTCCTCTTAGGCTTAAGTACTTGGTAGCAAATAAAATTATTTATGATTTGAAATAAAACTATTTTAACCGATTTAATCGCGTGTATTATTTCAAACTTTAACCCGACGACGTCTCGAGGCCTTTTCAAGTCCCATGGTCACGGGTTGAGTCTTACCCGCTAATATAGCTTCAGAGCTACGCGACACATATACAGATGTCGGTTTGACGCATACTTTTCATATCGTACGATATTTGATGCCCGTATACATGAATTTATAGCACTATTTTTAGAAAATTAATCGGACATCGAATATGGGGTGGCATGAATAGTAGGTATATACCGTCAACTGGCGTCCGCATATAGCTTCAGGGCTACGCGATACATATACGGATGTCGGTTTGACGTATACTTTTCATACTGTACGATATTTGACGTCCGTGTACATGAATCTATGGCACTACTTTAGTAAATTAATCGGACGTCGAATATGGGGAGGCATGAATAGTAGGTATATACCGTCAACGGACGTCCGTATATAGCCTTAAAGCTACAAGACATTGTATATGGATGCCGGTTTGACGCATACGTACGTATACATGAATCTAATATCACTTCTCCTTCCTTCTCCTATAAATGCATAAAGTCCCATTATTATTATACTGACATGTAATATTCTATATTATACATAAATGAGTATGAGTAGTATGAGTATGAGTATGAATTTATGACCCAACACCGTCTCAGGAAATTAATCATGAATAAAATGTTTTAACGTTTGCGCGACTGTTATACAAAAATAATTGGATGTTGATTATATTGTTTTGATTGCGGTAGGTGCGAGTTGGCAACGTCGCAATTGTGGACGCCAAATACGCGAATCCGTAGTCAGGAATTCCTCTAGATATACAGTGTGGATATACGCACTGCAGCAGCGCCTCACCTGCGCGGTGATTTCTTCGGGAAGTTTTCAATATTTTATTGCAACCATTTAAGCGAATTTTGACTTCCGTCGATTTTTGTACTACGGCTAGCTAGGATCAATAGGACTTAAGTGCCACCGGATAACAAAGTGGCGTCCGGTATATGGACGCCAAAAGCAGGTGGACGCCAGTTTAAATGCACTTTCGCCTTCAGTGGACGGCCAATTGTTTGCGGGATAAATATATATACATATATATATATATATATATATATATATATATATATATATATATATATATATATATATATATATATATATATATATATATATATATATATATATAGTTATTTATTAATTAAAATGTTTATTTTAGTATTATATATATAATGTTAATATCTATTTTAGTATTATATTATTCCTAAGTGAAACGAAAAACATTGTATGATACACGTGTGTATTGTTGATTACTGTCTTCGGCTTAGCGGTAATCACCAACTTTACACATTTGTGCCATAATTTACTATACGTTATTTACCTTGGGATACCTATACAAATCACGTAAAATTGACTACGAACACATCGGTTATTTATCTAAGGTGATATGAGTAGCTACGTATTTTAAAAATGCGAAAAATGTTTACTTTTTATACGCAGTGGGCCAACAAGAACTTGTCTTGGGTAGGTCAGGTACTGTAAAATGTTATAATATAAATGTATTTTTTCTAAAACACCAGAGATATGAAGAAAAATTACTGATAAATAGCAGAGGACATAGTTGTAAGTTTCTTCAGGGCCCACAGCATGAGTGTAACGCCCCTGATGTTACATACCTACGTCCATAGGCTACGGTAACCACTTTCCATCAGATGGGTCATGTGTTTTTCCGCCACCTAAGTAGTATAAAACAATTATAAGTAATTTATTAAAGTGTAGCTTCTGTGAAACTTTTGGAACATAATGAAACTAGTCAAATTGATTGAGCCATTCTCGAGTTATGCGCTTAGCATCACTTTTATTAGTTGATTTATGATAATGCGAATAACATAATGTTCACGAACACAAACTCTCAGAGTATCCATATGGGTTTCCCTCCGTTCATAGGACTATGTAACAGTATTTCGTGGAGAAATACAGGACGTAGAATATGTGTTTATATTTTCGGCCTTTATAAGCCTTCGAACATGTTCCTCGTGTGATGATTTGGGGGGCACTGGCCTCTTTTGGACCAAAGCGGTTCTATAATTACTGAGATATGTATCATGGCTTCAATCCCTTGGCTGACACAAAGCCCTTCATCGACTACTCGGACAAGGTTCGGTACCTGTGTTGTATATAGGTACATGAGGTGACTGTTGGCATCTTTGTGACCTCAAAATAGCGGTTAGATTGAAGGGGCAGATCTATAATATCATGGTAAGGTGTGTTCTATTACATGGCTACGCAGCGTGGCGGTTGCTAGAGTGACACAGGAGTTGAGTGTTACAGAGATGAATATGCTATGGAAGACGTGTGGGTGGTGAGGAACTCTCGCTTCCGTGGCAATCTTTACATCCGTGATATTGCAGATAAATTGCGGAGAAGTCGCCTTTATCGCTGTAGCTACGTTTTGCGGCGACCGCCAGGCATAGTGTCTAAAAAATGATGAAAGTGTGTAGGTATGAACAGAGGATGAAAAGTATCGTACAGTTCATAAGTAAAGATATTCGATTTCGCTATTACTTGGGGCCCTATCGAGATCTTCAGGGCCCACGGTAACCTCACCTGCAAACCTGTACACCTGCTGATTTACAGACGAGTCAGATGGCAGCGGTCTATAAAAGCCGTACACACCCGATCTCAGGATCGGTCCCCACTCGATGCAAATATTTGTATCAATGAATATGAGTATTTTCACTGGTTTGGTTAAGCTGTCGGTCCCGGTTGCCATACGAACATCTATGGCAGTCGTTACGGGAGCCCTTAAAAGTTAAACAACTGGCGTAACTGTAAAGCTTCGATATCGCCTTTGGGTTATGGAGGTCAGATCGCAGTCGCTTCACAGAAAATATCGAAGTTAAGCCAAATCCGCAGTTAAACTAGTGCAGCAGATCCCAGACTCCGAGCAAAGCTTCAAATGCGACTGGGATTAACGCTAAGACGAAGATGAAGAAGAAGAAACCCGATCTGCAAAAAAGAAGGAGTAGCGGACCCCGGGTTTTGAGGTTTAACCCTAGGCGCAAACTGATTTAACGCTAATGCTACGATGTGCTAGCAGCACATATTCGATAAAAATATCAATATTATTGTCGGGGAAAAGCTAGCTACATACACTAGCTGGCCAAAATTTAATTAATATTATACATACATAATGAAAATGTCTTCAGATAATAAAATTTTTTCGAACTGATGACTATCGACAGCCGTATTACCCTCCGAAGCACGGAAGCGCTTAGATGTAACACTACTAAACGGTCACCCATCCCGTAACCTGGGTGCTCCCAATGGTAGCTAAGTGGGTTTAGTTATACCTTCGCCTAGGTAACTTAATGCGATTAACGCACCTGGCCACGTGCGCTTCAACGAAGTGGTAATACACGCTATAAAAACCACTCGTACTCAACCATCTCTTATCGTGCTTGCTGTGCCCCAACACCTGCATAACTGAGAAGGTAATTGTCAAAGTCAAGAATGGTATTCGAAACAGGGAACCTCATACTTGGAGGCTCAAAAACAGTAGATGCAGAAAACGAAAAGAGTCGGGTGAATTTTAATAAATATGACTTTATTGATATAACATTTAATTACATAATTAAAATAATTAAAAAATTGTCATAATATATGTCGTTTGCCCGCGGAATGCTACTATTACGATAGTAGGCGTAAAAAATCTGCATGTCAAGAGGAACTACTACTATTAAAAAGTAGTATCGTGACCTCTAAAATATTATCAAAAAATTTGGTTGGTTGGTGTACGCTTCAAAAACTCAGAAAGTTCTGCATCAATTGACTTCAAATGTTGAAACTATATACAACCCGCTTCAGAGATGATTTTCACCTTGTTAGATGGCGGCACTACTGTCTGTCGGGTTATATGATTTTTTCGCGAATGTATTCCCGTTTAAACCCGGGACCTGGATCGGTATTATTATATTTGTAGCGATTTCCAGTTATATAATGAGTACATCTACATAAACCCATTTTTCTTTTAGTTAACGACATTGCTCGAGGCAATGATGGGACAAATACCATGTTATTTGAATCACACAATTCTCAGAAATTCAAAACATAATAAAAGAGGCAAAACGGTACAAATAATTTCCAATGTCGTAAAATGATTCTCCTATTACGTATTTCAGCTTTGTGGGTGAAAAGGGAATCGTCCTATAATTGTCTTAGAATCTTATTTTGAGATTTGTTAAAAATAACTTACAATTTCCGGGCCTATCATTTCTGTATGTCCAAAATCCATCAATTCTGTTGTTAAAAATTACTTGTGCTAGATTTAATAAAATGTATGTGCGAGTCTTATGCTTGACTCACCTGAGCAAAACCAGAGCCACTTGTTTGATTATTTTCCTGAGCTTAAGCCGCATAATCCTTTAATTTTTGAGTGACTTCGAGTTGATATCTCTAATGATATCGTATCTCCCTCATTTTTTTAAATTAGTTATGTAAATAGCAAAAATATATAACATCACTCATCATCATGCGTTATCCTGATTACATCCGAGGCCAAAATGCCCTCGGAGCTAAGGGTCCGCCTTCCGGCTCTTCCTCCTCCACTTCGCACGATCTTGGGCGTCCAGGGTAGTGCGACTATTTGCACGCATGTCACCCTTCACGACGTCAAGCTAGAACTTTTTGAGCCTACCCCTTCTACCTGGATCCGGCGGGGGCGCCATTGCCAGGTTTCATTTCTAACCCACGTAGCCTGGCTGTTACCGCAAGACGTGGCCACACTAACGAAGGCGACTCTCATGCATTTTATCTGCGATGTCACGGACATGAAGGCTGCCGCTGATTCGAGAGTACCTCACGCGATCTTTAGAAAAAATATACAGCATTTAACCCATAGTTGCCTGTGGGTTTTCAAGAATTCTAAACATTGCATGTTGGCAGTCAATAGAAGTCCTAAAAATATGGTTATAGTGTTTGTCCATATTGTTGTTAAAAGATTTGTATTAGTTACCATAAAGAGAAACATACTAGAATACATGGTAGGAGGACAATGAAAATTGCTTATAAGCTAATAAAATCTAATATTTCACCCAGAATAGAGTCGCATCAAAGTACTTGCATTGTTAGTAGAGTTCCATGAGACCGTTACAAATAAAATAAAACAAGTTCTTCATAATTTCGAATTTTTTTTCTTGTAAGAATATAAGTAACCGAAATTTCTTATATTCCCCATCTCTCCAGCTAAGCAAAATTGTTTGTCTAACTTTTAAACTCTCGCGTTCCATGATATATATTTAAGAGAACGGGAATTAGCGCGATTATGATATAGGTACTTACATACCTTTGATTGCCTGACGTTTTGATCAGGTTACACCGGCCGTGGTCACAGGCTGACTCTGACAGACAGTTAGCCTGTGACCACGGCCGGTGTTACCTGGTCAAAACATCATGCAATCAAAATTGTTTGTGTTAGGAGTGGGTTCACGGCGGTAGTGTAGACCAGGATTTCATTGTAAAATTTTTTCTAAAATAATATAAATACATCAACTATTTTATGAAATAAATGACATTAAAGTTCTTATATTTTGATTATATTCAAATTCATCATTAAAAAGATCATCTTTGAAATAAAACAAATATTTCAAACATATACTCACATATAGTCACACCTCTTTCCTATTAGGGCAAGCAGACCTCTCTTCTTCCACTTGCTATGATGTTGGCATATGCTTTTCGCTAATTGTAATTTTTGAATTTTATTTGATTTCATACATGCACGCCGATTAGGGATTTACTTTAATCTCGCCTTACCTTAAAACATTCCCGAATCGAGTTCAATCTTTACTAAAACCTATTTCTTCTTCTTCTATCAAATTGACAGCACTTTTACTCTCAAATTCTTTTTTTCCAGTGTGCTCTACCTGGATTGCTTTCTCGAAGGTACTCATAAGATGCTCCGGTGCACAAGTATCAGCAGGTGGGCAAGGTATAGGTATACTGGTACATAGGTATATTTCATGTTCAAAACGTGGATTCTGACAGCGGTGTTTGGGGCTGTGGAGCGAGCTATGCTTTTTTCTTTGAAGGATATAATTCGTAATGAGGTCAACTGACACACAACTAAAGTTATCGATATAGCTAAAGCAAAATAATCCGCATCTGCCGAAAGACCGGTGAACTTTGGAGCAAATAAGTTCTAGAGTGGAGACCCTGAACCGAAAAACGAAAGGTGGGACGCCGTCTAGCAAGATGGATGGACCACCACCTGACAGAAAACCTTTCCTTTAAATATTGCAAAAAATGCCCTCAAATTTCAAATAAATTCAACCCTCAAAAAAAATATTTTATTACTAAATTCAAAGATCATTTGCAAATTCGTCACTGATTAGAAAATTTTGTCGCCGACTGCGGGTGCGATAATAGGTTTGGAAATTCAATTCTCAAACAATAAAAGTAAATAACATAAAATTAGCTAAATAAATAGGTTTTTATCTTATCTGGCAGGAAGATGTAATACACATGCGTAAAAGCCACAATAGCTAGCTACACCAAATATACATAAACAATATGCCGTAGTCAGTACTCCATTTATTTTATAGCATTTAAAGTTAGTGGAATCTCACTGCTGGTTTGATAAATCACTTGGTAATATAAAAGCAAGTGACTAAGGTTATCTACCAGTTGAATGTTGTCCAGGCAGACATATTACACCTTCGCGGGAGGTTATACTGCGATTGAAGGGTTCTGCCCTAAGCGTAAATATTTGCTTACGCAACCGTCTCTCGCTATGTTGGCTGCGGTGCGCATCAGCGAGGGGATTTATCTCTCCGATCCGTTTCACCACCTTCTTTAATTATTGTCTACATAAATTGCTGGCCTCGGTAACTATTAAACTTTCAGTGGTAGTTAAATAGTATTATGATAGTTTCAGTCATCTGTAACTTCTACATTATATCTGAAGTCATCATCAAACTCGTAGCGATTTCCTAGTTACGTCCAATGTTTCATGTTGGGGCTTGATGTCCGCTTATTACTTTGATTGATATGTTATTTATCCGGGCGCGACTGTCTTCTTCTGATGACTTCTGATCTCTCAAACCTGAGAGAAAGCTTGTGCCAGAACCTGCTGGTCAGTTCACCTAGTAAACAATGGATGAGAATTTAATAGAAACACCGACCAGCAGGTGAGCTTTGCTTGGATCTCAAAGATGTTGTTAGGAATCTTATTAACAATGTACCCACAGTGTGATAAAATTAACATTTAAGTTGGTACCCATTCACATGAAAATCATGATCATCTTCATCATCTTCAGCAAGGCTCCCCTCTCAAAGCTCTAGTTATTTATAATTATATAACTGTTCGAGACTTTTCACGATAAATCATGGAACTTACTATTTTTGGCGACGTTTCGGATGCGTTGCAGCGCCCATGGTCACGGCTAGACTGGTTTCCGAACTCGTGAGGTATGCGGAGAACATTTTGTGTGCGCCTACCCTCCATTACTTTTATGATGAATGGTAAGGCTGGCGACACACCACACTCACTATGTCAGTTTTTAACGGCACTATGTTTTTTGGTTTCAGTATCTTAATCACTGGATTCCACGTTCCGGACAGTTTGAATCCATCTTCCCTATTGATTTTTTTAGGTTTTTTATTTCAATAGCTTCACGCACAATCCGTGTATAGCAGTGGCGATCAGTGGAGACTACTTTGGGTTGATGAAGCTTAATCCAGTGACTGGTACCCGACTCAAGATGTTCTGCTACTGCCGATTTGTTAAACTAATGGTTTTTTACAGCTGCTATATGTTCTCTGACTCTCTCTGCAATGGTTCGCTTGGTTTGGCTTATGTACGAACTACCGCAGCTGCAATCCACTCTGTAGACACCCGGTGTTTTTAGAGGATGACGTCCTTCGATGTTCGCACATATTTCGCTACTTTGGCAAACGGTTTAAAGATCGTTTTGATGGAAAACTTTTACATACATACAACACCCGGCAGCATCTTCCTCGGTGCACTTCGAGGCTTTCTAGAACTCGTAACATACCCATTCACTTGAAGAACCTCCTGAACATGATCTAACTCCTGCTGTAGGTGCTCAGGGTCACACAGGTCATAAGCTCTCTTGACGAGCGTCGAACTTACTGATTTTAAATGAAGCGGGTGATGATGCGAGGAGGCGTGCAGGTCTCTATCTGTGTAAGTGGCTTTACGGTACACAGTGTGGGCCAAGGAGCCATCAGTTCCTACCATTAGCTTGATGTCTAGAAAAGACAATATTCTGTTGTTCTCAATCTCATACGTAAACTGTGTCTTCACATGTAAAGAGTTGAGATACTCAGTGAAGCGAACCACCTGCTCACTGTTGCCTTTAAATATACAAAATATGTCATCTACGTACCTTTTCCATAGCCTAATCTGGACGTGGGCATTCTGAGACACCTTTTCTTCGATATGCTCCATCCAAATATTAGTCACGACTGGAGCCAAAGGGCTGCCCACGGCGACGCCGTTTATTTGGAGGTAGTGTTGGCCATGGTAAAGGAAGTACTTCCCTTCGAGGCAACTTTGCAGTAGTGTTGCATAGCTATCCGGTAGACCATTATCCCTCAGTTTAGTTTCAATAATCTGCAGACAGTCTTGTAATGGAACATTGGTGAATAATGATACAACATCAAAACTTACCAAAAGCTCATCTGGTTCCAACCTAACGTCTTTGATTATGTCTACAAAATGGCGAGAATCTTTGATAAAAGACGGTGTTTTTCCCACTAATGGCTGCAGAGCATTAGCAATGTGTTTCGCTAGGTCGTAGGTTGGTGAGTCAATTTGACTTACGATTGGTCGCAGTGGCACATTGGGTTTATGCACTTTGGGCAAGCCTTACAATTTTGGTGGTTGTGTGATCTTGGGTCGGTGCAATTTTTCAAACTCGACCTTCGTGCTCCTTGATCAAATTACGTATTTTACGTGTTACTCTTGACATGGGATCATATTTAACACTCTTGTAAGAATGTGTGTCTTCGAGTAAGTTCTGTATTTTTACCTCATAATCTGATGCTTGATGCTTGATTTATCGCAAAAAGTCCCGAACAGTTATATAATTATGAGATCAAAATATTTATTGTGTATTTGATATTTTCTAAAGTTTACGCGAATATCACTCATTGAAATAAAATCACTTTTTAACGGATTCAATCGTGAGTTATTTGTAATTAGCAGCCAAATTCGCAGTTTGACTAGGTTAGGCTGTTGAAAAGCAGCCGAAACTTCGGTCTAAAAGTAAATCCGTTAAAAAATAATTTTATTTTTATTTATTCTTAAAGTCTTTGCAACCACAATTTGTCCCATGAACATAAAGAATGATACACAAATTTGTTCTATAACGAAGATCTGCAATAAACCGAAGTCTGCTAATTTATATTACGGCCAGGAAACTATTACATTACTATTATTATGATAGGACTGTATTAAATGTTTTCTCGATACCAAATTGCACGTGCAGTGGTGTACCGAAGCCCAGCACCTGACGTTAGGTGCAGGCGATTCAAGATCAGAAACACTTCTAAAAACTAGAGCTAAAGAGTTTCAAATAAAAAAAAGAAGGGCTGCACTCCGGGAGTGCCGGCAGAAGTGAAAACTTTTTCTTTCTTCGTTATATACAGAGAAAAAGATCAAAAGAACATACCATACCATACCATACCTATAATATAGCACCAATCATAGAACCTATCACTAATTTTCTGTCAGACAAAATCATTAAATAATCACAAAAGTGTCAGAAGCCCAGGTTCGAACCCGATACTATCTGAAACCATAAGGACTTACAGTTGAAGCGCTAACCGCTAAGCTACGGAGCTTCTTAGCGTACCTAGCTAAATAAACACTCTGTAGCTAGGAATGTTGTATGACGTCATGTCGTCCTCCAAAGTCGTCGGTTACGGGTCAAAGGTTACGTGATCCTGACGCGAGTTTAAGACTTTTTAGCCATCCAACGCCGCTAAAGAAGTTTTCACTTCAAAAATTATAATAACTAAATAAATACAATATTTACATACATTCGTCATAAAAATCATCCGCATCACACACCGAATGGCAACTCTTAAACTTAGGTTTGACATCACTAGATACCAGCCCTATTACATAATATTACATATAAATAGAAAGCCATTGTCTAAGCTACAGGTAACATAGTGTTGTTATAGTAATAATAACTCCGGCTTGATGTTCTAAGTATGATTGTGTAAAATAATATTTTGATCTTGAAAAAATTTGTTAGAATGTTTAGTTAAGTAAAAAACTTAAGCATTCTAACAAAATTATAGAATATAAGTCTTCAGGCTTTCACGGCCGGCGTTGCATGTAGAATATACTGCTTCCGGGCTGTCTGGCCGTGGTCGATGTGAAACTTGCGTTCCAGACGTTTCGTCGATCACTGCGGTCGACATCTTCAGTGGCGCAGGGCCGGGCGACGACGATTCGGAGACCTTGCCTCACCGGCGGCTGAGTTGCGACTGATGCGAAGTCTTGAATCACGGGCGTATTTATAGGCACGGTCGGAGCGGGGAATCGACTCACTCGATTCTGATTGGTCGAGCGCTGTGGCGCGGACGTACTTGATCCTGATTGGTCGTTTGCACTGTGATACCGAGTGGCTCTCAGTGCTGGGTACCAATCTTTTTGGAGCTGAAATCCCTCGTTTTTTCGGTTGAAGTTGTTGGGATGCTTGAATATTTCGATGGCTTCTCGAAGTATACGTGGGAAAAAATGTGTAGTAGTAGCTAGAACTTTCGTGTTCTGAAATTCGATGGTATGATTCCCATCCTCTTGGGTGTGTTCTGCAACCGCTGACTTGTCGAAGTGGCAGGGGCGGCAATTACGTTCATGTTCCGACAGGCGGGTCTTGATGCTTCTTTGGGTGGTGCCCACGTATACCGAGCCACATGAGCAACCAATGATGAAATGAATGAAATAGAAAACAAAATATTATATTAGGTCTTTACCTATGAAATTGCCGAAATTTTCTTACAGATTCATGAGTTCGTTATTCCTGTAATTTAATAGCTATTTCCATTATTTATACTTTGTTGGAAAGTTGATTTCAAGATTTTACAACTCTGTATTAAATTTTGTTTTTGTTGGCCGCTTGATAAATTAAATTCAATCTTCAAAAACAGTGCTTCCTAAATGCTATCCACTTTGATGATAAATTTCGTATCACTTTTTTGCAGCTGTCACTTTTCAAAAAGGTAATAAAAGTTGCTGTTAGCTTAATGTTGCCTCATTCATACACAAAAAAAAACATAACATTTGGATTTGAAATTCCTAAAAAAAAATGGGTTTCCTCCAAAAAACGGCAATTTCATATGGAACGTCCTATTATTAGTAAACAGATTGTGATTGATAAAAAAGGACAAAAAAAATTAACAGTCACTTTCGCATATACATTCAAATTTGTTTCAAAGTAATAGGAATTACCACGGATTTCTAATACAGAATAGAACCCATAACGTTGATAGACAGTGTTTCTGTCACATCAATCGACATTAGCATTTGTTGTATAATGGTCGTCACAATGTGGAATAAATTTAAAACTTATTGGAATAAAGAAGATTGGGATTACTCTGTAGGGCTGGTTGATCCTTTTGAATTTCATGAAACATTCTTTGCAATTTTTATAGCTTTTGGAGTCGCTGATGTTGAATACAAAAATAAATCAAAGTAAGTCTGTTTATTTTAGTCTTAGATAATAATGCCCTAAATAAATAAGTCTATAATATCGCAGTAAAATAAACGTCCAGTTTATTTTACTGCATTATAGACTACTATATAGACTACTATAATTTTACCTAAAATTTAAACAATGTAGTGTAAAAACCCTAAAACAAAAATTCATTTCAATTCCATATTTCGGCTTACTAATGTTGTTCGCTTTGAATTAAATGGTTTTCCATAAATCCCTTTGTATAGCAGAAGGCAAGGTATCATCAAAGGTCACGGTTCTCCTATGAAACTCACCCAAGACATGCCACTTTCCTTTTGCTTTCCTAAAAATCATAATAAACCAGAGAAATAGTAGGAAAGTGGAACCCGGGTTAGAGCCTGCTTTATTTTCATCATCGTCAAGGCTGTAATAACGGCTGATATACTCTGTATGTCTTAATAACTTTTTTTACCTTCATTTCTAGATGGTTGCATCAAAATACAGTGTTATTCATAATTGCATTCTTTGGCCAACTTGTCGTATTATTGTCACTATTCCATGGACTGACTATGTTCGATATTAATCTGATCACTGAGGCTGGAACGTATGTTTTATTGATATCCTACAAATTTCTGATATTGCTTACTGTAAAGCTAAATGGGCCTCAGTTTCATAGTTTGCAAAAGTCCATGAAGAGAGACTTTAATTACATTTGTACCGAAGGGCAAAAATATCGGTAAGTTAATATATACTGATTTATAATTTAAACGATGATTACGATGGCTTGCGACAACGCAAACCTCAAGCAACTTGAGAGTAGGTTCTATTACACTTCGAGATTAATCAAAAGTAAACCAAAGAAAAAAAATTAAGAAACAGCAAAACTTGCAGCTTTTTTTTCTTCTATTTTTTTATTATTATCATTTCAGGTGTCATCTATAAACTATTTAGGCTTTACCTATTACCGTTAATACGTGTTACTTTGAGACATACGAATAAATATATTTGATTTGATTTAGTATCGAGAGCCAATGTCGCACCCGGATCAATAATAACAAATGATGTCTAAGGAAATTAACAAATAATAAAAACTATGCTATTTAATAAATACAAACATGAAATAAATAGGGGGAGAGAAAAGGGAACTTTAGGCATCAAAAAATTCCTCCTTATCGACCTTTATTGGCACCGTGCCCAAAAGGCTGTCGGCTTACCACGCTTACCACGGCATTAACACGATACTAATTCTTTGAGCGAGGTAAAGGCCAGCCCTATGGTCACGCGAAGAGTCCATTAGGCACTTCGCTATTTCTTTAAATAGCGCGCGTGTGCTTGAACCCCTCGGACCCAACGGCTTCAAGCGGCTCAAAAATATAATTGCCAGTTAAATTTGGTATATTTGTGCCGTTTCAATTAATAGATCCGTAATTGTAGACCAAATTAAATTTATATTTTATGCTATCTTAATTTGGTAAACCGTGTTAGGTCCAATCAGGTAACTGCACGATACATGAACCTAGCGTTACTCGCATACTTTCTTCATGTTTTATCTAGTTGCCTAAAACTTTACTGAAACAGCGCACACATTTTGGAGTTATAACAATGTTTTCTTTTACAGTGAGAAATATTTTCAGAACCAGCTAATCACCTGGAAAATCAGTATATTGGCTTGTGTGTTCACTTTTAGTATAGGAGTGGGAATGGCTTCATTCGCCACTACCATGTTAATTTACTATTTGTGCACATATACTGAAGGAGATGAATGGTCAAGACCCTTGTTGTTTCCATTCTGGCTACCGGATGTTGATTTTGGACAGACACCGTATTATGAAGTAGCTTTTGTTTTCGCTAATATATGTGTTGTGACTTATGGATACAATTTTATATGTAAGTTAGTAATGTAATCTTATTTTTTTTAATAAATCTCTACGGATACGCCGAGTGAACTAATAAGGCTACGGTGTGACCCTCTGGTTATTTGAACCGTGACGTCCACACCCTGTCCCGAAAATGGGGGTACCTCTTTTACTGCTCTCCAGTTCACCCTATGCTATCAGAGGGGAGAGGGGAGAGCTTCTGAGGAACCCTCAACAAGGCCACTCCCACCTCAATCAGAGTTGGTAGCAGACCACGTTTCTCCCTCCTTCAGAGAGAGGCGCTACCGTGTCATGGCTGCACTGCATAGGGGTTCCCGAATCAGTCACCCAATCTATATTTTCTCTAGAATGATAATTAGCTATATTACCACCTTCTATATAAACGAACGGCCATGGAAGGAAGTTTACTTTCATACTTTAGAAGTAAAATGAACGCGTACATCAAAAAGAAGTTCATTTAAGGTAAGGTAAGTAATTTGCAATTTTGGATTGATGATTAAGGATTCTTAAAAAATACAAAACAGAGAAGTAAAATGTGGAATTTGATAAAAAGTTGCGTTTAAATTAGAATTAGAATTCATTACGATATGAAAAGTAGCTAAAGTAAATTTTGAACTTTGAACTAAAAACTAGATATTACTATGTTAAATATGATCTGTATTAATAACCCATTTATAATTACTGCAATCTAGAGGATCAGTTTACCCCACTGTTATGAAATTATTGTACATTTCAGTTAATATTCAAACTCAAATTGTATGGATACGTCACATAGCATCTAAATCTGACATCATTATCTCGCGCATTGAAGATCTGTTGGATGGCATTCATCCAGCGACCAACAAACAAGAATATGAACACTTCTCCGATTTGATCGTGATGCGTATGAGGAAGATCGTAATGCATCATCAGGAAATGCTCAAGTATAATTTTATTACAAAAAAAACTAGTCACTAAAATTATAGATGTTGAAAACAATTTTATTCTACATTTTAAGAATGATTATAACAAAATAATCTCAATTTTAGCGTGGTTCAATATTTTTTTAATATTCTTTGGTTAACTATAATTATAATATAGACGTCTAATCAAGACCAATGCGATTGTTTGTTATAAATATAATTTGGAAGTTTTTCTAATTTCAGTGACATAAATGATTATTCAAATGTTTACAAGAAAATGTTGTTGTATGAGCAAATGGTTTGTGGTCCGATAGCTTGTCTCTGTGCCTATTGTACAGCTGAGGTAACACTCCTTCATTCTATTGCTATAGGAATAGTCCCACTGGCTATAATGATAAATAAAATATTCATATAACATGCTTAATGTTCATTTTCATTGATTCTTAATAGAAGTACTCAATACAATTGTATCATTTCAGAAACTCGATGAAGGTGAATTTCAATTGATACTGCCCTTAATTTTTGTCGCCGACATAGTACTACATTTCATTCCGTGCTACTTCTGCACTTTTTTAGCGGCAAAGGTAATAGTTCTATTTTT
Organism: Eilema caniola; assembly: GCA_949126895.1. Lineage (NCBI taxonomy): Eukaryota > Metazoa > Arthropoda > Insecta > Lepidoptera > Erebidae > Eilema > Eilema caniola. The sequence goes on along the minus strand of OX421471.1, from coordinate 12,460,259 downwards.
ATAAGGCCGACTCTGTATTTAAAACTTTTCCTCGCTCAAACCCTAGAGTTTATAAAATGACAATATAAATATACAAAAAGAACATATATACATCTCCATGTACAACATATATATAAATACTGCGTGCAAATATACCTACCATAATTACAAAACATTCATTCATCATTACTTGTAATCGTACAGAGATTACATAAAAACTTATAACCCTTAAACTATATCTCTTAAATGTAGATAGTGACTGTGCTCGAATTATATTTACAGGCAATGCTTTCCACAGTCATGTAGCTTGTATTGTGAAGGACTTATTTAAGAATATACCTAGCTACTTACACATAGCGAATCATAATTACGACTGTACCACTGGGTAGCCTACTGCAAGGAGTTGTAGCTGCCAGATTATGTAATTAATTTAATGTTACATTATAGTTATTTTTTGTCGTTAGACTAAATCTATTAGCGACGCGTTCTGGAATATTCCATTCTGGATAGCAACACCTGTAATACGTCCCTACATGGTGATTGTAATGCAAAGAGCTTTACGTCCTTTACCGATTGGTGCACCCGGCTTTGAGCCTATTTCTCTAGAAACATTCTCTAAAGTGAGTATTCACACTTTTTACCATAATTTTTGTTTATATACACACCATTCTCCCTCTTGAGCATCTGCTTTCTGCTTTGTTATTCTACAATTTGATTAGAAATTTAATGTCAAGTATGTATTTTTCAAAGAAAGAAGTCACTGAAGAGACAACAACTGTGCCAACAACGTGCTTTTGTTAAATAAAAAATGTTTGATTAACCAAATCTATTACTTTTTCAGACTATGTCAAAAGCATATTCGACTTTCAACATGTTAAGACAAACTTAAGTTTGATTATATACGGACGAAGTACGTTACACAAAGAGAAAAGTCAAAATCATATGCATAAATAGTTGTATAAAACAATATATTGTTGCACCAGAACGCACTTTGATAAAATAATAAAAAATAAAATATGTAGTACAAAAAACAAGGTTGTGTTTTGTTTCATTACTTCACTTACAACACACGAAATTTGGTTTTAAATTTAAAAAATGAAAATGTTTGTTCGAGTGAATTCACCTCTAGATATTCATGTCACGTAACAGTGGCACCCAACGTGGGCCCATGCAAATACATCGGTGCTACCTACTAAACCAGTTATTTACCTCTGTTACTTTGTATATGTCGCCGCCAACTAGCTTAATCAGCCGTTCAACTAACTGCCTAGGCAGTTACCTAAACGGCGCCATTCAATTAACGGCCTGAATAATATTCAGCCATCTCGTTATTTACATTATTCAATAACCTAGCTGGCTGGTGCTTAGGCCAATCGTAAACTGGAGCACTACCTCGAAATAAGATCAGAGCACACCTGCCCCGAGGGGGTAGACAGAGGTGTATTCATAGAAAATTATTAATAGGTTTATTGTGATAGCTGCACAATCCGACTTGGTTAGGTTAGGTTAGAAGGCATTAAGCCTTCCTGGTTATTTTTTTATAACCATGCAGAAAGAAGTCCTTTTTCTAAGTGTTTAATTAAATGGCGAGACAAGTAATTAAAAGTCATCGATCCAGGCTATTCGCCTAGCCGTTTAATTAAATGGCTGAACACCATTCAGGCCGTTAATTGAATGGCGCCGTTTAGTTAACTGCCTGGGCACTTAGACAACGGCTGATTAAGCTAGTTGGCGGCGACATATACATATTATATTAAAACAAACAAATTTTACTGCTTTTTGCGCATAATAATAAGTCAACTACCCACTGCCTACACAAGCTTACTAGCTTGGATGATATCATATAATAATATAAGATTGTATTCAAACCTGCAGCATTTGTAGCACAGACGACCAAAAAAAATTAATAGACAATTTACATATATGGCAAAACGGTTATCGGGTTAGCTAGTAGGTATGTACTAAAGACACATAAGTAATAGGGGTTAAAGTATGAAATTGCCGTTTCATTGTAATAGGTACTTCGAATTGACATAGAACCTTCATGGTTTGAGATTTTTGAGTGAAACTTTTTCCACATGGTACCTATGTAGTTCTTCATTTAAAAATGTGCAACATTCGATTATCGACTTTCAGTTGTTTTTTTTTATTCAGCTTAGACAAGAAAGATGGATACTTCGAATATTCGAGTGATTTTTGAATACGAGTTCCGACGCGGAACTAACGCGGCAGAAACAGCTCGCAATATCAATGTTGCGTTTGGAGAGGGGACTGCTAATGAACGCACCGTGCGATTTTGGTTTAAACGCTTTCGTGATGGAAACTTTGATTTGAAGAACGAACCACGAGGAAGGCCGTCCACACAGGTGAATAACAATGAATTGAAAGACATGGTGGAAGCCGATCCAAGCCAAACTACCCAGGAATTAGCTGCATGGTTTAACGTTACCTTACCAACAATATTGACTCATTTGCGTCAAATCAATAAAATAAAAAAATGTGAAAAATGGGTACCTCATGATTTGACTGATCTGCAGAAAGAAATGCGTGTTGAAACTTGTGTTGCCTTGTTGAATCGATACAGAATTGAAGGAATATTGGATCGAATTGTGACATGTGATGAAAAGTGGATTCTTTACGATAACCGTAAGCGAAAAATGCAATGGCTGACCCCAGGTGAAACGCCACAACAGTGTCCTAAAGCAAAGCTTACCAATAAAAAGGTAATGGTAACTGTTTGGTGGTCTCAGCATGGTGTTATTCACTATAGCTTTCTACGATCTGGTCAAGCAATAACGGCAGATGTCTACTGTGCCGAACTCCGAACAATGATAGCAAAACTAGCAGTGAAACAGCCCCGACTCATGAATCGATCTTCACCATTATTGCTCCATGATAACGCGAGACCTCATACAGCACGAGAAACCGTTTTAACTCTACAGGAACTGTAATTAGAAACTATCCGTCACCCTCCGTATTCACCAGACCTTGCTCCAACAGACTACCATTTTTTTCGTGATTTGGACAATTTTCTATGTGATAAAAAGTTTTCTTCTCAGGAGGCAGTACAAAATGCTTTCACACAGTTTGTCGAATCTAGATCACCAGAGTTCGATCGCAAAGGCATAAATGACCTTCCTACTAGATGGCAGCAATGTATAGATAATAATGGTAATTATTTTGATTAAATAAATACGTTAAATTAAAAAAAAAACGAATTTCAATTTGTCAGTACAAATCGGCAATTTCATACTTTAACCCCTAATATTTCCCTACTATATAATCTATACTAATAGTCATCATCATCATCATCATTTCAGCCGAAAGACGTCCACTGCTGGACAAAGGCCTCCCCCAAGGATTTCCACAATGACCGGTCCTGCGCCTTCCGCATCCATGCCCTTCCCGCGACCTTCACCAGGTCGTCGGTCCACCGTGTGGGAGGCCTGCCTACACTGCGTCTTCCGGCGCGTGGTTGCCACTCGAGAACTCTCTTGCCCCAACGGACATCTGTTCTACGAGCTATGTGCCCCGCCCACTGCCACTTAAGTTTGGCGATTCTGTGTGCTATGTCAGTTACTTTAGTTCTCCTGCGGATCTCCTCATTTCTGATTCGATCACGCAGAGAAACTCCGAGCATAGCACGCTCCATCGCCCTTTGGGTGACCTTGAGCCTTCTTATGAGGCCCATAGTAAGGGACCAAGTCTCAGTTCCGTAGGTCATCGCTGGCAACACACACTGGTCGTAGACTTTAGTCTTGAGACACGGCGGTATTTTGGACGAGAAGATATTACGAAGCTTCCCGAACGCTGCCCAGCCGAGTTGGATTCGACGATTGACCTCTTTCTCAAAGTTGGACCTGCCTAACTGGACTGTCTGTCCCAGGTAAACATATTCGTCGACAACTTCGAGTGTAGAGTCTCCAACCTTTAAAGAAGAAGTGGGTGCGACATGGACATTTGACATAATTTTCGTCTTGTCCATGTTCATTTTGAGGCCCACTTGTTGGGAGGCTCTACTGAGGCCATCGAGCATTGTACCTAGGTCTTCCAAGGTCTCAGCCATGACTACGATATCGTCAGCGAATCGAAGGTGAGTGATGACTCGCCGGTGATATTGATGCCGAGTCTTCTCCAGTCCAGGAGCTTGAAAACATCTTCCAGGCTGGCGGTGAACAGTTTCGGAGATATAACGTCTCCCTGTCTCACCCCTCGCTGCAACTGGATAGGTTTTGAGCTTTGATCCTGGAGGCGGACTGACATGGTGGCGTTTTCGTACAAACACTTTTTTTTTTTTTTAAAGATTATTAGCAATCGTAATTATCGAAAATACTAATATTCCCTCTAACCCCTCCAACTAAGCTAAATTGCTTGTGCTAGGAGTGGGTTCACGCCGGTAGTGTAATGGCCAGGATTCGAACCCGTGACCTCTCGATCGCAAGGCCGACTCCTTAACCACTAAGCTACCGACGCGCTACACTACAGCGCTTCGATATATCGATAGTCAATTTGGCACCGTTGGAGAGAATGTAGCACAGCCCAGGTCTCGATCGAATCGAAGGCTTTCTCATAGTCCACAAACGCCAAGCAGAGCGGCTGATTATACTCCTCAGTCTTCTGTATAATCTGTCGCAGCGTATGTATGTGGTCTATGGTGCTAAAGCCTTTTCGGAAACCGGCTTGTTCGGGAGGCTGGAAGTCGTCGAACCTGCGAGCGAGACGATTCGTAATGACTCTCGAAAACAACTTGTAGACATGGCTCAGAAGCGAGATGGGTCTATAATTCTTCAACAAGGTTATATCACCTTTTTTGAAGAAGAGTACCACCACACTTCTTTGCAATGCCTTAGGCGTTCGTCCCTCGAGTATGACGGAATCAAATAGCTTCTGAAGAGCTTTAAGTACCGGTGTTCCACCAGCTTTTAGAAGCTCAGCCGTGATCCCATGATCACCCGGTGCCTTATTGTTCTTTAGCTGTTTAAGAGCCATTCTAATCTCGTACAGGCTGACGTCCGGGATATCCTCGGTATAGTGTCGGGTCAATCTGGCTCTTGGGTCTTTAGCCAGGTTATTAACAGATTGCCTTACACTCGTGTATAATTGTCCGTAGAACTTCTCGACCTCTTCCAACAGCTCCGGCTTTGACGAAATAATTCTGCCATCCTCTGCCTTCAGCTTAGTCAGTTGGCTTTGACCAACAGACAGATCTTTTGCGAAAACCTTTGAGCCTTTGTTGCTCTCAATCGCCTCCTTAATACGAGTCGTATTAAATTGGCGTAGGTCGCGAGTCAAGGACTTGGAGATCTGTCTGTTTAAACGCCGATACTGAGCAGCATCTTCAGAGGACTGCAGAACCAAATTTCGTCTTTGTTCCATTAGTTTGTTGGTGAGGTCCGAGATCTTTTTGGTTCCTTTTGAACGACGGGCTTTGAACATCTTAGACCCAGTCGTTTGGACAATTTCCATAAATCTGTCATTGTAATCATCCACATTTTCGCAATCTCCCAGACATTCGAAGCGATTCTGCAACTCGAGCTGAAAGTGCTCAGGGTTCTGGAACTGGATAGGTGCTGGTCGGACTGAATCGATCACGGAGACATCATTGAATATGTGCCTCTTCGTCGACAAGATGAAATCAATCTCATTTTTTGAGACACCGTTAGGGTGTAGCCATGTCCACTTACGCTGTTCCGGCTTTCTGAAGAAGGAGTTCATCATAAAAAGGCCCTCCTTCTTCATGAAGCCGGCGAGCAGATGGCCACGTGCATTCCTCTTTCCATATCCAAATTGCCCCACTCTCAGCTCATCGTCACTTCGTTTGCCCAGTTTCGCGTTAAAGTCCCCTATCACAACGGTATAGTGTGTTCGGAAGCTATGTATGGCTTTAGAGATATCCTCATACATAGTCTCCACCTCGTTGTCGGGCTGTTTCGAGGTCGGTGCGTGTACCTGTATGACCTTCAGCGAATACCGTTTGGTGATTCTGAGTATAAGGTACGCTACCCTCGTCGAAACACTCTCGATCTGGACCGTTTTGTTGGGGTCCATATCGGCTCTCATAAAATTTGTATTCATATTTACGATTTTACTACGAATTGGAGTTCATAATAATCACTCTTCATAATTTTTTTCTTCATAAACTTTATGTTCATACATTAATATTCCTATAATCGGAACTCATAACACCCCGTCATCATATTTTTTTATTTCATAATGTTTTCATTAAGAAGGTGTTTAATTAATATTTTTTTTATTCAGAATAGTTTTCTTCATAAGAGACAATGTTCATATTATTTGTGTACATAACGTTGTCTCAAATAAGATTAAATTGTAGCATTCTATTTAAAAGGTTACGTATTATAATAACTACAGTTATTATAACTATTTTCAAGACAACTACGGTCAAAAAAACTACTGTTTAAAACAACATTAGAATAATCATTTCATAGAATATCAAATCAAATATTCTTAATCATTATATTGTTTATTTAATAGAAAACTTTATAAACTAAACAATTGATGCGTCTACAGAACGATTAAATAATGAGTGAACCGACGACAAGGTCGACGGAGCCCCGCTACGCGGGGCTCCTACTTCTGGGTGGTTTATAAAAAAATAACCACGAAGGCCTAATGCGGGAGCTTCGCTACGCTCCGCTCCCGCATTAGCCTTCTAACCTAACCTATCCGAGTCGGGGTAATCTGAGTCGGGGTGTTAACTATAATGACGTTTTATTAATAATTTAATAACAAAATGATTATTTCTGTCACAAAGTAGTAGTATCAATAAACCGTAGGCGAATCGACCGTTAGGTATTTCAAACATAGTCAACATGTCCAATATCTCCTGCCCGCAAAAAAAGAAAATATACGAAGAAATCTGATCGAACCGAAAATGTATTGAAGAAAAAGGCCGAATACAGTGATAAAAGTGATTATTTAAGAGCAATTGCCTCCAATATCAAGTTAATTTAAATGTTTATCGTGCAAGATATCAAGTCAATAAAAGGCTATTTCCAGCGACTTAATAATCTGTTTCTATCTAAAAATTAATCGTATGATAGTTTATTTGTATGAATATAAATTTTATTATAAAAGTGATGTATGTTTATTAACAGTATGAATTTTGATGTATAGGATAAATAGCACTTCTGATTAAGAAATATATGAAAGCAAAAATGAGTACAAATAAATGTATGAACAATAAAATTATGAAGTCGATTCATTTGGCGTTTTAATATTTATTGAAATAAAAATTATGAAGAGTGATCATTATGAAATAAAATTGTATGAAACATATTTTCGGACTTTCGATGTTAGGAGTTAAAAAGTTATGTAAGAAAAAGGGCACCGGTTTTGTTGACAAGGGACTTGTGGACGATAAACCCGACACCACCCTGGGACAGTTTGTCGCCCTCCCGGAAATAGAGCAGGTTACCGGATTTGAGGATCATGGTGTCCTCCCCCTCTCTCCGGACTTCACACAATCCTACGATATCCCACCGTAACCTGCTCAATTCTTCCTCGAGTTCAGCGAGCTTCTCGTCGGTTCGCAGTGTGAGCGTGTTGTACGTTGCCAGGGCCAAAGGTCGTCGGGGTTGGTAGCCTGGCATCTGCCGGGGATTCTTCGCACCCCTTGTCCCGCCGTTACCATGGCCGATACCATAGCCAGGAATAGCGGGGCCGCCGGGGACTAGGGGCCGTTTCTTGGGTTTCCACATCATGGGGGGTTATGCCGTAATCGCCACGCTTGGCAGGCGGGTTGGCGATCGCAGTTTGGTGGCTAGTACGCGGAAAGATGCTGCTGCCCATCCTCCGGTATTTGAATCCCTTAGTCGCCTCTTACGACACCCACTGGAGGAGATAGGGTGGTGCTATTCTAGGGCCACACCACAGGCTTTAACAAAATGCTAATAGTATACAGCTGAAAAGCTTGTTTGTTTGTTTATTTGTTTGAACGCGCTAAAATACGAATTGTTTTTTTTTTGTATTGAATAGTCCGTTTATCTATAAATCATCACGGTGTTGCTCAAAAGAGTAGAGCAGTGATTATAAATCTAAACAAATGCCTCAGCTTATGAATGGCCCAAGAATTAGCCAGTCAGCTTATTAAATGTTGTAATCGCTTCCAACGATAAGGCCGCCCATTGTACATTTAACTGTGTACATTCAACCTACTTGTCGTACTGTAAATCTATTGGTGTACAATAAAGAATGATCTATTGATCTACCTATCTCATAAACGTTACGGCTAAATATCATTTTTAGTTTAGTTACAGCGCAGCCTAGGCAGTTAATTGGACGGCTGATTAAGCTCGTTTGCGGTGACAGAGCGACATTCACAAGTAGTTACTTTCATACTTTTATAGTCCCAAATTTTGAACAAAAACATGCATAATAAATGTGTTCTAGTTTAGAGGACTTCATAGAATAACAAACAATTAACAAATATACATTCAGTCAGATCAAGACTCAACACTTATTTGTGAATTAGTATTATTCATTTAATTCAGATTAGCATTAGACGTTGTCAAGGTATGATAAACAGCTAATTAAATCTTAATATATATAAATCTCGTGTCACAATGTTTGTCCTCAATGGACTCCTAAACCACTTAACCGATTATAATAAAATTCGCACACCATGTGCAGTTCGATCTAACTTGAGAGATAGGATAGTTTAAATCTCAAATTATAGTCCGATTCGCGATAACCGACATCCACGCGGGCGGAGCCGCGGGCGACAGCTATATAAAGTATAGAGAAAGCACCTAATGACCTGTAAGGCGCCGATTATTATTTTCACTGTGTGGCCATAAATCTTGCCATCATAAACTCATGTTAGCATTAAACAGATAATAAAGATGGCACTTTCACAGCGCAATATCCAATACAACACGTAAATTATCACGCTCCAACGAACACTGAAAATAGACAAGTAGGAAAGAGGCGAGCTTTATCCAATAATAATTCTCACTTGAATCGCTCTATTTGCTCGCCGTCGTACGATCTGATATTGAATATGGATAAAGTGAATTATATTCAGAATGGCGGGCAGCGTCGACTTGCAGAGTTTCAGATAAGAGGATTACTTACAAGTTATAATTGGTTCTCGCTATTCGAGTGACTAAGAGAAAAACCCGGAGTCATTTCAGCCACCTCTTAAGTTCTTAGATAAAGACAGCAATTTACTTTTTCCCCCTTTTTTGAATTCGTTATCAGCAGCAAAGGCAGATATTTGAATACTCCGTAAACTCAAATGTTGCACACCTACCTACATGTTACAAATGAATTACAGTCTATCCGGCTGATATGCAAAAAAATGGTCACATTGAATGAGCACTGTTAGAAGCTGAGAGCTCGGGCATGTTTGTTGCTAACGCAATTACCAGTGCACCGACGGCGTCCTGCAATCTGAAACCAATTCAATTAACATCGGCTTTTAAGTTCACCCATTGTCCATAGCTACTGCCTCACACACTCATGTACAACATTGTAAATTGTAATAACTATTTTATATTTTTTATTTTATTATTATATTTACAAAATATTATTAGCGTTGTATTGTAATAGAATATGTAAGTGCGTCTGTGCATGTGCATGCGCCCATGATTTTAATAGGTACTTAGCGTGTTTAAGTAGATGGGTTTATGTCGGGGCTCATATGCATTTATAATGCAATTAAAATCAGGTAAGTATTTTAGTATTGGACTGGGAACTTTTTACTAACTCCGTGTTTCTATTGAAACTGCTACTGCTGCTCTACCAAGCCAGTCTAAATAACATACTTAAATAAGTGACATCTTATTGTTGTTTTCATTTATTTATTAACCAACATTTCAAGAATAAATGACAACTTATTAATAGAAACAACACAAACCAAAAAAAACAAAGCTTTAAATAAATATATATACCTAGGTAGATACATCAACTTAGTATTGAACAAAATCTTTTTCTAAACCAGATAGCAAACATCATACACTGCATTGCAATCTGCCATATCGAATAGTGAAGTGCATAACAAAAAGTTTTTAAAACTGAATGAATATCTCCATGTTGGTGGTAACGGACGGTGAATATAGGGTTGCCGATATTTGATTGTTGCCGCGCTCCAGTGGCGCGAGGTGCACTAACGTCACTCATGTGTGCGTATAGCACATTATTACATACGCAATATACACCTACCGCAGCTTAACTTTGTTAAACGCGAAAGCTTTTCACTCTTCGTTTGAATGGTAATCTGGGATTATAATATTGATATCGTTGTAGTATTGTATATTAATGATCATAACTAACTACTAGTATATTTATTTGGCTGAAACTCAAACCACATAATTTCCCACTATTTGAAATCAACCCCTCCTTGTCCTCATCTTCGGCTTTATTCAACGGAGCATCATTGAAATCCTTTTGAACTATTGTCTACCACGTGGTTCATTTGTCAGTGCATTCGGAAGTACACACACCGGCACATTTACAGGAACACGAAGAAAAATCGTCATTAGGACTTTGACGAGCGGGGACAGCTCCTCTTTACTGATGAATGCAGAATTCTCTTCAACAGATTGATGGAAGGCAGCGAATATAAAGACCCAATGGATAGTGTTATTTACAGTCTAATTTTGAAAATACAGTGGCATATGGCGGCGGCTCAATTATGGTCTGGGGAGGGACATGTTTAGGAGTTCGCACGGAGTTAGTGGTAGTCGACGGTGGAAATCTGACTGCTGATCGGTATATCAGGAGGATTTTAGAGGAAGATGTTGTGCCATTTGCCCTATTTATTGGTAAAGACTTCATTTTAATGCAGGATAATGCTCGGGCTCACAGTGCTCGCTCAGTACAGGCATACATGCATTTTGTTTACTTAAGTTTTTTTTTTAACTTTAAGTATAAATTTAACTGTTGTTTCATGTTTAATTATTATTTGTTTAAAAATAAAGCTAACTATTTTATACTCTCCTGTTTTTGTGTTCCGCTAATTCTGCCGGTGTGTGTATTATATATAGCTACTAGCTGTCGCCCGCGGCTCCGCCCACGTGGATGTCGGTTATCGCGAATCGGACTATAATTTGAGATTTAAACTATCCTATCTCTCAAGTTGGATCGAACTGCACATGGTGTGCGAATTTTATTATAATCGGTTAAGTGGTTTAGGAGTCCATTGAGGACAAACATTGTGACACGAGATTTATATAAATTAAGACAAAAATTCACGTAATATTAAACAAGTAAAGCGAACCAGCTAAAACTAATATTGTAATTTTGTTTTTGTTCTAACCTAAAACCAATTTGATTTGAACCACTAAACTTCTTAATACTTATTCGGTAAGGTATAGGTGCTATTTGCTATCGAAAAACTAATAAAAATATGTTATAACTTGTAGTTAACACGTAGTTGATGAACAAATAATAGTCTTCAACCTTATTACGTACTGGACTCATTACTAAAATTTACAATCAATACATACTTTGAGTCATTGAAATTATGGTTGATATGAGATTTTGTAACATCTGCATTCACGGGATGTCGAGAGCACGCGGCGGCCAAGTTGAACCTATTTGCCGGACCGACATTATCGGCTCGGCAAATTTCTACAATCTCTGTCCCTTTGTGTCCGCTACTGGTCATGACATGTCAATTACGATATCCTGTAAGCCTCTGCTCGTGAAACATTATAATCACACTACACTGATTCAAAGGAAAAATTAATAGTAATTTCTGGTATAAGGTCATATTTAGTCTATATTGTACTAATGTCTCTTTGGTAAATAGAAAAGATTTCATTAACGATTACGTAGAAAGTAATTGGGTTTTATTGATGATAAACTAACAATACCCGTAACTCCGCCACCGTGTATTTCGGCTATAGCAAATTTTAGTCATACCTCAATGAATCCATCAACATCAACATGGAAAGCATTAAAAGAAGCCTTAAAGTGGTTAAACATTATTTGACATAAGTGTAGGTATTAATCTATGTGGTTGAGTAACGTCCATCTATTCATCCAAACTATTGAAGATCACTGTAGAAGTTTCATTAAAAGAAATCAATCTTTCTTTAGGCACATCTAATAATTGAATACCTACGTAGGTACGAGCTCGTAACACCAACGTATGAGGCCTCCACGGTATAGATATATGTTGCAGCTTTAGTTTAATCAGCCGTTCAATTAACTGCCTAGGCTATTAGCTTAACGGCGCGATTCTATTAACGGCCTGAATGATGTTCAACCAGTGATTTTGATTAAATGGCTAGGCAAATAGCTTGCATCGATGACGTTTAACTACTTGCCTAGGCATTTAATCAAACAGTTAAAAAAATTACTTATATCTGCATGGTTATAAAAGAATAACCACGAGTTCGATCCCCGCTCAGTGCAATTATTTGTATGCATGAATATGTATATGTGCATTGGTTTTGCTTTGGTTGGTTAACCCTATACCCTATGTCAAGGGAGTAACGGACAAAAAGTCAGCTCAGTGTTAAAAACATACTCCATGCCGACAGTTTACACCCCAGGCATAAGGGTAAACAACATCGTGGGCACACCGAAGGATGTCTTACCGTTACAGTGTCCAGGTGTCTATAAGATAGATTGCAGCAGTGGTAGTTCCTATATAGGCCAAACGAAGCGGACTATTGCTGAACGGGTCAAAGAACACACCGCAGCTGTAAAGAATCGCCAGACGAGCAAATCGGCGGTTGCAGAGCACCTGCTAGAAGCAGGCACCAATCACTGGATTGAATTTCACCATAGGCAAGTCCTCTCCAAGGAACGTCACTTTTACTCAAGAGCTGTACGTGAAGCGATTGAAATCAAAAAACATAAAAATTTCAATCGGGAAGATGGTTTTAAATTATCTGCAACATGGAATCCAGTGATGAAAAACATGCAACCTCGCTTTTCTACGCAGTCGGATAGACACCGGACAGTTTGCTTACGTAATAGGGACACTGTGAGTGTGGTATGTGACGGTACATGGCGAAAAGAAAATATTGAAAATGTGCGGGTAGATGAAGAACCTACTACCTCACGGATTCGAAGACGGCGGGCGTCCACCGCTGAGCCAGTCAGCCTGTAACCACGGCCGGTGTAACCTGGTCGAAACGTCAGGCAATCAAAGGTATGTAAGTACCTATACCATGATCGCGTTAATTCCCGTTTTCTAAATTATACAAAAATTTTCTTCATCAATATGTAAGTACACGTAATGGATATTAAATATTCATGAAAAACGTGTTGATTCTATAATTATTTTTAGGTTGTATTATCGTACTGAATACTTTTAATAAATTTTACTATATAATTTAGGGTAATATCGTTTTACTCATACCTACGTAATAGCTTAGCGGTATCCAGTGTAACTGTTGTACGTATACATAACAGATGAGAACCAGTTTCAAGGGCAATTCAATTTAATTTTTCTGTCATAGAATTTTCAGTAGTACACTGGAAACTTCCTTCTATATACCTTAAAGTAGGTATACCTACTTTCTATATTTTTCACAGGTCGCAACAATGTTCAAATACCTACGTAAATAAAACACCAATCAATGTTTATAATGACGTCGACGAGTCATAAGTGACATCTCAATTTAGTGGGCTGTCATCCGCGACGCGCAACGAGTTCACTTATCGATATCCGACGTAAAGCACCAGCTATCCGATCTGTTTACAAGCATTTCAATATTTTTATATACGAATACTAGATATGTAAGGATTTTTCAATGAAATCTCTACATCTTTTATATTTATTTGTATTACTACTTTATTTGCTGCTAGTGGCAGACAGAATATGTATTTTTCGTACAGATTGCCTATGGATACCGTTCCGCTGGACAGCGGAGGTGCTTATGTCGAACAACAAACTAAAACGGTACACCGTCTTGAGTTTCAATTACCGAGGTGTAAAGAAACGTGATAAGACAATTCCTTCTCTGCCCGTCTGATAATCGGTCATCTAAGGTAAAAGCACCAATAGCCGACACTTTAAGGACAAATCAAACTACAATCTACAAAATTCAATATATTAATTACAGAATGATCTTAACATCCTTTTTAACTGTTACAGCAACATTCAAAGATTAACTTTGCAGATAAAATCTTTAAAAACTGTCGTACTTTTACGTTAAATAAAATTATTAAACACTTGGTCGTAAACATCAATAGTAAACAGCATCTCCCCAATAGAAGACACCCATTGTCACTAACATTCGTAAGTGTCCACACACTTTAAGGACAATCAAATTTCACTCTACAATATTAAATATTTGTATCTATATATTTTTCTATGTATTTTTAAGCCCCGACGCAATAACGTTTGGGTGTTCCAAATTTGACGTGTCTGTATGTATGTGTGTGCGTGTCCGTGGCATCGTAGCTCCTGAACGGATTAACAGATTTTGATAAAGTTTTTTTTGTTTGAAGGGGAATTAATTAGGAGCGATCTTAGATATGACTAAAAACCATCCAGGATGGCCGCCACCAGAAAATTGCGGATTGCGTATTACATTTCTTCTCTGAATTCCCTTCATATGGGAATCAAATGAAAGAGCTTGACTAGTCGATCAATTTAAAGAGTACAAAATTAAAATTAACAAAAATATTTTTAAAAAAATCGGCACAATACCCCCAAAAAGTAAAAATACCAAATCATGTTGTTGTGATTCAATCATTGTCGTGTTAGAGGATTCCTACCTGTTAAAGGATTTCCACATGGTTACGAACCGATCTTAAGATCCAAGACAACGCTTGAATTAATTTATTACTTTATTGTATTTTTTACTTTTTTTAAAAGGGATTTTGAAACGTACATGTCAAGGTAAATGTGATAAATGCATTGAAATTCATCAGTATTGATGGTAACGAATTTAATTACCTGTATAAAAACCTTTGTCCTGAATGACTGAGGTATCAACCCACAGCCTAATCCGCTGATTGAAAAGACCTGAAACTTAGAAGGTATGTTCTTTGTATGATGTAGGCATCAAATAAGAAGGGATTTTCCGAAATTCTACCCCTAAGGGGGTGAAAAAGAAGAAGTTTGTATGAGACAACGTAATTCCTTGGTCCCATTTACTTCAATTTCTGTATAAATCATTTCGAACAGAATTGATGGTAGTAGTTCGGTTTGTATGTGTGAGTGCTTTTGATTTGAATTTTATTCTTTTGTTGACGTTTTATTTTGGCATATGTTTGAAAACTCAATCGGATTTTATTCAAAAAAGGTGGATATTACGTATCTAAAGGACTGATGTAATGTAAATAAATAATCTTTAAATATTTTGAAATTGGCCTATCAGCCGTCAAAACCACCATATCCCTCATTTTAGGCACTCCGGAGCGCATAATCATGCAGCATTATATATCCAGCACTAGCACTTTCTTCTATTCGAGACTCGACACTGAATTTGTACCTACATACAATTTGATTGAAACGCAGCTCAACATTACTTTGGCAGAGTTTAACAATGACCACGAGGCAAAACCCTAAAATAAAAGAGGAAACAATCCACCTCTATTGTTTCAGTAAAAGAGGTATGTTCTAATTTGAATAACAAAATAATTAGACGAAGAAACCTTCTATACTAAGGCATCATTTAGACGGTGCGTGTTTCTCACACGGTTTCGGATCGATAATCGTATGCGATAATCGCCCTACGATTATCGTATCAAGATGTTTACACACAAGCAAACGCTCAATTCGCGAATACGATTATATCATACGAGATTTGCAAGTGGTAGCTAGAGCTAGCGGCAATAGTCTCTGCGAATGTTTAGACGAAGCAACTTCTTTCTCTCCTTTCGAGAATCGTATAAACGAGGCGATAAGCTCGCACCGTCTAAATGATGCTTAACCCTCAATCGAAAAAAAATGCCAATAGGAATAAACGTACAAAATGGTAGTTACGAGAGCAAAATTAGCCTTTTGTGAATAAACTTCGCATGGTGATGAATTAGTCTTAAAGATGTTATTCATTTAAGATGGCATTCTTTGTGGGCAAGTAGGTATATAAATTATATCAGTAAAAGTTAGCTGAAATATCCCTGATTTGTGTATAATTTCTTGGCCTCATGCTATAAGGAACGATCCGTTTGCCTTCAACTGGATTTCGTGGAATAGAGCCCAGAATATCTGAATGACGGTGTAAGCTTGTAATGTAGAAAAGCATCCCTGACATCAATAACTTAGAAGGAAATATGAAGGTGTTGAACCTAAATGAAATTAAATTTTTCTTCTAACTTTAAGCTCTTTAGGTAATAGTCTGCCTAACTGAATATAGGAATGTCGTATTCATGTGCTGGTATTCGAATTAGGCATACGTCTGTATTAAGCATATCCTCCTCATCTGTGTCCTCCTCTGTGTGTATGTTTTCTCTTTGTTCCCTAAAACTCTTTTTATTTCTTCTAAATTTGAATTTTTAATAGGTTTGCATTATGATACCATTTGTAATTTTAAACCTAAATCTAATGCTACAAGAGTATATTTCTAGTAAATTAATACCTTTGTATAAACCACTTGTAGCATAATTACCGGGAAAACGTTCTTTCTACATTTATTGTATAAAATACCTGTCTATACATTTTCTATTTAAAACGAAGTTCTCTCTCATAATTTGCCTGCGCTCCTCATGTACCCTTGCACGAGATAGGCTTTCACTTTTACTAGTAGTCGCCCAGTGCTAAAATTAGACCATAGTTATTTCCCATAATTGCAGCATTTGAAACTCCTCGAAATGCTTTTTTAGATAATTTGATTACACCAAAATCCATAAATTTTCCTCCATGGAATTGGTACACTTTAAAACTAATTCCTTTCTATTAAAAATATCACTCAATAAATTGTTCCATGTTCCATTTTGGATCAAAAATGTTGACTAGGTATATAAAGTCAAAACAATTGCAAACCGTATAGGGTATGTAAAGTGGGACAGTGTGATTTCCGGTAACGTTCAATGGGAGCAGGGCGCTAGAGTTGCTAGGAAATAAGATGTCACTCAAAACTCGGTAGTGCTGACTAGCGGACGTGTCGTGCCGTCACGCGTGTCCGACCATCACTGTGTCAGCGTTGTAAAATTGAGAATATTTTAAATAACATTTAAATGTGATACAAGTAACTTAAATCTAACTACCTGGTTCTCGTACGTAACGTAAATAGATCGCAATTTTGAATTTTGTTATACCTACTATTTTGGAAACAATTAATATGTATTGCGCAGGCCGCATGTCCCGACATGTCAACATTAACGACATTATCCGTAGGGCCCTTGTCACCGCCGGCGTGTCAGCTTTCCTTAAACCGGTTGGCTTGGCGCACGACGATGGCAAGAGACCGGACGGTATATCGTTGTTGCCTTGGAAGATGGGTAGGCCTTTAGTGTGGGACGCAAATTTCGTCGACATCCTGGCGCCTTCCCATCTTCCAAGTACGATGAACAGAGCACGTGCTGCTGCTGCGCGTGGAACTCTGTTATCGCAATAACATAGCCTATGCTAATCTCTCTAATGTCGACGTGAAAGAGTTAATGGCAAATAGAGTTACGCTTTACTTATAGCAAGCAGAAATGATGGACGTGTATTAACCTCCGAATGCCGATCTGTACTAAGTGACAGAAATCAAAACGATTTATATTTATTTCAGCGAGCCAGCAGCGAGCCAATCTAATGATTCTGACTACGGGTCCGAAAAGGTACAGCAGTATTTTCACTGTTTAAAAAACCCTCTGAAAGCACATTAAGCTTTTCCTCGCATATACAATGATACACCCTTTGAGCAATCCTGCAAAAAGGTAAATCAGGTGGGTATCGACCAATTTCACATTACGCATAAGGGCAGGTAAAAAGGCAATTTTAATGTATTAGTAGAGTAAGAGTAAAGGGTTGAAAGCAAAGGTAGGTAAAATCGTAATTTGCCATTTTTATATAAAAATGTTGAGATATATTTATATAAAAATCAATGAAACAACAATTAACAATTTATATATTTATCAAAAGCTTTTTAGGGTATATATAATATTTACAAAGGAAATAATACATTAGTTTTGCTATGCAAAATACCTTATTCGTTCAAATTAAATTTTAAGAAAATATCTAGGTACCCATTTATTTTGATATTTATCCCAACGCGTTGATAGCGTTTGACGGTATTTTGCTTTTAAAACGTCAGGTATAGTGTACATATATTACCATTAAATTGCGATGTAATCCATTAATATTAATTTTATTTCAATGTTTAGGTAATATGACTTTCGACAATGTAAAGGAAAAATAATCAAAACAAATTAAAAGGATATAGGAATATATAAGTACCTACTTACTTAATTCAAATTATTAAATCGTGCACGCTGTTACTTCAGATCCCACAGAAGACCTCATTTGGAATAAGGTACATTTATTGCGGAAGCAGGTTAACGTTTTGTAGAGAATGACTTCACAGACTGTTGAACAACCAGCGCTTGGGGGATATGTATGTAGGTACCTACTAATGACATGATACACGAAGAAAGTTTGTCTTAATTTATGTGCACAATTAAACAATATGGGTACATTTTTAATATTTTACAACAGCCCCTAAAGAGTAGATATTAATTGGTGGCTTCACTTGTATTGTACAAATCCGTATTTCTAAGTCAAGGTTGATCTAAACTGTATTCGTACATTTTATTACTTAATGCTATTAATTAAGTAACATTGCTAACAAAGTTGAAATTAAACGCGTTTGTGACCATGGGTAAAATCTAGTTTAAGTGTTATGAACAGTGACAGCGTTTGACTATAATTCATGGAAATCCTAATTGTATGTGGGGCGATTGCAAAAAAATATCCCTTTTCTTTATAGCCTTTATGTTTCTCTATATAATAAACTTTACTTCTATCTAAGCTCAAACTATGATATGACTTTTCTGGCATGTTTTTCCTACACGAGTACAATTATTTTGTGTTATTATGAAAACAAGCCGTGTGGTTCCCGGCAAAGTAGAATTTGGGCCACCCCTTCTCTTCCCATGTGGTGTCGTACAAGGCGACTAAGGGATAGGGCTCATTAACTTTAAAATCAGACAGATACGTACAGCCCAGATACAGCCTCAGATGCACGGCTCGAGTCAACAATAGTGCCCGGAATACGGCAATAGGCTCACCCCCTGTTCCGAATACAGATTGGTGAAATGTGGGTGTTAATTCACCTCTGCCTAACCCTTCGGGGATAAAGGCGTGTTATATATATGTATGTATGTATTATGAAAAATACTCATAGTATTACAGTCGTAAAAGTCCCATAGGTTACTGTGACTGCTTTCCGTCTGAAAGACAGAATACCTATTTTTACATCCATATGAGAATTCCTACAATATTGATTTCCAAATAAACAGTATCAGGCCCCTGATACTGTTTATTTGGAAATCAATATTTCTATCTGTCCCCTAACTACACGGTCAAACGAAAACCGGATTGCTCGTACCCTATATTCACTTTACGTTAAATCTAATTTTGAAAGGGCAAGTCTGTAGCTGGGGCCCTCAACTGTAACCTACTTTTACATTTTACATGCATACCATACTTTGGTTTGGTAATGTAACTGTGCATTTATAAAAAGTTTTCATTGTTTTAATAACAATTTTATTTTTTATATTTTTAAATATATATTATGTTTTTATATGAAAATTAATGATGATTTTAAATGTAAATATAGATGGATAATAATTTGACCCAGATAGATTTAGAGGGGGCGCGGGTTAGATTCCCGTTCAGTGCAAATATTGATATGCATGAACATGTATATTTGCATAAATCTAGCTATATGTATAACATCTATGTATTATAGATTTCATAACACAAGTTAGTTAAGCTAGGCTTACCGTAGGTCTAAATAGCGTTATGAAGAATGTTATAGGTTTTTTTCTTCAAAAACATGACTTCAAAATCCTCACTGTAGTATAATAAACTAAGTTTGTGAAAATGTGCTTTTTATCCCAGCGGGATCAGCTAGAACTGACTTGCGGCTAACTCAAAACCGGATATAGCTCTGTATCAGCCGGGGCGCGAGGCATGTTGTAGGTAATTTTAAACCCTAGCGTCTAAACATCCAAGTCAGCGCGCGGTTTTAGGTCGGAGTAAGGGCTATCCAATGATATGAATTCTATACAATTCACAGAAATCCTCACAAAATTCTATATTATTTATTAATATATTTTTGGTAAATTCCATATTCATAATCGTAGGAGGTAGGGCACGACGGTATTTCCGTCCAATTCCGACTAGGGAAGTACCTCCGCCCTACAGAATACCACTGCCATAATAACCTCGTGTAGTGTTCCCGGCGGTAAGTAGGGTAGCCAGAGCTCACTGGAGAGTTTTTGCTATCAGTGGGACGACCAAAGGCTATTCCTGCTTTGTCTTCTACACTGACGGCACAGGAACTCTCTGTGTTTACAGGGTCGGCAGCACAAGTGTAACTGCCCTTTTGTTCCACCAGGTAGACCACTTTCCATCAGGTAGACCGTGTGCCACCATAGTTGAATAAAAAAAAACTAAGCTACAGCCATTTATTTCTGTGTACATATTATAACTTGTATAATTTGAACTGCGTTCGGTATATCCGTACTGATCATAAATAAGACACTGTATAATAGTACCAATATTATATTCCCAGTGCAAAGGATCTTGCAGTACATACATGTGCGAGCACTTATCACCGGTGTGCCATTAACCTGTTCACTGCACGCCAAGGAAATATAAACTTGCGGATTTTCTATATTTATTATACATACAGTATTTTATATCCCTGTAATGGATCTACTGGTGTGAAAATTGTATCTATCATGTGATGTGACCAATATTCTTAGAAATTGTTAAACTGGTTTTGGGGCTAGATGTCGTTCAATAAATAAGAAGTTATTAATAATGTAAGTAATTCGATTTGGAATCTATATACCTGTCACCGCCAACTAGCTAAGTCAGCCGTTCAATTAACTGCCTAGGCAGTTAACTAAACGGCGCCATTAAATTAACGGCCTGAATTATATTCAGCCGTCTCGTTTATTACATCATTTAATAACCTGGCTGGCTAATGTTTAGGCATCTAAAAAATGAATACTTAATAGCATTGACTTAACACTAAGCGATAACCGACATCCACGCGGGCGGAGCCGCGGGCAACAGCTAGTTAAAAAATAAAATCCTATAATTGTCAAGTAATAAATAATATCTCACATATTTATTGTATTAACGCTTTAAAGCTTTTCAACTTGGATTCTGGGATCCGCTTTTTACCAGTCTAACTGCGGATTTGGCTAAACTTCGATATTTTCCGTGAAGCGAGTGCCATCTGACCTCCACAACCCAAATGTGAAATCGAAGCGTTGCAGCTGGACCAGTTGTTGGATTTTTGAGGGCTCCAACTACCCGTAACGACTGTCATAGATGTTTGTATCACAACCGGAACCGACGGCTTAACGTGCTCTCCGAGGCACAACCAGACCAATGCAAATATTCATGCATACAAATATTTGCACTGAGCGGGGATCGAACCTGCGCCTCCTGCGCAGCGGCCGTGGAGGCACTAGTTACCGTTAAGTGGATCTAGTTATGCAGAATGCAGCCCATGGGCAAAAAGTATCTATTGCTTGAGTTAAAACCATGTTTATGACTTAGTCGCAAAACTGTTATTTTATTTATTTTGTTTTATATAGCCCCTTTTACACTCACACTCTTATTTCTTTTTAATAGCGTCAATTGACTTTTTTTTGTCACTGAGGTGGCAGACAAGCACACGGCTCTCCTGATGGAAAGTGGCAACCGTGGCCTATGGTCGTGTGCAACACCAGGGTGTTCACACTCGTGCTGCCGACCCTGTAAACACAGAGTTTCTGTGCCGTCAGCGTAGAAGACAAAGCAGGAATAGCCACTAACTTCCGACTTCTTCCCACTGACAGCACAAAATCTCTCCAGTGAGCTCTGGCTACCTTACTCACCGCCTGGAACACAGCACGAGGTTATCATGGCCGCAGTATTCTTTATTAATTTACAACTGAAATGACAGACAAGCACATGGCCCACCTGATGGTAAGTAGCTACCGTGGTCTATGGACGTATTCTGTAGGCCGGAGGTACTTCCCCAGTCGGACTGTTCAATTGGACGGAAATACCGTCGTGTCCTACCTTCTAGTGATGTACTGCAACTACAATGATGCACTCCGCTGGATGTTAGCTAGAGTAAAGTTTAGCCCTCGACAAATACTTTTAGCGGGCACCACTTAAGTGTAAACATCATTCAGTAAGATTATACAAATCTTTAAATGTGTAAGGTAGGGGAACTCTACAATGAATGAAGTTAGTAAATATGGTTTGTATGAACCAGAGTCCATATGTATACACGATTTATGTGTGAACCGAAGTCTCGAAAGTTGTATATATATTATATTTGGTAATTTGTTAAATCGTACAAAGGGGACAGATATCTTCTCGATGTAAGTTTGGTAACGATAGCATCTACCATTCGTATAACTTACATCATTAACGCGTTAAAGTTTGAAACTTTACAATAGTTACTAAATAATGGTCTCCTAGCTAAGCGCCTACTAGCTGGAGACTATGATCATATTGTTTCGGTTGACAATGATACACCTCCTGTCCCTAAAGATCACACCACTCATTTGGATAACTGATCTTCGATTTTAAATAAATTTACAACATACTAGACACTGCCTGATATGGACCTGCAGTTATCAGTCAAAGTCGTGCAGCTTTCTTTTTTGGTTGGTTACTCGTAAGCTTACAATACATAATTCGATAGGTGCTGATTCAGTCTGGAATAAGTAGAAAAATGAAATATCTACATTTAAGAAAAAACAAGATATTTCTTGTGATATTTCTATGAATATCTTTTAAAGGTACGTGCCGTAATATAAATATGACTTCACCTTGCCTGAATCTTAGGAAAGACTGTCACCATTATAAATACGAACCGTGTTACAACGGTGGCTCTCTGCTTGACGGCCTCATCTGCTGCTTTTTCAATCCTTAATAGCCCTTACTACCAAAAGCAATGGAAAGAAATGCTGGTGCTGCGAAAATTAGTGGCAGAATATTTGCACCACAATTTATATAAGTACTTATTAAAACAATCACACGTAGGTACCGTATAATCCAGTAGTGTTAAGTATTTTAAATTATCTGACGTATTCACCAGATTGCACAGGTCATGGTCATAGGCTGACTTGATATTATTTATAACTAAATTATAATTATTTGAAAAAGTATATTTTTTTAACTATTTTAAACTAACTAAACTGCTTTTAGCGGTGACATATTCCTATTTTCTGAATTTCATATTTAGCTCAATGTTTTTTTCAATTTTCTTTTGATTGAGCTATGATATTATGCTTCTTTAAAAAATAATTTTAGGTCAAGGCGACCTGACCTAATTCTTCTTCCAAAGTTGAAAAGAATTTTAACCTTACTCATCATCATCTTAACCTAGTCGTTCCATGTTGGATCTGAAGCTTTTACCTCAGAGTCAAGTGCTTACTCCTTCTCCCATGGCTTTTATAAGAACGACGTCCATCTGACCGAGAGCGGTAAGCCCATGTTAGAGCCTGGTCCATTACTCAGCAGATGTACCAGCTTGTAGCTGAGGTTGGCTTGGCTCCAAAGGTCATGATGGGGTCGCATTAACTCATACCAGGATCTAATATCTTACTGTTTGATTTTAATTTACCGTACCCACTAGGTACACTTTACATCCAAAAATAATACAAACAGGTGAACAGGCATTATCATGTTTAACAGTCCATTGAACTCAAATATACATAAATGAGTTTGTCAATTTTAATTTCCGTAATTTTCCTTATCCAACTCGTGGAAAAATATTTTGATACAGGGCTGTCATACGACTCGATCACTTTCAATTTCCTCTGTATTTTCAATTTTGTCACAAAAAATCCAGTCATCTCCCCCACGGAAGGTCTCAAAGCGATCTCAATAATAAAGGTACAGTGCGCCAGACTCATCGGCAGTCGCGGCCCGTTAATAATTCATGAACATGCTTACCGCGCGTGCCTCTCATCGCACCACACTTAACGTGGCGATCGCTTACACGGCCTTTATGTACTGTTCACGTTTCAGGCAAAGTTCCCTTTAATTCTTTTTCTACACCTAAAACGTATACCTGGAAAAAAATCAGGTATTCGTATTTATTTATAACTTTAACGCATTCAATCACAATTTCAGCCCCACTTTTGCGGCTACCTTTGGTAGATCGCGATAGAATCCGTTAAAAGTTGATTTTATTAAGTGATATCGAAGTGTTCATTAGAACATCAAAGCACTAACAAATAAGAGTAAACCCTACCATCTTAACAGCATAATGTGATGTAGTTGAGGAAGGTTCTTCACGATACCTTCTATATTTAATGCAGTGAAGACAAATGGGGAAAACGATGGGCATTTTAAGCTCGAATGAGGTAAGTAGCCCGTTCTAAGCTACCGTTTGCAGACCGGAATCCATTTACAGTACTGGACACTCCAGTAAATATAAATAATATTGTGGTCTAAGTTACTAATGAAATTAATTAATTATTGCTATATATAAAAAATAAAAAGAGTTTTTGTCTCGATTGAGGCACGGCTGGACATAGTGGACTACTAGTCCCCATACTTATAAAGGTAGTAGATATTATGTTATGTGGTTGATGGCAGAAGGAGCATGAATGCAATCAATTAGTCCATTGCAGTCCAATGCTGGATATAGATGCAAAACAATCTGAAAATGAGAAATCTGAGAAGTATAGATAAAATTAGCGATACGGGAAAGTTGTGGTTTTTGACACGATAGTACCTACGACATATAACCACTGATTTAATTATGACTACTAATTATTTACATAATAATTAACAGTGCAGCGTCTTAGTCTTGAGTTTTCTATAAATACTCCACCTGAGTCATCATGTAGCTTTAACGTGTAGCTTGGTCGCTGGCATAATTATATCTTCGTTAAACAGCGCAATAAAAGTGGCATTTTTTGTAGAACAGAGGGATTTTTTGTAGAGGAAATTGAAATAGACGAACAATACACCGCCTTCATCTACACAACTACCCTGCCAACCCCTACACAACATACTTGTATGCGCCCATGTATGGCTGCTATACATTAAAAAAACGGTTTTGAATCGATGTAACACATTTTTTATGTAACAAAGGTCAAAATTAAACATTCATGCATACAGCACAGCATCAATTAACACAACTGGTTTTCAACGTAACGTTATGCAATAGGTAATTTATGACAGTGCCCAGTGTGAGTGACAATATTAAGATTAGTTAACTTACGTTGAGCTTGTCGCGTATGTTAATTATCACCTTCTGTTCAGCTAATTAATTACCGAATAACCGGCCTACAGTTTAAAATATCCGAATTGGAATAAAATAAGTTTTAATAATAATTACGACACATGAGAGTTGTAGGTGATAAAGATGGCAAGTTGTAAACAAAAGGTCGTGTACGTATACACACACGCACACGCACACGCACACGCACACGCACACGCACACGCACACGCACACGCACACGCACACGCACACGCACACGCACACGCACACGCACACGCACACGCACACGCACACGCACACGCACACGCACACGCACACGCACGCGCACGCGCTCACGCACACACCCAAGCACATGCGCGCGCACACGAAACCGCACACGCACATGTAAACGTACGAGTACGCGCACGTGTACATGTACACACACACTCTCACGCACACGCACGCACACATTATGATCATTCCAATGTATTATCTACTCTTATAATATTTTAACATAGGTAACAAAAGATAATTGAGTAGATAATTGAAGCAAAATATACGTGAGTTTATTGCATAAATTCTTTTACCATCATCAAGCGGTTATCCACATGTGAAAAGCTTTTAAAACAATTAGTTCTGTTGTTCGATAACATTTCAAAAGCACTCAACATGATTTACCTATATAGATACTCACTGGACAATTAATTTCAAGTAACATCGTTGGAAAACAGGGGCTTATGTCATTTCAGTTTATCTGCATTGTTGTACCAATTTGTTACAGTAAATTATTCATGAATATTTTCATATCTATATACCTAATGCTCAAACAGGTACCCAACACCCCTCCGATGCCACATTGAAGCGCCTCCAACATATGGAACTGGAGACTCAGTCAGCCAGAAGAACAGATCCCTTTCTCCCCTTCGGTGCACGTGCTCTAACCGTCCTCTGGATTGTAAAAGAGGGACGCGCTGCCAATCCTGCCTCCAACGATTCCTTAGGGTGATTTGTACCATGATTTTAAGCTATTGCATAGCTTCTATCGAGGGCCTTGAGCGCGGGGACCGAATCCAGAAATTCCGTAACGAAAAAACCTCACGCTCGTTTCTTTTCGGGAGTCTTCGACACGGTGTTCGTGTGCGTGCAACTAGCCGTATTGTATTCGAAGCTCGCACGAATCGAGACGAGCTGCTCCGAAATCGGACGAATACATAAGCAGCTGTTTATGAGAAAGTATATAGGTGTATAGGTATTTATGTACAACAGTGAATAGCTGTACTTGTAAAATTTGTCGATAATCACTTCTTAATATCGTTATTTTTTTTTAATGAATAATTTTGTTTTGGTGTGTCATAACACTATTTATACCTAACTCTTTATACCTAGATATTTTCGTTTTATAGAGAAGAAAAGCGTAAAGAGCTAAAAAGAAAAAAAACCTAATGCACGTCAAAGGGCATATTATCATAATTGCATAAGTTGATACAAAATGCTATGCAATAGCTTTACCGCGGCAGTCCCCGAGTGCCACACGTCTTTTTTTTAATTCCAAGTAATATAATATGTAAATGAAATATATCAATACAATATGCTAACGCTAGCCAAACAGTTATAAGACAGGTGATATTCGGAAAGCCGGCCGTGCTTAATCTAAAATATTAATAGGCAGGTAATCATGTTAGGATTCAAAGCACAGATTGGTCAATAGTGACCAATGCAGATTGTAACAAGGTTGGAAAACATAATAACCTAAATAATTTACACCACTAAACATATCAGCTCGCCAGGCAGTGATAAATTTTATTTATACCTAGCACTTTGAAGTGGGGTAGTCCTCTGAAAGGGTTAATTAAGTGAAAGATTCTCACGGCCGGTGGGCCGAGTGATCGCGTTAGACAAATTAGATCGTATTATTGAGCAAAGAACCCGTTTATAACTGAACAAATATAACAGTGCTGAGTATTTTTCACGTATTAGTCTTTAATGTAAAGGTGTATGGGGGAAAATTCAATAATAACGTGTAACGAAATTGCTTTCATAAATTGTTTAGCAACATAAGGGCTGCCGCATAATTAATAACAGCATATTGGTTTCGAACAGTAAACGACGTTACATACATTAGCATTTGGTTTGAGTACCTATTTACATGCACGTTGTCAGAGATTCGAAAACACAATCTATCTGCAACAGATATTCTACAGACGCACAGATATAATATTAAACATACCTAAGATATTAACTCAAGCAAACATAAGTAAGTAAAAAGTATAGTTACAATGTGATACCTAGTATGAACGAGAATACTAAGTGAAAGCACAGATCGCGGGCTGTAATGAACTAAAAGCCTTTTAAGTGATGTCAATTAAACTAAATGTACGAGATAAAACGAATTTAAACTTTTAACATGTTAGTTGGACGGTATATTGATCCCCGTGTAGGTAGGTATTGTATTGAATGAATCAAAAATTAGAATGTCGACATTATTATTGCAATTGTTGTAGATTACATCGATATTTATTTGTGGATTACTTCTTTTGATATATTTAAAGATTTATTAACGTGGAAAATTAGTATAAATAAATTGTTGAGTCTATATTATAAAGCTGAAGAGTTTGTATGTTTTATTACCTACACTATCATAATTTTGCATGATTGAGTTTTACGGTATGTTTGCTGTCTGAGCCCCAAACTTGAAGAAGAAAGCCTGCGTCACAGATTCGTTTCAGAATCAGAATGTGCGACTTACAAGCGAGGTTTATTTGGGCTTCGAAAATCTTGATAGAGATGCACCTCAAGACTATACCTTTTTATTTTCTTTTTCTTTTTTTATACAACTGAGGTGGCAGACAAGCGCACGGCCCACCTGATGGTAAGTGGTTACCGTGGCCTACAGACGTGTGCAACACCAGGGGAGTCACACTCATGCTGCCAACCCTATAAACACAGAAAGTTTCTGTGCCGTCAGTGTAGAAGATAAATCAGAAATAGCCTTTGGCCTTCCCACTGACAGCACAAAAACTCTCCTGTGAGCTCTGGTTACCCTACTCACCGCCGGGAACGCAACACGAGACTATTATAGCCGCGGTATTCTGTAGGGCTGAGGTACTTCCCCAGTCGGACTGCTCAATTGGAAGGGAATACTGTCGTGTCCTACCTCCTACAACCTACTTATCTATTCAGGAACACGTTAGTAGCTTATTTATTTAACACACCTTTTATTTTATCATCGCACAAATTAATACCTACAAATCGCAGTCCATAGTCAAACTCAAAACAAAAGTGTTGAGTACCGCAGAAATTCTATGAAAATGGTTTTCATGAAAATTTTGAATGAAATTCAATTAAAAAGTGAGGTGTGTAAGGGACGTAGTTCACTTTTTTAACGTTTTCTGTTTACCCAGTTCATTCCCTTGTTCGTGGAGCAATTTGACAGTTCAATTTTAGCGAGAGCACGGATTATCGTAAAAGTATCAATGTGTATGAACATCAACACAAGAAAAAGTTGTGAAACTAGATAATATTATGTAAGGGGATGGTACTTTATCACTACATAGTATAAAACAAAGTCGCTTTCTCTGTCCCTATATCCCTTTGTATACTTAAATCTTTAAAACTACGCAACGGATTTTGATGCGGTTTTTTTATAGATAGTGTGATTTAAGAGCAAGGTTTTATATGTATAATACAATATATGTTTAATATAGTAGAGGGTGCAGCGGGAATGGGATCTGACGCCACGCGAGCGTCAAAATATTGGTGGTACGAAATAAAATCGACGGGTCAGCTAGTTATATTATATTCTGAATAAAAAGTAATTAAGTAACTAGTAAGTTCCTTAATTTGTTCACAGCATATATTTTAAGCACAATGTGTATGTTTTGCTTTAAATAACCCTATATGTAGGTATATAACTTACGTATTTAACCTTATATGCTTGTGATGAATCTATGGGGACCGCACCAGGATCTTCGAGGCTCAAGCAGCATCTTAAAAATTATCGTGTTTTCGTTGGAAATAATATTTCATCTAAATTTTACCTACGCAACAGTGTTAATATTCATCCAGTGCAAACAAGTAATCCATGTTTGCTGATGGATAACCATGGATTACTTGTGCACTACCAGTATTTGTATAATCGATATGTCAACTTATATTTTGGTTAAACAAAGAAGGTGAAACGTTTTGAAATGGAAAACGTTTTAGTTTTCCATTTTGAATTGCACAGTAAGGCCTTCGGACACGTTTCACGGGTGCAAGTGCCATTTTTCTATTTCGATTATTGAAATATTGGAAATAAAATCTAACCACTATCGGACACAGACACCCGCGACAGACGGAAATAAAGCTAGCAGACAAATCGACACGGCAACCGCATCAGTAGTGGAGTCTCGACGTTCTTGACGGTAGGTACAGGTATAACTGGTTGTAAATGACATACCTAAAAAGTTTTGCTTGTAATCGGTTCTATGGAATTGTGAACACGTAATATAGCATAATAGTTACAGTTGCCGACTTCACTAAGAATCTAATTATGGGTTTGACAAACCGATTAAGTTAAATAACACTCAATGTTGGTCCATATGAAATGTAGATATATATTTTTTAATTTACTTGTCATTTTATACAATTTAATACGGTAAAAGAGATACATAAGCGTTTACAGTAAACCTATGCGGTACATAATGCGGTAATAGAGGTAAATCTACTCAAACTTCAAACACTGCAGTGTACCACAAAGTGCAATGTGGACTTAGTGTAATAGAACATTTGCACGATGTTCAGGATTAAATTCGAAAACACTAGTAGCTATTTGATCTCTTAAAAAGGATATAAGTATTACCCAAATATTACCGCAATAAATTTAATCAATAAATATTCTCTGTAGTGTAGAGGTAAAACTTTCGACCGCTAATTCAGAGGTCGCAGGTTTGATTCCCGCTGTATGTACATGTAAATATGCATGAATATAATATATTTGCACAATACGGGTGTTTTATGCATGTATTCACAAAGATAAAGTAAGTTTACCCGCATTCTAGAATTCCAATGCGACAAGCTCTACTTTGTCCAGATGGCAAGCAGTACATATTAAATAATTAGATATGTCCTCAAATATTTCTCTATTTTTTATTTAACATTCTTAAAGTAATGATATACTGAATATATATAACATTATAATTATATTTAATTACATAGGTACTTATTTACAATTCCTGTTCATAGACGCTTCTTTAATATCTTTTGGTACAAATTCATCTTGGTATTCAAAAAAATAACGTTCACTCAACCAATATTTATGTAATTTTGTAGCTAAAGCGTTAGTAATAATTATTCTGTGGCTAAAGTATGTAATAAGGTGCAAAATAGGTACCGATTACCGGTGATTATAGATAAACGGTAGGTACTAAACCAATAGTGTTGTGTTGCTACGCTTTACCTATTCTACTTCCTAATAACCAAGAAGTTCTTGGCCTACTCAACAACACAAATAAAATATTAAGTGAGTAAATTGTATTAGGTTAAGTGATTGCCGCCTGACCACTCTAACCCCACCCCAAAAGCAAAGACTGCTACAGAACCTCGCCCATCAATCAGCAGGTTCATGTTATCCTGACGACCTTAGTCATCATGAACACTAAAACGTGTTCATGAATACACTTTCACATAAATGCGCACTCGCATACATGCCGATTGCGATACCTGTTTCGTTTAAAATAATTACTAACAATCAATGTCCCTAAAGTTCAAAACATTTACAAACTTTAGGTCAAGTATATTTCTTAATCTAAGTGTTCATAATTTATCTAAAAAGCTAATTTCTTTTTCTAACTTTTAAACTCTCGAGTTCCATGATTAAGAAAACAGGAATTAACGCGATCATGGTATAGGTACGTACATACCTTTGATTGCCTGACGTTTCGACCAAGTTCACCGGCCGTGGTCACAGGCTGACTGACAATCAATTTTTTTGTTTTCTTAATTAAATTTCTTTGATCTATCTGCTTGGTTGGAACCAACTGCCAGAGTTGCCAAAATCGAAAGAAGTTAACATTGATAATAATAACTTTTGCAGGAGGAATACTTTGACCGGGGTGCTGGTTGGGTAACCTCCACGTCGGCTTCTCCGTTTCTTCCCCCTTTGGACCGCGGTCCTGGGGAGCGGAAGCGGGGGGGCTGGTGCACCCTGGACAACGGCTAACAGACTCCTACCTTGGGAGCTCTGTTGGCCGTTGACGAATAACCCAACGGCTGACCCCATGAGGAGGTCGTGGGATGGCGGGCCTGCGGGGCCCGCGGGAAGGGGTCCGTTGGATACCCTTCCATTCCAACAGTCCTTTTGAGGGCTGGCTGACCCCATTGCACGGGGGGGTCGTGGTGTGGCGGGCCTACGGGGCCCGCGGGGAGGGATTCGTGGGATTCCTCCCGCCTCGGCGGCCCTTTTTAGGGCTGGCCGTCGCTCCCGGTGCCCCTCTGCTCTAGCGGGGGAGACACGGGAGGGGCGATGGGATCCGCTGGATCCGGGGACGGGTCGGCCTGCTGCTCGCGCAGGGGCTGGCGGGCGTTCGTGCCACCGTCGACGTTGGGAGGGTTGGCTGCTCCCCCGCATCGCGTGGCCTCCGAGATATCGACAGCGACCTGAGTGTTGGCCACACTCGGGAGCGCCGATATCCTGGAGGCCGCGGGGCTTGCCTTGACCGGCCGGCCCGCGACAGGGAGGAGTCTGAAAGCCCGACAGCGAGGTCGCTTGGAACCTGTGGATGCCGGGGGGCCTCCACAGTGTGTGCCCCGCTTCCTGGAATGGCCGTCGCCCGGGAAGTGTGATCGGTACGGTTCTAATCGTGGGAACAACATGGAGAAACTGAACACAAAACAAAAACCAAAACCAAAACCGAGCGAAATAGTCTGCGCAGAGGCTGCGCGGCACCTAGACGCGGGGGTCGCGTCCCAGGCGGTGTCGGAGAACTTCGACACCGCCACTGATAGCAGGGTCAGCAGCCCGGTGGGACTGCAGATCCGAAAGGCTATATGGCGTAAGAGGTGCGCCAAAAAAAAAGTTCCTCGCCCACCAAAGACGGAGTCGGACCTTGAGCTCACGCTCACCGACTCGTCGTCCAGCGGCAGCAGTCACAGTGGTGAAGAAATGCTGCGCAAAGCTGCTAGCGGTCAGCCGCCGAAAAGCGCGGGGCGGCAAGCGGCCCACTCCTGAAGTGCGCACCCCGGTCCCGAAGGGTGCCCCAGCGCCGCCGAGTTCCTCCACCTCGGCGGCGCCCTCTCCCGGTGAAAGAACGTCCCGGGAAGCAAGGGAGGCTCTGCAGGGGTTGATTGTGGCCCGCGCAGAGCTTCTGGGGATGGAGGAGGACCGTTTGTGTCAGGCGGTGAGGCGCCTAGTAGATGAGTTCGACCTGTTGAGGGCGGAACTGGCTGAGGCCCGCGAGGAGCGGTCCCAGCTGGGCCAACGCCGGGTCGAGCTCATCAGGCTGCCGGAAGGGCGCGTCACGCGGTCGGCGGCACGCATGTCGGCGGCGCAGCCGGCACTCAGAGGGCAGACGTCGCCGGCGCGATCGAGGTCGCCCCTGCGGGACGAGTCGCCTGAGCGGCCGGAAGAGCGGGACATTTCGCCGCTGTGCTGCCGAAGGCTGGAGCTGACCCAGCCCGCAGAGCCGTCGGGCCCGCTGGAGGCCTGCATGGCGGCTTTGGCCGCCATGGAAAAGCGGATGGCGGCGGCTCAGGTGGCACAGGAGGCGCGGCAGGCGGCTCATGAGGAGCGGACGCGGTGTTGTCTGGAGGCCATCATGGCCTCCATCCACCGTCCGCCCCTGGCGTCGTCGACCGGGGGGTACGCCGGAGCGGTGAAGAGGGGCCCAACGCGCGGTGGTCCCACTGCCACTGCGCCTGCTGCTGCTCCTGCTCCGGCCACTATCGCCGCGCCGGCCGGGGGTGCCAAGGGCAAGGGAAAGGGGAAGGGCAGGGGAAAAACGTCCTCTGCCCCAGCCCCGGCCAGGGCACCGACACCAATTCCGGCCCCGGCTGCCTCCACCAGCTCCGCACCGGCGGGGGGCTGGGAGGTAGTCGGCGAGGCAAAGAAAGGGCGGAACGCCAAAAAGAAGGCAGCCAAAAGGGCCAAGAAGGCCCAGGCTGCAGCGAAGGGAGCGCCAGGAGCGCTGCGCGTCCCCCGCACCACCGCTGTCGTCCTAACGATGACACCGGAGGCTGCGGAGAGGGGCGTGCAGTACACTGCTCTGGTTAAGCAGGCGAGGGGCCTCATCGATATGAGGGCCCTCGACGTGGCGGGGACCCTCCGAGTGACACACACTCGGACGAGTGCCCGGCTCATCCACGTCCCTGGCGCTTCGAGCGGTCCCAAGGCTGATGCCATAGCGGCTAGGCTGAGGGAGACGCTCGACGCAGCCGACGTCCGGGTGTCCAGGCCCATCAAGTGCGCAGAGCTGCGCATTTCGGACCTGGACGACTCCATCACGGTCGACGAAATCCGGGTCACCGTGGCGGAGGCCGGGGGCTGCCCCCCTGAAGCGGTCAAGGTCGGAGCAATCCGCTACGGCCGTCGCGGACAGGGGGCAGTAGTTGTCGGCTGCCCCATCGCAGCAGCCCAAAAGGCTGCCGACATGCGGACCCTCGCGGTGGGCGGAGTTGTAGGGGTGCGGGTACGCCTCCTACAGGACCGACCGGCCAGGTGCTTCAGGTGCCTGTCGGTCGGCCACGTGGGAGTGCAGTGCACGGCGGAGGTGACGGTCGGCGACCGTTGCTTCCGCTGCGGCCAAACCGGTCATAGGGCCGGTAGTTGCGAGGCTCCGCCGCACTGTTTTAGGTGTGCGGCGGAGGGCAAGCTGGCCGACCACAGGTTTGGCAGCAAGGCCTGCACCCGCGGGGAGCCGAAGCCGCGAGGCGGGCGTTCCGCCAATGGTTCGGGGCGGGATGCGGAGATGGTTCCATAATGGATCCCCAGCTCCGCATCCTGCAGGCGAACTTGGGCCACGGTGTCAATGCTCAGGCACTTCTGCTCCAGAGCATGGCACAGTGGTCCGTACACGTCGCCGCTGTCGCCGAGCCATACACTCACCGACCACTCGGGCCCGCCTGGGTGGTCGACCTGGATGGCTTGGCGGCACTGGTGCATAACGCCGCTGCGGGTGCCCCTCCTCTTGTAGTAATCGCAAGGGAGCATGGCATCGTAGCGGCGCGTGTAGGGGAGATTGCGGTCGTGGCCGTTTATTTCGCGCCGAGATTACACCGACTAATCGGGCATTATCGGCGGTCGCTGGAGCGGCTGACCGACGTCGTCAATGCCTGTACACCTCGCCCGGTTCTCGTGCTCGGGGATTTCAACGCCTGGTCTGTGGCCTGGGGTTCCCGGCGCACGGACGCGCGAGGCAGGGCTCTGGAGACCTGGGCCGATACCCTCGGTCTAGTTCTCCAGAATCGCGGGGCCGAAGCCACGTTTGTGTCGGGGGAGCGCAGGTCGATCCTAGACCTTTCGTTCGCGAGCGCTTCCCTGGCACTTCGCGTGCGGGACTGGCGTGTCGTCGCGGAGGTGGAGACTTTGTCGGACCACCGATATGTTCGGTTGGATGTCTCCCCTCCCGCGGGGGCTGCGCCGGTCGCAACGGCCCAACGCGAGCCGCGCTGGGTGCTGGGGCGACTGAATCGGGAGGACCTCCTGGAGGCCGCCATCGTGCAGGCCTGGGCCATTGCGCCGGACAGGCCTGTCGATGTCGACGATGAAGCGGCGTGGTTCCGGGAGGCCATGACACGTGTCTGCGATGCGGGTATGCCTAGGGCTCCAGCCAATAATCCGAGGCGTCGGGTCTACTGGTGGAATGCGGAGATCGCGAGGCTGCGTCAAGCCTGCGTGATCACGCACCGCCGGTGGGCTCGATTCCGTAGGAGGCGTAGCCGTCCCGCAGACTCGGAGCCCCGACTGGCGGAGCTTCACGAGGGATACAGGGAGGCCAGGAATGCCCTCCGAGCGGAGATCAAGCGGTCCAAGGCCGCTTGTTACCGGGAGCTCCTGGAGACGCTGGAGCGGGACCCATGGGGGCGGCCTTACCTTATGGTAAGACAAAAGCTGCGCCCCCGGGCCCCTCCGCTGACCCAGGTGCTCGAGCCGGCTCTGCTCGGGGGAGTGGTCGAAACCCTGTTCCCGGCGCGAGCGGAACATGTTCCGCCGCAGATGGCTCCGCCGCCTCGGTCGCCTATGGCGCCCGGTGCGGTGATTGACGACGATGTGCCCGAGGTCACCCGGGTAGAACTAGAGCTGACGGTGCGAAGGCTTGGAGCCAAAAAGAACACCGCCCCGGGACCCGACGGCATTCCAGGCCGCGCGTGGGTCCTAGCTCTAGGGGAAGACGGTCTCGAACCCCGACTGAGAGGGTTCCTCAGCGCATGTTTGGAGCGGGGCCAGTTTCCGAAGATGTGGAGGACGGGGAAGCTGGTCCTCATCCGCAAGATGGGGCGCCCGGCGGACGAGCCGTCCGGGTACCCCGGCTGCTCGACGAGGTGGGCAAGCTCTTCGAGAGAGTCATTGCCAAGCGCCTCGTCGAGCATCTCTCTAGAGTGGGGCTGGACCTGGCGAATACCCAGTTCGGGTTCCGCCGGTGGCGTTCCACTGTGGATGCCATCATGCGTGTGAGGACTCTGGCGGAGGATGCGGTCGCTCGGGGCGAGGTGATGTTGGCGGTGTCCTTGGACATCTCCAACGCGTTTAACACCTTGCCCTGGAGTTGCATCAGAGAGGCGCTCGTGTATCACGATGTGCCTCTCTACCTCCGCCGCATAGTCGGGGCATACCTGACGGGGAGAGCCGTCGTCTACCCGAGTTCCACCGGAGTCGGTAGGCGCGAGATGTCGTGCGGTGTTCCACAGGGATCGGTCCTGGGGCCGCTGCTGTGGAACATCGGTTACGACTGGGTGCTTCGCGGTGACTTCGCGTACGGTGCCACCGTCACGTGTTACGCGGACGACACGCTGGTGACGGTGGGCGGGGCTACACACCGCGAGGCGACCCTGAGGGCCACGACCGCGGTTGCTCAAGTCGTGGAACGGATCCGGCGGCTGGGTCTCGAGGTGGCTCTGCACAAGTCCGAGGCCATGTTCTTTCATGGCCCTCGGCGCAGGCCAGACCCGGGAGCCAGCCTTACAGTGGGAGGCACTCCCATCGACATCAAGCCCCGGTTGAAATACCTGGGGCTGGTGCTTGACGGTCGATGGGACTTCGGAGAACATTTCCGAAGTCTGCGCCCCAAATTGGTGGCAACGGCGAATGCCTTGGGCAGGCTGTTGCCCAACTTGAGGGGCCCAGAGGACTCCTGCAGGAGACTCTACACGGGTGTCGTGCGGTCCATGGCCCTATATGGGTGCCCCGTATGGGCGGACACCCTGGGGGCCAGATTCCTGCCTCTGCTCTACGCGGCGCAGAGGATGACGGCCTCCAGGACCATCAGGGGGTACCGCACGATATCCTTTGAAGCGGCGAGTCTCCTGGCCGGATCGCCACCGTGGATCCTGGAAGCGAGGACCCTTTCGGCACTCTATCGGTTCCGAAGGGAGGCGCGGGGGCGGGGACTCGATCCCGAGCCCGAAGAAATTCGGGCCGAGAAGTCCCGGCTCCACAGGGCCATGGTGACCGAGTGGGAGCTACGACTTGAGCAACCACGCGCAGGGCACGCC
Organism: Eilema caniola; assembly: GCA_949126895.1. Taxonomy (NCBI): domain Eukaryota; kingdom Metazoa; phylum Arthropoda; class Insecta; order Lepidoptera; family Erebidae; genus Eilema; species Eilema caniola. The sequence goes on along the minus strand of OX421471.1, from coordinate 12,423,282 downwards.
GTGATTGCGGCGGTAAGACCCATCATGGGGGAGTGGCTAGAGAGGCCACACGGTGGCCTCTCGTACCGTCAGACGCAGGTCATTACCGGACACGGTAACTTCGGGCGGTACCTGCATCTGATGGGCATAGAGCCAACGCCCGAGTGCCATCACTGCGACGCGAGCGTGGACTCGGGGCTGCACACGCTCACCGAGTGTCCGGCGTTTGAAGCGCCGAGGCGGGAGCCTGTGACGGCCCTGGGGGTGAGAGTGCTCACGCTCTCCACCCTGCTCGCGGCGATGGTCCGCTGCGCGGATGCGTGGGCGGCCAGCGCCTCCTTCTGCGAGCAGGTCATGCTCGTGAAGGAGACAGCAGAGCGGGCGCGGCGCAGCGAGCGAGAAAGACTCGCGGACATCGCTGGCCGCGTTCGAAGGCGGCTCGGGAGTCGGAGGGCGCAAACCGACCTCCGCCCCTCATGAGCGCGGGCCTGAGGGTGACGGGTGGAGCCGCTCGTCACCCTAGCAGAAGCAGGCCACGGCGGCGGCGCGCATCGTAGGACGATGCGCCCCCCCCCCCCCCCCTTACCGGGGGCGAGTCGGGGACCGCGTGGTCCCCCCTCCCGAGGAGGGCCAGACCGAGAGGAATGGCCCTGGGTCAGCCGGGATGCGAGGGATATGTCAAAAGACAACCTCACCTCCGGCCTAGCACATCGACCCACAGACGGCGTGCGGTTTAGTCGGTTCGAGTCCGACATAACCTACCCCTCCGGCTCCGGAGGGGTGGGTATCCGTGGGGATTTCCCGCACGTAAAAAAAAAAAAAAAAAAAAAGGAATACTTTGACCAACTAAACTACCTATAAACCTCAATCTGTCCTCGTGGATAACTACAGTTCTACATACAATAATGCGTTTGGGTGCTGTTGAAAAGACCAGTTCAGTATTTGTTTTTCATTTCGTTTTTTTAGTTTCGGTATAGTTAGTTGAAAGCAATAGTCCTTATCATTAAAACAAGTAATAAAGTAAAAACAGGTTAAGCATATCAATGAAACGTACAGTACATGTACCTACATATTTGTTTCGAAACTGTTTATTCTCAATGTGCTTGGATGCTACTGGCATATAATTGTGAAATTCGACACCTTTGTTAGTGGTTAAATACTATTTTGGTGCAGAAAGACAAGAGTGGCCCAGTCAAAAGGTATGTTTAATGTTCCGTGATAATATTGTAGATGCAACCGTGCACATTGAAATAGTTTTTATTTTGAAGATTCTTTCACTCGATCCAATATATTGACGAGCATTAGTTTTACTGATCTGATCATCATCCTCATAGCGATTCCCAGTTGCGTTCAAAGTTGGCACTTTTGAACCTTAGGACTGCTCATTGTTTTAAATATTTATGTCGGTTTTCTTTGATTTTTGATTGACTGCTGTCTATCCTTACAACCCGGAGAGGAGCCTCATCCATTGTTTAGCACGTCCGACTAACCTACTAGTGAAATTGGCATAGACCTGTAACGATTGTCAGTGATTTAGCCACGCATGTGTGTCCTACTTCCTACAGTCCCGTCTCCCTCATGAGGAGCATGAACACTATTTTGGTGGAATCTTACCTCAAATGTAACACTCAAATCAAGTAAATTTAATCACATTTTTCGAACATACCACATGCCTTTACTACTAATACCGTATAACTTGATTATACACTAAAAGCATTATGACTTATTTATTTATTTAGGTTTACCAACAATTATTAACATAAAAACTTACACCAAAAACAGACAAAAAAGAACAAGTAATAATGTTACAATAAATTAAAGGTAGACACTGCATGTATAGTATTATAAAATCTACAAACAGTAAGCGATCACTACACTACTTATTAAAAAACCATGTTATTCATACAGTTCAATTGTACAATAAATTACAAAAACGATTTAGTCAAAATCGAGTAAGCCCAAGAGGATAGTTTTAATTTTTGCCAGAGTCAAAGTGAAGATCAATTCGATCGCTATTGTTGTTAATTACCTTACACATTGTCAAACATGGGTAATTGGCACCTAGAGCAGTTCTTCTAAGAGGCAGCACATGTGGTGTGGTGTAATCGAGTAGCGCGCGGAAGCCTGGCAGGAACACACAGCTTGATTAAACTAAGAAGCTGGGGACAATTTGTTTTTGACCATAAAATTTTGCAAGCACACCGGTCCGTCTTTTAAAAGTCTACGACTAGCCAGGGAATTCATGTGAAAGTACTTAAGAAGACTTTAATATGAACGTATTTTCTCAGTGAAGCCAGTTGAGATTGTAAGATGTAAAACAAACCATTTTTGTTTGCGTTCTATGCACACGAATGGATAGCATAGTGCAGACGCCAGACCATACTACTGTATACTTCTAACAAGGTTGTTGAAATGTAGTGTTTTGGTTTTACTATTTCGAAAAGCTTTGCAGTGACTTGTCGACAATCTCTATAATTACTAACCAATAGAGTGCCTCCACATCACCTTCGCTTACTTAAGACACACGATAGAATTGTTTGCCTAGTCAGGACATGGCTATTATACCTACATAGTAGTTCATATTTAATTACAATATTATTTTACTATGCAATTACAACTTACATTGAGTTAACTGTTTTATACATTTTAATGCATATTCGCTTTGGTCACAGTTTGCTAGTTTTCTCATCATTATTCATCCCTGTAGATCTTGCATAACAAATGGTTATTCATTTTCAAAAGTCCATTAAATCATTTACAAAGCGCCTGAATGAACACTTTTAACATCCAAAACTTCTAACTGTCGTAACTATGAGACATAATTAATCTTGACATCGCAGACGTAAATACTACTTAACAATGTCAGTATTTTTCCACTAATGCTTCAATAATTAATTATGTTATTAATCAGTATAAATTATTAATCAGTATTACCTAATATTGATAGTATAACCATCAAGTCACATAATTAACTTAATTTTTCCTAAATATTTGAACGCGTTAGTCAAATTTTGGCTCTTACTACGTTTATCAACACATTATAAGACAAAAAGAGACAGCGCTTGTCTGTATGCAATATGTGTGTGTTAATATTACCTTTAGGTATTTCACACAATTTACACTGGTTTAATATTCCCTCTCTCCATAAGCAGGTCTGCTGGAAATCATCATTATCTAAGCATGGTTCTCCATTGCGCCTGAGGCTTCCACCTCGGTGTCTAGGATCCGCTTACTCCTTCTCCTTGCCCTTAATTCGACGTTGTATAGCATTTTATACGTTATATTTACAAAATTGTAACTGCGGGCAACTAAACATTTCGTAGTAATTTTGTAATAATTATAGTAATAACTTTTTAGGTAAACATTTATAAATGTCACAATCAATGACACTTTGAGAGTAACGTGTCAAGAAAAATGGAGCGCTGGCGGTTTGTGTCCGTAAATAATACTTTATTTTTATTTTTTAATGTAAAACTAACGTAAAAGTTACTGAAACAAGATGATAAACGTTTTAAGATATATCGATGGATCTATTTATTGCTATGCGGATGACAGTACCGGGGATACGTGTTACACGGGTCGTGCAAATATCCCTCAATTCGAGGTGGAGAAGAGACGCGAACAACTTGTGTCTGAAATCGAGACTACACTCTCGGGAGTATCCGATTGGGGTCGACTTAACCTAGTCCAATTTAACCCCACTAAGACACAAGTATGTGTATTCACCGCTAAGAAAACCCCATTTATTGAAGCGCCGCAATTCCTGGGCACACCACTTTCCATCTCTTCGAGTATTGGGATCCTAGGTGTCGACATCTCAAGCGACGTTCAGTTCCACAACCATTTGGAGGACAAGGTTAAGCTGGCCTCAAAGAAACTTGGAGTGCTCAACAGGGCGAAGCAGTACTTCACTGCGGGGCAACGACTTCTGCTTTATAAGGTACAAATTCGGCCCCACATGGAGTACTGCTGTCACCTTTTTGCCGGAGCGCCTGCATACCAGCTTGGCCCCCTCGACTCATTGCAAAGACGGGCGTTGAGGCTCGTCGACAATCCCATACTCACAGGCGACGTGGAACCTCTCAGCCTCAGATGGGACTTTGCCTCGCTGTGTGTGTTCTACCGCCTATACAATGGTTTGTGCTTAGGTGAATTGTTTGATATGATGCCCATCGCTGCATTCTATCATCGCACCACTCGCCATAGGCAGGGAATTCATTCTCACACACTGCAACCGGAAATGGTGCGCACCGTGCGTTTTGAAAGGAACTTCATCCCACGCACGCTCAGGTTGTGGAATGAACTTCCTGCCGTGGTTTTCCCAAGCGACTACAATATGGGGTTCTTCAAGAAGGGCCATAGGCCACGGTAACCACTTCCCATCAGGTGGGCCGTGTGCTTGACTGCCACCTAAGTGGCATAAAAAAATTATTTTTACTGTGGACCTTCTAACATTTTGACACTAATATTCTGGTAACGAAAATTTTAACTTTTTTTCGAATTAGGTGTTAATGTGTCTTATACGGTATTTATGGGAGTGACTACCGTCTTACCTTCCAACCCTAAGAGGCAAGCCTAACTCTGCTATTTGGCAGATTAATATTTAGCATGTTTTAAGATACTACTCTAATGCCGTACTGTTATTCGAGTTATTTCAGTGTTGTCATTTTTTACCACACATCACAATGTAATCAACATCATTATTCGCTTATTTACTACAATGTTCTACATTGTTATTAACAAGCATAACGATATTATAACTAATAATGGCTTACATTAGTCTTAAATATTATTCGCAAAAAATTCAAGGTGCAAGCCGTGCAAGTAGTCAAAAAACCAAGGGCAGCAGTGTGATTAAATTAGCATAAATTATATTAGCTAATATGCAACGTTATCTGTGCGTCTACAATGTGTGTGAAATAATGAATATCTTTTGACATTGAAAATTTAGGTTATAAAATTAATAACGTTTTGTTAAACCTTATTGATGCATTTTGTAACTAAATATTATAAGACGTTCTATGACATTCTTTGTCATCACAGCGCTATCTAGACCCAAAGTAAACATAACGACCAAGGAATTAAGATTATTTTGAGTACTTCGTTCATCAAGATCGATCTGGCTGACGTACTACTTCTTTTCTTAAGTCAATTAATAAATATTCCATTAATACGAAATTTTCTGATATTTTAGCTATGTTAGTGTGATAATGCAGAAATGAAAATTAATTTCATGTTTTTGGTAGGTAAATACATATTTAACATTTCATAAAATTGTTTTTACATACATACATATAATTACGCATTTATCCCCGGAGGGTTAAGTAGAGGTGAATTAACACCCACATTTTACCAATCTGTATTCGGTCCCACGTAATAGGGGATGAGCCTATTGCCGTATTCCGTGCACTATTGTTGACTCGAGCCATGCAACTGAGGCTGAGTCTGGGCTGTACATATCTGTCTGACGTTAAAGTTAATCAACCATATCCCTTAGTCGCCTTGTACGACACCACATGGGAAGATAAGGGGTGGCCCAAATTCTACTATGCCGGGAACCACGCGGCTAAAATTGTTTGTATTTATTGAAATATTTAATAAAATGGTTCATTTATGCCATTCTGCTTATTATCCTTTCTAAAATATCAATTAAGTGCCGTAAGTTAATGTGTATGAGCGCCACATACAAAAATTCTGCTTATAACATTCTCCCAAAGCAATTAGTGTCTTTGAACTTTGGCGTAGGAAGGTGAGCCTTCTTTCATCATAATTGAAATGCTATACATAGTTATATTAGCCATACCCAAAAATTTACTTTGGCATTAATTTCGCCACATTATCGCAATCGACAATAAACTATAAAAAAACTAATAAATATTTATTATTAGACGGGTCTTCTGATTGTTTGAATTAAGTTTGAAAGTAAGACCAGAAATTACTTTTGTATTACTTTTAGAAGGAGAACAGTTACTCGGGCCTCTGTTGAGTATATAGTAACTCAGAGTAAAGTGTACCATGGCTCAACTCAATAACAAAAACAAACAAAAGACTTAGGCGAAATATCGACTAAGTAAATTCTGCGTCATAACAAAGTCTCAAAATGATCTTAAAACTAAAATATTAAGAGCAAATCAAGCTGTTTTAATGATTTAAATTGAATTATTGTCCGAACTAAAGGTGTGAACCAAACATTTGAACGATCCGTTTACAGGAAGGGGAGAAACTAAGGACACGGCGCACTGCAGCGAGTTAGGGACCGCGTGGCCCACTCTCCCGAGGAGGGCCAGACCGAGAGGGATGGCCCTGTCTCAGCTGGGCTGCAAGGGATATGTCGTCTGACAACCTCACCTTCGGCCTACCACAACGACATACAGAGACGGCGTGCGGTTTAGTCGGTTCGAGTCCAACATATCCTCCCCCTCCGGCTATAGAGGGGGGTATCCGTGAGGATTTCCCGCACGTAAAAAATGGAGGAAAACTAAGGAAGTAAGATCATTTTGAGCACTTTGTTCATCAAGGTCGATCTGATGCAGACTTGTGCCTACTCTATACAATATTTTGATCATGTATATCATCATCTTTCTGGTCACATCTGAGACTTTCACCTCAGACTCCGAGGTCCACTTACTCCTCCTCGCTTTGATTTGACTTAACTATGTGACTTTTAAGGGAACAAAATAAGTCAAAAGAATCCATGAGTATGTTGTATCATTTTGACTGAAACTACTAATGTATAATCAGATAATCACAGAGTTCACTGCTATAATAATTATCAGGATTACTTTCATTCTACTGAAATAATAAATAAGTAGGTAGCTATCAAAACAAAGCAAATATTTGCACTGCGTTAATCATGATTATTCGTAAATGAAGAGGTTGTTGTCTGACTCAGGTAGCCGTATTCATTACCTGGACAAAGCAGAGTGTTTTCCACGTTAAATTGAGTGTAGAGGGGCAATTTGAACGGGCTTCTGCTCGCGACACCGCACCGGCTCGGACAGATAGGAGTTTTTTAATTTTTGGGCTCCGCTCAACGTTGCTGTGTACCTATATACAAATACACCTATTTTAGTACAGTTAGCGTCAGAAATATTTTGACTGCAAAACTGAAAAGGATCTTAAAACAAAGGTATTAAGAGCAAATCATACGAGTAGTATACTGTGCCACAAGGGACGAAAGTACTACATTCTGAACCGCGTGTGTGTGATTCAAAACCCGCGGGTGAGGATGTAGTACTTTTGTCCCGTGTAACACATACTATTTTTTCTCCTACCTAGGCCGAAAGTTCAATTTTTGTCCCTGTGGAGCGGAGGACAGAAAGTGTCACTTGCGTCCCGCTTCACAGGGACAAAAATGAAACTTTCGGCCTAGGTAGGAGAAAAAACTTATTTATTGTGTGCACCAAATACCTGAACAATCCGTCAATGGAAGGAGGAAAACCAACGAATTAATATCATTTGAACCATTGTTGTTGTGGTTTGTTCGTCAAGATCGGTCTGATGCTGACTGTACAAATCCACCTTTTTTTTCCAACCAATACTCTCACGTAGTTCATGTTAGTTTGCATACGTATACGATTTTTCAATTATGTACACGGACTCACCGATATTTATAAAATCTTTTTTTATTCATTCATCGAACCTATTCAATGTTTCGAACTCGTGCACTGGACAAATGATTGTTGATAGACACGTAGTTATTAAAAATGTAGTGCAGCATTTCAATTTACGGAAAACGTACACAAATACCGGCTTTAAATCACATGGATCAATATTTTTTGACTGTTGTGTATAAATGGCATCCTGCCGTGAAGAGATTTGTTGTAAGAATAGATCACACTCTGAAATAATATATAGGTTACTTTCTATCCCGGGAATAGGTTCCCATGGGCTGCAGGATTAATTTGAAATTCGACGATTTAATGTATTCTTCTTCCTAGCGTTAATTCCAGTCGCATCCGAAGCTTTGAGCTTGTAGTCTGGGGTCCGCTTTACCAGTCTAACTGCGGATTTGCAGAAGATGCTTTCCGAGAAGCGACTACCATCTGACCTCCAAAACATAAAGGCTATATCGAAGCATTGCAGTTAGACCAATCGTTGTATTTTTGAGGGCTCAAACTACCTGTAACGACTGCCACAGATGTTCGTATGGCAACTGGGACCGACGGCTTAATGTGCTCTCCAAGGCACGACCAGACCAACGCAAATACTCATATTCATGCGTACAAATATTGGCATAGAGCGGGGATCGAACCCGCTCCTCCTGCGTAGCGATCGCGTTTATTACCGCTAAGCCACGGAGGCTGTCAGAGCTAGTTTTAATATATTAGCCAAGACTAACTGAAGTGAGGTGTCACAAAGATCGTTGCGGCCAAAACCATACTCACTTAAGTCGGTACATCTACTAATTGACGGACAAGGCTTTGACGTGGGTTTCCTCGTATGTAATAGCGAGCGATGACCTAATCGACACACACAGCCATATAGGGCGTTGCTTCGATATCACTTTAGACAGACTGAACTAAAACTTCCGTGTCGTTGCGGAAGAGCATTCTTCAGCATGCTTCAGAGGTTGCATGTTAAATTCCTGCTTAGTATGTCTTTTTGCATTAGTCTGGGTGTTTCTCTGCAAAACGTATATGTGTACCTAATTACGTATATCTATTTGCATGCTAGAACTCATAGTGCAAGCTAGCTTACTTTAGGTCTATATAGTATGCTGTTGAATAGGTTATTTTTAATCTTCAGAGTTATGTTAGGAGTATTTTAATGATACCACTGTTCAACTATAAATTTACTCATAGGATTCTCCGTTCGAATTAATCATCTTTCACTTACAAGATTTATTTGATTTAGTAGTATTACTTACATAGATGCTTCAGTCATGTATTGTATTCACACGCATATTCACGACACAAGTCGTGACCTCCACATTCACGGGATGCTCTCAATCGTTCATGAAACCTGCCGCGAAACGGACGTAGAAGCTGCTACTGCAATAACTTTGTAGCTAACCAAACTTCTGCGATTAGGATGATTACGCATGAAAGCCTCGCGAACGAAGCACGAACCCTTTGTCGCTTGACAAAATACCGACTACGATTATTCGGAACAGGCGAGAACGCGCGTAAACCCCGCGAAAACCGTCCGCATTCACGTTCATACCTGTTAAAGGAAGTTCACGGCACTAAGGTGGTGCCGCCATTACCTAAAGTTGTTTCTACTCCTAAACAGAGTCACTAGAGTACCTTAAGAAAAAGATTACCTGTGCGTGAGATACCTTTGATGAACTGGCCCCAAATCCTGCAATTTTGGACAATCCGGCTCTCGATTCTGCTGAAGCTAAACCACTGTCATACAATAGACTCCGTAAAAAATGGCATAAAATTTAAGACATTATTGCTATTTCCGTGAAGTCCAAAATAAATGTTATTATACTTTTTCCTTCGCTCTACAAAACCCATTTAATGTTAGACTTTAACGACATTACTTTAAAGTTTAAAGTGAAACGGAATATTTTGCAGTGGCCGTGGTTTGACAATGGTTTAGCATTAGCAGAATCGGAGCTCTGGTAGCAAATTCAAACTTGATACTTTACTATTGAGTTATGATTTGACTTGATATTGATAAATGTTCTGAATGAACACACCTAGATTTCGATACAACAGAATTAATGTTCTAGAGATTAAAATTTCATATCGGGCTGGTTTAGTGCTCAATGACCCGCTTACAGTAGCATGATGCATAGTCGATCGGAGCCAAATTAAGCTATTCGGCTGAAAGCACCACCGGAGGCTGTACAACTCATGAAATATTTACAACCCTAACATAATGTGAACAATTTCCAGTATAGGTTATTCTCAATAAAACAAGCTAAAATAACTTTTTAACTTGCAGGGTGCCGTATAACAATGTAGTTACAATAAATTCATTTAACCAATGCTTTTCGTTGATAAGTGGTATTTTTGTAAAATTTAATATATGTAACGAAATTGTATTGAATTATCTTTCTCATTAAAAGTTTCCTAATGCTCATTAAGGATCTGTGAGCTTACCGTTATATGAGGTAAGTATTAGTTCAACAGTAGCAGAAAAGGTATGGCCCATTTTCAACCGAGATCAAAATATTTAATACGACATGCCAAACCCACTAAGTAGTAAGCACTCTTTACATTACCGTTTCATATAATCATAAACCAATTTCTGACGTGTGATATTAATAATTTGTGGACTACTTTTTTCAGGAGGGAACTGAACCCCTCTTAACTGTGACGAGGACGCAATGTAGTTCCTACATGCTGAGTTTCCGGTGACTATCCTTCGCTCCGAAATTGGCAACAACCGTTACTTCTTCACAGAGATATCTCCGCAGTGAACTTTGCCGACGAAAATATCCTCCGTAAGAACGGGGTGACTCTCACCTACTCATGTATCCACCAGCCAGTTCCTAGGGAGAATACGTAGGTACTCTGCTGGGCAAACAGACAAATTGAGGTTTGCCATAAATGGATAAGCGTAACAATAATGATGATTAAATAAATAAAATAACTTTGTATGACCAAAAATATAATAAAAACCCAGTTACCAATAACAGTGAGATTTTTGGTTTTAGTTTTTTAATATATTTAAAATATATTCAATACTTTACCTACTTCACTTCTAACACAAAATAATTTAGAACTTGTAGGTAGAATATAATGCGTTTCACTGGTAATATTTCATTTAAAATCTCACATTATTATCAGGTCTTTAAACATATAAACTGACGGTCATCTAAACAAACTTACAAAACCAAATGTTTTTCGTTATATACTCGACAAATGTTCATGAAAAATTTTAAATCTACCTTTGCAACACTGTTTATTTAATAACCACTACTTTAAAGTTCTCAATCATCTCATCATTGTACGTTACTACACAGATAATATTAAACAAACAAAGTTATTATAAAATGAAAAACTACCTGGTTCTTCCAGGAGGACCTAAAACTCCCGATATAACATCGCATCATCCGCATATTTATTAAAATTTGCAGCACAAGCCTTTTCACTTTGTGCTTAGCTTAACTTGTGAATACCCCTAGAATATCGCCGTTGATGCTCAAATATAAACACAAACTCCACACTCATTAATGAGGTAATGTCAACAAAGACTATATTATTATAAAGAAGGGTGTAGGGTGGTTTTTTTGTTACGTGCGGGAAACCCCCACCGATACCCCTCCCCCTCCGACAACCGACTAAACCGCACGCCGTCTGTGGGTCGATGTGCTAGGCCGAAGGTGAAGTTGTCTCGCGACATATCCCTCGCACCCCGGCTGACCCAGGGCCATCCCTCTCGGTCTAGCCCGCCTCGGGAGGGGGGACCACGCGGTCCCGGACTCGCCCTCGGCATGGGGGGCGCGCATCGTCCTACGATGCGCGCCGCCACCGTGGGGTGTAGGGTGGTAAAAATTTGATGCCACAAATCTGTCACAAATTTCGACCAAGTGGGTACCACCGTGCACTATTGCGAAAAAACCCCCATAGTAATCCAATCTCGGTTGGATTGCGTTCAGGGGTTAGCAAGTGCATAGCCGGGCAGGGGGATTGTGGTCGCAGCACTAGCGAGACCGATGGGTCTTGGCGTAGTCTAGTGAGGGGTGGCGCAGGGCGACGCGCCGAACAGGGAGACGTGTAGAAACGGTGGTGCCGCTGGCCGCCCGCGGCATAGTACAGAGGCCCAACCGGGACTAACCACCCTGAGAGGCTGCTCCACCAGGTCGCGCATAATCCTGATATGGCTCGTCGTGCCGGTTGGTAACCGGAGGGAGCCCGGCGACCATACTCGAGGGGGTATGGGGGCCCTTACGTTCGGCGCGTCATCTCTCGCCATACCTCACATTCATAGACAAAACCAATCACCCGAGATTTGTCATGCGGTGCTGCGACGATAATCCCCTTTTTTCACGTCTTCCCTTACCTCCTCCTTATGGCAGCGCAAAATAGAATACTAGGCTACACAGCGGCAAGACACTCTCCCACGGGCTCGCTATTTGAGGTGGAGTCCACGAACATCTGTGGGCTCCATACAAACCTCAACGCCGTCCACCAACACCTGGAGACGACAAAACCAGCACTGCTATTTCTTACGTGGACACAAACGGAGCCACGTTACGGAGCATACAGTTACCGACACTGCCGATCAGTGACTATGCAATGCCTGATATTCGTATCAGGCAACGCGATGTCCGTGCAGTGCTTGTCTCCAATGCTTGCGCGGCTGTACCAGCTGTCCTACAGCTCGGGTACAATGCCTTTGGCTTGGAAGGAGGCGAATGTACAGCCGATCCTATGTGATGGACGCGCCTCGGAGTTGTTGCAGGTAAATGCTGGCGTGCCGCAGGGTTCCGTCCTGTCCCCTACTCTCTTTCTTCTGCATATCAATGACATGCTGTCTACCGGCAGCATTCATTGCTTAGCAGACGATATTGCCTTGCACGGGAGTTATCATGGACGTTCTGCGGATAAGCAGTCGCATATTGCGGATAAAAGGCAGCTTCTTGTCACTGAGCTTGACCGGATCCTGATCAACATTTCCCAATGGGGCTCTGAGAATCTGGTCGAGTTCAATGCCAAGAAGACACAGACATGTGCGTTCACAGCAAAGGTATCTTCTTTCCTTCCCCTTCCCACTCTTTAGAGCACGCCACTGCCACTGCAGGACAACCTCACTATCCTCGGTATGGATGTTCGCTAGAAACTGAATAACAAAAACTACATCGAGATTATCATCAAAACAGCCTCGCGTAAACTCGAAGTCCTGAGCAGAGTGAGACGATTTTTCGCAGCAGTGTCTTCTATACAAGACCCAAATTCGGTCCTGCGTGGAATACTGCTCGCATCTCTGGGATAGCTCCGCAAAGTACTTATTAGATGCTCTCGACAGGTTGCAGCGACGTGCGGTCCGCATTATTGGGAACCCGAGGTCACAAGCACCCTTGAGCCCTTGCAGATGCTCTACGCATCAGTGGCAGTATTTTACCGTCTCTACCATGGTGAATGTTCTGATGAGCTCTTGCAATTGGTCCCACCCTCTCCTACACAGGACAACACGAGCAGGGCTTAGATGTCACCCTTATACGGTGCAGAATACTCCTTCAAGAACCAAGCGGTTTGGTGACTCTTTTCTTTGTCACACCATTAAGACCTGGAACTCCTTGCCAGCTCACGTGTTTGCTTCTTCGTACAGTCCTGGGTCCTTTAAACGGGGCATCAAAAAGCATCTGATGAGGCCGTGAGGCCGTCAAACTGAGACTTCGACCCTCTTTCCTGAGACTTTGCCTTCAGCTTACCATCAGGCGAGGTGAAGTCAAATTGACGTGTCCTACATAAAATAAAACTAAAAAGTATAAAATAAAATAAATTATTAAAAATGAAAAACCCGGCTGATGCTGAAAAGATCAAAACAAGCTTTATAGCAGGCGGTACCCATTAAGAATGTCACTTTTTTACCACGTACATTTTAGCGATATAAAACTAACATATAGCTTTTGTTCATATTTTATGTACCCAAGAACACTTGACCACCTTTCATATGAGATATGAATCATTGAAATCCGTACGGTGATTTAGAAGATATGAGGTAATAAAGAATATTACAAATATACAAGACACGCGCGAATAACCCTTCTTGGCAGTCGGGTAAAAAGACAAATCTAAAGAACCGTCTGATTATAACTCATGTGGTGACTCCTTGAGAATAAATTCATCATTATTATCCCAGCAGAGCTGAGTTGTACCCGAGACCTTCATTTGGAACTTGGCTTCAGGATTTTACTCCTGCTTAATTATAATCGAATTATTATTATTGAAAAGTTTGGTGGATTCAGGTCCTTTGCAAATTTTATATCAATGAAACTTGTATAAACCTTGTGAATTAATTCATCATCATCCCAGTGTTGAGGGTCGGATACATCCGAGGCCATCGCTTTGAGGTCTGAAGTTCACTTCCTGGCTTACTTGTAAAAGAATGTCTTGGCATCCTTTACGAAATGTAATCAGTACACAGTACATAATTACTCGTCATCCATAGACCCTGTCCACCTTAGTTATTATGTCACTAAAATAATAAATGAAATACATTTCACATTTATAACTACGTCAGTTGAAAATTTTTATCACAGATTATCTACACGACAATTACGAAATAATAGTGTGGAATATGTCTTCAATGTGCTATAACTGATTGTTAAGTATGTTTATAATTTTATTATTAACGAAATTGTTTATTCGTGCACCATAAACAAATTCCAAGTGCGTGAAATCTAAAGATTCATCATAATTAACATTTTGTACTACATTTGGTAATCTTCTTTTAAGAGTTTGTACATCTTTCGTAGTACTGAACCAGTCAGCGTCACTGTTAAATATATAAAGCGGAACAGTTACTTGTGATAGATTATAAGCTGGTGGTGACGGAGAAGAATACACGATTTGATTCATTCTATAACCATAGTCAAATCGCTGAAATTTCTTACTTAAATAACTTTGAAAATAATGAACGAAACTCTTTGTTGACACTCCGGCGGGAATATGACTAGATAGCACTGGCAGTTTCTCTGGATAGAGATTATTTATATTTTTAATACCATAACTAATATAATACTCTAATGCACACAAAATTTGTTCTGGCACTCCATCTTGGCACACCTTAGCATGATACAAGTTTAAGAATACATTATCAGAAAACAAATTGTACACTCCAATGCCATCAAAAAATCTTTTTAACATATTCAAATTTTGTGCAAATATGTTTATGAATGGGTACTTGATGTTGTTTATCCACGCTACTGGAGCTAATAAAATTGCTTTCTTGATTTTTTCATTGTATTCTGGTCTCACACTGCACATGACTAGAAAAATTGTTGTCCCTTGTGAGAATCCAATGTATGAAATCCTCTTCTGGGAAGTAGTGCGAAGTATGTGATCAATCACGGCTGGTAAATCTTGACTTCCCATTTCTTCATAAGAAAAATTCCAATATTGTGTTTGGTTAAGATTTTTGATATGTCCTTGACTATATTTGTTACCCCTGGCATTGTATATCCACACATCATATCCTTGATCAGCCAACTGGTAAGCCACAGACTTTGAAGGACCCAGCACTAACCACGAGTCCGAACTGTCACCAATTCCATGCACTAACAACACTGGAGGTCCACGGTTCGGTATTCTGTAAGAGTTCACTAAGTAACCGTCTTTTGTTATCACTGTCTGAATTTCAGGCATGTAACCGTATTTAGCGATAAGTTGCAAGGAATTTAAATATATATCTGAATTTCGATCTTTAAAAATGCCTAAATTATCCACTTTTATTTTACGTCTATTCTGCACGTAACCGAAACAAAAAATAACTATAATACAGCGAAACACATCCTTGCAATTAAAATTCATAGCAATTGTGAAACGTGTCGCTGTCGCAAATACAAAATTTAATCTGTAGTTTTACGCACTCGACAGCGTTATTTACTTGAGTGTTGTCAGTCAATGCCAAGCTACAAGCTTGCTGGTTGCCGAGGATCAAGTAACTCTAACCTCAGACAGTGACCTTCCGGCAATATCCATGTCTGGCGATCGGAAGTAAATGCACTTATGCCTCGGTATTACAACTACAGAAACTCGATAACCTGCGTGGGATTATCAATAAATTATTTCATAAACTAAACAGAGTAAACTGATAAAACTATGAATGCCGTTACACTTGTAACAAGTTTAAGTCAAGGTTTAAACCTGGCCTTACAAGGTTTACTGTTAAGATATTGCGTCATCTTGTGTTTAATTTTTCAAAAAAATTCTTTTAACAAGAATAATATGTTTCTCTTCAATTATTTATATTTAGAGTACATTTGTATGTAAGTTCATAAAATGAAGAAAGAAAAATGATTTATGTCAACTATTGGTCAATATGGGTTCATTTATGATTTTTTAAATTAGTATCTATAGTCGTTTTTCTTATGGTTCCTTAATAAATGTATAGATAAGGCACTTATATGTACGTGTATACATCTTATATGTACATACAGTATAGCATTACGGAAACTGCCGTAGAATTTGAAGCCCCGAAATTGCGGAAGTAACTCAATCCTACGATAACCAAGGTCAAACAATAGTACCAGCTTAGCTTTATGCATCAGATGGTGAAGAGGTTCAACAGACCTTTTTATGGACATGTAAGGAAGAGGGATAGAGTAGTCAAAACGTTACACACATGAATACATCTAAGACCCATATTCTAGTATATCACTCAGCTGAATTGTGATATTATCTCAGAGAAAATTGTATGGACAATCTGAAAGCTTTGTCAATGTGTATACAATCTTTTCCCAGCTAAATCGAGATTCAGCTGAATGGCATTCAAAAATACGGCCTGTATTAAATAATTTAAAATAAAATATATAAATAAATATAAATAAATTAAATAGTATCAAAAACTTTATTTTCACAAAACTAGGTTCAAATCCCAAGAATAATTCTTTTAGATCTGGGTTTAATTCTGGGAAACAGGATCAGTATTCCATGCGAAGGGAGCTGTTGGTAACAGTTAGTAATAGTAGATTGTTCAACAAGGGACTAAAACAAGCCATGCCAAGTTCGAGTGTCATTATGGTTGTATAGTCCCACGTTAAACACTCTACTTTTCACTTTGAATGCGAGGAAAAAAAAGCTACTTTTTATACAAAATTATAATATTTAAAAAAAAATTAAGAAATATGCAAATATCTTTTTCAACCTGAATATATTAATTTCATCATATCGATAACGGGGTAAAGCCTCCGTGGCGTGGCGGTAGTGAACGCGGTCGCTACGCAGGAGGCGCGGTTTCGATCCCCGCTCAGTGCAAATATTTGTATGCATGGATATGGGTATTTGCATTGGTCTGGGTGTTTCTATGTATAATATGTATGCATTTACAACAAAAAAATCTAAGTATGTTTATCCGTATTCTAGATTCCATAATACAAGGTAGTAAGGCTATGCTTACCATGGATCTAGATAGCGTTGTGTGAAATGTTGTGGAATATTTATTTATTGTTATTTATTTATAAAAACAAAGTTTCTAAGTTGCACAATTAATTGGTGTAAGTAATTGGTGATTACAACGCAAGCTTATTACGAATAATCTATTCAAAATTCAAATTGCAAAGAAATTTGTCCCGCGGTTTTTTTTTGTTGTTAACTGACGTACGGTTTATATGCTTGCATATATAGTATTTAGCCAACAGATTCAAACTTGAAAAATAATTTAAAACTAATTGCAAATGGATAATAAAATGGACTTATCCTTAATACTTACATAATAATTAATTAAATTAATATCATTATTCGTGGTTCACGAAATTAAATGGGATATTTGATTTTTTCAAATGTCATTTTGAGGTTATTTCTATACCTACACAATCACTAAAAAGGTGATAATCCTCCCATTCACAAACACCGTGATTGGCTGTTTAGGAGTTATCAAAGTAAATTAAAAAAAAATACTTTAGTCCCTAGAGATTAATAAGGAATTTTAGTCCCGATATGCAGGGAGTAAAGTAACATTTTAAGAGCATGAGAAGTGAAAAAACTGTAATTACATCGGGTTTAATTTAAAAAAAAATAAACGGTGAGGCCGTTTAATTTTAAATAATGAAGGTTATTAAGTACTTTTTATTTCATCTGGACCGTTCATTAAACTATCGTGATTAACGATATACCGGAAATTAATTATAACCTTGGTCTATTATTTAATTTTTTTAATGACCTGAGGTAATTTCTGTAATTAAGTTAGGTAACAGGCTAACATATTTCGCAAAGCCAGTCAAATATGACTTCTTTGTCATCGCTGAGGTCAAAGTCAAGAAACTGGAATTACGAGTAGGTTGTGAGTTGTTGCTAAATTGCTTATCGTCACTTGCTTGTTTGTTACGGGAAGCAAAAGAATTGACCCATCTTGAAAATCTATGTCTGGTGTTGATAAATAATAAATAATTTACTGTTCACAAGCTGATAAGGCTCAATGCTCACCTGCCACTTTTAACGTCTGTAATCGGTTCGCGGGTGTTCAGACGCGATGTTCAGCGTACAAAAACAATTGCATAGTCAGCTATCTGATGGTATTTGTACAAAACCTCAGTATTTTAGGATTGATTTAGGCAAATGTATAAGTATACACATAACACGTGGCGGTCGCTCATGTTACTGTATTATGCAGTGGCGTAGCTTGCCTTGTCGCGGCCCCGTATAAAAATCTTTTTGGAGGCCCTTATATGGAGGTAAAGATTTTTCACAAAAGAAAAAAAATATTGTGAGAAGAAATATTTATTTATCACATAATTTACCCATTTTACAAATAAAAATCGAATTTTAAATATTCACTCTCCTTGCCTTTTTTTCGGCAAACTGATTAATTAAATCATTTATGGCAGATGATGATTTTAGTTTTTCTAAAGTTTCTGCCTCTATGGACAATAGTGAGATGTCTGACAGTCGTTCTTGTCCCATCGAAGTTCTTAAGTATTTTTTTATTAGTTTTAATTTTGAAAAACTTCTTTCTGCCGTTGCAGTTGTAACTGCAAGGGTCAAGAATAAAAATCATGCTGTGATTACCTCGGGAAAACTGGATGCAAGACTATTGAATTTTACTAGTAATAATTCAATGAGTTCTTTAATGGAATAATTTTTTTTAATTTCAGAATTTAAGCATGTTTTTAAAGCCTTCAATTGGTCACAAAGATTAAGTGAGATGTCTTTACTGTATTTAGCAGACAGTTTTTCGGAAGCGTTTAATATCTCTTCGTTTGAAGAAGATAGGAGTTTCTCCGGTTGTAATATTTCGAATATACTACTCAGGTTGCAAAGGCTCTGAAATCTTTCTTTAGTTTGAGAAATTAATATATCTAAGCAGCAATAGTATACATTGACTTTGAAATAGGATTCCGGGTCGGAAATTCTCTCATCTTGTGATAACACATCAAAAAAACGCTTCGTTATCTTTCGCCTACTGTTTTTAAAAACAGTTGTTACCCCCCAATCTTTTGCTAAATCTTTGGATTCATTTAGCAAACTATTAAATGAATTCTGATTTCTTAATTGGCACAGTCTATTTAAAAAATTACTTAATAAAATACTAGATTTCTGTAAGTCATTATTTTCATGCTGTAGAGCTTTAGAAACAGGATTAATAATTTCAAATAGTGAAGAAAAAAATGTAACGAGCTCTAAGAAATCTAAACTCTCTAAAATATTAATTATACTTTTACATTCTTCACGTTCATCTTTTTTATTTGAAATTAAATTTAGTTGGTACAAAGTTTTCATGATTAGTAAAAATTTTTTCTTTACTGCTAATAAAGCGTCGTTCCTAGAAGACCATCTGGTAGGACATACCTTTTTAACGGTAATCAAATATTTTTCAGATGAATCGTCACTTAGCCCAGCGTTTTATACTATTGCCAAAAAAGTATATATTTTTTCTAAATTATCGAAAAAAGTCGATACTTCACGAACATGTCTCGCAGCATCGTTCAAAACCAAGTTTAAAGCGTGCGCAGCACAATGAACATAATCGGCATTTGGAGCATGCTCTTTTATTAGGGTTTGTAATCCTCCATACACACCCGACATAACATTTGCTCCATCGTATCCCTGTCCTCTACATTTAGTCAAATCAATTTCATATTCTTTAGTCAAATTTAAAATGACAGTTTTCAGACCTGCAGCACTGCAATCGGTTACTGCTATAAATCCTAAAAAGGACTCACAGATTTTTATTTCTTTAGGCACATTATCATCATTTTCTGTAACCGAGATATATCGAAAAACTACAGATAGTTGGTCAATTTTTGACAAGTCTTGTGTTGTATCCAGAATTATTGTCAGAAAT
Organism: Eilema caniola; assembly: GCA_949126895.1. Taxonomy (NCBI): domain Eukaryota; kingdom Metazoa; phylum Arthropoda; class Insecta; order Lepidoptera; family Erebidae; genus Eilema; species Eilema caniola. Next base: position 12,403,398 of record OX421471.1, on the reverse strand, counting down.
GGAGCTTTTTTAATTTCTGAGATAATATTGTTCCTTACGGTGGTACCAAGCAAACTAATAATTTCGTTTTGAATCGTAGGGCTTAAATAATTTATTTCACCTTTCGGTTTTAGAAGAAGTTCTTTTAAAGTTGCATCATAGTTAGATAGCAGACGTGAAATTGCCATGAAATTGCCAGAATCAGAATCATACCCCCTCAAAGGTAGATTACAAGATACTAAAGTAATTATAACATTAATTATACGATGCAGTACATCTCTCCCGAATGTAATTTTACTATCGATTTCACTTTTCAATAGAGTATCGATGGTATTTCCTTGCAACCAATTATTATAAGAGAGTGAGGCACTAATATGCTGCTGTGACTTTTCATGGTCAAGAATAGTTTGTGTGAAATTGCTTCTAACCGAAACATCGTTAACTCAAGCAGAGGAGTACGATTTGTTTTGAGGATCTGCTAATAACCAACAGAAGTGACAGTACGGTTTGTTTAAAACGTTAGAATAACATAACCATGGTCTTATAATTTTTATGCCTGCCTGATTGAAATATGAATAATAATAAGCCGAAAAAGGTCGGTTATTTTCTGAAACTTTTGGAAATGGTCCTTGTGGTTTAAACGGACCCAATTTAAAAATTATTTTTCGTTCGCATTCAGTTAAATTGTCACCAAAATTTCCTCTATCTGATGAAATTATATTACAATCTGCAGATATATCAGAATCGTTGACTTGGGGTTCCTCGATTTCTGGATGGACATCTGATAAAGTATGTGCTTGGCTTTTTTCTATTTCCGGATGGATATGTGACGAAGAACATGCGTCAGAAGAATCTAAAAATAAACGAGTAATTGTTAAAAAATAAATACGAATGCTTTGATACTAAACTAAAAAGAGTTATATATAAATAAATAACGTTACTAAGGGTCACAGTTAGAGAGTGTTCAGTTCAGACCCACACAGACTCTACGCGGATTGTGCTCGTACCTATTAGTAGATACAAAATCACCTGCAGCCCGTCCGTGCATTACTATACACCTGCGTGCTATTTAAACGCAGCGCGTAGTGGCCATACAAAACGAGAACCCGAAAGCGAGTCTGCACATCTGAAGTTCTCAACACACAATTAACGATACGATACGAATTGATAGACAAACAACAAAACAAATCGATCCTATAGATAAATTAGAATTTTGTTTTTTTTTTAATCAAGGCACGGAACCCTAAAAACAGTATAATTGTGAAAATCGAAGGGGGAGACAACTTTTTGTGACGGACAGATGGACAGACCGAAATTAAAAGATTTCCTTGTTTATCATTACAGGCCCCTAATAAATGGGTTGGGTAGTACTTACCTTTCCAATCTAAATCACTCACAGTATTTTGTCTCTGAAAAAATGAAGAAATTTTGGGGACTTTTTTTATAACCTCGTCCCTTTTCTGTTTAATTTTTCTTTTCTCAGCGCCGCTGGGATAATCTCTTTTCTTTTCACTCATTTCTTTTACAAATCACTACTAATACTGCTAAACCAGAAGAACAATATTGTTTGTACTGAATTACAATGTAATGCACATTTATATAAAGCGCGTAAATAAACAGTGCACTGCACTCCGTGGTTTAACATCCAATGCAAAAAGTACAAGAACGTACACGTACATCGCGATATCGATGAAGGATTCCCGGGAATTCCCTGCTGAGTTGAAGATGAAGTAAGTAAAACGGGGAAGCCCCGCAGCCCGCCATAACGATGTAGAGTGTTGCCAACTTTTAAACGCACGCTTAAGGCGGGAAAAAAAGGAATTGCTTTATAGAATTTTGTCATTTGTAAAATAAAATAAATTAGAAAGTTTTTATTCTTTTTCCTTACACACTTTGGGGGCCCCCGTGACCCGGGGGCCCCGTATAATTGATACGGCAAATACGGCGGTAGCTACGCCCCTGGTATTATGTGTGCCTAGCCTTATAAGGCTACTACACTTCGCAGTACTTAAAATAAATGCAAAAAGTGGTTTTTGGAGGAAGTTATAATGGAGATCAAGGTTAGAATAATTAAGTGTGTTGTGAATTGTTATTGCTTATATTACTGGTTTGGTCAACTGTTAAACTACCTATATTTATAACTTGGACTGAAAAATAGTGAAGGTTGTTACCCTAAAAAGTGACTCAGACAGTTCCTGTCCCTATCTAGAAGTTTTTAATGTGTTTAGGTTTTTTTTATAGGAAGCGTCAATATGACTTCACCTCGTTTGATGATAAGCCAAAGGCAAAGTCTCGGAAAAGAGGATGACTATTACAAATAGGTACCAACAGTGTGACAATGGTGGCCCTCAGCCTGACGGCCTCGCCCAAGCCTCGTTAGGTGCTCTGGAAGCGAGCTCCCTTGTGGAGCTATATTCATTCCGAAAGTCGACGCGGGAGCGGGCCCGAAGCTGAAGAAATTCGGGCCGAGAAATGCCAGCTCCACAAGGATGGTGGCGGAGGGGGAGCGACAACTTGAGCGACCACGCGCTGGGCACGCCATAATAGCGGTGGTAAAACAAATAATGGAAGAGTGGCTAAAGAGGCCACATGGCCTCACGTCACAACCACAGACGCCGAGACGGAAGCTGGTGGCGGCCCACGGCGATGTTTCATTGCGCGGATGCGTCGGCGGCCAGCGTCTTCTTCAGCGAGCAAGTAATGCTCGTGAACCAGACGGCCTCTGAGGCGTAGCGGCAGTGAACGTTGCCGCTACGAAGAAGGTGCGGGTTCGATTCCCGCTCAATACAAATATTTGTATGCATGAATATGGGTTTTCGCATTGGTTTCGGAGATCACGTTAAGCCGTCCGTCCCTGTTCACGACCATCTATGGCAGTCGTTACGGGTAGTTAAAGCCCTCAATAATCCAACAATTGGTCTAACTGCAATGCTTCGATATCACCTTTGGGTTGTGGAGGTCAGATGGCAGTCACTTCACGGAAAATATCGAAGTACAGAAAAATCCGCAGTTAGTCTTCTAGTCTGGTAAAACGGACCCCAGACTACAAGTGGAAAGCTTCGGATCCGTCTGGGATTAACGCTAGGAGGAGGAAGAAGAAGAAGAAAGAAAAGAGTACATGGCCGTTGGGTTCTTAATGGAATTGTTTGCACCGTATACAAGTGAATACAAAGTAAATTACACTGCCGTATGTATGTGTGTTGTTTAAGGCTACGTTTCCATTGCAGGAATTAATCTAAACGTTGATTTTAAATTTTAATACAATTCACGTTTCAATAGCACTACACTTTATAATTTAGCGAATCTCTACATTGTGTTTGAACGCGCCGTATCGCCTACTAGCTAGTTTCTCTGAGAACCCCACAGCTGGTTATTCACATAATTTCATTAATTGTCTTGTCTTAGACAGAAGGTCACAATTCTAGTATTTATCAAGGTAAATAGCATAGTTTGAAAGGTTATCAATAATAGCCTTACGAAATTTAAAACCAAGCGTCATTAAAAAAATGTCAACGCTTGATTCGGGTTATTGACATACCACTAGGCTACCGCGGTAGCCTAGTGGTATGGGGTAACAACCGCGGTAGCCTAGTGGTATGGGGTAACAACTGCGGTAGCCTAATGGTATGGGTAATGGACTGCTGAGACCAGGTCTCGGGTTCGATCCCAGGTTTTCCATGGCACACACCAATGACTTTTCGATGCTTTTCGAAGTTATGTGTGTATTTATAGCAGGTTTATAGGTGCCCAGTTAATGGCAATAGGCTCGCCACCTGTTACATTGGGACCTAAACATAAACCGGCGAAATGTGGGTGCTAGCACCTCTGCCTACCCCTTCGGGGATAAAGGCGTGAGTTTATGTAATGTTATGTTATGTAGGTATGTCAATAACCCGAAACAAGCGTTGACATTTTATACATGATTAAAAGATCTAATTTTTAATGTTTACATGGACTTTCCTCACTCCCATCCTTGCCATGATGTCCTCTGCCACGCATTCCGTCCATCTTTTATTGGGTCCACATATTTGATTTCTTAATTAAAGTAGACCGGAAATAACGATTTTAATGCTTATTTTGTCAATGCTCGTAGAAATGCCTTTAGATTATGACGTTATACGTGCGTAACATATTATACATATAATATTTATTTTATTTTATTTTATTTGGGAGACCAACAGCTAAAATTTCAACATAATACACAAAAAAGATACGTGACAGATATATAAACAAAATTAATATAAAAAGATATGTGACAGACAGCCAGTTATAGGTCTCCACTAATAGAAAATAGTGTAATATCAAATGACAGTGAACACAGCACAACAGCATGTAGAAGTACAAGTTAAAATATATCGAGCATTAGGTAAGATGTAATAATATATACAACAATTAGTGCCTGGTGAAAAGAAATCATGAATAAATGAATGAAATAAAAAGGTATCATCAAATCTGTGTCTATCCAGACCAGATTTTTCAAATCAATTAAGAAAAGAATAAGGAACAGAAAGAGAGAAGATTCGACTGCAGCTATTAACAAAGTCGGAACTACATTTTTGCGATTTTCGTTTTATTGCTCCTGAGGTCTTCAAACGTCTATATCTATGTTCTCGCAAAGTTTCAAATTTGAAACTAAATGCTATCATAGTATTTCTAGATTAACAAAGTTGGATTTTATAGGAGCGTACGAATAATAATGTAGGTAAGTATGTTACTACAAAGTTCGCGGGGCTAAGAAGGCGAAGGGGCGCGCGCGCAACGGGCGGTTCTGCCAGTTCGCTCATTGTTAGCGGGGCGACTGCGCGTCCGTGTTTTATATTTTTATATTATTGTTTTACGTAAATGTGACGTATATAGTATAAAATAACAATGTCTCGATCTAGACGTACTTTAACGGTTAAGATTGTAATATATGTCAAATCCCACATTGTTAACGGATTATTATTTTATTACCTGTGTCGAATGTACCACATTCTACATTATTGTGCGCTTTGAGTTCGTTCATTTTTGTTGGATATGGCACTACCGACTTTGTTTCTTGTACCTAACATTCCCGTTTTTGTCGGTTATGGTACTGTCGACTTTGTTACTCGTTCTTCTATTAAACATTTTTGTCGGATATGGCACTACCGACTTTGTTATTCGTTCTTATAATGAAAGTATTTGTCATATATGGTACTACCATCATTTATAATTGTACATTACTAAATTTAGATGTTGGATGTGTTAGTATCGACTTTATTTCTAAAACAGTTATACAATAATGTAGGTTGGATATGGTATATAGTGCTAAAATTAGGAAGAGTTGACTGGTTTTCTATTGCCTCATGTGACATTTTTAATTATAGGTATGTTATTTTAGAAGGTAGGACACGATGGTACCTCCCGTTACAACTGATAGGTATGTTATTTTAGAAGGTAGAACACGACGGTACCTCCCGTTACAACTGAGCAGTCCGACTGGGGAAGTACCTTCGTCCTACAGAATACCGCGGTTATAGTAACCTTGTGTTGTGTTCCAGACGGTGAGCAGGGTAGCTAGAGCTCACTGGAGAGGCTCTGTGTCGTCAGTGGGAAGACCAAAGGCTTTGGATGTCACCACTGACTAGTGCGGGAGTGAAATGTTGGCGCGGCGGTCAGGGAGACCCGGTGAAACGGTTAACCGCTGGCCGCCCGCAGTCTGTACGGTTCCCGAACCCGGGGATCACAATCTCCGTTCCAGGAGGCTGAACCAGCAGCCTGTGTAAAGTTCCCGGTGCAGTTGTCGTGCCGGAGAACGAAACCGGAGTAGACTTGGCAGTATCTGGGAGGGGACCCGGGGCCCGTCCGCCCACCGCACCAGCCAATCACACAACCCTAGCTCGTTTGCGGTGGCGAGAAACCTTACTTTGTCTTCTACACTGACGGCATAGTGCCTCTCTATACCTCCCCCTCCCATTTTTATTATGGCCAAGAAAAATAAGAATAGACGTTCTACAGCGGCAACTTCATCCACAATGAAAGTTGACTTCTGTAACATCAGGGGCCTCCACACCAATATTAACGAGGTCCATCACCATCTTGAGACAGCAAAGCCGACCTTATTCTTTCTGAAGGAGACCCAAATATCATGCCAGGCCAATACAGCCTACCTTATGTACCCCGGGTACAAACTCGAGCATAACTTCCTGAGTAAAGCCGCGTTATCTATGTACGTCCGGGATGACGTTTGCTGTCGCTGTCTAAACGGCCTTGAAGACAGGGACCTGTCCACTCTATGTGTACGTATGGATCACGGTGGCCCTACCCGTATCTATGCGTGCGTCTACAGGTCCCATAGCGGTGACCTGGGCACGGCTCAACTGTTTGAGCACTTACAGCGGTCGCTGGACAGAGTAATTGAGCAGTACCCTGCTGCGGACTTGGTATTCTTGGGTAACTTTCACGCTCACCATGTGGAGTGGTTGGGTCGCACAGAACTGATTTTACGGGAAGGGCTGCTCACTACGCCCTGACCTATGGGTTCTCGCAACTGGTGCATTCTATCACCAGAAAACCAGATATCGAGACCCACAGAGAGTCTTTATTGGACCCTCTGCTGACTACGTACCGAGTGGAGGCATCACTCGGTACTTCGGACCACAGCGTCGTCTGGGCGCAAGTGACTCTCGCGTGGCCAGAACCACCGCGGCCACCTCAGTGGTGGCATGTCGGGCACTACAAGTCGATAGACTGGAACGGACTGCGAGAATTCTTCTCGTCGTACCCGTGGAGGTAGTTTTGCGTCACTTCAAACGATTCAAGCTCTTGTGCAAGAGCAGTCGCTGAAGCGATTCTAACGGGTATGGAATGCTATATTCCCAACCGCTGGATCGCATTAGGAGCGAGCAAACGGCCAAACTCCTGCCACTCTTGCCTTCCGCCGCCGCAGAAACTCGACGGTAGCCTTGCCCATGGCGCTAAGGAGAAAGCCGATCTTTTGGGTAACCTCTTTGCGTCAAACTCGACAATGAATGACGGGAATGCCGAGCCAACCATTCTCCCCAGCTGTGGTGTTTCCATGCCTGAAGTTAAAATCACGCAACGGGTGGTCCGGCGGGAACTCAAGTCCCTAGATGATTGGAAGTCGAGTGGGCCGGATGGTTTCTATGGCGATGGTGCTCAGGCGCTGTGCCCCCTAATTGTGCCCAGTACTTACGCAGCTTTTCGCGCTCTCTTGCTCTGCCTCGTGGAAGACTGAGTTCGTGCATCCTGTGCTAAAGAAAGGAGACAGGACAGACCCGTCCAATTACAGGCCTATTGCTATAACATCCCTTCTCTCGAAGGTTATAGAGTGTGTGATTAATACACAGTTTCTGAGATACCTTGAAGGAAGCGATCTACTGAGCGACCGACAGTATCCAAGCCGTCGTCGATGACAGCTGCTCGGACCCCATGGACACAAATGCTGGTGTGCCACAGGGCTCCGTGCTGTCTCCGACCCTGTTTCTGCTGCACATAAATGATATGCTGTCTGATGAGTCCATCCATTGCTATGCGGAAGACAGTACCGGGGCACGTGATACACGGGCCGTGCAAATATCTCTCAGTATAAGGTGAAGGAGAGTCGCTAACAACTTGCGACCAAAATCGGGAGTATCCGATTGGGGTCGACTAAACCTAGTCCAATTCAATCCCACTAAGACGCAAGTGTGTATTCACCTCTAAGAAAACTCCATTTGTTGTAGCGCCGCAATTCCTGGGTACACCGCGTACCATTTCCTCGAGTATCGGGATCCTAGGCGTCGACATCTCAAGCGACGTCCAGTACCGCAGCCATTTGGAGGATAAGGCCTAGCTGGCATTGAAGAAACTTGGAGTGTTTAACAGGGCGAAGCAGTACTTCACCGCGGGGCAACGACTCCTTCTTTATAAGGCAAAAGTCCGGCCCCATATGGAGTACTGCTGTCACCTTTTGCCGGAGCATCTGCATACCAGCTTGACCCCTTCGAATCGATACAAAAACGTGCGTTGAGACTCGCCGACAATCCCATACTCGCAGGCGCTGTGGAGCCTCTCAGCCATAGGAGGGACTGGCATCCCACACGGCAATAGAAATAGCACATAACCCCTTCGTCGTCAGTGGTTCTCGACTGTAATTACTTGTACTTTCCATTACTTTTGTGAATATTTAAACTGTTCGATGTACTAACCGTACACTATCTTGATTTAATTTACATTTAATTGGATAATAATAACACATATTATCAGTTTTAAAACCTTCTTTTAATACATAAGGCCTATGAACACCCCCACATCCGACATAACCTTGTAATTACGTACCGTGAAAAATTGTTGAATGTGACACTTCCGACTTCCCTAGTACGTGAAATATTGTAGGATGTGCCACTTACGCCTTTCATAGTACGTGAAACATTGTAGGATATGTCACTTACGACAAGTGTGCTAGTATCGGTTTCGGTTAACAATGTAACAACTGCTTTTTCTAGAATTTCCTAGATTTATTTTTGTTATTCACATTACGACCTTCATTATCTTTCAAAACTGTAGCACTACGCGAAATTTGGTTTCAATATATGGGCATTTGTGAATTTGGTGCAAGTTCAATACTTTATTTGGCCGTACTGAAAAGTAGTGTTTTTGTAGTTCCGACTTTGTTAATAGCTACGGTCGAATATAATTTACCGTATACCTATTTAAATCGTAGGTTTTAAAAGCGTAACTTACCTACTAATATCGATATCTAGTAAGTTATTATAGTAGATAGGTACCTAATTAATTCAATGGTGCTAGATACACCTAAATGTACTTACTCAATTTATGTAACCTAAATTACAATTTATAATGTATTTGAAAGTTCTGTAACAGATATCCCAACAATAACATTTTCATGTAAAAATGTTGCCAAGACGAGTCTACGTAGCGCTTATCCTGTGAAAAACTTATCAGATCTCGTATAAAGCCAAGCTCTAAAGACTGCACGCTCTAAACCTACAAGCTCTACACTATACCTTACTCAAAATATATGAAAAAGTGGTCAGATCTCATGCAGAGCCAAGATTTTTGATCTATGCGCCATGACTTTACCAGGCCAATCTTCACAAATTCTGCATTTAAGTCAATACGTGTGCCTTGGCCGTTTTGTTTCACACCCAATGAACGAATGCCTATGAAATCTTTGTGACAGTAGCAACACGGCCAAGCCACGCATTTTGACTAAAATGTAGAATTTGCCTTTGCACTTCACTTGGCTCGTCTTGGAGGGGCACTGCCGTGCCCCCAGATCTGTGACAGATATTCTGTAACCGATATCATTGTCTCATATTAGTAGATGATATCCAGATTATAATAATAGTAGAAGGAACGCCTACGCGGTCACCAATAAATGTTTGTAATAGTAAAATAACATTTTTTTTACTCCAAAACGACTGACTTGATTTTGACGAGATTTTTACTGTAAATAGCTGATGTTGTAAGGCATAACTAAGGCTACTTCTATTTTAGGAAAATCATAATTATTCCGCGCAAACAAATTAAAACCCAGTTCCACGCGAATGAAATCACGGGCACAGCTAGTAAAAACTTAATTCAAAGATTTAGATTAGCTATATAGAAAATCATAAGTATCTCGTAACAAGTCATGTTTATTGTTCTCGTTAGGTAATAATAGACTTATTATGTTTTGTATGTTCTCTGTATGTTTATTATTATATCACACAGTGGCTATTATTCGTCATGTTCGTAAACAAAAGGGTTCAAAATAGTTGAGCATGTCATTTTATTCAAGTGCTCGCGAAGGAACGTCTTTAGCACAGTCCGGGAATGTCCACTATTGTTTATTATTATAATAGTGCATATCAGTACAGTTAAGTCAACCTAGGCTATAATACTAGGTGACGGTAGTGACTGAACTCATTTATTATTCAATCAAAATGATATCAACAAGAGATCGAGAAAAGAGGTAAGATTATGTTTAACTTTTCTTATTTTACGTAGACACTTACCTAGTTTTAAGTAAGTATACGTGTATTTTTTCCTTTTTTTATGCATAACATTGTTAATTACCTAATCGAATTTCAATAAATTTTGGACAATCTGCAGCAAAAACACATATCTACTAAAATAATTATTGTTGAGAGTTAATTAAACGGGAATTAAGTATAATTTAGTATACAGTACCTAAAGTACTTTTTCAGTATTTTTGTTATAATAATTGAAATGTGCCGGAAAAAATCCTATTAATTCCTACGAATAGAAATCACTTATTAAAGTTAATGAAATATAATCTCGACTTGTAATTTATGATAATAATTATTTTACCACTTTATAAAACTTAGGTAATAGAGCACTGGAGCGTATGAATGTAGGTATATCTAGTCCAGTAGTTTTAAATGTATTTTTGTTGGTAGGCTATCTGTGCCAAAATTAAGTGCCATTGCTTTCTAATCGGTTTCTATTTAAGTTTCGCTTTTATTAATTGTTTTATATTCTTTGTAATAATTCTAATTAGTCACCTAACCTGCCTAATTATCATAATTTAATGGGTTAGCTTATCCTTAATAACATCTAATACAAAATAGTAACCCACTCCTTTTTTTCTTCAAAAGTACCTACTTATCTACGATTGGGTACTTATTGGATCGTCTTTAATTTCCATATACAACTTAATATAATATTATTTCTTGTATGCTTTTTTATCAATTTTCTTTCTTACTATTCTTTTTTCAATTTTGGGACGTTTAATAAAATAAACGTACCTACTAGCCCATTTTGTTCACTTTCAAGAGTTAATTACTTTATGAAAAAATATTTAGAACTACGAATAGACAGACTAAACAAAGTGGACAGCCTGCTTCCACCTCGCTCATTGTGCCATGGCAATATTTTGTGCCCTCGTTTCTTTATTTTTCTATGAAAACAATAACTTTTTCAACCATCACACACAAATTATTACCATTCTGTGGCTGAACAATATCTTTGACTACACTGTGTCCAAAATAAACTTTTCGCGAAGGTAGATTAATCAAATAGTCCTCTCCTGTTAGCTAATCTACTAAGTACCGCAACCCTTGCGTACATTATGTTCCTGAAAAAGGAAATGGTCAATTTCCACGCACTCTCGCTCAACCGATAATTACTGGACGGGAACAGTAAATTCAACAGTAACTCAGTACTCAGTAGTTACTGTTGAAATTACTGATCCGTCGAGCAGCCACCGAGGGCTGTCGCGCTGAGCTCTCCATTAGCGTTTGGAGCACTGAGTGGCGTGTGGCGACCTAAGAACCTTGTGCTTTCGGAAACAGCTGTAGTTGAAGCTGAACAATTAAACTCATGACGTGAAAATTGGTTTCAAAAAATTGCCCCTCCTCCTTTTTAACAAGCGTTCACGGTCTAAGAGTGAACCGCAAGTTGCGATCCGTTAAGTTGCTCAGATGAAGTAGTCATCTGGAATACTTTAACACAGGCTGCTTTATAGATTCCATGGCATAAGTGGCATAAGATTTTTTCGAAGTGTCATCAGGTCTGTTTTTTATGTAGGTACACTTCACCTCACAGTCCACTAGTCCCCATACAGTTTCACAGTCATCCATCACATGTCTGTCCCTGCATCACATGTCTACATGAAATTCTGTCATTAAGTAAGTATAAAGACAAAGTTTTAGGTCCTCACTTACAATCAGATTATTAACAGCAGACGCAACAGACCCCTCAACTTGACTCTCACTCTCCTTTTGTTAAGTAAATAATAGAGATCGCTCGACATGTGCGTAGCTAGTAATGAAGCCTCTTTTATTTTTATTTTTCTTCTTCTAGAATAAATTCAGAAAGACAAGAGGATGTTTTCACAAAAACGAATACACAGAAAACCAAAGTTTTTAACATTTTCGGCTATTGCATAAAATTTTCAGATTTCTGGTTTGGGTGTTGTTGTTGTTGTGGTCTAACATGTAAGTACATACCACTTGAATATTTATTACTTGTTTTCTAACATCTGTGGGGATTTAAGTAGATTAAATATTTGAACAATTCACTTAAATTCACAATACACTAAACCAGGTGAACGGTAAGTGACGACTAGCATCGAACAAAAGAAAACCGCATTTACCAAGGTTGCACCACACAGCCGACAGCAGCAGAACCCCTTAATTACTGTGATCGAGGCGTACCTGCAATGTTCGCTTTGGTGTTCAAAACAGACCTTGGTGTTCAGCACTACCGACTAACTCCAAGTAAGCAAAATACAATCAATGTCAACACAAATAGTTAAACCTAATCTACACATCCAAACCACGCTTATGTTGGCTCCTAATTTTTTTTATTGGCAAAACGTTTTCAAGTTTTGTACAATTCTAAAACATTTTTGCTATAATTTGGCTTTGCTTTGATAGGTACCTATATTACTTAGCATCAGATTGATCTTGATTAACAAATTACCAAAAAAGATCTTAATGCTTTGGTATGCCCCATTCCTGTTAACTGATTGTTCTGATATTTGGTACAACCCTTTAGTTCGGGCGATAATACAATTAAAATTAATAAAACAGTTTGACTTGCTCATAATGAGATTTTGTAGTCAAGGTCGATCTGATGATGTCTGTAGGTACCTAAGTACAGAATATGTACTTTCGTGCATTTGTCCGCAGCCCTACAAAGTTTAATTCAGCTAGCTAGTACCCATCTACAGTTCATTTAACAATTGTTTGTGGAATCCAAATTCATCAAAGGTAAATGCATTTCGGATTCCTGAAGCGATGTAATCACTAGAAGATGCCAATTGTAATGAAAACGTCTTCAAACACTTAATTGGGAAAAAGATTCTTATTCCGTTGATCTTAAAGTATGTTTCACGTAAACTTTAGGGTATGTAGTCTTTATTACAAAATTCTACAAAGCAGTAAAGCGAATATCCTCTGTCGTGGACGTCAATTCACTTAGGAGAAGTCGATCATGACGTCGCTTGCTACTAAAAGCTACTAAAAGCCCTCCATAAAAGCAATAATTAAATTGGTGTGACGCAATTTAGTAAGGCGGAGCTGTCGAAGGTGAAGCTACCTAGATACCCACTAACTTAGTTACATAGGTAAGTAGATATATTTAGTGTTCCTTGCAATAGGTAAATACCTACGCATATTTTTTGGCTACCTATTTTATGCCAATTAAGTAAATACAAAGCGATACAAAATAAATCAGTGGAGTTAAGAATTTTGAAGTCGAGGAAAAGAATTTTAAAATTGTCCAAGCAAGACGTACGTAAGTGCGTCCAATGATTAGGTGTCAAGGTGAATATTTATCTGGTTCATCGGCAACGTAGGCAAATGTGACGAAAAACATTTTGCAGTTTTAGTCCAATGGAGTCTAACGTACCAAAGGTACGTCATTAGCTCCAATGCTGTAATGCCTGAAGAGATTTTCCCATGTCTTCGCTGACGATATACTTGCAGCGGTGCGAGGCCAGACCAGGAAAGCCGCATCGCAAAGCCTTAACGAAGGCCAGCACGACCAAGTTACTTAAGTCTTTGAACCTGTTCGATAGATGGGTCTTGAAGTGGCCCTTCACAAGTCACAGACTCAATTTTTTTATGGCCCCAGAAGTGGTAATCGGCTGGCTGAGGATCTAATGTGGCTGTAGGAGAGGCATCACGGTAACCTAATTGGCTGGCTGATGCTCTCCAAAAACAATGGCTAGTTTGGTGAATTCCTACGTCATACAGGCCGCGAACTCACGCCCGACTGATACCTGCGGGGCTCCTCCTCCTTGGATACGTCACTTCACACAGTGTTAAAGTGCAAAACAGTCGTCGAAGCAGAAAGCCTCGTGCTTCGGACCCTAGTACTGGCTACGAGGTAGTCTCTTAGTCTTCTGAGAGGTACCTTGTGATTTGCGCAAAAGTGAAGATGGAATCCTGAATAGGGCACAACAGATTTCCCGCTCGCACCGGCTGATGTGACGAGATACCGTGAGATTTTGTCAGTTCAGGTTTGATACACCCATCCACCTCATCATTAGCTTCAGTGAGGTGAAGCTTTATTAAATGAGTGGTTTCCGTGCATTAAATGTGAGAGGCAAGGGACGCAAGCTGACAGAAACACTTTCTTACAAACTGATAACGCCATCTCTCGAAAATTTACAACATTAAATGGTAAATTCAACTGAAATAGCTGAAAACAGCAGTGACTAAAAACTACACACTATCTACTGGCGGGATTGCCACTGACTCATTTAAAATAATTATTAATAATATTATCATTTTGTACCTACGCATAGCTACACTTGCTAGAAGTCTAGAACACTAGAGGAGTTTTTTTTAGACATAAAGTCTTGGACAACGTACACAAGTATAGGAAAGTGGCATATTACAGTGAATTGTGACTTTTCGTGTTAGATCCAAATCCCTCTAGGGAGCTTTTAGTATCATTCATCGGCGTCGTCATCGTCATCATCCTCTCATTATTATCCATCAACAAAAAATTAACATGATAATCAGACAAATGAAGACATGGTTTAAAGGTCTTGTAGCCATCCAAAAATATTTTAAAAAAAGAACACCATTATAGGTGGGCTATAAAAACGTGTGAGAGTATTTTTTTTATTCTAGTAACATCAACAAAAACGTTAAACGTCAGAACAAAATGTCAAACTGTCAAAGTCAAAACTGTCAAAATATAAATTGTAATTTACTGAGCTCTGTGTTTACGAGTGTGCGTTGTGTTTTTCTCGAGATAATAGTGTATTATTAACGATCGTTTTTGTTGTTACGTACTTACAAGGTTATACGCTAATGATTTATTAAGTTTCATCATCTAAAACTATTACATCCATTCAATTTAATGTAATACTTAAGACTTTAACTTTAGTCACTTTTACTCTTACTATAAAATTATTTTTTTTCGTGCCAGGTACTTATGAAGAACCGAATATCGAAATGAGTGCCTTGAGTCAAGTAATTAGTGATGAACATATGCTCAAAATAACATCAAACTTCAAAAGATTGGGAGGTAATACACTCATATCTTTCAATAAGTACTTAATGTAAGATTAACAATGTTTACTTTCATGTTATGCAAAGGCTTTTTACCTTTAATAAATTTTAATATGCAGCTTATTAGTGATATATCATGTAACTATAACGCTCATTGTTTGTATTGAGTTTCACTGTCCTTCAAATATAAATCATAAATCAATTACTTATCTACTTAATTAATTCACAATTGTGTACAGTAACTCCACAAAAAAGGAAGTTTAACCAGTTTTCTAACAATGCTGGTGAACTATACTGCTAACTGTAATTAAGATTGGGAGATAATACACTCATATCATTCAATAAGTACTCAATGTGGGATTAAAAACATTTACTTTCATGTTATGCAAAGGTTTTTTCCTTTAATCACTTTTAATATGCAACTTATTAGTGATATTTCATGTAACCATAAATACTCATCATTTGTATTGAGTTACACTGTCCTTTAAATATAAATCATAAATCAATTATCTACTTAATTCACAATTGTGTACAGTTTAGTTTAACCAATTTTCTAACTGTGTTGGTGAACTATACTGCTAACTGTAGTTAACATAACATTTTTTATTTTTCAAATAAGTAATTAACTTTTTTATTTTCAGATAGATGTTACTTGGAAAATGCTGGGACTACACTATATCCACAAAACTTACTTGTTAGTGTCAATGAAGATCTTATGAGCAATGTTTATATGAATCCACACTCTGATAAATATACCAAAGACTGTATTGAGCAAATAAGGTGTACGGTTTTAAGGCATTTTAACACAGATCCAACAAACTACACTGTCATATTCACTTCAGGAACGACTCATTCTTTAAAGCTCATTGTAGAGGCTTTCAAATTTTCATCCATCATTGACACACACGAAAATGCAAACAATGGCTCATTTGTATATTTAAGGGACAATCATACATCAGTTCTTGGACTAAGGGAACTAGCCTCAGATAAGAATGCTGATTTGATCCATTTAAGCCATGAAGAATTTTTAGAAGCTATGTATAATTGTCAGAAGAAAACATCATCTAAAGAGAAAATTAAAACCAGTGATGGAGCTAACACCTTGTTTGTGTATCCAGCCCAAAGCAATTTTAATGGGTTCAAATATCCCATAGATAATGTAGAAAGCATAAAGAATGGGTGTTTGAAAAATACTCTCAAGAAAAACTTATGCAAAATTAATAACAACTGGTATATTTTATTAGATGCAGCTTCTTTTGTGTCAACAAGCAGACTAGATTTAACTAAGACTCAACCAGATTTTGTCTGTTTATCATTTTACAAAATATTTGGCTACCCTACAGGATTGGGTGCACTTTTAGTGAAAAACAGTAGTCAAGGTGTTTTAACAGAAAAGAAACATTTTGGAGGTGGAACTGTGGATATTGTTTTGAGCACTGAAGATTTCCATGTGAAAAGGGAAAACCTTTGTGAACGGTTAGTATTTATATTGTTTATTTTTTTAATTAAAATTAAATATGACATGGCATTGAATAGATAAAACTTGATATTTGTATAATATATTGCTATAAACTTAACAAATTCAATTCATATATTGTCAGCCTAATTTGTAAACCTGCTTAGTCCATTATTACCTAAAATTAGATTTTATATCCACATGAAAATTTAAACAAATTCAGTCAGAAAAAAAATGAGCCATGACTTGAATTTTTGACTTGTCTGTATAAGGGTGAAACCAAACGAGCGTAATTTTGTGAGTCGTGGAGTCGCGTATTTTCGGTCACTCATTTTACGTTCAACTGAATTTCGGTTGAGTGGCCAGACGAACTTAATTTTGTGAGCCGTGAGTCGCGTGCTATTGCCAGTTGCCATGCCAGCTATACCATAAACAAAAAAGCGTCAGATTATCCGATAGGCGCTAAAATTCAGAAATGGGCGCTAAACACACTGAAAAAGCGCTAGATCTAGCGCCCAAAGCGCTAAAATGGCAGCACTGCTCTTCACCGCGCCCCTCCCTTGCGCTTCCCTCACTACGACCAAAATTCGGTCGAGTTTACGCGCATTGAGTCGGCAGACAACTCATTTTGCGTCGACGTGTGGCACCAACTGCCTTTTTGTATGAAAATGGATGCAGCAGAATTTATGCTACCGAAATTCTGCGACTCACGACTCACAAAATTACGCTAGTTTAGTTTTAGCCTAAAAGATATTGTCAATTCTGATGATAAAACAGGCATGGTTTGAAATGACGTTTGAAATTAATTTTCAACTATTTTTCATTTTCAGTTTTGAAGATGGCACTGTTTCATTTCTATCAATACTTGCTTTGAAACATTGTTTTGACACAATGCAAAAATTAATACCTAGAACGAGGCATACCAATATGATGGACACAATATCTTATCACACATTTTTTCTTGCTAAAGATTTGTATAATAAACTCCAAGAGATACACCATAGTAATGGTAATAGAGCAGCGGTTCTCTACATGGATTCTGATTTTACTGATATTAAAAAACAGGGTGGGATAGTTACCTTCAACCTTCTCAGAGAAGATGAATCTTATATTGGGTATTCAGAGGTAAGAATTATTTAATTTTTATACATGGGTTCCACTCATAGTCTAGTCACCAGGTGCTTCATTGGTGAAGATTTTTGTCAGTTGCCAAATTTATTTTGGGAAGTGTCATGATAGAATGTAAAAGATTTTTGAAAAAAAAAAAATTAATCGCGAGAAATAATGTAGGTATGTTTTTTGCGATACTTCAATTTTTTGGTCGTGGTTTAAAATCGTGGTAAAAAGGTTGCCCCCTGTGCCCCGAGCATAGCATGAAAAGCATTCGTATCGAAAGAACGGAGCGTTGCGATTGGTTCACAGTAGGCAAGCAGCCAATCACAATGCTTCGTTCTCTCGATACGTTTACATTACGAATTCGAATTCGAATATCATTGTTCATCTATCTATCCACTAAGTACCAGAGTATTTTCATTAACATCCAAATAGCCAAGCATCCTCGCAAATTTTCACATTTATAATATTTAAAGAACTTAATTAACTTACATTTTCTAGTTTCAACACATGGCAGATCTATTCAACATCAGTGTACGCACCGGATGCTTTTGCAACTCTGGGTCCTGCCAACGCCACCTCGTATCTACCAACAAGGAAATGAAAGAAATGTACAAAGCGGGACATGTATGTGGTGACGAATTCGATCTAGTTGACGGAAGACCAACGGGAGCTATAAGAGTTTCGTTCGGCTATTTCAATACTTTCCACGACGTTGACAAGCTTATAACAATGATATGCCGATGTTTTATTCAAGGCAATATTATGAGGGCAACACGAGTGAGAAACAAAGGGTTTGCTTTGTTAGATTCGATAAAATCACATAAGCTTATTGATAGCCTTACAAATTTGCACAAAATTTTAAGCAATGACAATGAGCTAATTAATGGTCTAAACGGGGACGGGGAGTACGCTCGATTGGATTCAAAGATTGTTGTCAAAGAAGCAGCAATATTTCCTATTAAATCGTGTGGTGCATTTAAAATTCGATCTGCATGGAAAATCGGACCAAAAGGGTTTGAGTACGACAGGGAGTGGATGATTATTAAAGACACTGGAGTGTGTTTAACGCAGAAACATAATACGAGAATGTGTATGATACGTCCGAAAATAGACTTAAAACAAAGGACTATGACCCTACATTTTAAAGGTGAATTAATAAACATATTTTTTAATGTTTGCCTTTAAATGTAAATGTTGCCGCAAACTAGCTTAATCAGCCGTCTAATTAACTGCATAGGTAGTTAACTAAACGGCGCCATAACTGTTAAATTAAATGGCTAGGCAAGTAGTTAAACGTCATCGATGCAACTGTTGTTCCAAATCCGAATTGCAAAGATCCAAATGTTTAAATAAATGGTTGAACACCATTCAGGCCGTTAATTGAATGGCGCCGTTTAGTTAACTGCCTAGGCAGTTAATTGGACGGCTGATTAAGCTAGTTGGCGGCGACATATACACGGTAATTTTTTTTTATAAAATAGGCATCTTTTTTAAAATCTTGTCTGTTCCTGGATAGTCTCTGAAACGGCTGAACCAATTTTGACGGGATTTTAACTATGGGTAGCTTATGATTATGAACGAAGTCGTGGGCACCGCTATGATTTATATAAAACTAATACTTACTGTAATATTCCAGGCAGAACTCCAATAACGGTACCTCTAGATCACATATCACAAGGCAAACTCAAACAGGCATCATTTTGCAACAGTAAAGTGTGCACTGACACTGTACAAGGTTACGACCTCGGCGATGAAGTTGCAAACTGGATTTCCGAAGCTTTAGAAGTATCTTATCTTCGGCTGGTTAGACAAGCTACTGACGATCATCGTTTTCAAAAGAAAAAAATTAATGGAGAAGAAAAACTACTTTCTTTAAGCAACCAGGCTCAATTTCTTCTAGTGAATAAGGCTACAGTGCGGTGGTTGCGTGACAAAATTAACGACCCGCTATTTGTAGACGATATAGAACAACTAACCGACCGTTTTAGAGCCAATATAGTAATCGATATGGATTGCGAACTCGTCGAAAGAGATTGGCATAAAGTAATTATAGGAAATCACGAGTTTAGGGTAAGTAATTACATTCATGTAGGTGTATTCTTGTTTTGTACCAGTTTGCTGGCAGACAAGCCCACGGCCCACCTGATGGAAAGTGGTTACCGTGGCCTTTGGACGTGTGTAACACTAGGGGCGTCACACTCGCGCTGCCGACCCTGAAGAAACCTTCACGCCTATAGATGCAATAGGGTAATCAGAAAATATATAAGTATCGAAAATTTCGTCAATTTTCATTCTCAATGAGGGCACTTTTTATGGACTGAATGGTTACTTTAGGATGGAGCAGTCTTGATTGACGGGCAACACAGCGCGTTTTTTCAAAACTAAATATTATACCTAACAACATACATGCAATATACTCACGCCTATTTCGCTCCGCTCCGCTTCTATCCTTAGGTACATATTTAACGTGCTGCTTCTACTGTCATTAAACTGTGGAAGCCAGCTGTTTTCGAGTGCTTCCGACCTAACAAGCTTTACTAATAAAATTTCATTAACCTATTTCAGGTTGAAGGACAATGTACTAGATGTCAGATGATATGTATAGATCAACAAACCGGTGAGAAAACAGTTGAGCCTTTAAGGACTATATCAGAGCAGCTTGGAGGCAAAATGCGTTTTGGTATTTACTTAAGTTACTTAGGTCCAGTCAACGGAAATACAGATCTTTCACTAAGAATAGATTCACTTGTGAAGCCTATCATCCAAGATGATAATATAAGTAGGTGAAACATTTAGATAAGGGTTGAAGCACATTTCGGTCGCACATCTGTAATAGTGAAAGTTTTCATTATATTATTGTGTAATGAACAATATAATAAATTATAGTCCACAGTTTGGATCCTAACTTTGATATACAATCTTTATTAATCAACAAATATAAAACTTCACAGCATTATATTCAAGTATACATGTCGGCTCATAGAGCTTCAACCCTTATATTGTGAAATAAAATCTCACAGAAACTATTATTTTTAAGTTTCAGATTTTTAATCTTTAGATTCTTCATAATGGGTGATGGTAGTTAATTTAATTGGGATACTTTCACTATAAAACGTAAATTATTTTTAAAGCGCCCGTTGCTTTATGCGTCTGCACGCTTGCAATTGTTCGCACTGCGTATTATTTCGTGCAAATGGAATTATATTTTCACGAAATTCGTACAATATTATTTGTACGAAACGGACGCCCGCATGCGTGCACGGACAGCTTTAACACAATACGGGTTTAAGAATTACGAATTTAATCTCTTCTCCACATTTCATCAAGGTGACTTACTATACTATTAAATCACGTCAATTTTCTCAAGCGTTTTCATTTTCCGTGCACATACTAATAAAAAAGATTAAATACTTCACTAGGAATATTCTGTTCGTTAATTCTTTGGTACAAACAATGCAAGCCATGGTGACTATTACACCATTATTATAACTTTTATATTGTGTAGATGTCATCTTGATGAGATATGGTTTGATACATAGTTAAACGGCTATTAGTTAAATTTATTTTAATATTAAATACAGATCTACTAAACGCTACATCGTCGTCTTGATGAGATATGGTTTTATACATAGTTAAAAGACTATTAGCTAAATTTATTTTTATATTAATATTAACAGAATAGAGTAATGGCTGTGAAAGGATGTGAGTAGTGAAAATGAAAATTGTTAATGTTTACTGTCATTTAAAAATTACTATTTATAATGTTATATTTTTATATCTTTACATAATATAATGTTTTTACAACATTGGGCTATTTTATATCACGTAATTTACTAATCTATATAAAAGAGTATATTTTTTATGTAATTGTATTACCAAGGCATGGCTATATGTATAGTTAGTGTGTGTAGGTAGACCTTTAAATGTTCCTAAAGAGCTTTGAACAAGATTGAAACATCATCATGTATATGTACTGCTCATTTCACAATTAAATAAGGTATATTTCTGCTTGCAGCCAATAGCTGCTTTTGAGATTATTGTCGCTATTGTATAAAAGAGCTGTAAGGGAAAGGTCGTGGGTTCGAGTCCCGCCTGTACCAATTTCATATTTTTCCTTTCATATAAGAGAAATCTGTTACAAAGACACTATTATCTAGTCCGTGCCACAATAGCTTTATACATAGCTAGAGTCGTTTGCCGATCACTACGCCAGTAACAGGTTTTATTTATATTTACCAAGATTTTCTGCCACAACCTCGTCTCTGAAGTTCTAGCACCACGGAAGTCAAAATAGTAAGGTAAACAAAAAATCGCCCTAATTTATTGAATGACAAAAAATGGCGTTTGTGGTATTTGAACTTTAACAATGTTATGCTTTATCCTGCCATGAAAATATCTTGAATTTTGCATTTGATGCAAAATGATTGTGTTCCTTCAAATTAAATGTTTATGATACTAGCAAATATCAAGGCTAGGAAGACTTATGATTCTAGCAAATCTCAAAGCTAGGAAGTGCTCATTCCAATAAATAAATAATTAATACAGTATATGAATTCTGTAAAGAGTTCTCAACTGTGTGGCATTTAATCTTGGTATTATAAGATTTGTAATAACTGATATCATAGATTATTTTTTTAACGATCATTCCAAATTTTTGCTCAAAATTGTCAATTCAACATTCTAAAATAATTTGAATCTATTTTTATTATTTTTACCTATCCATAAATGTTTGAAAAAAGATCGAAATGATACAGCATAGGTAATCACAGTTAGTTACATATTAAAACTCCTATATTTTTGTTATAGTTTTTATAATACAATTTTATTAATATTAAAGTCTAAGATCCCAAGCGGTGCGATCGCACCGCGAGTCTATTGTTTACCTATTGTGTCTATTATTTACTCACTTGACAGGTTAAGAATAAAATGTGATATCAAAAAAAATAAAGAAATATTTTACATATGTACAATATTTATTCAAATTGATTTTTATAATTATTTATGACTAGTAACACTACAACAGCGAAGTGTAATAAACTATGATATAGCACAATTGATTGGTTGTTGTCCTTTTATTAAGGTGGGCTCCTCACCTTGAGATACATTGTTCACTACCTGAGCTACTTCATTGAAATCTGGTAGGGCCATAGTCTGCAGTTTTGAATAAATCAATTTATCATTTACTTCAACTTCAAAGGAACCTGTAAAAGAAATTGTTATTGAATTGTTAAAATTCTACTTATACTTCATTCCGTTAGTTAATTAACTAAAAGTAAACAATCTTGTGGTGACTTTTTATAAAACATTATACAAATAAATTAGGCTAACTGGTGTTGAACTTTAGGTTTCGGTCATCAAAATAAGCTTCCAAAAAGATTTTTTTTATAAATGTGAGTTTTTAAATAAAACATAATTATTAAAAAGTCGCGTTAAGATTGTTTGTCTGGTTAAGTACCTAACCGAGTGGCGTATAGATTCTTTTGTTTGCCTCAAAATGGTTTTATGAGTGAATTTTTTATAGGTGAATACTCAAAATGTGGCTCAGTAGCTGAGCGTTCCCCCTGTAAAGCACTGGTTGTGGGCTCAAGTCCTGTCTGAACATTTACTTTGTCTAACCTGAATCTACTTAGACTAGCTTGTGTGGTGAACATTTTTGTTTTTTTTTTTTCTAGATATTTGTTCTACCTGATCTACATTAAAATTGGATACAGATGCTTTTGTAACCATTTATTTCAATTCAACTTATGCTAGCCCTGAAGATAGAGCCCAGATGTTAAACCCAGATCCCAAGGAAGTCATGGATCTGGGGATGATAAGACTAGACATCTGTTGTATGATAGGCAGATTCCTGCAGGATTAGGTAATATTAGCCTCTCTTGTACAATATCAAAAGGGGCAATCATGATAATACTTATAACACAATACCTTGTCTCCCTCGTTCGCAAAATATCAGTGCATTAGGAGTTGATTTTCTAATGGTTTGTCCAAGTGCCAAGCAATAACCACTATAGTCACAAGCACCACTGAAAAGATAAGATATTCTTTATTATAGATCCTAAGAGTAGTGGCATTCTTACCGGCAACCTTTGGTTGGATTTATAAATATACTATGATGGGTCTAATTCCAATAGTTAAAATGTATAGTTTCAATCAATCCACTAGCCCACTGCAGTCCGCTGCTGGACATAGGCATCTTCCGATGTACGCCATTTCGCCCGATCCTCTGCCTTCCACAGTCAGTCTGTCTTAGCCACCTTTTTCAGGTCATCAGTCCATCTAGTAATTATGATCAATATTGTAACAAGAACCAAAGAGATAATTTAACGACTGAACTTCATGAATAATAGGGGCATTAGTAGGTTCCCCTGAACTTGGGTAGGAAAGGTGAGTGTTGATGTACATCAACAAAAGGGGCCCCTTCTAATCCTACACCTGGCTCTCAAGTCCCAATCACTGTCCCGAGTATATTAGTCTCCTAAATAATTTTTTGTATGTGTAACAATTTGAGTAAGTGTAAGTGGATGGATCATCCATCACTCTAGTTTAGATAGATGGATCATCCAACTGGCCTCCAGTGTCCACACAGTCAATGTCACTCTAAATTGTTATGAATTTCATAAAAGATGACTTTGGTAAAAGACAGTTTCATTATCTACAATTCTACTTAGTTCTTCAAAGGTTATTTATTTATAAACAAAACAAAACAAGCTTACAGTGGAGTACACCAAATCGCTTATCATGCTATTCTATTAACTAGCTAGCTTAATCTACTGCATGCAAATAGTAAAAAATAATCATGGTAAAGGTACAATTCGTTATTTTCAGTTTAATATATCAGTTTATAATATACATTTAATTATATTCAATTCATTATATCCAATTAATTATATAGGTATTGTGAAGCACTATAGCCCACTTCCATAAAAGCAAAACCTATTACATAAATTGTATACTTAACCTATTATAGATACTTATGTGATTTTTTTAACACTTTGTTAAATCAGACCGATTTGAAACAGGAAGATTTTCCTTCATAACCATTGACAGAGCCAAAAGGTGTGGACAAGGAGTTTATTTGTAAAACACTCACTATGAAGGTATATAAGTAGAACCATTTGAATCATACCAGTATTCAACATTCACTTTTGGATTATTGTTCTGTTGTGATGGAGCTTCTGTAGTAGACATGACGATAGACACCAAAGAGTATAATAATATAATAGACACCTAATAATTTAAAATGAAACAATGGAAACACTGATTAAATTTTAGCCATACACTTATTTATACCAATAAGCGTGTAAATCAGTACAGGTTTTACTAAAAGTAATTAAATAATAACCTGCTCCGAGAAAATTACATCTCTAAAATAAAGGACAAGTAATTTATTGTGTATCTTGTAAATAATTTTTTGTAAATTTTCAACACTACGTTTTAGGGATGGGATGGGTTTGAGTTAGTGCCTGTCTTGTAGTCTACTCAGTACTCAGTCAAGAATCGTTCTTTACTTTAAAAGGATCGAAATTTTAGAATCGACGTCGGTTGCCTCAAGTCGACTACGAATCAGCTTCAACTTGATGACTTGACTTTTTTAATATCCGACTATTATGTGACAATGGTCAATTCAGAACTCTAGGTATATTATTTTCATAAAATTTAAGCTTAAAATTAGAAAACTAATTTAGTATTATTTAATACAAATTATAAAGTTGTAAACTTGTACCAAACCAAGGTTATTTTTTTACCAAATAAAAATGAACCGCTCGATAACAGTTGAACCGATTTCAATAGTTCTTTTTTTAGAATATTC
Organism: Eilema caniola; assembly: GCA_949126895.1. NCBI lineage: Eukaryota > Metazoa > Arthropoda > Insecta > Lepidoptera > Erebidae > Eilema > Eilema caniola. The sequence continues at coordinate 12,378,077 of OX421471.1, read as the reverse complement.
CTTGCAGTACGAGGATGGTTCTTACGCAGAGAAAAATATATAAAAATGCCTAAAAAAGTCTAAAATCAACAATTTTCTATACTCCCCATACAAACGATTCGTAATAATATTTAAAAGTCAATTTGAACTTTATCTCCCTTTCGTAAAGTCCAAGTGTTAGTGGTGAGGTTCCGGAAAGGCAAAACAATTGAGTGACGCAGAATGGCTTAGGGTTTCTAGCAGGTTGAAGTAGGTATGCCACGGGCGAAGCCGAGGTGGGTCAGCTAGTGTTCAATAAAGATGTCGTGCTGGGACCAATTGTCATCGAAGGTTCGACACTCGAAGTTTTTCAAATAGAGGATAGGTAGCAATGGTGCACATTGGAAGAGGCCTCTGTCCAGTCTAGTAGTGAACTGCAAAAGGCTAATTGATTGATTGGTACAAAACATTTTTAACACATTTTTGATACTATTTTATAGACAATGGTCAAAATGGAATAGGAAATAAGGGAAATTCTCCAAATTCCTTGGTGATTTGTAATAGTTATTCCCAGGGACTTCCCTGACCAATAACAAATGTAGAGAAATTTGAAGATGAAAACTTCATTTTGAGGGGATTTTTAATATGTGTATGTGGATGTCGGTTATCGCGACCAAACATAGCCTATGTCCTTTCTAAAGGTCTAATCTAGGTTTGTACCATATTTCATCGAAATTGGTTCAGTGGCTTAGGCGTGAAAGCGCAACAGACAGACAGAATTACTTTCACATTTATAAAATTAGAATGGAAGTATGGATCTACTAGGCACGTACATATTACTATTTAGTATTTATTACATAGTTAGGAGTTTTCATAAATAAATACTAATATTTTAATGCGAAAGTAACTCTGTCAGTCTGTCTATTACGCTATCACCACTGACCTGATTTTGATGAATAACACATTTCACACAACGCTATCTAGACCCATGGTAAGCATAGTTTAACCAGCTTGTGTTATGGAATCTAGAATGCGGATAAACATACTTAGATACTTTTTTTTTGTAAAAACATACATAATGTACATAGAAACATCCAGACAAATGCAAATATACATATTCATGCATACAAATATTTGCACTGAGCGGGGATCGAACCCGCGCCTCCTGCGTAGCAGCCGCGTTCACTACCGCCACGCCACAGAAGCTCAGCACCAGCAGAAATTCAGCACCAGGGTAAATTAGACCTTGGAAACTTGGAATGGATCGTAACTCGCTGAGGAGAACTATTCAAAGAAATTAATATTTTAACAGTTGCTTCTCAATACGATTGTCACGAAAAGAAAAGGTTTGTAATTACCCTTTTTCGAAACAGAGGTGTTCTTTCAGGGTTCAGTAGCTTGAATGCAAGGCATGTCTATGATTATTGATTATCAGTGATTCTGTCATCTCGCACCGTAGATCTCCTCCTGTAGACAATGAAAATATCTGTTACTCTCAAAGAGAAAGCTGATATCCCTTTGGCATCTCGGAAAACACAAATGTGCAGAACTCTTAGTCCACCACGGTGAGTCTTCCGTAAGACAACGACTGATCTAGGTTGGTACAATACCGCTCCGTAGGATGGATCCAAACCTTATAAATTGCGGGTTTTGGTCTCCAGGCACTACTGGGCGAAACTGCATTAACACCCATCCTGAGCCAGCATGAAAACAGCAGGCGAGCCGTGAATCACGTATCTCATACAGGACTGCTTGATAGTTCACAAAATGCTGTGGAGTAAAATTAATATGCAAAAAGGGTACCAGCCTTATGAATCCTTCGTACAGACGCTCTATCGCCTTGTGCACCCGTAACATCGCACCGGTTGCCTTCGATTTTCTATTTGACATACGTATTTATACTTGACAGTAAAGAAAATAGAATTATAAAGATTGAGCTGCCAGTGAAGCCAACCAAAGAGTATGAATCCTATAAAGTTTGTATTTCGTGAAGGAACTTCGCGACACTCCCCACGCGAAATAAATTGAAAAATTATTATATATCAACTTCTCAAGTTGACTGCGGCGTTGAGACCTCGTGACGAAGTCGCTACAACGATAATGTCTTATGTATGCAAGAATCTAGATCTCTTAAAAATACTCTGACGTAGGTACACAATTATAATACAAGAAATAAAAATAAACTTGCAGTGCCAAAACTTAGGCTTCATAAGGTTGGTAATTCGTTTGTAGGCAACAGTATAAAAATGTTTAATAAAATTCCTCAGGATCTGGTTGACATGCCACTAAACAAGTTTAAATAGAAGTGAAAGAGTGTTTGATAAAATAAAGGATATTATAAAGTAGACGAAAATCTTAATGATAACAATGCATGGTCATCCTAATCTCCTGCTTGCTCGCACAATATAAATTTGTTTTGTATAAAACCACATTTATAAAAACAATAATCTTGTACACTGAGTCTTGCTGGTATCTTCTCTGTAGAACAAATTTACCGAACCAGCTATAAGGAATCATTTCCAAATGATTTATTTACTTTAAAAATTTTTAATTATTTCATGACATAATTGTAAAATTTTGATATTTGTATTTGCTCTTTCTGTGCTTAAACCGAAGGAACGAAATTGATTGTTCGATTGGACATAGGCTATTTATAGTCATGTATCGATTCTGCACGCGCCTTTTGTCATCCCTAGTTGCTATTGCCAAATGTCAAATTTAACATTGATGACAATTTTATTTATCTTGATGTTGCGGGGAGCACGTTACGATTACGATATCATTCATTGCGTTCTTCTATGTTTCATCCTCATCAATAATAAGCGCGTAATTTTGCAATTTATTGTTATAATATTTGGCTCACTGACTTCTAAATTAAAGATTGAATAATAAGAAAACACCGTAGACGGATTTTTTGTTGTTGTGGGTTTTGACAGATCGCAGCACAATGACGTTTGTGACAAAACCAAAGCGATCGATTGTCATATTTTTTTTTAGTTTTGGTATCGTTATCTGATAAGGAATAGTTAAGTACACAATGATTTGAAAACAATAATAAATATTACGTGCGGAAGCAGCCACATGTGTTAGGCCACTTACTAATGCATTCTCTATAGATATCTGTAAAATTAATTCCTAATGGATTACGATTACCTCATAAAACTCCTCTGTGTTGGGGATTCTGGAGTTGGCAAAACCAGCTTCTTATACAAATATACAGATGGAGTTTTTCATACTCAGTTTATCTCTACTGTGGGTATAGACTTCAGAGAAAAAAGTGTGGTAAGTTTGGCATAAATATTACCTGTTATATTTGCCTTATTTCTGAGAATGACAGGTAAGTAAGCACTGGATAGCTGTTCTGTTCTTGAGCAAAGTTCCGCATCTTAACACCTATTTAATTTTTTATTTTTCTTGGAAAGCGTTTTTGTAGCTTAATTGTAAATACTAATCATATTTGGTTATGTTCTGTAGATATACCAACAGAATGAAAGGCAGCACCGCATACACTTACAGTTATGGGATACAGCTGGTCAAGAAAGGTCAGTAATGTTGCAATCTTTTGTAGTTTACCGATTTTTGCATAGTACATTGGCATAACCTAATCCATTAAAAAATCACTGGAAATTAATGATCATTAGTATTACAAAATATTTTCTTTTTATTGGTCTAGATTCCGGAGCCTGACCACAGCTTTTTACCGAGATGCAATGGGATTCCTTTTATTGTTTGATCTAACAAATGAAGCATCTTTCCTTGAGGTCAGGAATTGGATTGAACAGCTTAAGGTAAATATAACTCAAATCATGATATTGGCAATACACCTGTTACATCACTTGTTGCTATTGGTTACACAGCTTTTTCACAATCTATCATAATTGATTTGAAAATGAAATTTTATATCATGAACTCCAATGATCTCATGTTGGGGTAGATGTTACTCAACACCATCACAATGTCAAATCTGTACTGCTTCATATAACAGTACCTACTCATATTTTATTCTTGTCTGTACAAACAGATTAGTGCAGATCCTGAAGCACTAGACCTTGCATTAATATAGGTTAGTAAGTAATTATGTTGTGAGTGATCATTTTGAAGCACCGCATCTGCCTCTTATAATTTACGGAGATCATTGCTGAAAGCTAACAGTACTCACCATAGTTTCTTACCGTCCAGCAGGGTGTAGTCAATTGACAGGCTGTATATGGAAAAAAACCAGTTCTATAAAGCTTTAATTTTTGACCACTTATGCAATTTCCTTTTTTTAATGTTAATCACTTTTATGGTTTCAGACTCACAGCTTAAGTGATGATCCAGACATAGTGTTATGTGGCCACAAATGTGACTTACAGGAGAAGAGACTGGTCAACCAGAATCGAGCCAGAGAATTTGCAAAGAACTATAACCTTCAGTACTTAGAAACAAGTGCCAAATCAGGACAGAATATTGACCGTGCCATTGAGATCCTACTTGACAGAATTATGCACAGGTAACTTCATTATTCTGGTATAATAAAATATAATATAAACATATTATAAAGAGGTAATGTTTGTGAGTTTGTGACATTGTAAGGGGTAATCTCTGGACCAACTGAACCAATTTTCAAAATTATTTCACCAATAGGAAGGTAGGTTATTGTGGAGTGTCGTAGGCTATAATAATTTCCAAAATTAATAATGCATCTTTACTTAAATTGAATAATAAAATCTAATTTGAAAAAGAAATTGCTTTCATCGCATGCGCTGTGGAAACTATTGAGGATACAACAAAGCAATGTACTACAATATTAAAGAATGTTTCAAAATCTGCAAGAAAGTCCACGTTAGTATGAATAACTCACAATAACTGCTTCTACTGTTAAAATTGTGGATTAAAAGTAATTAATTTTTGTGAAGTTTATTTGGCCCATATGGTATTAATCTGTATTTTTATAAATATGTTTGTTAGAACGGAAATTTAATATTGAATATTTGTGTTCTTTACTCTATATAGTTGAAGCAAATATCTTCAAAGATATTAGCAAAATAAAAACGTGCGGTGCGCGCCGCCCCGGCCGTTACGTGGCGATATAGGCAGTATCTATCCGATTGCGTCGCGTCCAGCACTCTGGGGGAAGGAGCGTGGTCTATTACGTCTATGAAGTAATAAAAAATAGATATGACAAAGAAAATTTTCATCATCATATTTTTGTTTCTACCGAACTTTTAACCTAACGGAACAATTGAGCCATGACAAAAATATTTCTAACGCGGCACAAAGTCCGCGGGCACTGCTAGTTCTGTTATAAACAACAAAATAAGCTTTTGTACATTTTCATCGAAGCACCCTGAGACGAGTATATTTTTATTGCACTGTTAAAAGTTATCGATTCTTATGGAGAACCAAGCTCCTAACTCTGCCGTCTAAACATTATTCAACTCACATGGCATACTATAGCATTAATGAGGTATGAATCCTAGTCTTGAGTTTGCAACAAACCCTACACTATAATCAAAATGTTTGCTCTGACCTTTTTGTTGCTCAAGAATCTATTATACAAAGTTAACATTAACATTATTTACTTTTTGTTAAGTGTCTTAAATCTTTGATATGATATGCTATGCTTTTGTCAGACTTGAACCGACTATCGCACGCTGTCATGGTCCTTCAGGTGCTGGGGTGTACAGTGGCCCATAAAACATTTCCTTCACACCTGGCTGAATGGGAATGGAAACCACGATGTCGGAAACTGGGAAATGCGGAGGGGTGGCGGGGGGAGGGAGTTGCACACATTGCTGTCGCTCTGGCCTGCTTCTGTTAGGGTGACAAGTGGCTCCACATGTGCAGTCTTGGAGGACAGAGGTCGTTAAGTGACGTTACTTGCCGACGCGAGTTGCCTTCGCGCCTCAATAGGCTCTTCCTATTGGAGAGACCCGACGCAGATGCAGGCAGCGGCAGCTTACACTCACATTCATCCTTACTACGAGCCTATACATGCCTTGTGGAAGATTTGATTTCATATAATTATTTCCCGAATCTGATAATACCGCAATAGTCAATAGTCAGTATCAGAGACTTCAGAGACACAAAATTTCAATAAATTAATCACAATAATATTATCAAATCATTTGGAATAAAGATATGGCCAGTCGTTATCTCTTCATTAGGCTAACGCAGAACGCAGCACTCTGAGGGCGTACTACATTAGCTTTTTAATATATTCCAATCACAAGAGATATCAATCATTATCAAGGAAAAAAATATCGCACGGTTAATGAAAATCACACGTCCGCATGACAACTCGTGTCGCCTCCTTCCTTTACGGCGCGGTGTCGCGAATCTCATTCCCTAATTACTTAAGAATTTTATATTCATAAATGGAAATTCATTTTCAAAGGCAAAATAACCATTTGAATCTGAATGCGATTTTGATTCCTAAAGGCGATAATGGTGCCACACAGCTTGTAACCTTGATCTGTTATCTGTCTGTAAACTAAAAAGCTATAACGGATTTATGTAAAATATTTACGGATCTAAGTGCGAGGTTTGGATGGGTTATTAGTATAAATGTATTGTTCACATATTATTATTAGGACAGCCTATATTTATATTGTTAAGCCGTCGGTCCCGGTTGCCATACGAACATCTATCTATGGCAGTCGTTGGCAGTCGTATGGCAGATGGAGTCCTAAAAATTCCAACAACTGGCCTAACTGCAATGATAAGATATCGCCTTTGGGTTGTGGGGGTCAGATGGCAGTCACTGCATGAAAAATTTATTTCGAAGTTCAGCCAAATCCGTAGTTGAACTGGTAAAAGCGGATCCCAGACTCCGAGGTGAAAGCTACGGACGCGACTGTGATTAATGCTGAAATGAAGAAGATTTTTTTATAGTTATGCATTTGTTTTACAGGATGGAAACATCAGTAGAATACGCGATGCTGTGTGCTTCGGGCAGACGTCGACAATCTCTTCAGAGATTACAAGCGAAACAAGACAAGAAGTTTTGTTCATGCTAGTATAATTAATCTGTGATTTTATACTTAAACACTACTATCTTATTAATATCTAAAACCGAAAGTATTTGCTATATGCACTTTATAAATATCCCTCTAAAGTATTTGGAACCAACATTATTTACTTCAAAAAGTGTATACCTGTAATGAGACTGATTTTTTTTCTAGTTCATGGAACTAGATGTTATTCAACATTCCATTTTATAAGTGCCGGCAAATATCTTAAACATAGATCGAAAAAAAAAAGAATAAAAGGTCTGACGAACCAATGACGCGAGCCCTTTGAGCTCGTGATTTGATTAATATCTATAATCTATGATTGGTTAATTGAAGCGATTCAGCCGTCGCGCCCCGAAAACTACCGCCAAGGACCTAAAATATATTTTCTGCGCAACTAGAGTGCATTGTCAAGTTATTTGCCGGTTTTTATACATAGAATAATGGTCAATTGTATTGATATGTATCGCCATATTGTTTTCTTGTTTGCATGTTGAAAACCTTGCCATGTGTTATTGTGTAAAAGACATGTTCGGAAAGCTTTTATATGCCTGGACGAGATTGTACGATAATGTTAGGACAGCCTTGGTCCTTAAAAATGTGCAGGGTACACAATCCTATTTGATTGTGTTTAAATATTGTTTTGTTTTAAATTAACTCCAAATACAAATTTTTGATTCGGCATATCCAAAATTTCGAAAAGAACAAGCTGTCAAACGATTTTCATAGATAATAGAGCCAAAGGGATTATCATAGATAATAGAGCCAAAGGGCAGTTCCCATTTTATGAATATGTTAGTTTCTATATGTTGGACTGGGGAAGTACCTCTACCCTACAGAATACCGCGGCCATAATAACCTCATGTTGTGTTCCTGGCGCGGCGGCGGTGAGTAGGGTAGCCAGAGCTTACTGGAGAGTTCTTGCACTGTCGGTGGGAAGACCAAATGTTTGTCTTGCTTTGTCTTCTACACTGACGGCACAGCCGCTGAGCCGTGTGCTTATCTGCCGCGTCAGTGGTATAAAAAAAAACATAATCCTACACCAGCATATTCAAAGTACTGAAGCGCATGCTATTTAACTGATTTCTTTGGAAGCTTGTGGACACAAATCACATTTTATTAAATGGGAAGCACAAAAATACGTTCAACAGTATCCGTTTAATGGTGAGATAACGTTGAAGAAGCACAAAAATGTCATTTTATAAGTTTTGAATCTATATACTACGATTTTTGACAATTCTTATGATATTTAATATTCAAAGATATAATAATGTTAAGCGTGTATACGTGGGTTAAAATAAATTAAGTACGTTGGAGTACAGATTTTTATGATCCATTGTGAGTGGATTCTTCCTCGCTCACATCATACACCAATTTTTGACTAAGGTACATGAAGTGCTGAAAATGTTAATTACTTAAAAATATGGAAGGTAACTTTTGAAACATTTATATTTGATCTCGAATAGGTTTACCTATATTATACTAGTAGGTAAGTAAGTATATTACTAAACTATAATTATTCTATGAAGGGTGTGTTAACTTATTGAGCGATGTTTAAAAATTGTTTCAGAGCTTTAAAATTTGTTTGCTATTACTTATTGTAAAATATGTGGATACCTTCATGATTTATAGAGATTTACCGAATGCATGATTATCATAAGGTGTTATATTGTGTGATTTTAAAAAAATATTTAAATATACAGTCTATTATGTACTATTAATCACTTCAAAGACTAACTAATAGGCCCACATTCTAGAATGTCACTCAGCTGAATCGTGATTTATCTGATGAAAATTTTTATAGACAATTTGCCAGACAAAAAATAATTGTCAATGTGTATACAATCTTTTCCCAGCTAAAGAGAGATTCAGCTGAGTGTCGTTCTACAATACAGGCCTTACAGTCCTTAATATTATATCTACGTACAGTTGCCTTCAGAAATAGCTAAATACGTTTTTGTAAGTATCAAAGGACAAATTTAACATTTTAAAATTTTTGCTTATTTACATATTGAAAAATTCGAGAGCGGAATGAAGAAGAAAGTGGTTGTTAAAATGGAATGTGTTAAGCCACAAATAATATAATATTATTCTAAGCTAATACCGAAGGCTACTGTACTATAATATACCCACTATATAAATTGTAATTAAATATTCTAGTCTTAATTCTAGTCATATTTTATATCAAAATCGTTAATGTGCTGGAATTGAAAACAAATATTTTGAAATTATTGTGATCGTTTGGCTTAATTTTAATAAAATTAATATGTTAAAATATATTAAAATTTTATTCTTGACCAAATTGCGATATATAATATACATAATAAGTGTAAAGTGTGTCAATTCGTTAACAATTATTGTTTGGTGGTGTTTTCTGTGTAATTAAATAAATTGAATTTAAAATGTTCTTAATTTACACCCAATTGAAGATTATTCCACACGCCATAACGAATAGATGTGTAATGACTTTGTTTCAGCGTATTATAAATCAGCTTACTTATTGTTATACGTACGTCGAAAGGGGTTCAGCTAAGTTTTGTTTTTTGTATAGAAAGATGTGTGATTTGGATGCGTGTTCGATGCTATGGATGGGGAAATAGATTCGAATTTTAAATACTTCGAATATTTGTAGAAAGTTTCATTGCAAATATTACTCGCTTAGCTACATAACATAGCACAGTGGAAACGGTCACATAGTTTCGTAGTTTAGCTTTTACATTTTCTTAACATAAAAAATAGCACATCTCCGGGGCAAAGGCAGCATGATGCTGTCCCGCTAATGTTACACATGTCAAAGTTTGTGAAGAGGTTTGGATGTTGGTACATACTCAGTCTGGTATTATTATCCCTGGAATAGGTTCCTATAGGTTGCGGAAATGGTAACAGATATCCACCCTAGCAAAGCCCAAACAAAAATCGATTCTTCACAAACTTACACATTTATAAAGGAAATGTATATTTTGTCAGCCAAGTTTATATTTTGGTACCCAGATCTATCGCCAAATTCGTACGCAGATGACGCTACTGGGCGCTCCGACACGGATGATATTCTGTACTTAAGATTTCGTGAAGAAACCACTATTATTATATAGGATACTAGCTGTCGCCCGCGGCTCCGCCCGCGTGGATGTCGGTTATCGCGAATCGGGGTATGAAAAATAGATGTTGGCCGATTCTCAGACCTACCCGATATGCCCACAAAATTTCATGAGAATCGGTCCAGCCGTTTCGGAGGAGTTTGGGAACGAAAACTGTGACACGAGAATTTTATATATTAGATTCAAAACCAATTTTATTGTCTAATAGCTGTTGCCCGCGGCTCCGCTCGCGTGGATGTCGGTTATCGCTTAGTGTTGATCCGGCGCTATTGAGCATTAAATTCGCCTCTCTACTCAACTTTGTCCTCAACTATGTACTCACTTCTGTTCTCGACTTTCTACTCGCCTCTATATTCGACTCTCTACTCGACTTTCTACTCGCCTCTATACTTGAATTTATACTCGACTCTCTACTGACTTCTCTGTTCCCCTCTCTACTCGACTTTGTACTCTTCTCTATACTCGCCTTTCCATTGGTCTCTCTACTTGCCCATCCATTCGATTCTCTTTTCGCCTCTCTACTTGACTCTCCCCACTCGCCTATCTACTCGAACCTCTACTCATCTCTCTATTCAATCTCTACTCGCCACTACATTCATCTTTCCACTCGCCCCCCTATTCGCCTCTCTGCTCCATCCTTTACTGCATTCTATTTGATTCTATACTCGCCTCTCCACTGGGTCTTTAGTGGCATATCTACTCGCCCCTGTAGTCGACTCTACTCGACTTTCGATCTTTACACGCCTATACACTCGTCCCTATAACAATCTCTACTCGCCTCTCCACTCGCTTTTATATATGGTTCGCTACTCGACTATGTCCGTTCCGAAGCTCTAATTTACCTTTGTACTAAATTTCATGAGGACATCTTAAAAGAAATTCTTACTATTGAACTACTATTATTATTATGCCATATTCCCCCTTTTTTGTGCCATTGAAAAATGAGAAATTTTAATCCCATAGCCCTATACCCCTTCCCCCCCCCCTCCCCCTCTACCGCTTTTTGCGATAATAGGTAGCCTATGTCCGTTCCCAAGCTCTAAACTATCTCTGTACCAAATTTCATCAAGAAATCTTCTAAAACGATAAACTTTTATCCCGAGGCCCTGGACCCCCCTTCCCCCGTTTTCGCGATAAAAGGTAGTCTATGTCCGTTCCCAAGCTCTAAACTATCTCTGTACCAAATTTCATCGGGAATTCTTCTAAAACGATAAACTTTTATCCCAAGGCCCTACCCCCCCCCCTTCTTCCCCCCATTTCGCGATAAATGTAGCCTATGTCCGTTCCCAAGCTCTAAACTATCTCTGAACATAATTTCATCAGGAATTCTTCTAAAACGATAAACTTTTATCTCAAGGCCCGATTTCGCGATAAAGAGCCTATGTCCGTTCATCAGGAAATCTTCAAAATTAACAAACTTTCATTCCATGGCCCTAGTCCCCCCCTTCTACTCCCCCTTTTCGCGATCAAAGGTAGCCTATGTCCGTTCCCAAGCTCTAATCTACCTCTGTACCAAATTTCATTAAGATATCTTCAGAAATGACAAACTTTCATAAAAACTTTCATCCCCTATTTCCCCCCCCCTTAAACCCCCTTTCTCGTGATAAAAGGTAGCCTATGTCCGTTCTCAAGCTCTAATATACCACTGTACCAAATTTCATCAAGATCGGTTCAGCGGTTTAGGCGTGAAAGCGTAACATACAGACAGACAGACAGACAGAGACATATTAGTATGGATGAAGTAACTTAAATCACACTTAATTAATTAGTTAGTTACTTTGTCTGGACTGTTCCGCACTTAGCCTCTTGATTGGGCCATTATGCGTACCATCTTACCTCTCACTCCAACCAACCGAGATCCTCCCAAAAAGCCAGCAGCCTTTTCAGGTTTCCACATGCTTCCTGGAGTGACGCTGGTGACTGGAGGAATTTCGCCCGTTGTGCGGCCACGCTCGTGCACTCTGTAAGCACATGCCGTGGCGTTTCTTCTGCCCCCATGCAGCCTCTGCATAGGGGGCTGTCCGTCACACCTATTGTAAACAGATGCTTGTTTAGGGGACTGACCGGTCAAGATGCCTGTGACCTTGCGGATTTGGTCCCTGTTTAGCCTAATGAGGTTTCTGCTAAACGTTTTTGATGCTACCGGAACTGCATTCTTTGTTTGCCTGCATCCTTCAGTGTTTGTCCATTCTGTTTGATGGGTTTCTTGTGTACTTTTTCGTAGCCAAGTTTTGACCTGTGCTTGAGGTATGGGTAGTATTGGTTCCGGTCCATATACTGTCGACCCTGATCCTCTCTTGGCCGATTCATCGGCTGCGTCGTTGCCGAGGGAGTTGCTGTGTCCCTTGATCCATTGCAGCGTGACCCAAACAGGGTCACGCTGCAATGGATCAATGGATCAATGTTTGCAATGGATTGGAGTGTTTTATGACATTCCAATATGAGGACAGAGGTTATGGTGTTATTTTGGAGAGCTTGGAGTATCACACCTGTTCATAATGCAAAGTTAGGTAACTGCCCCTTAATTTGTCTAAATGTCTGATTCAAAACATAGTGGTTATATTGTCTTTGATTCACTCCATTCCATGGTAGCCTGTAAGAGATTGCCTTGTGCGATAAGGCCGCGCTGCGAAACTATGACTATCATATATCTGGGGGCACTGTAGTACCCCGCCAAGACGAGCCAAGCGAAGCGCAAGGGCACTACCTACCTTTTCTCGAATGCCTCGTCGTTTTTTTGAACTTTCATAACTTTGCTTTGCATGATGCTAAATAGTTAAAATTTTCAAGACAGAATGCCATCAGTACAATCGTTAAACATACAAAGTTTGTATGTCGTAGCTATTATAGGTACTTTAGATTTTATTAATGTCCCAAAACCCTTAATTCCGTCACTGACTCATCACTCACTGATCATCAAAATTGTTAGGGTAGTTCTTGAAGTCCTAGAAAGCTCAAATTCGGTATGTATGCTAATATTACTGCAATGATAACAAAAAAAAGTAAACCTTACCTAACCTATCCCCTGGCCCAGCCACGCATTTTGACTAAAATGTAGAATTTGTGAAGGTAGGCCTGTTAAAGTTATGGCGCATAGATCAAAAATCTTGTCTCCACATGAGATCTGACCACTTTTTCAAATATTTTGAGTAAGGTGTAGTGTAGAGCTTGTAGGTTCAGAGCGTGCAGTCTTTAGAGTTTGGTTTTTGGTGGGATTGTAATGTGTTCTTTTTTTGTCTACCATATATAAAGAGAGTTTTCATTCATAACTGAATTGATTTGATTTGATTAAGTAGTAGGATAGTAGGTACATTTCGAAAGGTCAGAAAGCCTGTAGTCGCTTCCGTAAAAGCCAAAGATTTAATTTAATAAAATAGTTACAACTAGCTATTGTTAAACATGCGTGTAAAGACGTTTCTATCATCATTATTTATTTTTAAAACAAGGCACAAAGCTTCGTGTTTCAAAGACTAAATTCCAATAAAATTCGATACCGTATTTGGCTTAAAACTTTACACTGAGGGGTCGTGGGTGAGTTCACCAAACTGCAATCATCTGGCCCCTTGCACGCACGTGATACGTATGCTTGCAGTATTTAATTGGAGTGCATCCTAAATTAGACTTAACGCCGAGGTATTAGAAACTAAAATTATACGGGTCTGCGTATTGAGCTTTACCCATAGTGACAGTGCCCCTCTATATGGACTTTGTTGCAAGGACACAGTGTCCAAATTAGCCCCTCTCTGAAGGACCCATCGACCCCATCACGCAGACGCGGAAGCTTATGTGCTACGTCACACTAGCGCTAATCTTGCTCTTACAAAAGGTTGTTTTCGTATCGCTTCGTCTCTATATTGTTCCGTGATGTGATATTTCTGTTTTGATTATTAAAAATCTTTCTAGTATTTATTTTAGAGTATATTTTCTTTAAATTTAGTAGGTGTGACTGTTACAAGGCACGGCTGTTTCGTGCAGACGCATGGAACAAAACTGTAGTAGTGGTTAGGTTTGGTTCGTGGCTAGCTTCATCCCGTTTGCCAGTTTGTTTATGTATTGAAAGACAACCAGATTGGTGCAGCCGGCTTCTGAGAGCTCCGTAAGCAACGCGTGTTTTCAGTAAGACGCGAATTATGAATGAAGCTGTTTGAAAAGACGTTTCCGCGATCTGCTGATGAAAAGTGTGTAAAGAACCGAGCTACGTGCGGATGTAGTAAGTTCCTACAAACAGTGAATTATCCACACGATCTAAAGTGAAGTGTTGACATTTGTATCTACTACGGAATAGTAAAACGAATCCCGACAATATTGATATTGAGTTGAAAACCTTGTAATCACGTAAATTAACAATTTTTCATCAGGAATTCAAGGTAAGACTTAATAGATGAAGTAAATATTTTCACTTGGTATTAGAAACCGATAAGTAAATGTAGGCAGATTTTCATCCAGTAGGTATTTAGCACGTATTTAGGTAAACAATACCTTTATATACCTATATGATTTTTCAGCATGGCATCAGAATAAAAGAATAGTAGGTAAATAGGTATTTAGGAGATACGAGAAAAGCCTAACAATTTCAATTATGTGTAAAACTGCTATAAGCTTCTCATTTTTTCATGCATCAAAATTATTTAGAAAAATAATATTAACGGCAAAATATAAGAATAATTTCCGTAATATAAATAGGTAGGTAAGAAGGTACGTAACCCGTAGGTAAATAGAAGTAGTAGGTACCTACTTAGTAGTCTATAATACCTATTGAAGATGCAGCATTACGCATATTGCATCTTACTATATAGATACTAATAAGAAGATTATTTATATGGTTTGCTGATAGTCATTTAGCAATTAATTAAGGACCTACATATAAAAACTTTTTTACAATAATACGTACCTACAATTATTTAAAGGGCAGGCAAAGCCCATATTAGTTAGGTATTCACTAGGCAATCGCAAAAAAAACAAGCGAAAAAATATGACCTAAGTAAGGTACATCTACTTATTGAAGACCTACTGATCGCTTTTATCTAAAAATAAATTAAACAAATAATAACCATTGACATTATTCTAATTAAGGATCAATTAAAATAAATGGTACCTACCTAGGTTACGTAGGTATATTTTATAAATTATATGATGTTTTTAACATCTTGGGTGGCATCTGAAAAATCAATTTGAGATAGACAGAACCCGGTCGGAAAAAAGTAGGTATACTTACCTACGATTTAAGATTCCGATAAGATCGACTTGCTACGGTTATGTAGAGCGTTCTCTACACAGCTATCCGTGGATCTCTATATTACTGACAGTGCGATACTTTTAAAAGAATAGTTAAAACAGCTTCCAATATAAAAGCATTAAAATTTTAGTTTCAAATTTAACTACTCTGTGACTTTATGTAGTTTTAAAGACGCGCTGTATAACAGAGTGAGCGCTCCACGAAAGTTAAGCAAGCCGATCTTAGTCGCACTATCATTCTTTTTCCCGATGTAACTACCAAATAAAAAGCCGGGATCTGTACATTCATACTCGTTCCAGACATTGGATGAATTTTAATTAATCTTAATAACACACTCATCTACACTTTGCTGTGGTCAAAATAAAGCCACATGTCAGTAACGAACGTCTTTCGAAATTAGGTACAATGAAAATGTTTGCTATACCTCTTTGAAATCTTATAAATTATATTTTTAAATACACATACTTTTGTATGTGTATTAAGCTATAAAAAGTTTGTTTATTATGAAAATTATCTCCTGTATCTACTTAAATGTATGTATATGTGTAATTTTCATATGTGTAACTAGGAGGTGTTTGATGCACACCGAATTGTAAACTAGATGACGGGTAACAATATTGATCGTAGCTTACCTATGCTGGAATCTGCAAACTATTTGGCAACAATTCCGACTGTTCTCAGTTTAATAGAACCGCAGATAACATAGTGTACACAAACGTGTTTCCATACAAATGTCATAGTTATTTCTGTAGATATATTGATCTACAGAAATAAGCGTATAAGCGTATGAGCGTCAAAAATTATCTACGTGGGTGTAGCGTAATTTTGGTCATTAGGTAACATAATGTAGGTAATTAATCTTTCGTAAAACGTAACTGAGAACATAATTTAGCTAATCATACCAAAGAAACTTAATATTGTACTGGAAAATATCGACACTAGAAGTATGAATTAAGGTAAGGGACATTTTGGCAAACATGAGTTATATACAAATCGTTGGATTCGAAATTTCACGATCCATCGTCTGATAATTGCATACCTACTGAGACAGATATTTGATAAAAAAAATTATTTATCGGACCTAATACCCAATAGTTTCCTATTTTCGTGGTACTTACTATAATACAAAATAGAAAAATCCAGCAGTGCAAGGCACAATTTCATTAAAGTACTACAGATTTCAAAGCAGTAATTCTGTCCTGTAACGCACAATTATTTTTTCTAATTTAAGGTAAAGTACGTGCTATTTTTGAAACCAGTAAGATTACGTAATTTTATTTAATATGGCTTTAAAGAGGAGGAAATTCTAAGAAACTTTGTCATAAAGACCATTGAGATTGGAATAGGCGACAAAAAGTTACAGATGCATTTTTTTGGCTCTCTTGAAGAATCGTGTTTTGTCCCTTACCCTAAATCATACTTTCTGATGTCGATATGTACCTACCGACTTAGTTCAGATTTTTACCTGTGATCTCACATTCTCATCGCTATGACATACTGCATACTGGTGAGTGGTGTGTCCAAAGTGAAATTTATTTTCCCTGCTGTCCCACCACAATGCTGTAGGTATATTTAACCCGTCAATTTTAGTGTGTACCAAAGTAGTGAACTAAGTATTGCTTTAAGCAACAGTCGAGCAATCTTACAATGCATCAAAATGATGTGATATAGGTACGTTAAGCTAAGCTTTTTCTTTGCGACTATCAAAAAGGCGTGACTTACAAAAACACCACCCAGTCCAGGATATTCAGTTAGCTTCAGGGAATAAAAATGGTCTTAAAATCCTGCGTGAACTCAAACAGAAATAAATTGTAAATAGATTTGATAAATTCAGTTCTCTCATTGGCGAAGCAGTAGCGGAAGATAAGTGAGCAATAAATAAACAAGCGATATACCTAAAAATCTGACAAAATAAATTATTTGAAATTAAAATGACATACCTATAACCCTTAATTTTCCCCCTTCTACCACCAACCTCCATTTAACAGCGACAAAACAACGTTTGTCGGGTCACCTTGTAAATATGTAAAGTAATATCCAAAGGCTTGAAAATAATTTACATTTTATTTCCCTTCAGCCGGTCTAACATGAGAGACGGCCGCGTGAATATTTTCTCTACCCTACTCATTTTCTCATGTTTTAGTCATTTATCGCTGTATATTCAACAATACTGCTAATTTATGGTTACACCTTTAGTCAGAGTTTTTTAACGGAAATTAGAACATCATACTACTGTTACTACTGGGTTCATTCTCGTTTATTCATTTGGGTTCGTACTTAGTTTCTGACAACACATTCTGTAACATATACAAACACTAAAATCGCTTGCAGACATGTCAAATCAGGAACTTCTCTAAACAAGGATGATTACAATTGACATAGTTTCATTATTCTGCACCAAATTATTGAACACAGAATGCAAGTCAACACACAATAAATTGCCTATTCGAAAATTCAGACCATGTTTAATTATTTACAGTCTTACACAACGAAGTGCAAGATATCTCCTACCAGTATCTGATTAATGCACAAATTAATACGCGGATAGACATTCCACTTAAGTAATGCAGCGAATCACCATATCTGATAAATAGATTAAGCTGGGTATTATCATTCCACTCAGCCCTGAAAGATTCATGGAATGTGATAGTGAACAGATGTTAATTCGTTAATTTGAATGCAACTACGAATAAGGGGAATTGCTATCTGTACGATCGGTTACTTTCACTAATTGCTATTTAAATATGTTATAGCGCAGTTGTAAACTTATTACAGCATGTTTGCGGAAGAGAAATTATATTATTATGTTCATATTTTCAAGTTGCGCAAAAGGGCATTTTGCTTACTTTCATATTGATGAAAATGGTGACTGACGATTTGAGTTACTAAAGATTCTTGAGGACATTTTAATATTTCCTAGAAAAAAACAAAACACAATCTCTTGCGACCTATTATTTAAGACATGTGCTTATTTACCAAGTTGTCTATTCTAACGTTATTTTTATTTTTAAACTATCGCGGTGTAACCTGTCTATTCTAGCATTTAGTATAAAAAGTAAATTGGTACTTAGGTACACTACCACTCTGTTGGGTACCTAACTGAAAATGATATGTAATCATTTTAATTTTTTTGTTACAATCTTTTTATTGTATTAAGCATAGATCCAATATCCTGGAAGCTGACTGGCAAGAAGCAATTTTCAATAAAATATGGCATGAAATTGAATAAAAACCTTTAAAGATCTTGATAAAGGGGATCTTAAGCGATGGCTTTACGACCTGACAATGACAGTAGCAACTGGCCTTATCTATCGTTGACCCA
Organism: Eilema caniola; assembly: GCA_949126895.1. Classification (NCBI taxonomy): domain Eukaryota; kingdom Metazoa; phylum Arthropoda; class Insecta; order Lepidoptera; family Erebidae; genus Eilema; species Eilema caniola. The sequence continues at coordinate 12,359,468 of OX421471.1, read as the reverse complement.
ACCCTTTTCACTGCCACCCGGTCCGTGCTAAATAGGTACCTACATATCCTTACGATTATACCCTCATAAAGTCGAAACGCACGTCGGTACTTAACCATCTACTCGTTTGCAATTATCAAGACAAAAATGTCCTTGTCAGAACATTCGTTGTTAAATCCACTAAATGATTAATCAAAAATACATTAATTTTGACTCTTAAGTGTATATGTAACACTGAATTCTAGATAATTTAATGGGTTATAATCATTTTACTACTCTCAATTACGTAAGATATGACGTGTTCTAGCAGTTCAAGAGATAATATTTGCTGAACTGAAATTTTATTGTTTCTTATGCCGTAATGACATTGGATGTGTGTTTCTGGTCTGCCTACAAGTAATTCTTAATCTGAATCACACTGTGGAAACAATTCCGTGTGATGATTATTCCGCCTCGTATTACATTTGGACGTGTCAATTGAGATTCTGATATTTGTTGGGGCTAGGCGTAGACTCTGGTATATCTTTTCTGATAGCAGACATATTCTTTTTATCAGCTTCAAGCAGTAGGCCACTGTAGTCTGCCGATATCATTAACACTGTAAATACTGTTCCTTCTCTTTATTGTACCTACATCAGGTAGGTATTACCGATAGATTTACAATATTGTATTTTCTTTATTCTGTATCAATATTTTTAGCATTTCTTTGTACGAAGAAATCTATTTTCTTTTCTCTTGTCCTTATATTTCGAAAGCAGTGTTTAGTTTCGTTTTACCGTACATTCGTTGACACATGGCTCAGTTATCGTCTGACCGTTCAAGGGTCGACCCTCGCCCTCCGTGTGGTCCCGCATTTGTTATCGACGGATTAGTTTTATACTATCGTCCTTTAGCCTCCCTTCCATGACTTATCCCCGAATTTATTACATCATAGATGCATGCTATTACGAATAAATTAAAGGAACTACTACTATTTTAATGGCTGTAGTTTAATTTGTGTAACGTGACTTGATAATATTAAGTTTTACGTGGGTGAGTAATAATTTTAGGGAATTTTGTTTCGTGATTTGCTTGGTCAAAATGTTACTTGTTGCTTGGAATGTGCATACGTGGTTATTAATTCAAATTGCCCCGTAAAGTTATGAAAATATTTCTAACGCTTGGAAAAAGTACCTACACTATTGATTTATGTGTTATGTTATTGAAAGTAGTCCGTAAAATAGAAATGGGTCACAGTTGCTAAGCTCTTTTAAGCTTTCATAAGTATTTTATATCTTAATATTTTGTAAAGAACAATATTTCCGATTTAGAAGATTACAATATAACTCGTAATTTTTGTTATTATCTAAACAGATTCCCCAATTTTTTGATTCCGGGCACATAGTTAGTAAACTAAGTAGAGAATAGGAACCATGACTTTATGTTAGATATTGACCTACCAACGATACGATCTGTATGGGTACCTAAATCTATAAAAATTAACTATCCAATACGTAGTATGATATCTTACCCGTACACTTGGTTAAGAGCCGTCTCCAACTTTGGCTGCACTCGGAGAGTTCAGTATCAATTTAAAAATCAGACTCAGTTATTATCCTAATTCGCTTTTGCAAATTATTTGATAAGTTTTGCTACTATGTAGTAAAACGCACAAAATGCTGTTTAGAAATTCTGAATTAGAGCTCTTAAACAGCAGCCTTAAAATATAATTGACATAGATTCCTTACTACTTCTTACCAAATCCTAAGCTCTTAAAACTTTAATACTAAGTTAGTAAGTTACTTAAAGCCTAATGCGGTCCGATCTAAAAGTCAAGAAAATGGTCAGTTTTCCAAACACGATCAAACAAAACTATATCCATAATCCCCATGTTATTTAAAAAAATGTGTAAAGCATTAAAAACTCGTTTTAATAGAAGACTAAACTAAAAAGTTGAAAATAATAAAATCGATCGAGCAGTTCCGGAGGAGCGCGATTTCAAACCGTGTGACATAAGATTTTTATTATGTTAGATGAGGTAGGTCATAGAAATAATAATGAGAGACAATTATTACAAAAACATCTCATTAAATTAGTAATTCTGTGACGTAATAATAGTTCTGTGAGGTAGATAATGTCATCTCAAAAGGTCTTTTCAATATAAAATCATTGCAACTTTTTTGTAGACTGGATAAATGGACGTAGTTCACATAGTGCACTTGCATTGTTTAACGAAAATAGTTTATTCTAGGGTGTTGGCGTGAAAAAACGAGGGGGTTTCGTAGTGAGCGAGGCGGCATTGTGGGGTGTAGTTTATTGCTTCACTATCTCGGGGTGGATTCACGAGGATCTAGCCGGCTGATAGCGTGATTTCTTCTGATTGTCATCTCTTCTTACGATTTCATTGCCTTTTTATGGAGGTGACCTTTTCTTTATCTGTTAGTGTTCTATATAACGTTTACTACGCGGTAGAAATTGTTACTGGCCTTTTTAATTTAAATAGAATTGTTGCTACGTTTAACTGGACTTGAAATATGACTATATTTTATAATTTGCTATGGTTGTTATCAAATGCACACTTGATAGTAATAGGATCGCCACCTAGGTGGCATTGAATATCGTAGTTTTCGAAAAGTGGGTATTAATACACTTCTGCCTATTTTTACGGGGATTAACTGGCATGTAATTAAGTGTACCTTCGTATTAACATTCATTTTCCGGGCGAGAAAAAGGGATGGAGCATTAACTCCGTTCCTCTTTCTTCGCAATGAACACAAACGTGTCTATGTTATGGTAAACTAACTTTTAAACTCTCGCGTTCCATGATATATGATATAGAGTCAGCCTGTGACCACGGCCGGTGTAACCTGGTCGAAACGTCAGGCAATCAAAAGTATGTAAGTACTTATACCATGATCGCGTTATATCCGGTTTTCTTATTTATATATGTTATGGTAGGCCAACTGTTAACATCACCAGAGCCCGTAAACCTTCCTTACTGGATTCAAAATCTTATATGACTTTTGCGGGAGCGCCTGCCATCTGAACTTCCAATCCCGAGAGGAATTTCTGCGCTAGAGCTTCGTACGTCAAACAGACGCCACACCGGGTCCAGAGCTCACTGGAGAGTTTTTGTGCTGTCAGTGGGAAGACTAAAGGCTATTGTTGATGTCTTCTTCGCTGACGGCACAGAAACTCTTTGTGTTTACAGGGTCGGCAGCACGAGTGTGACTCCTGGTGTTGCACACGTCCATAGGCCACGGTAACATCTTTCCATCAGGTGGTCCGTGTGCTAGTCTGCCACCACAATTGTATAAAAAAAGGTTGGGTTTTCTCCGGAGACCCTAAAGACTCTACACGTAAAATGATAAGACATATTATACACAATATTCCCTTGAAAGGGAATCGGACCAGCGGCTTCTATCGTAGAATGCTCTTTTAAATACTTAGGATGTACAAGCACTCACGTTTTAACGGGAGAGTTGATAATCTTCTTAGACTATTGAACTGAATGTCTGCCTCTAAACAAACTGTTTGCATTTCATTCAGTTTTTCTTTGCCTTCCATAAGATTCATTTCTTTTTCTTTTTATTATAAGACGTGATCTTGTAGGTCACGTTTATTTTATTTTATTCAATATCTTCACTTCATCCGGTTGCCAAACCCGGTTGCATATTCTTTCTAACTCTTCCTTCTTTAACCCGAAAGCCTAGCGGTTGGATTAGGCCTCGTAGAACTTATTTTATATGGGGCAAAGTCTTTAAAAACATAAGAAATATTATTGATGGACAAGTGCTAAGTAATCCAGTATTTAGGGTAGAAAATCTTAAAGCGCCTATACACGCTGGCCGAGTTTAGGCTAAAGCGAGCGTTGGCTAGCGTCTGCAAGTACGTGTACCTAACACAAATGAAGCGCCTATACACGCTGGCCGAGTGTAGGCCAATGCGAGCGTTGGTGAGCGTCAGCAAATATTTGTTTGCGATGGACGCAAAAACGACTGAACTGATTTTGATGCAGTTTGTTTTATTAGAAAGGTTTGTTAGCGATAGATGTCCACCATGTAATGGCGGATAGACCAACGTGTGGACGCAACTGGCAGAGCGCAGACAAGCGCCTTTGATTTCTGTACAAAAACCGACACCGCTTCTAAGTGAGGCAAGTGATCCCGAGCGACGGCAAGCGAAGACAAGTTGCTATAAATGTTGGCGCTTGGCTTCACTCGGCCAACTAGGCGAGTGACACCGAGCGATGACCAGACAAGGCAAATAGGCTGTCCACACGTTGGCGTTGGCCATCGTTCGGCAACGCTCGGTCAGCGTGTATAGGGGCTTTTATAAGTGCGGCTTTTGTGGGAGCGGTGGCTATCTGAACTCCCAACCCCGAGAGGAATACTAGCACCAGAGCTTTGTTCCTGCTAACAACAAGTTGGCTACGAGGATAAGCATTGGCATTCAACGTTGATGATACGGAGGAATTTTACGACATATTATGTATGTAAAACTATTATTTAATTACTTTATTTTAGTACTTAATTATAGTTCCTAGTATTTCGTAGGTAAATTATTTCCTGCTATGCCTACTACTATATACATTTTGGATGGTAAAACTTTCACATAATTTAAAAAGGAGGATATCTGTTAGTGGTAGGCAAATGTGGAGCTGGCACAATGCCAACGGAAATAAAATGCCGGGTTTATAATATGCAGATACAGCGTTACCAATATCCTGGAAAATAGCCGTTCTGAGTGGCCTATATTGGTGCACACATTACATGTTGAAATCCTTCTCCCTTAACGTATATTATGAATTAGCCTTTGTGCGGGGCTACGGAGGCTATATTATTGCTATAAACTATATTATTGTAAAGTTTCACTCATTTAAAAATCCATTCGAAGTTTTTACACATGAAAGAGTAACGAACATCCATCCATACTTATAAACTTACGCGTTTATTATATACTAGCTGTGCTGTGTTAATACAACAATACATTAAGTCACTATACATAATAGAAAATACAATTTAGTCAATAAATTAATAATTAATCAAATAACCCGCCCCTGACCGTTCCCAGCGCAAAAGTACCCATCACACTCGCCGCGTTGCCACGCTGGATTGCGATGGCTAGCCTTTGCATCAGGAACGCTCCGGAGCGGGAGTCACCAGTTGTCTCTATGAACCTCTTTCCGACTTCTTTTATAAAGATTTTGGCCTCCCTACTCCAGTAACCCAAGGTCTCCATCGCTATCAGCACAAAGTGGTACAATGGCTTTAACTCGGCATATTTGATGGTCTTTTTTGAGCTGGCTTCTTCCGGCAGACGGAGAGTGAACGGTGCGTCTGAGGTGGCTGGCGGCTACTGTGTTGACGCAAGTTGCATCCTAAATTAGGCACTTGCCGTTCTTCCAGGGCACCAAAGTCAGCCCGTCTGGCCTCTTACCGTCTGACCTGCTTAGACCTGTAGGCTCCAGCACGCAGGGGACGTTTGCCGATACGAGGGCCTTGCGGATGATATCATTCAGAGCGTGGTGATGTGGAAACCTCCCAGTGCACCGCCGACAACTCAGAGCGTGATGTCCATTCGCTTCTACCATGGAACCGCATGTGCATACATGGGGTTCGCACTCCTTAGATCCCAGGCGGCAAGCCACCGCCACACGCAGAGAGTCATCGTCGAGCAGGGTGCCCAGATGAGGTGAAGGTAATGCTTGCAACCACGCTCCAGATTCAGGTTGCGATACATCCCGCAGTCTAGCCTTATAGACTCTGGAGTCGCTTCACCCCCGCATCATCCCACGCCCGCTGAAGGTGCATGTCTTCAGGTACAGATGCTCCCGCGTTGAGGACCGACCAGGCGGTCACAGCATCCAACGCAAAAGGGATAATACCCCCGTCACCATTAGGATTAAGTAGCCTAGTGACGACGTCTGTAACCCCATGCGCAGAAGCCAGAAAAGCCGGCAGGCCCACATCACGTGGCCGGCAGGCCCACATCACGTGCACGACGCACCCAAGACCACCACATTGAATAGGCAGAGCCACCTGGCTCCACTGTGTATCATCCAGGGAGACATTGAGCACTGACTCAACCACCAATCTCAAGGAATCGTCGAAAGACACAACCTCCTCGGGACAAAGCCAAGTAGATGTGGTCCGTAGTAAGTAGGTGATCTTCGGGAGGGCGAAGCACATGCGTAATAAGATAATCGCAACGTGCGTTCGAGCAGTGATGGCCTCAGGACCTGCAGAAAGAAATATTGGAGACCCTAAAAGGCAGAAGCTAGACGGAGAAAGTTCCTCGAGGCCAGGGAGAATTTAATGAAAATGAGAAAAGTGTGTTCGAGCCCCTGTTCCACAGGGAAAAAAACTCGCACTTCGAGGGATTCACCTCCAGACCCAGGTCTCTAAGGCTGGGAATTAACACCTCTAGATCCTGTAACACGTCTTCTGGTTTGCCCCCGACAGTGTCATCATCCAGGTACCAGATGTTAAGACCAGATTTAAGGTCACGGATCGCCTTATGTATAGCCAGGCTAAACACAAGTGGACTGAGAGGATCTCTTTGTTGGGCTCGCACTTTTGAAAGGATTAGATTATTGTCTAAGAAAAGGTTGGAAGGAAGTCGGTAGACTTTGTGAAGAAAAGGATAGAGAGATGGCATTTTCCTTAACCTCACTCAACAGAACGTCCCTATCCATAGTGTTAAACGCGTTATATATTTATATCATTATATTATAACATATATCTTGTAGGTAAATATATATTATGAAATACCAATCTTTGATTAATCACGAAATCTCAGAAACTATATCAACTACAAACTTAAAATTTGGCAATTAGGCTCCTTATAGGGATAGGGTGTACACATTTGCTAAGAACGGATTCTCACTCCTAAGGAGGTTGGGCGTTTATTTGAAAGTCCTATTTTTTAAAGTAAGAGACTTGAAATTAAATATGTATATCTTATAGATGGTATGTAGGTATGCTAATAATGTATCCTTAGAAATCAATCCCCTTTTGGGGATTAAAGAGGGGATGGTTATTTGTATAAAAGCCTTAAAATCACTCCACGTGTACAACGTCGCAGGCGGCCGTTAGTGACGTAATCTTCCCAATGGCTACGTACCCTATCACGTCACTATTACAAAAACACGCGCTTGACCTCGTTTTTAATTCCCCTGGACCTGCTTCAAAATATGATAATCTACGCGCCCGTTGGATCTATCCTCCTATCATAAAACATATATAAGAAGTTGAGTTGTTCTCAATCAAACTCAAACGCATTGTATTCAAACAAACGCACTCATTTGTATAATTTCACACTTTACCCAAAAATAGGTCATCCTATATAACAGTAATGTTAGTACAACAAATGCATTGTTAAGTACTCAAAATACATACGTTCTCAGAGAGCCGTTGACTAATACATTATCTTGGTGGTACCTTGTACTCTATAGTACCAACAAAGTGTTCTTTGAGCGAGTGCATCTGAGAGCTTCGTTAATACTACCAAAGCGCATAGTGACACGTCTGTTGCTTATTAGGTATTGCTTGAAATATTATGCTGCTTTGTGTTTCTAGAAATTATAAGTTTCAATAAATATCTAAATTTTAACCATGTACGAATAGTCAAATTTTTATTCGTAAAGATCATTGTAAAGGGAGAATAAATAACCTATAGATATTGTTGCATTGATCGATGCAATATGTGCAAAAAAGTAACGGTAAAAGTGTTCACGAAAATTTCTACAAAACGCCCTTCCGAGTTATCTCAATGGCAGGACGAGGAAAGACGTTTTCCACAAAATATGCACATACTTTCACCCTGTTTTGATCTTGTCATTCATAAAATCTAGTTCAGTATTCCTCATCGCTAAAATACTGTGAGGCATGACTCCTATTTAATTGTTTCGGCAACTTCAAAACTGACAGTCTGCCCTTGATGTTATCCGATTAAAACGTCGTGAAAACAAAAGGTATCGTACTTTCCAGTATTCTTTTTTATGTTAAAGAAAGTTAACATAAATCAGGTACAAACTCTAAGTACTCAATTGATTTATTAAACAATCTTTACTTTCCGAAACGTACGCTAATTTAAATTACCTAACTAAAACTCCCATTCTAACCTAGTAGACAATAGTATACGTAAATGCTAAATTTAATTGGAGTTATTCTATAATTACACATTGTTAAATGTTTTATGTGTTATATTCACGTCATTAAATTCTGACAATTATTTAAATTTGCACTTTTCTAAAGAAAGCACTGTCTTTTCGATAGTATCGTGGAGCACACGTTACTGATATTCCTGTTAACTTGAGGAATTAACCCTTGCAATTGCGCTAGAAGTAGATTAGCTTCAGTAACGTAGATAGATGCTGGGTGATCTAACATCTTGATTACAACTCTGCGTGTATAGTGCAGACTCTGCCGCTCGTTAATCCTGACTTCGATAGTATATTGACACCTATTCTTATCTTCTGTAGCCAGAAGCAATCTTCATTATACATGAGCATTGTTTCCACGTGTTCGCATTTGGCATAATCTGAATTTTCTAGAGCTTACATCTAATCTATCGAGATCACCCCCTGATCTGGTATAATCTAACCATTTAGCGACAGTAAACTGAATTCTTTCGTTATTTCAACAAGACTACCGTTTCTGGATCGCGATAGTTAAGCAACCGTTGGACCGCGGCCTGTCCGGCACGATCATGTTCATCATGATGTTCGGAGGATCCACCTTTTGCATCGGAGGAACTTTACATTCACTCCATTCTTATAGGTCTCTCACTTATAGGTCTACTCGTATACGAATAAGTTTTCTTCGTGGTACCTAAATCCCGGCAAATGAAATGTGTCTCGCTTAATATTTTCAGCGGAAAGCCGTGCAATAAAGTATGTTGGCGATTTGAGTAGAATATGCATTTAGTGGCACGACAGCTATAAATTCAGGAGCAGCAAATGAACGAGCATCCGTTGGCGCAAACATTTTGTGGGCTTTTGTAGCTGGCTTACGAGATATGGACTTGAAACATGAAACGAAATCCTTAGAAAAAGTAAAGTGTTGGCAAAGTTAGTCATTATAAATTGCAAGTGGCTTTTTGATAATAAGTTTCAGCGATACATGCTATAGTAGCGTGTACTGTCTTGAATGCAAGAAAAAAACTGAAAAAGGTAATACTTGAATGTGTTATATTAGTATAATTGGATTTTTATATCGCCGTTGTATCACAGCTATATCGTTTCATCATCATCCTCATAGTGATCCTCAGATTGCATTCTGGTTTTACATTGAGGAGCTCCAGATCAGGTTACTAAAAGGTATGTCGGCTTTTCCGAAAGAGAAGATCTCGGTAAACCCTTGTATTATCTATCCCAGCAATATTTTCTGATATAAAAATATTATTTTAAAATTAAATCACACCAAACGCTTCAGAGATTTAATTTTAAGTCATAGAGTTAAGAACTTTGTATTATTTATTTGTTTGCGTAATGCGATTTAAGGTTACCTTGCCTTCATAACAAAGAACTTCGTTATAAATCAAAATGTATTTTCCTAAAGCAACCGGGACTTATTTATTGAAACTTTCAGGATTATATATTATGTCGATGGAAGGACGTTTTAACACCGTGATTTAATTTAAAATAGCTTTCGCTAAAGAGGTATTAATTTGTTTTCTCTCATAGAACCTTTATGTTGTTACAAATAATATTATATTTCTCTTTATAAAACAGTAACAAAATAAGTTATACTTACTTTATAACTTATTTTGTAACTGTTGAAATGTTTTGGAACCACTTAACAATGAATTATGTAAGTAGGTTGAACAATAAGTGATATTTTTTTTACATTGGGTACATTTTTAAAAATCTGTCTCAAAACCGGTGCAAGAAATTGTTTGGAGCTGAAACTGTAGGGAATTTGGCTGTCTATGATATTTATAATACATGCAAATAGTATTAAAGCCATGAGAAGAGATATAGCGAAAACCTGTTTTTCTTGTGATCTTCGACCATGAATAACTTTCACGAGTCAGCGCAGATACGAGATTTTATGAACTTTTCACAAAACTTTTAGAATAAAGAAAACAGTTCTTGGATAGCCCCTTTTTTGTTTAAGTTCAAGTTTAAAAGTAATCTACTTACACTTCCACCTATATGCTATAATAAACCATAGCTGTACCGCGTGATTTCGCCCGCTTACAACTCGGCAAATGCAAAAATATTCCTTCTAATCGAAATTCTAAATTCCAAAGAACTTTCTAAGCTAAGAAAATAAATATGTAATGTACTTAGGCTGTACATAAAACACAGAGCTAACTTTACGGTTATTTATCAAAGCCACTTCTCTCACGAAGACAATGTATTTAACGACGACGGTTACAACCTACTCATTGCCCCATTCTAAGACCAAAGCCGACATTCTCGTAATGACAAGCTGTATTGATATAACTACCTAATTGCTATAATGGTGATTAGCGTCATTATTACCCACTTGTACGCATCCACTTGAGATTGCGTCTCCAAATTACTGAATCTGACGAGTGATTCAGTTCATTTACAAATAATCACGAGATCTATTTTGTTTTCATGTTGAAAACTGGCCAATGTTGCAAATAGAAAGTGCCTCATCATTAGCAAGTGCCAATGTTCGATGATTTAGAATAGAATCATTTACCTATTTTTTTTTATCAAGGTTAAGTTACTAGGAATGTGGGACGCCCCCTAGCTAGATGGACTGATGACCTGAAAAAAATGATGAGGACAGACTCGAATGCGGAAGGCGGAGGATCGTAAGCAATGGTGCACATTGGGGAGAAGCCTACGTTCTGCTGTGGACCACAACAAATTAATAAATAATAAATAAATATATATTCCACAACATTCCACACAACGCTATCTAGATCCATGGTAAGCATAGCTTAACTAACTTGTGGTATGGAATCGAGAATGCGGATAAACATACTTAGATACTTTTTTTTTAATACATACATTTTATATAAAGAAACACCCAGACCAATGCAAATATACATATTCATGCATACAAATATTTGCATTGAGCGGGGATCGAACCCGCGCCTCTTGCGTAGCGGCCGCGTTCACTACCGTCACGCTAAATTAAGAATAGTGACCGTACTTATTAGTATTGTTCTTAACCCTCCCTAGCTATACTAAATTCCCAGTGTCAGTAGGTGTATGTCGTTAGCGTAATGGTCAGAATTTGAACCAGAGACAGTTTGCTAGATAGGCCTTCTCCTTTACCATTAAGCTTCCGATACTTACATACCTTATTTACTTACAACACGAGCTTAAAGAGGTCTTGATTTTTTTTTTTAAGAATATTAGCAACCGAAATTATCGAAATTACTAATATTCCCTCTAACCCCTCCAACTAAGCTAAATTGCTTGTGCTAGGAGTGGGTTCACGTCGGTAGTGTAATGGACAGGATTCGAACCCGGGACCTCTCGATCGTAAGGCCGACTCCTTAACCACTAAGCTACCGCTACCGTCTGAAATGTTTGATTTCATCTTTTAAGTTTTCTTAACTAAGATTGATTACAACGTAACATAAATATAATTAATTAAAAAAAATAAACAACAAGGAATTTTAACTTATCCAAAAATGATTTGAAATTCGATAAATAACTTGTACTAGAAAAATGGGTTATTATAAATGATCGTTGTCGATGGATATTTACGTACGCTGGTTTGCTTATGCAATCACATTGACCTAAATTATTTGATCCAATATTATAGTGCAGACACATGGTGTAGTTTTTTTTATATTAATTATATTAACTTATGAAAAGTTCAGAAGCATCTGTAATAACATTTCAATTGAAAATAAAATGTTATGGACGGTTTATGAAACGAATTTATTTGTATTAGGACCCATTAGCAAAAGTGAAATAGCTCAAAATGATGTCGAACATGTGTTGTTATAAAAATTGTTTGTGTAGGAATCATGAAATTTGATAGATTAGTTTTGAAATGTATTTATTTAAGTATATAGTCTAAAAACTATTAATTCAACATACTCTTTTTGACTATAGGAGTAATAATATAAGTATGTTTATTGTAGAATATTTTTTACCTTAGAATGACATGTTTAAAATTGGAATTATTCATTAACTTAGGGATTTAATAACTTTAAATATATCTTAAACCTAATCAAATATAAAAATATGGTATCTATGAAATATCCAAAAAAAATATAGTACTATTGGAAATGAAAGGAAATATGGTTTAAACGGGAAAAATAAATTAAATTCGCTATGAAGTACGGGACTGAAATGTCGTACATTTTAAAGGCGCCCACTCACTAACAGTCTGCCTGGAGTCAACCTGCAGTTTCGAATCCTATACAGCGGCCTGCAGTGCTAAACCGATAGCGCCAACACACTAAAGCGATTTTGGCCAGCCGGCAATTCCCTGTTGTCAGTTTTGCGACCACACACTAGCAGTTCCTCAGTCATCAGTTTCCCGCCGTACGGCAGACGTGCCGGCAATGGTCATATCAGTTACACGGAGAGACAAAACCGCACTAACAGATTTTGAACTGAAGATGGGTTATTGCGATTAAATGACAGATTTGTATCGTCCGACAGTCGTCCGGTAAACTGTTAGCGGGGGGCGCCTTAAGGGTGAAAAAATGTGTTCCACGATTTGCAGCGAAACTAAGCCTTCTATCGGAACCGTTTTTCACACTACCTTACAGTTTTTAAGCATAATTAGAAAAAAGGGCTCTTCAGTTTTTCGTTCTTATCTGCTACAAACTCTTTTTATTTTCACAATATAAAGATTTCCATTGTAAAAAATAAATAATTTCCATAATATTTCAATGTTAAAATTCAATTCAAGACAAAAGAAATTTTGATTTTAACTTTTTTCGTTAGGAGGTTTAGTTTCGCTGCAAATCGTTTAACGCCCTTTTTCACCCTTAAAATGCACGCCATTTCAGCTTTATGCGTCATAGCGAATTTAATTATTTTGCCTAGTGTTTTAACCATGTTACCTTTCATTTTCAATTGGTCTCATGCTGTTATTAATTATTGCTCATTTTCATCATTTTTGACCTTATTTGCATTGGCTGAATGTGACAGCAAAATAACTTGGTTAAAAAGAAGGTTAGGAAAAGTAAAAAGACATTGAAAAGCAATGAAAACGTTAACCAGTGCAATCCAAAAGTTGATAATGCGTAGTGGAATTCTGACTGCGCCTGCAGAAGCTATGCATAAGATGTTATCTCGTGTTGTATTGTGGGAGTCAGCAGGATTTTTATGAATGTACTTAAATTATAAAATATGATTGTGAAGGTTTATTATTTTAAAATACAAACAAAAAAAGCAACCTTAACTTCTTACCTAAGCAACGAACTTTTAAATATTAACAAATACCATCCTGTAAAATTTTTTACAATAGACAATGGAATATATATTTGGTACCAGCAGCGGCCGAAGGGATAAGCCTACTCCGTTAATAGAAGGTCCTTTAGGAAATCGCTAGGTGAGCCATTGGAACTAATAAAACACGAAATTCTTGGACACTTCTAATTCTTACAACAGAATGTCTAAAAGAAACATTATCCACCAGATTTAAGGTTCAAATTGGATTGAACAACGGGGTAATCTGGTATTTTCTGTGGTCCATGGGTAAGGGTTAATTTAATTAATAACAGAGTACCGCGACATGCTCCCTATTAAACCTTTGTTACGTGATTGTATTGTAGGTACTTTCTACGATTCTATTTACTGTTATTATTTTTCATTAAGGCAGCGAAGAGTTTAAGGTATTATTATTCGTCCACTTTAGCATAATAAACCTAAGCTTGATCTACAAAAGAGTGTTTCGTCATGTGAGAGTAGGTACATATAGAGACAAGAGAGTTGTAATCAGGGCCATGTCATGTGGTGTTCTAGGGTCATTTTTTTAGGAAAACTAATCCACTTTCGTATGTTGTGATTTATAAAATATAATTAGCCAATTATAGTTGGCTGATCACCCTTAAAGCGATGGCATTCTGCTGTGATTTCCATGCCACTTTATACCATCGCTAGTAATAGCTAGTAAAAAAAATTAAAGATTATCACTCTGGCCTAACCACATTTAACGGTTAATATAGTCCTAAATTAATACTAATCATCAAATGCAGGACTCGACTCGAAGCTTCGAATTTGACACACTCCAGTAATTGATTCAATTACAGATTGCCGCGGTATTGAATTAGCTTGAACTTTGACTGAATTTATTCTTATAACCGTGAGTATCCAAAAAATATGTCTGGTGCATTATTTGTTCAGTATAATTCTCCTCATGCTTCTGGACATTTACTATTATAGACGTCACTATTATAACAGCTTCGAAATGGCACTGACAAAACACAATAAATTGCTAGGAGTTGCTGTAGAAAAATAAACCTTTGTTTTAGATGACTTAAAGTCTATAAAAATGAGGTTAACTTGCGTCTACAAAAAGCCCATTATAAACACTGTGTAGTGTTACCGTTATATTTAGACTTCGATTAGCCAAATGCAGCATGAGTCAGACTCGGATCAATCTATTAAAAGCTACAACGTCTTTGACTGACACTTGGCTTGACGTTAATCTATTTACGTTAAATCGAAATCTATTCATTGATTGTTCTTGATATTTGATCTCTTTATTAAACATTATCTTTTTTTAGTTATTAATCTTTCGGATAGATGAGTACACAATCACCTCAATTATAAGCATCTGTTTGTTTCTTAATTGCCGCATTAAACATTTTTCGTTTGGATCATACTACTATTTTGTAAGTTGTATTCGATCACAACTTATAAAATTTAATACGATGGAACGACAATTTTATAATTCGATAACCACCGTCCATACCAATCACCGATACCATCAAATCCATCACCGATAAATACATGCTTACCAGTGGGTAAGTATAATGGTCTAGAATTTTATGAAGTAACTTTTTCTCTCAGAAATTAAATCGTCGCAAACAATGCTATGCAAGAATTAGGTAGGGTACAAAATTTTCATCCACCTACGGCTTCATCACCTGTATCTCAATAATAAATACCAAAGTATATCCGAAAATAATCTGAACGATGCTTTGGTTTCCTATGTTTGTTGTATATTTTAACGTTTTGTGGTTCATCTTTGTAATCGAAACTCATTTTATACGGGCTTTCATGCACTACTAAGTCATCTACTTAATAGGATAGCGCCCTAGAGAGTTCCGTAACTGATACACTTTATAAAGCTTGTCTACTACTTCTCTTAACTTGTGTGTAAGCTCTATGTAACTTGAAAACGACAGCAGCGATAAAAATAAAATTTAAACATAAGGTGCAAGTTAATCTCCCATACTGTACCTATAATTTTAACATATTTCTTTGAATATTAGACATTTGTACTGAATTATTATTACTGTATATTAGTTCAATTAATGACAAATTATACTAAATGACCAATCCGAGCTATGGAGGGTAAGTATCCAGCAACTTGGACACCTTGCCAGGAAAAATCAGTTTCATCTACATAGAAGATTTCACTTAGTTTTCATTTATTTATAGTTATTAATTCAATTCGATCCAATGCTACCAGTTATTCAATAAATTCGTAATTCAAATGTTTATTGACATTCGTTTCGTTATTTATGTGTTTTCGATGTTCATTTTGCAAAGTTACTGGTAGTGACGCGTTCGTACAGAGGTGGCTGCCTGTCACCTGCCAAGCGCACACTTCCGCAATATTCAGGCCCCTACGCTCGAAGCCTTTTAGCGTGGTATGAAATGAATTGTTCTTTTCGTAACATGCATGCCTTCGATATAGATAGGTATAAGTCGAGATAGGTGAAGAAGATTAGGTAGGTATAAGACTAAAATATACGTTTCACTATTATAGCTGGCCCGGGAACCGGGTTCCAGCTTCTCTGGTAATACATTCGTAAAAAATCTTTAAACATGGTCTCATATAATGTCTAATGAGGCTTAGAACCATCTCTGGAGCGGGTTGTATATGATGTCAAAATTTAGGCTCAATCGATGCAGAACTTTTGAGTTTTGAAGAATCTTAACATCTAGATATATTTAAATCTTTAGAATAACAAAAATATATTATTTGTTAACGGGACTATCCACACCGCACCATATTTACATATACTTCACTTTTCCCTTACTGTAACTTCTCTACACCACGATCAACAGACTACAACAGACACCTGGAAAATTATATCCAAAACCAAATATCTTAGGACTGAAATAAGCAAAACCTAGGTGCTATCGCACTTCAACTATTAACCGAAACATATTATAAAGCCACAGACCTTTTGAATGAAAAAATAAAAACGATTTTATACTTAGACGAAAGTATGGTTTCCCACATATATTTAGAAGAGAAAGCACAAGGTCGTCACTTAGTGACAATTGATTAATACCATTGCACATGTGTTTCAAATTTAGGGGTACCGTAATTAAAACCAACAAGGATTAATGGACGAATGATGGTTATAATTTCTTTTTAAATTATACGGATATTTTTTTATGAGTTGTATCGTGTCCGGAAATCGAGACACAGGCACACACACAGTCGAAATAAGTAAGTAAGTACAACTATAGTTCAGTTGTTAAAAATGTTATTTATTTAATTCTTTCCAGTTGGACCGAATTTTGTTCGATCCGATAGAAACTTCAAGTCTCAAACAATATAAACAAAAAAGTATCTGTTATAGGTCTCAGCCGATATGAACTCAAAGACAAGGTTTCGGGCTGGCTGCATAGGCTGAACTATGAAGAAACTGAAACTTTATTGAAATATCAAGCATAACAACTCTTTCCATAAACAACCACTCATAACAACACGCGCGCACATACATACATACAAACACACACACGCGCGCGCGCGCACACCCGCACACACACACGCACACGCACTCACATTCACACACACACCATATTTAGTTTGTTTTTATCTTTGTTTGATTGATTTTTATTATATTATACAAGCTTTTGCCCGCGGCTCCGCCAACGTGCATGTCGGATTGATCGCTTAGTGTGGAGTCAACGCTATTGAGCATGCAGCAATTTGCCTCTCTACTCACCTTTGTCCTCGACTTAGAAAGTCGCCTCTATTTTCGAGTCTACTCGACTTTCTACTCGATACGTAGGGAGCCGACCTCGCGTCTGAGCCGCGCGGGTTCCTTCCTTGCTCATAGATCTAAACTCACCTCCCGCACGCGCACCCCCGCCTTGGTGACGCCCACTTCGCAACGGGCCGAAACGTCCAATTTTAATCATTCAAAGACCAAATATTATCTACATAAACTGTACATTGTAATGAAATAATTTATTTTGATAAGGATTAATAGCATGAGTAAAATAATTTTTTAAATAATTTTTAAATAAAAACATTGTTGTTGTGCCTCACTCGACATAGATAGGTTTAGTGTGTCGCGGACTTTTTTGTAGATATTTATAAGATCTACAATTAATTAGAACATTTTATGGATCTATCTTTTATAGTTTAGGCAGTGTACGCAAAATAAGTAACTTTTCTGGTTGATTTTCTACACCTTGTGTCCGAAAAATCCAAATATCTTACGGAACCCTATTTTTTTCCAGAATAAAATATAGCCTATGTTACTCGTGGATAATGTAGCTTTGAAATGGTGAAAGACTTTTTAAAATCGGTCCAGTAGATTTTGAGCCTATGCATTACAAACAAACAAACAAACATACAAACGAAGTTTTCCTCTTAAAATATTAGTGTAGTTTTTTATTAGTGTAGATTATAATTACTCATTGATTATGTAAGCCAAGCAGCAGCGATTTATGTTCACTTTAGCATAAAAATAATATTATTGTATCTCTCACCTCACGGCCGATACTATCATCCAAAATACAGGCAATGTCTAGTTTATTCGATAGCATTTAATACCTTTCGTACCAAATTGAAAATGTTCCATCAAGCAATTGTACCTGTAAAGTGAATGTAACCTTTTGAATCAATAAAGATTAGTTTAATTTAATTTTAATTTAATTCAAACGTCACAGCACCCATCAATTTAATTTAATTTTAATTTAATTCAAACGTCACAGCACCCATCAATATAGTTACGTGAAGAGTTGGATGAGACGCTTTCAAAGGCGAATATTATGACTAATGCATCTTAAAATAACTTTATTCTAATTTGAATAAGTTCTTATTCATTGAAGTGTTGGTACCTACAGCATGGGAGACAACATTGTTAACGACTTACAATTGGACCAGTGTTCATTACATTAATTGGCAAACTTTTGCTTCGGACTGATGTCTCCGTTGCGTTGCTCCATTTGAGAGGACAAGGGTCGTAATCTAGTGGTAAATAAAATGATCATAGCTCAGCATATCCCATAGACCCAAAATACGATTTTCCCTTTTCTAGCCAGTGAATGAATGCCACACTATTTACATCCTGATCAGCCACTGCATTCTCAAATGGTTTCTAATCGATGTAACAATTAAAAGTTAATTAAATCTGACTATCGCCTGTTATGTGTATACTTATTATTATTCTTACTAAACGAACAAACATCATGCAAATATTGCAAGTTTTATAAATGCTTGTAGGTAAATGTAAAGAAGAGGATTGTTTTTCTTGATTACAACTGAAAATGAATAGGTTCTACGAATACCTAGGTCAAGGTTAAACAAGGTAAAAATAGAGAGAATCTCAAACCTAGAAATAGCATGAAAGATAAACAATCGATGAATCGTTTTAATCCGAGAAGCATAACAAGGGCAGCCTAAAAACCGGCACCTCTTTTATAAAAAAGAAATAGCTTTTTGAGCTCTACCAGGTCCCAAATAATACCTACAAAAGAGAACATACCGTATTTTAGTCAATACCTACAACGGATATGCCTATTTTTTGTACCTACTATCAGTATAGACATTTTCATACATTTATTGATATTGGCAATATCGGCACGTAGGAAAAATTTATTGCGATCAACGACTAAAGTAATACTATTGTGATGTTACCGAACGGCTTATGTCGTCAGTGTCGCTAAAATGGGGTAGTTGAAACACGTTTACACATTTCTCAAATGTTGGCTGCCAGCTGCGCGCTTACGGGCGTGAAATAACCACAGAATTTCAGTTAAATCCCATTGGATACAACAGGCCCAACAGTCCTATGGACACCTGCGGTTAACTGTGTTTAAGGTGTGATGTGTTTTGCTTGCAGTGGTATAAACTTTAAATAATTGATTTTAAACAATAAAATACTCTTTGATGGTGGATTAAAATGGAAGTTTTGGGGATAAGGTATATGAAATGTAGTTTAGATAGATATTAAACTTGAGGTACACGGTACGGAATGGCAAACATTGGGAGAGGCAGCAATGAACTGTAATAGGTTAATAGACTTGGGAAGTACATATTCTCGAAAAAAAAAATGCTTCAAATTCTATGTGTAAACAGACTTTAAACTGATTTTTCTCGGTTGTTTGGAGGTCATGAGGAATTTAACAAAGGACTATGTTTTTATAGATGGACAAAATTCTTTAACAGGATAATATTATTATTTAAGCTAGCAAGAGCCCCACCTAGATATATTAGGTGAAGCAAACCTCATCTGTGAGCCAATCTTACTGATTGCCTGACGACGTTTTGTCGCAAGCTTTCTTTTCTTGAACACTATTTAGTACGCACTATTTAAGTTCTTCGTTAGTTAGGGGATTTGTAGCGTAAAGTGAAAAATTATTCACACTGTACGTGCGTCTCGACCTTCGGCCTCAGTGAAGTCTGCATCATAGTCTGAAAATAATTCAGCATTAACACACTGACCTCGCTTAAAATAAAATTACATTCAATTTATGATACTGCTCTTTACCCAGTTACAGCAGTTACGATTTATATGTTCCTAAAGATCAATATTCAAGAGTCAAGAGTATGTCTCTTGAGAAATTGGTCATAGGAATTGTCCATACTCAGGCACGCCTACTACCTACCTACTATTTATTTAACACTGTCCATACGGGTGCTTCGCTCGCGAGGATGTTGATTCCCAAGCTCTTGTCTATCTATGTACCAAATTCCATCATATTGTCTTCACAAATAATTAACTCTCATACAAATTTTCATCCCCCATTTGAATTACTTCAAGAATTTTTAAGCCTTTCTAGCCATGATAAACGGTAGCCTCTAATACCTATATCTTTTCCCAAGGTCTAGTCCATCTCTGTACCAAATTTCATCAAAATTGGACGGTAGTCGCTACCATAAAAAACTCTATGAGCCAAACCAAAAGGTGAAGGATTAGGATGTAACTGGGAAGGATGCTAAGATGGCAAGCGGGTCATATAAAAGTAAAGAGAGGTAAAGGTATTTATATGTACCGTTACCTTAAGCTAAAGGTCTACAGCAATTTAAAAAAAAAACAAAATTCATTTACTCGATGATTTCAATCTAATGAACACATTACAATACAATTTGATGATAATTTAACAGCATGGTTTGAAGAAGTCCGGTACCCAAATTAAGATTAAATTGTGTTTAGGGTACCAGGGCTCCTGAATTATCTTAAGCAACAAATAATCAATTACAAATAATTAATTTAATTATTTTAATGCTTACTATAGTTCGGTGATCATGAGTACTTAGTATAGTCTTTTTTATTAGTAGTAGTAGTCTTTTTTACAATATGCATACGTTCTGTGTATAGTTCGCAAGAATCTTTCATAGACTTAAGAACTTACCACACTTGATTTATATTGTTACTAAAGTAACTTACCACCATGCAAAGAGTAAAAATAAATGAAAAACATTCTGAACTTCAAATATTTATGGATTTTTGAATTCATTTGCAAACATCTGCTGCCAGCAGCTCATTTTATGAACTTCTTTACGATGTACTTAAGTATTCTTGAAGATGGTTCATAAAACTAAAATACTAACCACCCAGTTTTAAGTAAAATAAAACTAATCACGTTCAGTAATTGAATAATGCAACCGTAAAATTGGGATATCATATTCCAATATTGGAAAACCACGTCAGCGGCTCTTCGATTCGATTAACATATTACTCGCTCACCTATAATTACTGGCCAGTAATTACAAAGTTAATCAACGCTCAGCACGTTAGGTAGATGACACATTGTTACTTTTACTCGATGATTAGGAACCACGGTAAAAAGAAGGGCAACAGATTATTTTGAATTTTAACTAAAACTCATAGAGTGAAATTAGACATTCATTTTATACCGCGAAAATAATATTCATGATAATGAAACAATATAAATGTGCAAACGCGATTGGTGCCTTTATTGCTGGACGAATAAATTATAAGGTGATGATATTGAATCGAAATTATACCTACTAAAAAATCTTTCAAAAATGGTGATTGACAGGCACAGTTTTAAATAGATTTTAAGTATATTCTTCACTAGAGGCTAACGTCTTCATCACCGAGTTGCACAAGCTAGTAATAAATCTACTGCGCCCGCGGTTTTATCTTTGATTTATATTTTAGTAACTTATGGTTATGTTCCTGTGTCCTATTTATTTGTCGGTCATATCTTCTATTGCATGCTCTACCAGTATGCAATATATGCAAATTTCAGCAAATATGTAAGTGCTTGCTAGATATGTTAGTCTCTAAGCAATGGGAGTCCAATAGAAAATGGGCGAGCTAACTCAAGATGGTAGAAAAAATCTCAACAGCTTGAGCAGCTTAAAGGGTGGTTCTATGAATGTGTTCATTTAAAACATTGCTAAGATAAAACACTGCTTACATATTTATACTGTGCTCTAAATGAACCGTCCTACATCAGCTTTATTAGCAGTTACACTTTAACCCTGCCAACAAAATTATGTTACATTTAATAACATTTGTTGCAGGCTAAAATCCCACCGCTCAAGCTTCCAGCGCAAAATTGACTGAATATAACGAAATTGTGATATGAAATGACTACGGGCTTCCAGTTTACGCTTTAATATTTTCTACGACATGAATAAAAGTTGCAAAACCATTGACGGTTTGTTTTGGAAGTGAAATCGTGCATAGTGGATGTAAAAGCAATGGTGTGAAAACGAGGCGATGACTGCCAAGGAGGTGGAGTTGACAGGCGGCGCGCCTTGGGGCTTCCGCATGCACGGCGGCGCCGATCAAAACCAACCACTTCGAATTTCAAGGGTATGTACAGAATTATTTCTTTTACCGCTAGACAAGCTGTTTAGAACAAAAATTTAGTTACGGTTCAAGGAGCAAGATAGGTATGGGAAAGGGACAAAGAAAAAAGATCAAAGGCGTCAATCAATTTGTTACTTACCCAAATAAACATAGGTACCGTACCATTTTGCAAAGTACTTAATTTGCATGACAACCACAAATGTTACGCGTGGATGATGTTCAGTTGATGGCCTTTCGCGATAGCTACCCTAATTTTGTTACCTATAAATCAGTCTAATAGTAAGTTTAGGTACAAAGAAATTGATTTCTTACAATCTCATTCATAGAAAATCCACAAACGTCCCAAATATCCACACATTGCAATGTCTCTGGATATTGTAAGTTCTAGTTTCACAGAAATCTAAATATGGCTCGAACTGTTTCATGTAGTTTTTATAGCATCCGGGACCGGAACCCTTTGCCTATAAATCGGATTGCGTCATAAACATTTAAAAATTTAGTTATACGGCCCATCGTTCAAATCACATTTAGTTAAGTTTCGTCAATAAAAATCCGTTTTGACTAAACTCAAATTTCAGGTGTTACTTGCTCAATGAAATTAAACGAATAACATATAACATTGATCTTGGCGTCTTTCGTTATTGAAATCCAGTCTGATACCGATACTTCGAAGAAATTTAAACACCAGAAGGTCAATTCTCGTTACAATAAGATGTTCAAAATTCGGTCTTGGTCTGACTCCAACCTCCAAAATGTTAGATTGTCAGAAATGAACACGATTTCAATAAAATAAAATTGTGTGACGAGAATACTTTTTTTGATATTTGGGAGATTGAGGTTAGATCAAGTCTGAATT
Organism: Eilema caniola; assembly: GCA_949126895.1. NCBI lineage: Eukaryota > Metazoa > Arthropoda > Insecta > Lepidoptera > Erebidae > Eilema > Eilema caniola. The sequence goes on along the minus strand of OX421471.1, from coordinate 12,336,490 downwards.
CTAAACATGTTTTTATTATGAAAATTGACCTTCACAAAGAATGGGTGGAAGAACATATTAAGGTTCCAAATTCTTATAAGTTATCTCATTAACTCCAACTTTGTCCACAATCTGTTTAGATAAAGGCCTACAATAAGGTCTGCGATTCATAAAAGTAAGTTAAGTATTTCTTTTTAAAAACTGCCTCACAGCCATTTGTATCAGATTACGCAATTAAAGTTCGCTGTAAACTGTGAAACATAGCTCGTTCTCGTTGAGAGCACTTTGTTTGTGAGAAACTCACCGCTATTTGTCAAGAGAATTGTATTGTGGTGTAATGCAGTTAGAGAAACAACTAGCTGCTATATACCCTTTCTACATAAAGCTGCAAAGTAATATTATAGGAATTAAGACTTCTGAAAGTTGCAATGGAGTTTTATACAAAATATTCCAAATTTGTTTCTTTTTTCACTTCTTTATCGTAATGTAAATGTACTGAAGCTTAAAGATAATGATGTCTGATATTTAACATATTTAATTCTGTCTAAATAATGTTTTCTTCAGGACAAGTAATCAAAATCAGCTCAGCCATATATCAATGGTTTCCTCACTGAAATAATAAAGAGATCATTAACTTCATTCGTTTTTTAGAAGTAAATTTAAAATTTCAGACACCTTATAAATAACAACACTAGTTCACAAAATATTTAGGTACCTACTTCTAATTTTATTTTGTAAAGTTTAAAAGCTCACAAAAAACTTACGGAATTGATTTTTATTACGATTTAATACTGATTTTCCAGCGCTACAGCGATACTTCCGAACGCAACCTAGATGTAAGTAAGATTGTGCCAAATTGTGTTTGTTCACCAAACAATAATCAATCATTTCCGATAGTATCTTCCTTAATAAAAATATCTTTTTGTTTTGTTTGTAAATATAACAACAGCTATATCAATAATGTCTTACTTGTATTGTTTGTTTTTTATTATTTGCGAATAATATACTTACACGCTGCTATTCTAACTAGTGGAAACTATATATTGCTTAAATATAATTATACGCGTATAAAAAGTTTTCAGCTTTTGACGTGAATAATTTCTTTTTTATACATTACCTACATCTTATACTACTAGGTACTCTAAGGATTTAGATAAAAAATTGTGTACCTATAGATATAGTTTTGATTTTTGAGTTCAGAAAATATACATAAAGTATATTTCTTGAAAAAATTACAATCCTGAGCAATACGTGGTCATAGCACCCAAGCATAATTTTGATTGCGAGATATGCTAATACATGTCAACAAGTTTTCTTAAATTTGTATAACAATCAGTAAGCCACTGCCTATATTCTTGGATGTGTATACTTGTGTAGTACACATAAACCCTTTAGATGAGCTACACTAATTATATAATTTAGGTATATATGTCTCCTAAAAAAGGTTAACACTTTCCGACGGAAAATTTCCTTTGAAAGTTAGTAGCTATTTGAGCTGATGTCAAATCCCTTTTGCTTAATGTAACAAGAAACCGTGATCCTTCGCTATAGAGCAAGGATTATTGTTCGATATCCCGATGAGCATAAAGATAGTAAATTCAGAATGTTTTTCCTGGTGCTTATGTAAGTACAAAGTAGGTACACAAATGTTTTTGTTTAGATTACTTATGTGGTATATTTTTGGCACTTGAAGGAGATTTATGCCTTCTGCTACGCTAGTACTATTATCTATTCTGTGCTTCTGCTTTATGAATATGAACATTATGCATTATAAGAACTATGTCTAATATTTAATTTTTTATGAGACGATATTCTTAGCAATCCATGGATTCTCCGTGCGGGTGCCGGGTCCATCGCGTTGCTGAGTTGGGAACTCGGAACAGTGCCTGGGACTTGCGACCCAAGTGTAGGTTTAGAAGGGGCCCCTTTTGTTGATGTACATCAACACTCACCTTCACTACCCAAGTTCCCCTCCCTGCCTAACCAAATTTGATACGAACCTACTAGTGCCGCTTTAGACATTCGTCCTAGTAATGAGCTTATTGTAGCTCTCGATAGGCCTAGATCTTTAAGTAGGTTATAGAGAGATTTAGCTGGTATACCTCTAGCTCCCACTTCTACTGCATACAAATTAACCACGTAACCGTTTTTGATTAATTCGTTTGTGAGATCATAGTATTTATTTTTCTTAAGTGTGTGGTCCTTCGGTATATTTGTTTCCCACGGTACAGTAAGTTCCACAAGGACCACATATTTTGTCGTTTTCGAGTATAGAAATATGTCCGGTCTAGATGACGAAACCCCAACATCCTCCGGAATTTTATAGTGCTTTTCATACGTGTCGATTAGGAGAGTCCAATCTGGGGCAGTATCTAAGATTGAATAAGGTTTGTTCCTGGATTTTATGGATGAACCTTCAGACACAAAGTTGATATGTCGTCTGTTAGTAGTCAATCCTTTTTGGGCTCTAGCTACTGCCAGACTCATTGCTTCGCGTATGATGAAAAGCACCTTATCGTGGCGGCGTGAGTATTGGCCTCTATCGAGAAGCACCCTACATCCTACTAATATGTGCCTAGCCGTCCCTATTGCCTCACCACACGTATAACATTGTTTTTCTGTGGCCTTCCCCCACCTTACCAGATTACTCTGGTCTGGAAGGGTCATCTGAAAGGCGTTAAGATAGAATTTTAACAGGGCCGGCGACCACTCATAGATCAAGGTGCGCCACTTTAAAGCCATCGGTATGCAGAACTCTCCCATTGTCAACCATTCGTTTTGGATTTCCAAATTCATCGCGTGCACTCGATATTTATCATTTTCGTCTTGCTTCAGAAAGGACCTAAGTATATCCTGGTCCCTTTTTGGCTCTCGTACTCCCAACCCCACTTTGTTCGACTGGGCTCCTATCATAAATCGTTTATGGAATATAAGTCTAGATTCAAGCTCGGACGCGTTATTATCTTTCGGGAGTGCCCTGACTGTGTCATCTTGGGATTTACCTAAGATGTGGGCTTTGGTAACTCTAAGGTGTTTATAGAGCTCCGATGGTTTCTTTAATTTCATCCCAAAATTATTCTGATCCCTAAATAAAGCAGAGGGATCAGCAGAGTGCGCTAGTCCAAGCCACGATTTTAGTGATTTTATGACAGTTGCATCTATTTTCGCGAGTAAGGTTTTGCCGAAATCGTATACCAGAAAAGGCCAAGTCAGACGTGATGTTAGGTAGTTGTCATATATCCAAGCTTTTTTGATATTATTCAGTGGTAGCTGATCTATCTTATTTAGGTCGTTTATAAACATATTGACAACTTCATCTAAGGATGGTGTGCGTCCTTGATGGTCTATCTTTCTCCCAAGAAATTTAAATGGGACCGATTCAGCGACTATGGAAACTGGTTTACCCCCTATGAAGAGTCCCGGGTCGTAGGAGGTAAATTTGGTGTCCCGTCTACCCAGACACAGACAGTGACACTTACTGGGCTTCGTTCTCAGTCCATTTGTCCACGAACAGAACTCATCGATTTCCTTTAATAGTTCCTGACATTGATTTGGATTACGCGTCAGTATTGCGAGGTCGTCAGCAAAAGCTAAGATGGACTCAGTGTATATATACCTACTTGCGAAGTAAATACAAATTGACTTTTAGTAGCTAGAAGAAAATAAATTAGGAGGAAACGTCAACAATAGGTCAAATACATAACCCTACGTTGCTTTGCCGCAGTTTGGTAGTAAAAAGCAACAAAAAGACTATGTGTGAACCATCATAAACTTTCTTATATAGAACCTTGTTTAAAGTTCCTGCTTATTCATTATTAAAAGTCTGAATCGTTCACGACAGTTTCACTCCACCTGAATTTTTTTAACCATTTTCCTTTTTTCATGAGTGCCTATTATAAAACGAAACATGAATGTAGGTTGGGCGGACTAAATTTAAGAGGGCAGAAATGGCTCTGAATAATTTGGTACTTTCAGAGTTCTAAACTTTTGAGAACGGTTGTCGTATTAAAACTAATAGAAGCGAAAAGTCAACTAGGGGACCGAAATGCTTTGTCTTTGTTTTCGGGAAATAGATTAGCTTGACATACTGTACACAAAGGTTATGTTGCAAACTAATATTATTATATAATTTTCGATGTAGAGTATGGGTAGCTAAATAAATACGAATGTACTTCCATAGACAGCTAATAGTAACTTAAAAGGTTTGTTCCGAAACCAAAGATATAAATAAAAATCCTTTACGGCAAAAAACAATGATACAAATGTGTTTTCCTTGTTTGTTAAACTTGTTTCATTGTAAATGATTTATTGGATCGATATTTTCAGGATTAACTTGCGCCTTTTATGATATTTCAGAGAATATTCAAGCAAAATTTCGGGAGATGCCTTTATACATACATAATGTGGTTGTATCTTTTTAAATTGCGTAATTGGAACTTTTCAGAGAAGTGGTCTGTGGCAGGTGTTTGATGGTCGGTTTTACTTATTCAGCAATAATTTTATTGTTATGCCAAAAAAGATTTCGATGAAATGTGTTTTAACGTTATTTCCACTCCTTTCCATTATTCACATATCTACATAACCGATGATAAAATCGATTAGGTACCTATAATATTTTTGCATTTAAATTTTCAACCCCTTTGAATTTAACTAGGTAGTAAGAGGTTATAACCCTCATAAATAAAAATCAAGTGTCAATCTAGGAATAAGTGTTTGCCAAGTATTTTTATTTCATTGAATTGTTTATTTTATATACAACAAATATCTCATCAGGAATCATCGCATCAAGCATCGTGGAATGTGCTATTGTTAACAACCGAAAATTGTTTATAACAAACATCGCAGTATAGTAATAATATTTCCATTAAAAACAATATCAGAATATACACAAACAAAATTAACAGAGATCTAGTTTAATCTCTGTGAGGCAGACAATACCGTTGATCAAAGCCTGGGTTAATTCCAGACCACGGGGTGAAGTTAAAGTCAGGGGTACTAGCGTCATTACGCAGAGATTGTAAGCGTTGACGACTCTTTGTCGTTTGCTCACGCGTAAATTATGTTCCACGTTCGACAATTACACGTGCTCATTTAGAAAATCGTCGTCTACACCGCGATATTGCGTAACCCGTAAACGCACTTCGCGACTCAGGTCTTTTGAAGCTAATTTGCGAATGAAGTCATTTTACGTTATTTAACATACCTAATATAACATTACGGGTATTACTACTCTGTGTAAATATAAACGTGTAACATTAACAAGGTCACAATTCAAAGTAAAAGATTCTAAGATATTTTCTTTCAAATCTAGTAGCGTTTCGTGTTCCCAGAATCCATTAGTTGCTATGGTTTATATCGGTTTACTCTGAATACAAAGGTATAGAATGGCAAAAGTACTGAGAATATACAGAAATAAGTAGGAGAAATTGGGCTTAGGATTCAAGTAGATATGGAGTGTGATCTCGCAAGCGGTGCACGTTCGCCTAGGAGTCACGCAGCTTACGTGTTCCGCATGTCAACATTACCGAGCAAAGCAACTACCCAATAACGGTAGACCCTCGATAGTTTCACGACACCCAATTTTTGTACTTATCATCATGACACGTAGAAGAAGATAGAGCTCTGTTTGCAGTGGTACCTTAACAAAGCATCCCTTACTGCAAGCTAAGAGGCATATTCTGTGAAGAATTTCTTTGTAACGTGTATTGTAATTGCTGATTCGACTGATACTACAACTATATATATGTGTTAGGTTACTCAATCAGTATTAAGGAATATACAAAAAGCAATAGCCCATATTATGTCAGTACGATTATCTATTCTATGTCTAAATCTACGAATAGCTTTTGTGAAAGCAATATTGGTCATAACTAATGTTGATTTAAATGTATTTAATATGTAATATTCGTAAATGAGTAGGCGGAGGATTGAAGAAAATGGCGCACATTAAGAGAGGCGTATGTCCAATAGTGTACTGCGGTGGGCTAATTGATGACATTACGAGATATATAAGTCTACATCCTTAAATAATAGTAGTATTAAAATTAAAATCAACGAATTAATTTATAGTTTTTGGGTCAATGAACAATAGAACGAGACGAAGAAAATTAAGATTTTATCGAAATTTTAATAAATAGTACCTTCAGCTTCGTGACGTTTCATAGACGTTACCTATGTGGGTACTAGTATTGTACTATAAAGTCAACGGTTACCGCTTGTCTATTTATTATAATACCTTTTACTACAGAAGAGACTTACAACTAATGACATGTTGTTATTGCAACAAGAGTAAATTGCATTCACCAGTATATTGATATGTATATTCATTATTTGTTCACCGAACATAATACTCAACATGGAAAGTTAGTTAAAATTTCAGAGGTATCGCCACAGTATTCTTAAACTCAATCCCACACATTTAAATATTGAGACGAATAAAGTTTTGAACGAATGGAGTTGCTACCGGGTGCGGCTCCACTCTTGATTTAATTGCACTAACAAGACAGCGCTCCCAACTTCTGCATTCAATTATAACACTTCAAAAGACGAAACACTTCCGCTATTTCTTACTGTCACATGTTCACCCCCGTTCTAAGTTTTGATAAAACTTGCTGTATATGGTAATATCTCATTCAGAGGCCTGATATCAAGATTCCAAATAAACAAATAAGTATTATTTTCTTCTACAGTTATCTCCACTTTCCATATATTAAGGTATAAGGAAACTTGTACTCGTTTGGCATCCGAAGAACTGCCATTAATCTGTAACTAAGCTCGAACGTTTCCTACACGTTTAAGCTCTTTGTTCCAAGACTTTCATGGGCTTGAAACAATGGGCTTGCATTTACAATTTGAATTTCCGCACACGAACGGTGCTCTTTTCTTTTCCATATTCATCGCTTAACTACTACTTTTCTTATCGTTTACTTTATTATTCTTCAATTCTTTACTTGGCTATCGTAATTGTGTTCCGTGTTTGGAGTTTGGAGACATGTTTATTACTGATGAGTGATGATGAGTGGACATGTTTCCAATACTTCCAATGTAATTGTTGATGTGTAATATCTGTATTGTGTGACCACATTGCACTAAATAAATGTTTCTTTCTTTCTTTCTTTCTAATTTGCATAGTTGGTGCTGCTAAATTAAATGGCAAAGAATAATTGTAGCACAGGAAAAGAAAATATAATGGTATTATATATAAAGGCGCCCACTCACTAACAGTTTACCGGACGATATAAATCTGTCAGTTAATCGCAATAACCCACACACTAACAGTTTCCTTAACGATTTTGGACTGACGACTACTACGATCCGATAGTGTGTGGCCGCCGAACGATTCCGGACAGTTCTAAGCCGGACAGTCCTAGGCCGTCAGGGCGAACGAGCATATATCACACGACGGCCTGTCGATCGACGTTTCGTGTCAGCTTTTTTACGTAATAAACTTAGAATAAAACAGTCTATGTAACTGATATCAGACCATTACCGGCAGGCGATCGTACGACCTAAAACTGACGACTCGCAACTGCTAGTGTGTGGTCGCAAAACTGACAACAGGGAATTGCCGGCAGGCCAAAATCGCTTTAGTGTATGGGCGCTATCGGCTTAGGACTGCAGGCCGCCGGACAGATCAGGAACTGCAGGTGGACTGCAGGCGGACTGTTAGTGAGTGGGCGCCTTAAGTGATTCAATATTAATAAAAGTGTGTAAGCGCTATCGACAAAAAATCGCTGCTACAAATTGTTTCTTTTTCGGACATAGGCAGCGTAACTTTTTCCAACTTTCGGCATTACATTACTATGAAAATTTCAGTATGCCTGTTCAGTCACAATGCGCCAAAAATACAACTTAAGCCTGATCTGTCTTTTTTTTTCACTGATGCACTTTACTGTGTACCTACTCCGAGCGATCCACGAAGTCCTGCCCCCGGTGATCCTCACTTATGTGAAGAACGTGACGAAATCGCACTTTTCTCAAGATCCATGCTGTTGCCATATGTATAAAGAGACATATGCTATTACTGCACAAATGGCAATATAATGTGGATACTATATAAATTGCCAAGGATATTGCTGCTAAATTTGATCGCAAGTTGCACATGGGCATTATAAACACTGCTCTACTTATAATATTCACATCATTAAACACAACACACATTTGTATTCAAATTCCATATCGTGTCAGTTCATTGGCATATTGAGAACACATCGAAGTTCTATAAGGCACGATCGCACAGCAAACTCGGAGTGAAGCTTCGGCTTGCCTTCAACAAGATTAATATTCGTAGCGAGTGATGGTCCCCAACATAACAATAGACATGTGTGTCCCTCACGGCGCATGCATTTTCGAATAATGCCCATAATTATAATGTTTCGATGAAATTGGCTGTTAGATCGCGTGCCCACCTTCTGTGCTTTAGTATCGTTCACGACTTTCTTGGGGCTAGTGACCACCACGGCTCTCCAAATGTAAAGCGCCCGCCCAAACTAAGTATACCGTAATTATATCATTCCGTATAGTAATTTGTGTGGCTCGCTCATTGGGTTATTAAGTTTTTTTATTGTTAAGAATCAAGCAATTTAAAAAGTATTTTTGTTCGTGTATTACGGTGATTACTTGTGATTTAAATATGTTAGGGAATATAGTTGTATCCGTAGATCGACATTGACCTTTCCCAATTTAGTGTAGTGTGTGTTAGTGAGTGGTGTGTTATGTGCAAGTGTGTGTGATCCGATGGGTGTATAGAAAGGGGAACCCGAGATTTCCGGAGATGTTGAAGTTTTGTTCACCGGCGGCAAGGCGTCGGGAGCCGAACGCGGTGTGTAAATTAAATATTATAAACACAAATGTTTGTGAGGATGGATCAACGAATGTTTTTTTAAAGACTATAAGCATATAGCATATAAAATATTTCAGCAAAATGCCTTTTGTTGGACTGCTGATTAGCTTAACGAACAAAACTCATATATTATCCAAATAGGTCGACCAAAATGGGTAATTTCGGTTAACCTCAGGATTCACTAAGTAAGTAAGTAGGTATATATATATATATCCAAAAAGAATGTCGATGAACTATAATAGCTAGGTGGCGTGCGTTTGACAATAAAAGTAGGTGTGCTACTTATATCTACAACGTTGAAGGCCTACCTATATCCTAGTAAGTCGTACTCGTTCAGTACGAATATACAATGCTTGAAATCTAATCACTAAATTCGATAAAAGATGTAAGGAAAATTCGTCAATTTTCAAAGTAAGAAACAGAAAATTTCATGTAACTGCTTCTGGTTAGAAGCAGCTTCCCTACTAAGGGGGTAAAATAGGCAATGGACGGCTGTACAGAATGTCCATAATTTGATATATTTCGTACAAAACGCGGGTAAAGTGGTGGACTTAATCTTGTCTTTGATAAAAAATTTCAAGGCACGTCCTACATATTACTGTAGTTAATATACACTAGGCAATATAGTAATAATTGTTTTACAAATAAATGTTTACTGCAAACATCTACCGATCTTACTTAACGGCGAAAGTTACGTGACCTTTAGATAAATTGTGGGCAACCGCAGTTTACACATCGAGATCCCTACGTGCTCGAAGGGTACATTGAGATATCTAACAGTCTTGCCATGCGAAGTCTGTAAACTCAATTATATATACGTTTAACTCACTCACAGATTCTGTCTGCCGTGATTTTTCTTTCTAGTACTTTTCTTGGATCTACTCTCTTGATGTATTTTACCACTTAACGCACTCGGGAGTATCGTTTTCGGAAGGTATTGGAAGAACTTTGAAGAAGTAGCTTTGATTTGACTATTACAGTTCGTTCTTGGGATAGCTCTATATCAGACACGTTGTCTTTGACTTAGGGTCGCAATAAAATAATAATTCGCTCTTGCCTTATGGTTATTGTTCTGTTTCTATAACCTTATTTTTTACCCTGGCAAAGAAGCTTGCCCGCTGTCTTAGCTTGAAACACCCTTGTCTGGTACAAAACCCGTTGATTAGTGACCCAATAAACACTTTAGTTATTTTTCATGTCAATTATTAGCAACCGAAATTATCTAAATTACTAATATTCCCTCTAACCCCTCCAACTAAGTTAAATTGCTTGTGCTATGAGTGGGTTCACATCGGTAGTATAATGGCCAGGATTGGAACCCGGGACCTCTCGATCGTGAGGCCGACTCCTTAACCACTAAGCTACCGACTAGTAGGTCTACTAATGATTAATCTGTTAAACAATATATATCTGGATACCACATTACGTTCTAAAATTTACTTTGTAACTCAAGAAAATTGGCTTTCTGCCTTTACTAAATCCACGATATTGTATGCAATTCATCTCATATCTGTTCTCTCATCAGGTGAACCCAGGACGCAAGGCATCATTGAGCGGTATCCGAGAGGGCGACGTCATATCATCAATCAATGGGCGGCCTACCAAAGGAATGAGCAACTCAGATGCTCATGCGATGCTTCGATCAGCTGGTCCGATGTTAAGGCTTGGATTGAACGAGTAAGATTTCCATTTATTGATTGAAATTATAAAAAAATATGGTAATCACTATTTAAATTACGCTACGATTGACATCTGCCGAGGTTCCGCAGACTAGCTGTAACCATGTCAAGTCACCAATTTATGATAAATCACGATCAATTGCTATATTTCTGTCAGTCGGACCTGTGGAGAAACAGAAAACCTTCCTTAACTCTTCCATTAACAGAATAGATCTTCATAAGTCAAATAGCATAATAGTTGCTAAGAAATATCAGGATCATGTCAGTTTGTAAATTAAAAACAAATCAGTAGGGTAATCTTCTCCAGGAGGGCCAGACCGAGAGGGATGGCCCTGAGTCAGCTGGGGTGCGAGGGATATGTCGCATGACAACCTCACCTTCGGCCTATCACTACGACCCAGAGGCGGCGTGCGGTTTAATCGGTTCGAGTACGACATAACCCCCCCCTCCGGCTCCGGAGGGGTGGGTATCCGTGGGGAATTGTGCTAGGTGCGTGGGGAGAAATAAGGGTAATCTTTTCCATAAGTTAAAGTTAGTTTATAAAAAAACAATACAATACTAATGCCGGTACATTCACTCATCTAAACGACATGTCTAGTAGTATTTAGCCAATCTTCCAAATGCACTGAACACTGTCTAGTCCGCCAGTAATCCGATCACTCTTCAACGTTTCACACGAGAATCGAACATTGGGCCTTGTGTAGATTAGTCATGACATAAATTGGAGCACTTACGTCTCTGTATGACTAGCAAAATGGTTTTGAAGTTAGACGGAATAACTGAGCTGAAAATCCTGCTCCATACTCTGTTAGATGTTATGTTATCATATAGGTTTTGTGTGAGTGACTGGTACACTCTACAAAGGAAATACGGTTGTACTTTTTCATATAAAGTAAGGTGCAATCGTATCTCCTTTGACGATTGTACCTACCTAAATATATAAAGTGATGAAGTATTGATATATTATAATCACATACAGACAAAGCTCTAGCGCAGACTAACTGCTTGAGATTGGGGGTCAGATGGCAGTCGTTACCGTATAAACCAGGCAAGTCAAATCTATAAAAATAGTATAAGAGCGAAACCCAGGCTTCAAAGTGCGAGCTTTAGATGTAACTGGGACTAACGCTGTAATGATGATGATAATAAACTAGTCAGCTTCAAAAGTTGCTGAATATTAACAAACGATGTTCACATTTAAAAAAAACATGTACAATTACATTCTGTAATGTTCAGGGGACGAATTCGTAAAAGTTTAAATTTTTGTTTAATATTTAATTTAGGTAGAGTTTTATAATATAATAAGCTAATACTAATACTGGCTGTACATTTTACAACATCACAAAAATATTTCCTACAACAGAACCAATATTAGTTATGTGCCAATTATCTCTCTAACAAATCCTTATATCCATAACAATGTTTTTCTGCACTGAAGCATTATTGCCATTGGCGGATGTACTTCCGGTGGATATCACAGTGCAGAGATGAGCGCCTTTGTGTCGTTCAATACTGGAGAAATTGATGCAAATTTTTGATTTCATGGTATCTAGTGGATCGATAGATTGCTTCAGATGCAGACTTCGGCCTTCATAACGATATATATTTAGCCTATTTTTTTATTTTGGTTGACTAACAATTATTCCATGTATACATAAAAATAAGTAAAAAGTAATCTGGCACAAGTAAAAAAATAGCTTGCGTATAAGGAAAGCCTATTTAGACGAATGGCAAGAATTATAAGAGACCCATTGATAATGCTTCAATTATTTTCAAGCAAAATTTGAAAAAAAAAAATGACAAGCAAGTAGTCTGTTCAAACTGGTTCAAACTCATTCATCGATCACCATTATAAAAATTAATTATCCGTCAAAACAATACAGTTCTTCAGTTTATTTACAGCTTATTTTCAAGTTTTAATCTAAGTTTCCTTGTCACCAGAGACAGAGAGATGTCACCGCGAAGAAGATCAATTGGCAAAGGCAGCGAGTTGAAAAGTAAGTTTTAAGTAGACATAACGTACTTACTCACTTCGTCATCGTCACAACATAGCTAAACATACACGTGTAATTCAAAAACATTGCACTGAGTATATACTTATGTGGCATAGGGTACTTACTCACTGTACACCCTGGGAAACGAAGAGCGCACCCTGGGAAAAGGAGAAGACAACTACTCTCCCAAGTTGGCTCAGAAGCTCTCCATGTGTCCCTCTAGCTAAAAGATGGCACAGTGGAGAGCGGGCAAGAGGGTGGGAGGGTTCTCCAAGCGCATACCTGTAGGTGACAGGTAAGGCCACCTGTCACCCTGGCGCGTTGCCATCCGTAAGGCAAAACCCGCCTGAGGGTGCTGTCTCAATAGTAGTACGTGGTAATACCTTGAGCGTGTGCATACCGTAGAGTTCGTGCTAATGCAGTTATATGTATTCTGACCAATTCTCTACACATGTTAAAAGACACAAATTGTTTGCACATATCGAAGTGTCTACCTGTATTTTTCTGAGGTTAGCATTAGTAGTTATTTCCCCAGTGGTTAAGTTCCAGAGAAGAAAGTCAAATCCCACTATGGCTTTGAATTTTTAAATGTTCTTTTTTACTTTAAATACCTACTTTTATCAAATTTTAATCGAATTTCGTTTTTGTCACAGCATGTTACAAAGACATTGTCAGTGAATGTTAAAAATACTATACTACTACTACATTAAATTATATATTGTAAGATTTTGTAGGTGTTTAGCTAACTAAGTGGTGCATCCAAGCCTGTATCGCAGATAGGATTAGCCAGCGACATTGAACAGCTTAATTAATCGGGAAACTATTAGCCGTACCGTTTACGCTTTTTACCGTTCAACATTATCGATTTGTATTTAAACTTCGTATTATTTCAATTTATTGCGGTTTCAATGAAATAAACTGGGCAAATGTGTTTTGCATAAATATTTACTGTCCTTTACGGTATGGTCTTTGATTTTTTTGCAGTTTCCACTGTATAGACTTTAGAAAGTAAATGTAGAACAGATTTGAATATTTTTTGCTTTTTTTGAATATCGAAACTGTCTTACTATTTCATTTGTTGTTGAAATTATTATAAATACTATTGAGTATTCATCAAAGAAGAGTGTTATCACAATAATATATAAAGAGTGAACAAAGTTTCGACGCAACTGAATGAATTCCACGAGATAACTTTGTTGAAGAGACAAAATATGAGCTCGAGTATAAATCAGGGAAGGCACTGTACTTGCTTTTCGTTGTCTGTTATATTTCCTTTTGTATAGTTGCGACATGTATTACTTTATCGCACGTTTGCATATGCGCACAGCAAAGCGGGCGACGACTTTATCACTTTTCCTTATTTGCTTGGAAATGTTAGAATTAAACTACTCCTGTAAACTGTTACCTTTGTGCACATGTTCCAAAAGTTCAATACCTCATGATGTAACTAAAAACTATCGGTACCTAACTTTTATGGACAGACTTTGCATAAGATGTAATGTTTGCAAATTGATCCCATGTTTTATTTACTTAATGAAGTTTATGTGAGCAATTTTATTGTTTTTTCAGGACCTTCGCAGCTGATTGCTGAAGTGCAAGGAGATAGAGGAACACCTCAGGCCCCTGTTTATGCAACTATTCGACAATCCCAGTCACCTCAATACAAATCATCAGCGTCACCTATACGGGCTTCGCTAAATTCTTTACCCGCGGCCTTCAATTCTACGCCACTTGTTAGGTCGGTTGTGCAGAATGATGAGCCTCTTCGATTCCATCCGACAAATCCGTTTTTTACTACTTTACCTTCAAGTCATTCTAATGTTTCAAAACTACCTGTACCTAATGGTAAAACATTTCTCACCAGCTTAGATAGGAATAAAATCAATGATAGTTCGTCATACATTGACTATAGTTTAGACTTAAAGTCTCCGACGCTTCTTTCCAAAGCTTCTGATTCTGGTCCGTGCAGTCTTCCGTACTCTTACCAATATGATACACAAAATGTTAATGGATATAATTCTTACACTCCATCATTAGCTGCCAAAGAAAATACTGATAAATTTTCATACAGCAAACCCTCAGATCAATTCCAAAACCAAAACTTTCCAAAAGCCGAGCAAAATAGCACAAAGAACCCATTTGAAACGAAAAGAAACAGCGATCCATTTGAAAAATATTTACTGCCTGGCAACAACTTGAATGGGACATCTGATTATGAAAGTAAAACTATGTCCAACTCTATCAGTGATAGTAATTTTAGATCGAATGAGAAAATTACAAAACGTTCGACATTTACTGAGCACAAGATAAGTGAAGTAGAAGAGGTTAAGACTATAAAGAAAATAATCCTCAATGGATGCGATGATAAAGGCAGCAGTCATAATGAAAACCGGTTAAAATTTGAGCCATTGTCAGCAAGCGAAAAGTTGAAAAAATCGCATGGTCAACCTTTCCCGAGTAGTACTAATTCATTGTCTCATCAATCATCAAGATGTGAACGTGTGCTATCAACACCCATCCGCGACCAAAATGAATTTTCGAATACATTCAGTCAGGATGCTAGGGACTGCAACGCTACTAGATTATACGAGTCAACATACAGAGGAAATCGATCAGGTAAGTGCATTGTATATTACCTATGTTATAGAAGTGAGTAGAGAATAGTCTGATATGTCCTCATATATACAAAAATAGTTTATGGTATTGACGATACAGTGTAATCAGTAAGGAGAGGAGTACTTTTCGAAGATACATTGTATTGCAGACATTTCGTAACTTACTAAATACTGGCATTATACTACGGAATCGTATATTTCACCATTTACTCTTTACTATAATGTTATTTTGGATGTCAAATTTTATCTCTTTACAATAGTTATTATGGAATTAGGACATTATTTCTATACAATTATTCCTCTACTTAATGCAGATGTCTCATATTCACAAACAGCCAACAAACTAATGTAATAAAACAGCTACCTATTATTATTGTACTCCACCTTTAATAACAATAATACTTACATTGAAATGGTTAATGGTGTAGGCACTGAGCACATTAAATTCTCTTTGGAGGCATACATAAACTCGAAAAGGGGTGTATCGTTAATGGCACAGGTTATAGGAGCTTAGTTTCGATACGGCACGAATTTATGCCGATGAGTTTCTTCAGCACGTCCCCATGTGCAAACTCTAATTTGTTTTCCGCGTTATGTGTTATCTTGTATTAAAAAGTCCACGCATCCGAGTAACAGTAAATATCTTTTCAAGCATTTTATTGGCTGTTTAATATATAATAATATAACTTGGTTGATTTAAGCACTGGATTAATACAGATGTGTAGATACTATTGAAATAAAACCAAATTTTTAACGGATTCTATCACGATTTATTGGTTTTATTTACTTTTTGACCGATATTTCAGCTACTTTTCAGCAGCCATGTTCGCTGTTTGACTACAGATGGTAGTTGTCATATAGTTTGTAGTGTAAGTTATCTGAAAGTACCTGAATAATGATGAATGGTTGGTGTTACTATTTACGCAGATTGAGTTCACTGTGTCGTTGAATCTTGCTGTATTTTGCTGTTTACCTACTAGGTTTGATTAAGCTAATGACTGGGTCCCAGGCTGCTGGTACGCTCCAACCATATTCTCTATTAAAATTTGGGTATTTTTTAATTTCAATAGCCTCGCGGATCATTCTTGGTATGTATCTATGCTCTTTAGCTGTATCAAACCTTAAGTAATGGTTGGTACCGTTTTGCGCGCGTTCACATATAGCTGACTTTGTTGAGCCCAACGCTCAACGCCCAACGCTGTTTCATGTCAGCTATATGTTCTTTGACGCGAGTGCCAATGCTTCAAATTCAAATTCAAATTCATTTTATTTGCTTAAATGTGGTTATACAGGTGTTATAATTATTGTTTGTACAGCACATTTACCATTTTATGGCATGCAAACATTTTATTATACATTAGGTGTCAATATGAGTTTAGGTACACTACAATATATTTATTATTTCAGCACATGCATGGAAATTCTACAGTTACAAAGAATACAATAAATAAAATAGAATGTCAATATATAAATGTCAATAGCATAAAAACAAGTCATTAAAAAACAATTGTGAAAATTATTAGCATGTCAATATTTTTTATTATACAGTTTATTATAAGTTTATTATTAGCATTATGGAAATAGGTTGGCTCACTAATTGCTAATAATAATTGTAGTATTCAGTCATAGTTCACCCTTAAATTTTTCCAATTCCTCTATCGTATAAAAACATTTTTTTATGAGCCATGTTTTCAACTGTGTTAGAATTTTAGAGGTTGGAAGTTCCTTTAAACTTTTAGTTATTGCATTATAAATACGACCACACATTGCAAAACAATTTTTAAGATAAAGAGCCGTATTCGGGACTCTAGATAAAACAATTCGATCCTGATTTCTAGTGCTCCTCGGATAAACCTCACGTGCCTTCGAAAAGAAGCTAGGATACTAACTAACAAACTTCGCAGTTTCGTAGATGTACATACAGGGAAGTATAAGAAGATTCATTTTCAAGAAAAGGGGCCTACACGAGTGCCATGGTGCAGCTCCACACATAACTCTGATACACTTCTTTTGGGCAATGAAGACTCTATTCACGTCTGTGGAGTTGCCCCAAATCACTAAACCATAGTTTAGAACGGATGCAACGTAGCCATGATAGGCCATGGCGACTGATTCGGGGTTCGAGGTCTTCCTTAGTTTAGCCAAAACAAAAACAAATTTATTTATTTTATTGCAAACTTTTTCTATGTGTGCCTTCCAGTTAAGGTTGTGGTCAATAATTATACCTAGAAAGGTTGTTTTGTCTACTTTTAATAAGTTTTCAGATAAAGCATATTTGATATTCAAGTTTTGTGGTTTCGTACCATAATTATTAAATTGAATATATTGTGTTTTAGTCATGTTAACCTGCAGATTATTGTCATGGAGCCATTGAATTATATTGTCAATTGAATCATTTATGTCATTAGTATAATTAATATTAGAATAATTAGATGTCATGATGAGAGAAATATCGTCAGCGTACAGAATACAAGGATTAGGAGTTACACCTGGCAAATCGTTAATGTAAATCAAAAATAACAGAGGTCCTAATATACTTCCTTGCGGGACCCCAGAGCTAATGATCCTGTACGAGGATCTATGTGCCTTTAGTTCCTTGTTATCATCTATAGACATAATTCGCTTGGTTTGACCAATATGTGAGAGCCCACAGTCGCAGTCTATTTTATAGACTCCTGCATCTTGTATAGGTAGCTGGCACTTGACAGATAGTAAGAACTGACTTATCTTCGTTGGTGACTATGTGTAGATAGAAGCTCGCTTCAAGATGTAGCCAATCTTATCAGTGACTCCTCGTACGTATGGTAGTACAGCAGGCTAGTTTTTCTCGGGATCTGTGACTGAGGTGCGGTTGTTTGAGCTTGTTGTCTTGCAGTACTTGCTTGACATGCTGAAGCTCAGCGTTCAGGTGTTTCTTGTCACAGATCCCATGGGCCCTCTGAAACAAAGACATTCCCACGGTAGCTAACTGTTTAGGATGGTGGTGAGATTCACCGTTTAAGTATCTATCTGTATGAGTCTTTTCCCTATACACAGTGTGGCTCAACTATTGTTAGGTTTTTGATATCAAGAACATCTAGAAAAGCTAATGAATTGTTTGCCTCTAATTCCATTGTGAATTGTATGTTGTTATTAATGGAGTTATGGTGGTTTAGGAATGCATTTACACTATCTGTTGGCAATATTGTAAAAGTGTCATCTTAGTACCGTTTGTAAATCGAGGTGTGATGGCTATCGTCTGCAAGGCTCGGGCCTCAAAAGCCTCCATATATATATATCAGCCACAATAGATGAAACCGGCAAGGCCATTGCTACTCCATCGATTTGCATGTAGAACTAATTGCCCCATAATAGATAGTCGGTTGTTAAGCAGTGCTTGAGTATATCAAGATATTCCTCAGGCATGGTGTACTCTATTAACTTACCTACTCCTAACTATGTATATGCAGTCATGTACCGGTAAGCGTGTAAATAAGGACTGTACATCAAAACTGACCATTGTTTCATTTTTAGTGAGATGTAGGTGTATAATTTCACTAACAAAGTGGTGTGAGTCCCTAGTCCCGCTGTTGTGTTGCCTCGGAGTGGTGAGAGTATCTTTGCTACGTACTGAGCCAGCCTGTAGGTTGGTGTGTGGATCTGACTCACTATAGGACGTAGGGGAGCATTATCTTTGTGTATTTTTGGTAACCCATACAGTTTTGGAGGTTTTGGGCAGGCAGGTATTAATGATTTTGCGTCGAACTGTAATTTCTCGGAATTTTTACTAATAATGTCTCGAGTTTGTTTTAGTATCTTTATTAGAAGGGTCTGTTTTGACCTGTTTAAACGTAGTCTCGTCCGATAAAAGATCTTCAAATGTTTACTTGTAGTCCGACGTATTCATCGCTACCGTAGCGTAAATAAATCGCGATATAAACCGTTAAAAAGGGTTTTTATTTCAATGAGTGATATTTGCGTAAACTTTAGAAAATATCAAGTGGATAAGGTATAGGGTACAGTTTTCTACGGCTCCATTTTGGCCTTGTAGAAATTGCAAAGATGTGTTGGGACAAACATAGGTTAAAACCTATGATACATACTTATATACATAAGGTCGCGCCTTTTTCCTATCGGGGTAGGCAGAGACCACTTCTTTCCACTTGCTACGGTCCTGACACACCTTTTTCGCTTCTCCTACTTTTATAAGCGTTTTCATACAAGCGCGTCGGTTCTGGGTACTTTTGACCTGGCCTTTACTTAAGACGTCTTCGATTTGATCGAAGAACGTTCGCCTAGGTCGCCCCTTACCGACTCACCCATTCACTCTCGCCTCATAAATCTGTTTTGTCAATCTACTTTCACTCATCCTTTCTACGTGTCTTTTTACGTGCCTTTTTAGACACGTTCTGGCTGCTCATAAAGTTATGCAGGGCTCCATTCACTTTGTTTCCTGCCAACACTCTTCCTTTAATATCACAGTCATAATTTCCATCTCGTAAACTTTGATCCCAAGTACACAAACTCTTTCACTTGTTCCACTTTTTCTCTTTCTATCAGAATCGTACAGTCCGTCATATTTTCTTCTCTTTCAAAAACCATTACTTTCGTCTTACTTACGTTCACTTTCATGCCTTTACTTTTTAGGACGCCATGCATAAAATTAACCAGCGCCTGTAACTCCTCCACTGATGATGCTAATATAACCTGGTCACCAGCGTATAGAAGGCATTTGACAGTAAAATCACTGATTCTTAATCCACATGTCCTTTTATTCAAATCTTTCAGGCAGTTGTCTATGTATAAGTTGAACAGCCCCGGTGAGGCTACACGGCCCTGTCGAACAACTCTCTCGATGTTAAACCAGTCCGTGTAAGCCCCGTTTACCCCGACACAGGCACTGGAACCCTCGTAGAGTGACTTCAATGCCCGTATCAGATTTCTGCTCACCCCATGCACAGAGATGATCAATGAGTAGATAGATACGTTCAACTAATAAATCTAGTTCATTTCATGCTGTTGGTCGACACCATAAATCATAACGGATATGAAATATAACTTTATTTATATATTTTCCTTTCCTCCCATCTTCTACAGTCATCTCAAGATTTTTCCCTCCAAAAGGCATTAAATAATCTGCGCAATAACAAAATGATTTCAAAGTTAAGTACCAATCCTTGTGAAGGTATAAATGTTATAAATTCATCACATCATTTTTGAGTCTACCCAATTTTTAATAGAAAACATAATACTCTCTTACATACGTGTGTTATTAAACGAGAGAATAATAAAGTTTTAGGAGCCTTTTTACACAAGATAGACATTTTTTTGTGGCTGCCATAACATTATCACATTACTGTGTTTTGGTAGGTACTATACAGCGTAGAATACATTTAGGCTCTAAACGAACATTACACTGACATAATAAAGAATAGAAGAATTTTAGAATACAGTATGTAATACAATATTAACGCAGGTCCTGAAGTCTCATTCATGTTTTTATTGTTGTGTTTCATAAAGGTTGAAGGCCGATTCACCCGCGTCCATAGACGAATACCCCTTGTGGACTTCATACAGAAAAATAGGTTTTAAATATAAAACTCACCCAGGTGCTCGTGTTGGCGCTTCTCCGTCTGATATTAAGACAGTCATGTAATTAAAAAAAAAAACAAATAAAATTAAAGGTTTTCAATAATTTATGGCCACACCAACCTAAAACCTCTTCTTCTCTTCATCCTAGCGTTAATGCCAGTCGCATCCGAAGCTTTTCAACTTGGAGTCTGGGGTCCGCTTTTTACTAGTCTAACTACGGATTTGGCTAAACTTCGATATTACCAATCTAAAACCTCTACCGTTTAGAAAATACTTAAATGATACAGAAAAGCAGGTGTATAAAGCGAATTGCGTATCAACGGGGTAGAATTTACAAAATAATATTTCACATCTTTTTACTGTTATTATATAATAGTAAAATTACATGAGTGTTTTATTGAAATCGAAATATAGTTTGGTATCAGTTAGGACCTTAGTGACTAGTGGTAATGTTCGTCTTTTTGGTGCCTTTTTCTTTTTTTATACCTAGAACTTTTGCCTATTTTTCATTTTATAATCCTTTTTGTTACAGAGAATGTTTAATTACCGACCCTTTCAATTACTATTCGTTCACAGAATACAATTTCTAAAATTAAAGTGCCGCTTGTTTAACGTGATGCAATCTAAGCACTTGCTGATTACTGCTAAGACTATTTTGTAAGGCGTTTTGTTGAATCGCATTTAGATAAAATACGTGTATTAGTATGCATAATGTTAAGCTTTTTATTATGTAGTTAAACAATATTATATTTATTTCTTAAATAAATTATTTGCTAGTTGTTTTGCATAATTATTTTAAAACCTAGAGGGGTACCAGGTTTTGTCTGATGAAGGATGAAGGTAAATTTTTAATTTTAAGTATCAAGTTGGTGTTAGATTTAAAAAAATACCTATATGTTTAACACATTTTATTAACACTTGATAGGCACAACCAAAGACTTAACATCAATGGGTAGGATAGGAACACGTATCTTGCTTACAATTGATTTCATTCTATCGCAATTATATCAAATAAGACGCAACTAAGAACAATTTTGTCATTGAGCCGTCATATTAAACATAATTACCAATAAATATTATAGGTATAAAGTAATAAGATTAGGCCAAGGTTCTAGGCTTGTCTTAGGAGCGGTGACACGGTCTGCTGCTCACATCGATGGAACATCCCGAATTTTATCTAGTTCCATCGCTGACTTTGTTCAACATTCTTCTTGAGTTCACAGTGAATAGTCGGTCTATAAGTTTCTTTTTAAGACAGTTTAAAATGCTCGTTCTGTGTTTCTAAGACAAGAAGTGAACTAAGATTTTCATAATGAATTCTCCATGCTTTACGGGGAGTCCGTATATATTTCATCCGGTGTCGGATACATCAACCACGGAGTCCGACGATAGTGTGGGTTCAGGACGAGAGAAAATTATCGGCGATGGTTCTCATACAAAAAAGTACGCCGATCCGAAACTTAGAACGATTAACAAAGTCAGTAAAAAAATACTTTCAGTTATTGAAAAGTTAACGTGTAATTTAAAAATAAATAAAAAGTCGAAGAAAGTCGCTTCAGCTTTTGAAAAAGGTCAGTATTCAAAAGTAAAATGGCGCAATATTATTACTAAAAATATCTATTTATCCATGTGAAATATCTTCAAAAAACCTTAAACTTTCCGAGGTCATATCGATCGGCAGCAAATTACAAACGGACATCTGCAAAATCACTAGTTTATATGTGAGTGTTTTGAACGCAAAAATGTTATAACTTTTACAAGAACAAAGCTAGCCTCTTCAGTAAAAGAGCAAATATGTGTCTAGATGGAAGAGAAAATTCTGAATATGTAAAAAGAAAGATTTTCGAAAAATAGAGATCTCCGTTTGTAGCAGATATCATTGTTTGTGACGTCAAGCGACATGCCAAATTGTACGAAGCATACGCGCACACGTATCATATGTCCATATGAAGTAGGTACACACGGACATATGACACGTGTGCTTCGTAAATTTAGTGTGTAGTTTTCTTTAAAAGCGCTGCATAATCGACTAAATTTGGGATTTTTAAGAGAAAAATACATGTCTTGATAGAAGAGAAAGTTCTGAATTCGATTATGTAATAAAAGGATTTTCAGAAAAATGCAGATGTCCGTTTGTAATTCGCTGGCATCGAGATGATACCTTTGGAATTATTACGTTTTATTGTAATTAACAATTTCACAAGTACATCCATTGTACAATCATTTTTATACAACGTTCGCAAGGAGGTAGGTGGGTTGTTCTACAAACTAAGGAATTTCCGGCGGCTCAGGTAAAATACCGTACTGTTACCACCTAGTTTATTTATATAACATACTGTTTACCATACATATCTACTACTACTTTCTAACTGGTCACTAAAAATAATTTAGATGAAAAAATGGTTTCTTGACAAAATTTTATTCAATGTGTCAAATTTTCAGTGCTAAAAAATGCGATTTATATTGTAATATGATTTCTGTATAGGACACTTTGTTGCTTTTTCTGCAATACACTATAAAGTCAAAATTAATAATCAATTTACGTTTAATTTAGTTTAAAAGCTCAGATTCCTGCTGCTTGATTACTTGAAATGGCCGAAAATGTTATATTTTTAAATATTTTGACCGTTTCACATAATATAGGCTAAAACACGTTATAAATTTAAGATAAACTGCATTTTGAAACCATATAAAAAAAAATCGGGCAGGAATCAAGCTTATTTTTATTTTGACACAGTAATGAGTTTTTTGACAAGAGAAGCAGATATGTAGCCATGATAGTTTGAAAAGTTTCGTAGCAACATTCTGTAACTACATACTTCTGCGTTGATGAAAATATTATTAAATCATTGCCTAAGTGATTTAACAGTATTCGTAATCGAATTGATAGAATCGTATTTCTAATTAGGGCACGTTGCGTGTCTAAGTAATTGTCTTGATTACACCACAAGGACCAAAGAAGACAGCTGTCATTCTTAAACTGATGTGATTGTTCGTGCATGCTTGGTTGACTTAGCTTGAAGTCATTACGACTTCTTAGAGAACTTTAAACGTTACTTACATAAATTTATTGAGAGACAGAACTAATGGTAGGCACAGTCAGCGTCAGAAATATCTTGACGACAAAGTCATAAAATGATTTTAAAACCAGGATATTAAGAGCAAATCAAACTGTTTAATTGAGTGAAATTGTATTATTGCTGAATTAAATGTGTGTACAAAATATCGGAACACTCAGTCAACAGGAAGTTGGAAAACCAAAGCATTCAGATCATTCTTTGTTCATCAAGATGGATCCGTTTCTGACTGTCCCCAAGGAGCGTGGATAAGTTAAATGAATATTGTAAAATTCCAAGTTGCTAGCTCAAGAATTTACGCGCAAAGAAAAGGAGCCGCAAGTATAGTTATCGTTTCTGACTTCATGTGCGTGCAAGTGAATAATAACAACAATAGTTATATTATTTCGTGCCCGGTTTCATTCAGCTGTTACAAATCCAATCAAAAGTCATTGATTAAAATTAATTGTGGGTTAATTTAATTAGACTAAAAAAGGCAGGCACTCCTTAAATTGGTCAGTATTGCTACTTTTCGGCATAGTGGGCTGTAGAAATCCATGGACAGCATAAAATCTATGATCTGTTGAGTGCCTAAGTCTCATGTAACTGAATGAAATGTGGATGACGTTACTTCTCTAAACAAAAATAAAAACACATTTTAGACACAGTTAGAAGAGAAAGAAAGAACAGCGAACGCCTCTGTGGCATAGCGGTAGTGAACGCAGCCGCTACGCAGGAGGCGCGGCCGGGTTCGATTCCCGCTCAAATATTTTTGTATGCATAAATACCCATGGGTATTTACATTGACCTGGTCGTGGGTCGGAGAGCTGTCGGTCCCGGTTGCCATAAGAACATCTATGGCAGTCGTTACGGGTAGTTGGAGCCGTAAAAAGTCCACAATCTGGTCTAAATGAATCTTCGATCTCACCTTTGGGTTGTGGATGTCAGGTGGCAGTCGCTTTATGGAAAATATCGAAGTACAGCCAAATTCGCAGTTACACTGGGTAAACGGACCCCAGACTCCAAGTTTAAAGCTGTGGATGCAAGGATGAAGAAGAAGAAAAGAAAAATAGAACAAATGTATTTATTGACGTTAGATAGCGTGTGGCGTCACTTTAATAATTTTAGTTTCAAATTGTCCCCGAAGATCTGGAGCCCACTGTACATATCTGGGCCTCGATTCTACTAAAGTAAAACCATTGTCATACCACAGACACTGTAAGAATTACCCATTTAATTTTAAACTTTAAAGTCATGTAGTTAAAGTCTAATATTAAATGGCTTTTTGTAGAATGAATGAAAAAGTGAAATATGACACTCTTCATTTAATTTTGTACTTTAAGCTTATAGCAATAAAGTCTAAAATTTAATGCCATTTATCGCTGTGTCTGTGGTGTGACAGTTGATTTTGCTTTAGCAGAATCGAGGGCCTGGTTGTAAGGAGGCGCCAGTACGGCTTAGTACTTCTGATTGACGGATCAAGCTCTGGCAAAGATTTTTCACTCAAGGTTGGGGAATCAAGTAAGGCAGTTTGTCTTGACTGTTACAGAAGTGCCTGCCACTTCTGCAAAACTACACCTTGTACAAGATTTCAACTGCACCTAATACTAGATTTCAATATACAATAGAAATTTTATGTACGTATATCCGGTATATAGCTTATTGGTCAGAGCACTGCCCCTGTAAGGCAAAGATCGCGAGTTCGAACCCCGGTTCAATATTTTTCTTCTCTAAATCGATAAGTATGTTTATGTAATTCAAATATTTATTATACTTGAGTTTCGGTTTTGGTCTAAAGTTTGGTTCCGACTAAAAACTCCATTTCTATCAGATAATAATAACCTGTGGCAAGTTAAAAAAGAAATTTGAAACCCGCCGGGGTCTGCTCTCCATTACATACTTTCCCCTTTTGATGTAGCATATCTTGACTTTTATGAGAACGAGTGCTGTCTAGCCCCAACCTCAAAAGGAAAACCTGCGCTTAAACTTTATTCATTATTTAGCAGATATTCTGGCTCGCAGTTGACGTTGGCTTGGTCTACGAAGATTTTCGTTTGGGCTCCGTACATCACATTATTAGATCCGATTTTCTTTTTAGAGATTTTTTTACTGATACTTAGTATAAATATGTACCCCGTTCGATTAAATTGTTAAATTGTCCGAATTTACCAATTATTAGTATTCCGAACAGCTATGTCCTTTTATACAAATGAGGGCCAATTTGCATTTAGATTTTTGTCTGATTGCGTTATTTTAACATGTAATCTTAATTGTACGACACAAAATGTTGTGCATTCCTATAATATAGCAAGGACGTTTTATTCGAATGTACAATCACAAAAAGCGTCATTGCAACAATCATGAAATACCTGCAATACGAGATTTTGGTTCCAAACAATTGAGTTTATGTCTAGTACCTAAATGAACCTAAATGACTCTGTACAATAAGTAGGTGCTAACTTTTGCTAATTTTTCCTGAGATCATTTGTGAAAACCGTTAGTTTTATTAAAATAAGTAACTATAGAACTTGTTCAAGAAAACTTTTATTAAATGGGTTGCGTTGCTTTCGTGTAATAAACAAATATACTAGAACATTCTACGTCGCACAATCGTAGAGTAGTTTGTATTTTGGGCTGTAGAATATGAATACGAACACACTCTTTAAAGAATTTGTTACTCGGCTATGCATGAAAAAATATAGTTATTAGACATCATTATGAATATTAATCATACAGGAAACAACGCACCCAAGAAGAAAATTATTTTGGTAATGTTTCATAAATTGTAATTCGAGTACATAACTTTTGTGGAGCATGAACAAGTAAGATTTGTAATTGACCGAGTAAGCGAAGCAAACAAGAGTCTCCGTTTCGACAAGCTGGCAGGTTTTACTTTTGTCCGTATTTATGTCGGTTTGTCAGATCCGGTCTAGAGTGCTCATTTCTTAACCGATTTTCACCAAACTTACGTCGAGAGCTTTTTTGATAGGAGGGAATATGAGGAAAAAAAAGTGTATAGCTTGCTGTCGCATTATTTATGAACATATCTGAAACATGAAAGACATGCACAGGTTGTTGTGAAAAAGAAAACATCCATCGGTCAGGATAACTTCGTTATAAAGAAGAAACTAATGAGGAAAAAGTGGCGGGGAAGTTTACTGTAGCGTTGTTTTTAGGAACCGATCATCATTATTATTTGATGAAACATCCAGGACTGTTTAAGATATGGACATGTTTTTTTCTGAGCTTAGCCTAATATGGGAAAGGGTGCTCGCGAGGTCTACTGTTCACATAATAACTAGTTTCATTTTCCTTAACATATGTGACGTATAAGTAATACAATATCAGGATACTAATATTTCACATGCAATGTACGGAATCAATCTCACTCGTAAATTGAACTGGATCCCACGGCAAGATTCTCAGGATTGAGAAGATCCAGGCATGTTATTCTCTTGCGCGAGTTCTTCATTGAAGTAGGAAGTGGAACGAGTATATCTGTGGAATATTGCAACTCCAATAAATCGAATAAAAATGATTCAACTGAAGCTCCATATTTCATTGTATTAACTTTAGCTTCAAAGTTTACACATAAAAAAAAACACTCTGACATTTGAAGATCTAACGATACCTAATATTTTAGTCAAAACGTATATTTTGCTAGTGACGTTCTTATGCAAAAAATATCAAGAGAGATTAAATGTTTCTCGTTGTCACTAAGGAATGCAATAACGTAATATAATTTCAGTCTCGGTATTTGCGGGACTAAATATTTGCAGCCCCATGGACTCCGTATATTTGCGGGATCTTGCAGAGTGTTCAGTTGCACTGCTTCGCAAAGTATATTATTTGCGGAGTCTTCTATTTTAATGCCACGTTTAATGTTTTTTTTTTTTGTCAAATTTATGCATAAAAAACGTGTCAGTATTTATAAGGAAGCTGTGGTTTGATCAATTTATGTGAAGCCATTAGATTCTTTTGGGTCTAGGCAGCGCTGTGCAGATTGTTCTACAATATTTATTTAATTAATTATTTATTTTTAAGTATTACGTAATATTTTGGTTGTGCTAGCTTGTTATTGCCCTTAAGTATTTTCACTTGTATCAGTTTAGTTGCAAAGTATGTAATCATTTTATATTCGTAAGAAGTTTACGTTCACACAATTATTAAATTTTGAAAAGACATTTGCCCTACAGAATATACATTTTCTTATAAAGTCAAAGAAACAATGTTATATTAGGCTTCCAAAGTATTTTACATCAACCTACGTCAACAATACTATTGTGATATCTCAAACAGATTGGCAGGGCTTTTTATTATAAATCTTGCGGGGATCAAGGATAGCTTCGAAAGGGAGCGTAATACTTGGCTATTCAGGATATTCGAAATATTTGGGCCAAATACAACAAGATATTGGTTTTATAAGAATACGAAGTAATTAAATAATGTAGGTACTTTTTATATAGCTATTTCGAAACTGATACTGTTCTTTAAGTAAGAAAAATATAAGTCAACCGAATAGGAATGGTCAAAATCTAACTAATTTTTGTGTTATGCTTGAACAAACAGGTAATGTAGGTGGTTGAAACATTACTTGGTTGCCAAAGCGACTGATAAATAAATACTTATAACAAAGCTTGCGAATTTCGTTTTAAAAAAATCAGATTAAAAGTCCAACTTTAAATAACAGTTAAATGATTCTTGACACCATTGTCACCAAGATACGTATCCTGCAACAACATGCAACTAGGTACCGCGGTACACAGAGAAGCCAAAAATACGAGATTTTAGGAGTTCAGCCAATTTTCATTTTGTTCAATGAATTTGTGACGATGATTTTGAATAACTACCTTAGTGCTATTATCTCAGTCGTGTCATTACATTATACTTGTAAATTTTATAAGTAATACTGAATATGTCAACGAATATGTCAACCTATGCATCGCTAGAATAAACGTACCCATATCTATTGTGAATGAACTAAAATCACTAAGTAAGCACCTAATAATATTACGGTTACTTAGTAATACTTGGAATCTTCATCTCATAGAATAATTTTTCTAGAAGAAAAAGAAAAAGTTACAGTAAGTTTTGTGCAAGACCAACTTCAAACCCCGTATACAGGGTGTATTTTTGAAACGGGGCAGTAAGGGCAAGTACCTTAACCGTTGCAGTTACAGCAAAACGTTCTTAGAAGACCTTCCCTAACTTTTTGACATATTTTGAACTGCATTCACAGATTTTGTAAAAAACTTACAGTTGGCAAAAAAATGCAAAAAGTCCAAAAAATTTTTTTATGCCAATCGATTCTATTTCATGTGGGGATCCAAAAACTCTATGAGACCATTTTAGCTTTCAGTACTAGGAAAGACAGAAATCGCCAAAAACGTTTCCCATACATTTCGGCAACAGAAACAAATTTCTACGATGGTCTAACTTTTTGTTATGGCCAGGAAGTGGGTAGAATTGACTGTAAAGTAAATAAAAAGAATTTTTACCCTCAAATTTCGAATTTGATTCGAAAATCTGTGTGTTATTCTTAGTTTCAGCTGAGAAACTTCGTATGAGTTATTAATTAAGGATTTTCGCTAAAATGTCTTCTAATCGTGAAAAAATTGACTTATTAGAAGCGTATTTTGTCAATAATCGAAATGCGGGAGCTGCATTAGTGTGGTACCGCAATAAGTATCCGTTGCGGCATGTGCCAACAAGAAAGGTTATTACAAATCTTTTGAAAAACCTGGAATTGCAGGGTTCTTTCAAAAGAAAGCGGCAGCCTCGTGTGGACATGGACACGGAGATTGCGGTTCTAACTTATGTCGAAGCATATCCAGAGGTATCGTCCAGGCAAGTCGCCCTTGAAGTAGGTGTATCCCACTCCCTTGTGATAAAGATATGGAAGAAATACGGCTACAAGTGCTATCGATATGGGCGCATAGTTCAAGTGTTACATCCGGGTGATGATGTTCGAAGGCTTACTTTTTGCAGATGGCTAAGAGGAAAAATAAGCAGAGATCATGAATTTTTAAATTACATACTGTGGTCAGACGAAACGAATTTTTCCAATAACGGTATGTACAACAGAAAAAATCACCACTATTGGTCCAAAGAAAATCCACTAAGAGTTACGGCAAGTCATAATCAGGTTCGCTTCTCATTCAACTGTTGGTGTGGTATAATGTCCAATCGAGTCATAATGGTGGAATTTTATGAAGGGAAACTGAATTCTGCCATGCATAATGAAGTCATTTTACACCATCTTGAAAACGAGATGGACGAATGGCCCCTGTCGGAATTGCGAAAAGTTCATTTTCAACAAGATGGTGCTCCGCCACATAACAGTCACCTTTCACGTTCCAATTTGAGCCGCATATTCGGTACACAGTGGATAGGTACACATGGTCCAACACAGTGGCCAACTCGTAGCCCCGATCTAACACCACTTGATTTTTTTTATGGGGCTTCGTGAAAAACGAGGTGTATAAGACGACGTACGCCAGTGTTCAAGAGCTCAAGGATGCATTAATGACCATTTTACGTAATATTCATCCCAGAACATTATTAGCCGCCATTCGTTCAGTGCAAAAAAGGATAGACTTATGTATTCGTGAAAATGGAAATCATTTTGAGCAATTTATTTCATAAACCAATTTCTTAAATGTTTAAATGATTTTTTTTATTTAAAAAAGTTCAAAATTTTACCTGACCTATGAGTTTCGAGTTGATTTATCATATTTCCGTACGAAATGTATGGGAAAGGTCTTTTGCGATTTCTATCCTTTCTAGTACTGAAAGCTAAAATGGTCCCATAGAGTTTTTTGATCCCCACATGAAATAGAATCGATTGGCATAAAAAAAAAAATTTGAACTTTTTGCATTTTTTTTGCTAACTGTAAGTTTTTTACAAAATCTGTGAATGCAGTTCAAAATGTCCCAAAAAGTTAGGGAAGGTCTTTTAAGAACGTTTTGCTGTAACTGCAACGGTTAAGGTACTTGCCCTTACTGCCCCGTTTCAAAAATACACCCTGTATAGTAAATATTTACACAAATAACTTATTGGATGGATATGTCAACGTTTTTCCATGCATATATTTGACACAATGCCATCAGATATTCCGGGTAAAGATTTAGCAATCTACTTTACTGTAGGCAAAGATATACAATGTAATGTTTCCGTGAATGATCGGAAACACGCATTGGTATATTATGGGCATGTATTTATTTGTGTAGGGTCAACGCTCTCGCCACTATGTTGCACTAATGTACACGAGGACTCAGACTTCGTACCCGGTCCATTTGACCTGTTGCGGTTTCTATATGTAATATTGGGTGCGAATACCTTGCTTAAAATACCTGACGATGTCGTTCTTATGCCAAATATCATAGAAGATTATTTTGTTTTCATCGAACCTAATGCTAAGCAGGAAGTGAGCTTCACTGCCCCTCTAGACAAGTGGCAATTCGCTAGCAGGCGTTTGATGGAATAGAATGACGAATGTATAGGATTTGACGTATTTGACATGCGTTAGCGACAGTCATTTACGTCAAATCCCATACATTCGTCATTCTATTCCACCGAACGCCGGCTAGCGAATTGCTACTTGTCTAGAGGGGCTGGAGTGTTAAATTGAAAACAACATGTTGTTTATATCGTGTGTACACTGCAGTTCATATAAAGTAGTGTAGTGTTACTTTTATTTTGTTGTATTTGTATGTTATGTTTGCAATTGCAGTGCCAAAGTTTTCACATTTTAATTCTCGTTATTTTACGTCTTTAGTTAATTCAAAACGAATGGTTGACAATGGGAGAGTTCTGCATACCGATGGCTTTAAAGTGGCGCACCTTGATCTATGAGTGGTCGCCGGCCCTGTTAAAATTCTATCTTAACGCCTTTCAGATGACCCTTCCAGACCAGAGTAATCTGGTAAGGTGGGGGAAGGCCACAGAAAAACAATGTTATACGTGTGGTGAGGCAATAGGGACGGCTAGGCACATATTAGTAGGATGTAGGGTGCTTCTCGATAGAGGCCAATACTCACGCCGCCACGATAAGGTGCTTTTCATCATACGCGAAGCAATGAGTCTGGCAGTAGCTAGAGCCCAAAAAGGATTGACTGCTAACAGACGTCATATCAACTTTGTGTCTGAAGGTTCATCCATAAAATCCAGGAACAAACCTTATTCAATCTTAGATACTGCTGCAGATTGGACTCTCCTAATCGACACGTATGAAAAGCACTATAAAATTCCGGAGGATGTTGGGGTTTCGTCATCTAGACCGGACATATTTCTATACTCGAAAACGACTAAATATGTGGTCCTTGTGGAACTTACTGTACCGTGGGAAACAAATATACCGAAGGACCACACACTTAAGAAAAATAAATACTACGATCTCACAAACGAATTAATCAAAAACGGTTACGTGGTTAATTTGTATGCAGTAGAAGTGGGAGCTAGAGGTATACCAGCTAAATCTCTCTATAACCTACTTAAAGATCTAGGCCTATCGAGAGCTACAATAAGCTCATTACTAGGACGAATGTCTAAAGCGGCACTAGTAGGTTCGTATCAAATTTGGTTAGGCAGGGAGGGGAACTTGGGTAGTGAAGGTGAGTGTTGATGTACATCAACAAAAGGGGCCCCTTCTAAACCTACACTTGGGTCGCAAGTCCCAGGCACTGTCCCGAGTTCCCAACTCAGCAACGCGATGGACCCGGCACCCGCACGGAGAATCCATGGATTGCTAAGAATATCGTCTCGTCTCTGTTATGCTAGCAATTAGGTACCGATATAAAAGTTTAATGGTTATCCTCTGTGTTATAAAATATTCATATCCAGACTCTTACGTATATTAAATACCATTTAGCTTATGCAGGCAATAAACAGTGGTTGATATGAAACACATTCCAATTTCTTCTTTGGACTATTGGTCTATTCTTATGAACGAATGCTTATAACTTGCAATAGTAATGGATTAAAATAGGAAAAATTTGAATCGGTCTAGGCGTCTTTGAACCCCCGATCTTTGCCTTACAGGGGCAATGCTTTCACCACTAAGCTACTAGACCTCGCCCAAACCAAACCAAATTTCTCCTTTTATATCTGTCTTTGAGGCGTCTACCGAAATTCTTACGAACTATCGGCACCAATGCATGATTTTTCAATCATTTTAGACATTGATTTTTGACTACTCCGCCCAAACGATTTGAATGAAATTTTAAAGCTCCACTGTCGCCTCAAATTGTCTGTAAAATATTTCTAAATACCTACCTATATCAAGGTTAAAGGGCTAACCAACACGAGTTACAATTTTATGCCTTTTCAGTTATTTTAACCGTCGTGGGTCCGCTCCAACTTTTTATTTTTGCATTTTATACCGTCATAATATTTGATAGATCCAAATCAATGTGAAAGCTCCCGCATCGGTGCTATAACAAATATTCGTGTGTCCCTCAATGTTTCAGAAAACTGCACTGTCACGACTAAGTCTTACCAGTGCCTCTATAGAACTGTAGAAAGTTTAAATTTATAATATTAGTAGGAAGTGGGGTATAACTAATTAATAAGGTAATGTAAACAGAGAAAACACGCAATAACATTGAAAATATGTTTTCCACGCCGTGCAATGCAATGTTAATAGTACTTACAACACTTACAGGCGTAACCACAGTACATTTTCATTATTGCATTTACAACTATATCAGTTCGAAAACATAATACCCATACCAAACTATGTAACCGGATGCAGTACAATGCCTGTTTTTCGTACATCCACAAAGTAAGGGTGCGCCTACGCATTGCGTTACTCTGATAGGCAGAGTTCCGTCCTTTTGATTAACTGACCCATCGATTCGCTCCAATGAAAACGAACATGTGTGTACAATTACGCTCTTGCATAACTACGCTATTGAAGATTTTTCCCGCGCAAATAAGTACTAACCAATATATAAAGACCTTTGCGACACTAATAAAACTTTGTGGTTTGTTCTCTCATGCGGCTCTTTTTGTACTGGTGTATCAAACTGGATGAAAGCTACGAAAGGACGATACGGACACGCCTTCCCACGCACTATGAATTGATGTGATGTAATTTGAACTAAGTAGAACATAGTTTAAAGCAAATGAAATTTGTAAATATACTCGGTTTATGATGTCAATTTACATCTATTTTAAATCATTTGGAGGTTTATCCAATATCGGTCATTGAATAACTTTGAAACACAGTTTTCAATCACGTTAATACACTGATTCACAGGTAAAATTATAGCGCTGCAATTAAAAAGGGCATATTGCTGTGAACAATGTGGCTATATTTACAAATATAGAGGTACACTACATAATATTTTATTACTTTTATGCATTGAGTTAAAACTAAATGGATTCTATCGCGATTTCTTTGGTGTTATTAGTAACACTGATAAAATAACATCAAACGAACTTTTCAGCAGCTATGGTAACGGAGAGAAGATGACAAACTATTAATAAAATCAATTATTAGAAATATAAAACCCATTAATTTTTATCTGGTTTGAGATTTGCAAATGAGTACCGCCTGCTTTAAAGCTTGTTTCGATCTCTTCAGCATCAGTAGAGTTTTATTTTTAATAATATATTTTATTTCATATTTTTTAGTTATGTTATGACTGATATTTTCCTATGATCCCTCATTTTGATACCCCAGTCGATGAATTGATAATTTATTTTTTACCACATACATTTTGACGCAAAAAAACCAACATATAGCTTTTGTTCATATTTTATGTATTCAAGAACACTTGGGCAATAAATACCTTTCATTTGAGACATGAATCATTAAAATCCGGTGGTACGGTGGTTCAGCGATAAAAATATGAGGTAATAAAGAATATTACAAACATACATACATACATACATACATACGTACAAGATCAATCAATCAATCAATTAGCCCACTGCAGTCCACTGCTGAACATAGGCCTCCCCCAATGTGCGCCATTAAGTACGATCCTCCGCCTTCCGCATCCAGTCCGTCCCAGCCACCTTTTTCAGGTCATCGGTCCATCTGGCTAGGGGGCGTCCTACCCTTCGTACAAGATACACGCGAAAAATATTTTTTTCTTTATTCTTGGCAGTCCGGTAAAAAGTAATAACGCAATAGGTAACCTTACTAGTTATCTAAATAGAGAATTCGACGGAGAGTTTTACAGTTTTCGCCACTGTTACCTACATCACATTACAAGGGTACCTGCTTTATTGGTAATATTGTACATTCTATGTCAGTATCGGACGAAAATTCCCAGCACTGACACGGGTACCGAACCGATACCGCCTGACCTTAATCTCTACCGTTGCGTTGGTTACACATTGTCCTGAGTGGAGCTTGCCATAATCGCTGGTGAGTTTCATGATGGAACTATAGTGTTCAGTGCATGTACATGAAAAGCGAAGCTGTAATCTTATATAGATGCAGTGTATGTTTATACTGGAAAATACCATACCATATTGTTGAATACGCATTTGAGATTTTTAAAGTAATAAATTAAATAATTATCTCTATTATTATATATTATTAGCATAGAAAATTATTATCCTTGCATAAATTTTTTATACCACTTAGGTGGCAGACAAGCACACGACCCACCTGATGGAAAGTGGTTATCGTGGCCTATGGACGTGTGCAACACCAGGGGCGTCACACACAAGCTGCCGACCCTGTTAGAACAGAGAATTTCTGTGCCGTCAGTGTAGAAGATAAAGCAGGACAAGCCTAAGGTCTTCCCACTGACAACACAAAAACTTTCTAGTGAGCTCTGGCTACCCTACTCACCGCCGGGAACGCAACACGAGGTTATTATGGCCGCGGTATTCTGTAGGGCGGAGGTACTTCCCCAGTCGGACTTCTCATTTGGACGGAAATACCGTCGTGTCCTACCTATGTGGAATAGTAATTATTAGTTAGCTTCCTTTTTATCATGAATAAATAGTTATTGACATCAAAATTATATTTCTCAGTGTTGCTGGTGTGCTCTTCCCTAAAAACAGCTACATACCTTGGTAAAAATACTCATGTATGTAATTAAGTTTACTAAGTAGTCAGTTTTCTCTTCCTGTTTTTTACGGTTGAGGTAGGTAGGTTACGGGAATTTCCATTCCATTAAAAAGCTTTTACGTTACTATATAGTTACAACAAAAACATAAAAAGGGAGTAGTACAAACTGACATCATAATTTATTTATTTCAAAGACAAACAATTAATAAAGGTGTTTACCATGATAAATTATTTCGCGATTCAGTGTCCTACTTTTGAACAGTCTGTTAATAGAACGAACATTTGTGAATAGACGGCTTTAGCGACATGTATACAGTGATGGATGGTTCAAACTCAACTTATTTGGTCTCGCACAATTAAGCTGACAATCCGACACCACACCTTGCTGTTGGACAATATATTGTATGCCAATCACTGCGAACACGCAACGGGATTGTGCATTATTGTACTTTAGTGAGGCGTTTGTTCGCAGGACGAGTACTAGAGATTGCAATCGTGTTGTTTATAGGTTCTATGGGTGAGATCATTTTGATTTCGTGTAAAGTTCTGATATATTAATATGTACTGATACTTGGAGTTAGGGTTCCTGCGTTTAGTTGTATTCACTATTCAGAAACTGACTTTCTCTATCTACCGTTGGATTTGACTCCGGGCAGAAAATGATTTCTCAGTAATGTACTGGCAATGAAGCGGTGACGAAACTGCTTCTTTGGTTAGAGCTAGTAGCACAGGTTTACTAAATAGTTGCTACTAGCAACGTAGTACTATTATTTATTACTAGCTGTTGCCCGCGGCTCCACCCGCGTGGATGTCGGTTATCGCTTAGTGTTGAGTCAATGCTATTGAGCAATATTTTTACGGAAATAAAAGTAGCCTAAGTTACTCCTTATTACATCAGCTACCTGCCAATAAAAGTCCCGTCAGAATTGGTCCAGCCATTTCAGAGAGTAGCCGGAACAAACAGACAGACAGACAGACAAAAATTGTAAAAAATGTTACTTTGGTGTATGTACCGTATCATATTCATATGCATGTAGTAAAAGACGGTTATTTCAATATTACAAACAGACACGCCAATTTTATTTATATGTATAGATGTATAGATGTGCTACTAGTCTTTTAGTATCTTCGCAAATCCTTGAAACCGTGAACTGGCTCATGCGGAGTATGAGCAGCTTGTCTTATAATAGCGTGACTGCTTGAGTTGCTGCTTCAATGGAAGGATCCATTTTCGAGAGATGTTCTATTTTGGAGATTATTTCTATTAAAGATATCTACTTGTTGACATTTTACGGTTAGCTGTTGCAATTGGGTGTCATACAATATCAATTTGTGTAATATAGTACAATGTTATATACCAATATTCAGATATAGTTAGGTAGTATTAAAGTTAGCACTGTAATAATTTCTTGGCTTTCTAGGACTAGATAAAATGGAGTTTCAAGAATTTAGAATCTTACATCAAATTTTAATGATAGAGCCAGTTCAATAAGACTCCTAGGAGTTAAGAATTAGACTCCAAGGAGAAGCACAGTACAGGATGTTCCTAAAGAGTTCTTAAACTGTCATAGAAACTACTGACAGGTGAATTACAACACAAAATTAATAGTAATATAGGTACAATAGAGATATTTCCGCAGGCTCGATAGAGATAGAGGTCTTCGTTTAAGTTATATTTTATCTTTCCGAAATTAATTACCAGAAAAATGAGTATGAGGTAATGTTGCTTTTATATACAGCATGTAGCCCCAGCAAGTAAAGTGTCGAAGTCAACAGTAATATTATCCGTACCGTGCTCGATATAGAGTCCGTATTCCCTTATAAAAAAATCACAGTAGCATATATGACGAGTTCGGTGTTTAGTTTAGCGTGTCGCAATCACGGTACAAAGCGGGTATTTTATTGTGATTTACATACAGAAAGTGTCCATTGTAGGTGCGCGCCCTGTCACAGTTGCCCTGCGACCTCTGGGCCGCGCTTTGGTCTACTAGACCGTAGATACTCTCCGAATTCACTGAACTATGTGTTGTGAACCTTTAATTTATATGTGATTAAATTTAGAATTATAAAGTGTATTCCAAACGAATGACTTGACTTCTAGTCATAAAATTTTAGTGACAAATAGACACTTGTTGAAAAGTAATTGTAATCAATTTAGTGCTGGTCAGATCTTCACTACTTGGTAATTAATTTTATAATTTTTCATCTCCCATGGAGAGTAAGTTATAGCTAAACAAAAATATATTGTAACTTCATTGTTTATTGTGTTCAAACATCACCGAACATTTGCTGTCCCTGAAATGACAAGAACTTATCCAGTACCTTCGTTTTCACCTCACTGAACAGTAATTTCCACCATATAGATATTTCCCTAAAACAGATTACGGATGGAAGCATCGTCCAGATGATCTGTTTATTGAGACAAAGTATTGCCTCCGCACCCTTAACGGTATTATTTGTAAATATACTTGTTATCAACATTGAAATCTTGTCTCTCCATCATTTACTCTGAAGTGAGCCGACTTTCAGCGTTACAGCCGGTCCCCGCTCTGATATTCGCGGTAGGTAATACTTGAAAAATAATTCAACGTTTTGTCAAGGACCCTCCGCTCGTCATCAAATTATAGAACAGTATTAAAATTTCCTTTAAATGCTTATTGAGATTCGTTGAAATAAACATTAATTAGAATAAAGTGTGGTAATTTTGAATACAGTGTCAAACTTGTGACAATCGCTTAAAGATGGAAATAAATGTACAGCAATTAAAATTTACTTTTCTTGGTAGAAATATCCATGTCATGGAAAAAAATACGTAGAAGTTTAACATCCTCTTACTTATTATAACAGAGGTAATCTTTGTAATTATTTTTTCTCAAATTAATATTCAGTAAAGCAACCTGGCACTGTTGTTTAATAGACAACATTATTCGCTTCTCGATGTTTGGTTATTTATGTTAGTCGTGATTCAATCAGAGACTTAAGCTTTTAATAGGTCACGAGCATAATGCATTCGGAAGAGATTTTATTTAAAGTACTTTTCAATAGGTTATTTAGAAGGTAGGAGCACAAAGCTGTGCCAAATGCTAAGGCAATCGCGTGCGTGTACCTACTTCCTGGTACCAGATTCTAAACAGAAGCGATGCGGATCGCATTTAGTTTCAACTCTGTCGTTAGTGGTCAGCCTCACTGCCGGGAAGTGCCGTGTGTTTCATTACAACAACAACCCCTTATAAATAATCGTGTGCAGTGGTTAATTTTAGACTTATCGGAATCGTTAGTGTTGTTGTAAATTAGTCCACAGCTGTGCCTTCATCGACATCGGTTGCATTTTAAGAACTCTTTTCAGTTCATTCGCTCGAATGACATTTCCTAATCGTATCGTTTTACTTTATTCGATGTTATGGTAAGTGGTCTTCAGTTCGTTGAAGCACGTGGGTGGCTATTTACGTTTATGGATTCAGCTGTACAATTTATTGTCGTTCGATGACGTATACTCGTGGAATTTATATTTGCTTTCTTAAGCAAGTACTGTAATTCATTGGCATTAAGTTTTCTTTTGCAAAATATTAGTTGTACCTACTCTGCGGCTTTACTTGAAGATTTTATTTTAAGTTTATATTAGCACATGACTTAGCTCTGTCTAATCAATGGCGTAACGAACATAGTTATACACAAAGTTTTACATTTATACGTAGTATTAATAGGATAGTAGGATTATAAGGATTAAGTGCTTTGACAGGATACTCGTACAACTTTTATCGTAATCTATCATAACTTATATTATGTTGGTAAAGAAGTTGAGCCCTTTCGACACAACAGTTCGTGGGCTATATTGGGATAAATCCCTATAGGTACTTATTTCACTGTTGTGTTTCTATAATATTCACAGCAATTTCTCTCTGGTACAAACGGTACGCGTTTATATCAGGACACTTTGTCCGAGTGAGAATGTCAAGCAAATATAAATATAGTGCGACTTGAACAGCCTTTTGCGTCCAAATAATTCGTTGTTTGTAAAGACGTGTACTCATTTGTTTTTATTTTCCTCGTCACCGTCTTATTATAGCGAACCGATGCCTTTGTGGGATACCGTTTACTGAAGAAATTTTGTGTAAATCGGTCAACATTACTCACTAATGCCCTTTTCGGTTAAACAAAACATAACTAAACTCCTTTCACGGTTTTCGTATTATTACAAAGTAATTTTAGCTTTATTCAGGTTGGCGCTTAATACATTTCTGTAACTCCGTTTCGTTGATTGGTACTTAATCCTAGTTATTAATAAGCTTGCTTATGTTTGCTGCAGCAGAGGCGCAAGCGAACGAGGTGGTCTCGAAGCCGCCATTGAATTCTCCTGGAACGCCTACTACGGCGCCAGTTCACAGTCCTACACCGAAACGTGAGTATTCCTTATTTTAAAGGGCTTTTTGGTTTTTTTTTGCACACAAATCCCCATTGTTTACGTTTAACTTGAAACACATGAACAATACAGAAACCTAATCCAAACTAGGTACATTCTTTTTGTTCTTACTCGTAGCATAATATATAACTACATGTAATGTACCTTCTAGAGTTAGATCGACACGATTAGGAAATATAATACAAACAAGTCTGGGTAATACTAAAACATGTGATAGGTAAAATTATATTTTAGGATGTTATCGCCCAGTTTAAGTTAGGCTGAAAAAAAATTAAAAAGTTGCCTAGAAAGTGGCCTATGAGTTTTGTGGATTTTAATAGGTAACTAGATAGGCTTGTTAGGCTTAGGTATTATTTTCGTTTTACTACTAGAAAGCGTCATCCATATTCAGACACTTCAGCTTAAAGTTTAATGTATTGTATTTGTGCTAACGTTTTAATATACCTATTATGTACTTTTGTATCCGCGTAGTGACGGAGAAAGAATACAAGTATCACCAACCCATCTCATACGAAGGGTGTCGTAAGAAGTGACTCATGGAAAAAAAAAGACGGGTTGCACTCTTTCTTTCTTTCTTCGTTATAAAAAGAACACACCATACCCTACCAAAACCATACCATACCTATAACATAGCGCCAATCATAGAACCTATCACTAATTTTCTGCTAATTTTCCGTCAGAAGAAATTAGTAAATTACAAAGAGAAAAAATAATCACAAAAATTGTTAGAAGGCCAGGTTTGAACCCGGTACTATCTGAAACCATAAGATGATTAAGTGCTCTGACAGGATACTCGTACAACTTTTAACTTTTATCACTTTCCACTACGATGCTATTTATCGTATCTTGCAAAATAGACAGTCTAAAGTTAATGTTGTATGACGTCAGTCGTCGGTTACGGTTCAAAGGTCAAGCGATCTTGACGCGAGTTTAACACTTTTCACCCATCCAACGCCGCTAAAGAAGTTTTCACTTCAATAAGCAGACGAGTTTTCCTTCTCTCGCAGATCACTGCCTCGAAACTCGAAATAGAACCCTGTACCAACCTATCTGGCCAGCGTAGAAACAGTAGGCTAAAGACTCCCAGCATTGGGAGAGGCCTATGTCCAGCGGTTGACTGCGATTGGCAAATTGCACTTACTCACTTAGTTAATATTATTGATTGTTGGTAATATCATAGTAGGTAGGTTACTGGTGTTAATTAAATATTACAGATGTGAAAGTCACGCTGTCTCTCTGCACATTTAAATTTAATACCAACTTAACCTCTAAACCGACTGCAATAATTACTCTTGACGAAGAATTCTGACTATTTTATTTGATTAATTTAATTTAATACTGACTATTGTAAATCAAAAAAACAACTTATGACCATCTAAAGGAATGAATTCGTATTGACGAGTCAGGTAAAAGGTGAATTAATTCCTGAAAACCCGTAGAGCCTACAAGCTAAAAAGCTACGGCATGAATATTAGACAAAAAGTAAAAGAATTGAAACTCAATTTTTATGTTTATCATCATTTATCTTGAAAGCTCTTCGTTATTCTTGAAGCTTACTTCAAATTCATTTTTTGAAAAATGGTGACATTCGATGAAAAGTCATACACAATCATAGGCAATTTTAACCGCTTTAACGATGGCGGTCAATCATTGCGATTTTAGGTACAGATGATAAATTTGAAAAATAGTTTTCGACGTTATTCACCCACCGATTAGAAGTTCTAATTGTATTACGTAGAAAAAATTCATAGTATCTTTGAAAAAGTGATCATGTGTTCATATTGAGGTGCAATTATCGCGATAATTCTTGAAACAACATTGCGCATTATTCGCTGAAATTTGAATACAATAAACACAAAAAACGATGCGATAAACAAGATAACTGGAAACAT
Source organism: Eilema caniola (assembly GCA_949126895.1). Lineage (NCBI taxonomy): Eukaryota > Metazoa > Arthropoda > Insecta > Lepidoptera > Erebidae > Eilema > Eilema caniola. The sequence continues at coordinate 12,294,410 of OX421471.1, read as the reverse complement.
TATGCCGTTGGTCACTCCATATTAGCAAGTAAAATTGCCCGATTGTGATGCGGTGACCTAACTTACTTGCTCCTGGTTTACATGCATCAGTTCTGACGATATGATAATATACATTCAAAATACAGCTGTAATATACATACATATGTACTTTATATATAGGTATATCATATGGATAATAATTGAACAGTAGGTTTCAATGTTATAATAGATTTGCATCTAACTATAGTGCATTTGTTTGCATCATTCATTATGTCCACTAAACAGAACTATTATTAGATGTAAATGCATGAATATTATTGTACTCGTATTGTTATTGTGTATTGTACTGAAAACATTTTAAACTCACAACAAGAGTTTAGGCTCGCAGCAGTATATGTCGCAGCCAACTAGTTTATTCAGCCATTAAATTAAATGCTTAGGCTCTATACTAAACGGCGTTGCTAAATTAGCGGCCTGTGTGATGTTCAGCCATTTGATTAATCGTTTAGGCAAATGGCTTAAATCGATGACGTTTAATTACTCGCCTAGCTATTTAATCAAACAGCTAAGACAATGACTTATTTTTGCATGCTTATAAAAAAATAACCACGAAGGCTTAATGCGTGAATTACACTCAGCTCCGCTCCCGTATTAGCCTTCTAACCTGACCTATCCAAGTCTATCTATCTTAATAAACCTATCACTAATTTTCTGGGAATACACCTCTGTTTACCCCCTCGGGGATTTACAGGCGCGTGTTTATGTATGTAATTTTCTGTATTTTGGTGTGGAGCCCCATCTTACGAATGCCCTTAGCATTAACCAGCCATTTTAATAAATGTTACGGCTGAATATCATTCATCGGCCGTTAATTGAATGGCGCCATTTAGTTAACAGCCTACGTAGTTAATTGAACGGCTGATTAAACTAGTTGGCTGGGACAAATATACACTGTTAGCTGTACCTGTTATTGTATAAACTGTTAGCGCCATTTCTATAAAAAGACTCCACTTTATCTTAGACTGGTTAATGTATTTTCAAACAATAAAAAAAACGTAGTCGAACTGTTCACGCGTTCAGTCGACACATTCACCTTATAACCCTTTGACAGTGTGCCAAAAAATCAGCGCCGGAGTTAGCGCCCGGAGTCGTTTTGGCACACTGGCCCGAATCTATGTGGCGATTATGTCATGCATCGTGATTCTGAACGTCCGTTTGTTTTTTGTAGCCGCCACAAACAAATATCAAAATCGAGTTTTATTGGAATGAAGAAAGCGTACGCACGGGGCGTGGGGTGCGCATGCGCATCTGGGATATTTCTAGAAGGTCGAGCATGCATATCGTTTATTTGGTTGCTGCTGCACAATATGTGTCGGTTCGCAATATACCACAGATAGGTGTATTCTATATTGGAATGTAATTTCGCAAATCTCGATAATATGCAATGCATTACATTTGATTTAAAAGTAATAAATTATTGAAACTAGAGTTACGCCAGCACTGAATACGTGTCAGAATAAACGTGAATGTCTTGACCTATATGTGAACATTTTTATTTTGTACGCTGAATCAACTTATAACTAAACTTATATAGGTCGTCGACGAATTTCATTTGTGTTCAATGAAAAGACTACTAGAGTTATGCCTTCCTTATCACTGATAGATTTTCACATAATAACTGTATGAGATAGATTCTTTTAGTTAAATTAGAATTAAAAGATGGGGAAAAAGTTGAATCGGTTTAGGCGGGATTTGAACCCTTGATCTTTCTCTTTGTTTCCTATGTTAATCAATTTGAATCGTTAACATACTGAATGCTTTTAAAGAGTGAAAAAAAAATTGAAGTGCAGATTTTTATTTATTTTATTTATTACTTCGACACAGCAACCTCGCTTGACTTCCTCATCAAACTACTGTAAACACTAGTAATAAAATGTGAAAATTAAAAAAAGGACGTAAACAAACTATAAAATAATATTTTTGAAACAGTTTATTAAATACCTTGCTAAATAATAATAAGGAATCCGGTAAAGGAAACCAATAAGATAACTTTTATAATTATTTTACTACTGGCGCATGAATTTATTCATGTGTTTTTTATATACCTAATGGTCACGTCATATTACTTTACCTCGCCGTTATAAATTGAGGGCGAAAAAAACAATGAATTACTTGAGCATCTGTTTTGCCATATTAATTTCAAACGATTTGATTAATAAATGCTGCGTTTTATTTATTTCTTTCTATCTCCATCAGATACATTTTATTCTATGCTGTATTTTTCAAATGTTGTACATAAAACATGCGATAATTACGTATCATTAAAAACTGTTATAGTGTATTACCTCACCTCGAGTGCCACACGATCGAACCGCGAAAGATACGCATTATTGGCACACTTTGACGCTATTTTGGACAAATAATTTGGTTAATACTTTTTTAAATTCCTACAATCGATACGAGGTTGTAAGAGATTGTGGGTCATATAATACGTTGTGTGTACTATGAAATAGAAAAGGAATGGGATAGGTACGTACTTTTAAATGGGTAAACAGTACACAACCCTATCAAGACCTCCGCGGAATAAGTCGAAACTTTGGCACAGGCTCCCTTTAAACCTTATTTACTCATTCAAAAGGAGTAGAAATTGTAAGCAGATCCGCTCTTAAAAAATGGGATCCTAGGTGAATACTTGGGGTGCAACCCGGGGAAAACAGAGTCAAAAACAAAAATTAAATGGACACTTTCTCCAATTACTTACGACAATGGTTTATTTAAGAAATAACGACTTAATCAATTGGATACCTGGTTCATCCACTTCATAAGTCATAAAGCAAATTAACATGTGTCAATGGTCATCAAACTGGTTCATTTAATTGCTGCGACTTATTAATTATGTAAGGATACCTATAGAATAGAATGTTATACTTTCAATAATTAAAGATATACAGAATACAGCGAATGTATTGAGGCCTCACCAAGACCTTGGGGGTAAAACCTCAATACAATATGCACCTGCTGACGATGACGTCTCCAACGACCAAAGTATGACATCACGGTATAATTTTAAAAACCTCATTACGCAAAATATGCACAAGCGTACGTGTCTATGACGCACTGATTCAAGTGATACAGAGTTGTCCCTCTTTTGGGTACTACTAAAGGCTATTTATTGGATGATAGTATTTCACACTAATATATGTCAAGTTATGTAACATCATTATCAACCATATATTTCCCCGGAAGGACAGCCTTACAGAGGCTGTGTGTGGCGGTAGTGAAGACCGCTGCTACGCAGAAGGCACGGGTTCAATCCCCGCTCAGTGCAAATATTTGTATGCATATGTACATGTGGGGGTATTATTTGATTGCATTGACCTGGTCTAGCATGTTAAGACGTTGGCCCCGGTTGCCATACGAATATCTGTGGCATACGTTAGCGGCAGATGGAGCTCTAAAAGTCCAACAACTGGTCTGACTAATGCTTCAATATCGCCTTTGGGTTGTGGAAGTCATATGGCAGTCGCTTCAAGGAAAATATTGAAGTAAAGCCAAATCCGCAGTTAGGCTGGTAGAGCGATCCCCAGACTCCGAGGTGACAGCGTCGGATGCGACTGGGATAAACGCTTAGATGAAGCCGATTTCCTCCGAGGAATCGCCAAAAGTATATATTATAATTAGATGATTTAAAGTAAGTGCATCCTTAAAATGTAGAGACTTACTTTTCACAGTCCAGTCAGGTCAATGCTCATTCTCAATCCTCTCTGTTCCCGCTCCCTTTCATTTTACTAGCAAAATTTTAAGTGTACGAAATGTTTGAAGAATTTCCAATGCTAGCTTTCTCTTGTGAAAAATTCGATTTCGTATCTGTTATTTTCTCTTTTCATACTAAGTATTCTACGTGTCTAGAAGCTTCGAACAACAAGCATTTATAACTATATACTGATTGAATATAAGTGCGTTGCGACAGCCAGTGGAAGTGGTCAATCAGACTACATGACCTGCAAGTCTAGATACTGCGCAGGGGCTAGTTATAATCCACTTTTAGCCCACCTATCATGTTATTTAACGCAATATCCCGATTTGGAGCGTCGCTAGCGCGTGTGCACATTTTTAGGTGATGTGATGACCAACTTTCCATCTATGATGATTACAATTTGCTTTATGTTAATTAATGTATAACGATCGAGATTGTTCACTTTAGAAGTTCCTATGACCACCTTCTTCTTCATTTTTTTATACAACTGAGGTGGCAGACAAGCACGGGGCCCACCTGATGGAAAGTGGTTACTGTGGCCTATGGACGTGTGCAAAACCACAAGAGCCACACTCGTGCTGCCGACCCATTAAACACAGAGTTTCTGTGCCGTCAGTGTAGAAGATAAAGCAGGAATAGCCTTTGGTCTTTCCACTGACAGCACAAAAATTCTCTAGTGAGCTTTTTCTATCCTACTTACCGCTGGGAACTCAACACGAGGTTATTATGGCCGCGGTATTCTTTAGGGCATAGTTACTTCTCCAGTTGGACTGATCATTTGGACGGAAATACCGTCGTGTCCTACCTCCCTATAATTCTTACTTATCTTCACACCCTGAATAACACCAGAGTGCATGTCAAGCTAAAACAAATGAGTCCAAACTCTTTGTCTTGTTGAATTTAAGAGTTCTTATGACTTCTTACTCTATCTTCAGACCCTGAATACCATATTGTAACACCAGAACGTTTACCAAAACAAAAACAAAATGAGTCCCAACTTAATAAGTTATTTAAGTTATCTGTTATCTCAAAGATAAATGATCCATAATCCTTAATCTTTTTTTAAGATTGTCTTCACATTGGGAGATAGTGACCAGAATGTTTACAAAATTCATCTACTTACCAAAAGTATTTTAATATGTCAGCATAAGAGTTTTTGTAAATATCGATAGGCAAACTAAAATATCGACGGCAGTAAGAAAAGGCTTAATCTATACCCATTACTAAAACAACCACTAAATTTGAGAAGTTAGAGGAAATGCTGAAAGAGTTATCACTTGAACTAAACTAGCTGATGTCCGCGGCTCCGGCCGCGCGGATGTCGGTTTTCACGCCTTTTCTTTGGTTCTATTCCGTCGATTGCGGTCAAACAAACGACAAATTTTGAGTCAAACCAAGACCATTTAAAAACCCGCCTCCAAATCCATTCGGTAGTTTTTGCATCTATCTGAGAGACAAAAATTCTAATAACTCAAGTATTTTTTAAATAGCTCCAATGAACAGACACGACCACTTTACAATTTTATATTATCCTAGTACAGATAATTTCAACCTGGAATATTCCAAAGTCTAACCTATTTACCATAACGTATTAAAAAGTTAGTTCTACGACTTCTATGATATAAAAAGCAAGATTACTCATAGACAATAAGTAAATAAATACGTAGATTGGAACGTGTGTTTTTTCAAACATTTGGCTTTGCTTGTTTGTGATGTAATTATTTTGATTAAGTACCTACTGCCCAAGTTTATTATTGATTTGGACTCACATTACTCACTTCAAAAGGCAAAGACATAATAGCCCCACCGGCACAAGTGGAAGGGGGATTTCTGTACGAGTATGAAAAAAATACGTTTGTATCTTTGAAACCAAAGTGATTGCACTATAGTATCTATAGACATGAAATTAGAAAAATCATGTTTTAGGAACAAATACAAAATATTTTTATACTGAAGCAAGGTCAAATTGTTATTGTAACTATGTATTTTCAATGTTCTTGCGTATGTTACATAATATTGCTTGTCATGCGAACTTGATTAGATTCTATAAATTTTGTGAGATTACATTTATTTTCATTATATAACATTTTATTCAACAAAAATCAAATCGCATTTGGTCGTTCTTTTTGCAATCTCAAGTAATTGACACGATAACGCTGACATTATCGATTCAGCTGCTCATAGATATCCATATTTAAATAGCGTTTTAAAATATGCAAACCTAAATAATCAAAAATTTATAGTAATTTTCATCATATTTCAATATGTAGGCTAGGCAGTATTGTTTGAGGCTGAATTACCTTTGTACCAACACATTTGTTCATTGTTTTGATCGTATAAAACGTGAAAACTCAGTTTAGTAAATCTAATTGTCGCTGGTAAAATTATAAAATCTTAGATAAAATCATATCAATCGTTTATCTAGTAAATTAAACATTACGTAAGTCCTAATACTCTCGTCTTTCTATGTGTTCAAATACCTATACATTTACCTTTATTAATATAATAATATGTGTATAAAAATAAAATCATTTCAAGGTTGCTTCAAGCATATATAAATATCTACACACGTAAACTCACCTACATGTCTTATTGTTTTTGAATAAAACCCAGATAACATATTTTGATTGCGTCCTATCCAATCCCTAATAAGTAAAGCCTATTGTGTTTTTAGATTCCTGCCCGTTATTTCTTCTCAAAAAGGGCACAGAGAGTGTGTGTAATATTAATTAGCAATATATGATTTAAACGATTCGTGATAATACAGTCGGATAGCATAGCGGGCGGCGGCGTGCGGGCTCTTGTAGGCTACTGTCGGCATCGCGCGCGCACCACTCGCGTACACGTCTCCGCGTAAAAATAAAGTCCACAGCTCGCGCTCGCGCACTTCAACCCATTTATAATTATCAGTAAATCGCCGTGCGAGTGCATGACTGCCGCGGCCGGCGACCGCTCGCCTAAAAGAAAATTACACCCGCTAATCTCGAAGTTAAACTACGCTCCATTCGTTCACCGGACCTTTATTCGATTTAGACACGAACGACTAACGAAATCCCTAAAATACGTCACAGCTGAACTTTGTCAAAATCGTCACTCCTACGTATTACCGGTGTCGTGAGACGCGTGAATTTGTCTGTGAATGGATAGTGTGTGTTGTTGATTGCGTAGTGTCAGTGATAACAGTGTAGTTTAAACATGCCGGAACGCCCTAAGCGCCGTAAAAACAATAAAAACAAACGCAAAAATAAACATGTTAGGCCGGATGCTAGCAAAAACAATAGTGATGTAAATAATACAGATTTCAACAACGGCGAGACATGTAACGAAGACAATGAAAAAAATCCAATGAATCCAGAAGTATCAAATATAACTTTAGAAGATACGATATCAAGTCAAGATGAGGTCACAAGAATGTCGACAGACATTACAAAAGCCGATATTACTCCTAATCGTTCAGTTTGTTCAATTGAAGATATGAATAATAATAGTAATAGTCCAATTAAAGAACTGGTACTGAAAACTGCACCACAAAATGTTGAAAATTTTGACGTTACTGATTCAGTTTCGTACATCGTTGAATCTCCTGACCAGTCTCTTAATAAAACTAAAACAAAATTAAAAAGTGTGAAAAGCAAAAGTCTTGATAATGAGGATACCACAAACATAGTAGAAATAACTGATGATGCTATTCTAAATGAGAGTGGTAACGCTTTGGAATTAATAAATAGTCAAAACATAATAATATCACAGGTGGAGTCTGACATCGAATGGGAGAAAACTTATGAATTAATTGATAATGATGAGCCACAATCAGAAAAAGTAGCAACTGGTACATTATCGGTTACCACGTTACCACTTGCTGTAGCTCAATGTGACCAGAATAAGTCATTGACTCCTGAAGAAGAAAAATCACTCAGGAGTTATTTAAAAACTTTAAATTTAGTAACCCAACCAGAAAATGTAAATTCAATAGAAATTAAAACTGAAATAGAGCAAATAATAAACCAAGAAATTAAACAAAGATTACGTAAAAAAGGATTAGCTGATGATTTTTGTTTGCACCGTCTGGGCCCTTCAAGAATATTAGATGTCATTGATGAAGAAGGTAGTAGTGAATCATCTATGACATCACGACGTCAATCCTACCTTAGTGACAAAAAAAGTGATGTAGAAGACTTAGAAGATGATGTATTTGAGGATAAAAAATGCAAAATAAGTAAACGTAAATCAGTAGCTTGTAGTACTTCAGGCCATAAAGTAAATAAAAGACATTTAGTACCTCAAGAATGTTTTCTTGTAGGAGCCAAAATTAAAGAACCAGAAATTACTGAAGCTAGGGGAGAATGGACAATGAAGACAGTAGAAAAAATGACTGGTGCTGAAGTAGTATATTTAACAGATACATCAAGTAGTAGTAGTTCTTTACATGAAATTGGTGATGATGATGATGATGATGGTATGGATACTGATGTATCAATACGTATGATGACACCAACCATAGAGGTAACAGATACAGAAAATTTCTTAAAGAGGACATTTATTCCAATTTCTCAAGATGACAAAGAAAAGAAATCAGTTGCAATTTCGCAAATTAATACCAATTATAAAACAGATGAAGAAAGAATACAACTGAATAAAAATAACGTTAATCATGAAATAAATAATGAGGTTAATCCCATACCACCCAAATTATTTGAAATCACAGAAACAGTAAACAGCAGAAATAAAGCTGAAGACAAATCAGTAGATAAAAATCATACAACCAGCACCAGTGAAAATATTGAAAAAATAATAAATATTGAAATTGAAAGAGATCCAGCAGAATTGAAAAAGGATGTAAAAAATAATTGTGCGCAAAACTTACATGAAATAGTGGTTTTGTCTACTGATAACATCAAAAGTAATTTATATGTCAAAGATATTGACGAAATAAAACATATTCAACAGAACATCCAAGAACTTAAAGATGATAAGGAAGTAAATCAACAAGGAGAAACTCAAATAAAACATAATGAATATGATTTAGAGGCAAAAATAATAAAATGTGAATTCAATGACGCAATAAATAACTTGATAAAGGAGGTTACATCTGATTCAGAAGGAGTTGATGAAAGTCCAAAAGATATATTTACACGACAAGATTCTTCTAGTAGTGTAGATTCCTCACAATGCACCGCTAAATATAACCCTAATTATGAATCTTTAAATGACATATCTAATATTCTGCATGATGAAATCAGTAACAAGATTAAATCAGAACACATTTCTTCAGCTACAAACCACGTTAAAGATGTGCTTGAATGTGTTACAGGAACTACTACTCAAAATAAAGGCACACTCTATACTGGCAATACAGAACAGCCTCTAAGACTGAAAGACTTGTGTGTGAGAAACATAGCATCGTTACCATATGGTGATAAAATATTAGAAGAATTAGCATCTGTGTCAAAACGCCTCCAAAATTTTACTACAGAAGGAAAACCTATTCAAACGAATTTCAAAAATCAAGATCAATTCAATAGTATGCCTCGATATCGTTTACCTGATGTTTCTACAATAGAAAGTATATCTTTACCAACTAAAGTTAAAGACCCTACACCACCTCCAATTCAACCACGGCATTCTTCTTTAAAAAAATCGAATAATGATGAGCAGTGGACTGCTATACCAACAAAATCCGAACCAGTATACGTGTGCTTATCGCCTTCCCAAAAAATGTTAATGGAAAAAACTAACACTGTCATCACAAAAGAAGACGCCAGTCATCTTATCGATATGCACAGTAAATTTGTGGATAGACGAGGATATAATGAGGATTATAAGAATGATGAAGAACGAGATGAAAATGTATTTTACAATCCTCCCATAGTTCCTTTTAAATCTCACACTGGAAGTCGTTTACTTGCATTAATTCGAGATCCATCTCTTACACGTAATATCAATTCTCTGAATGATCGTTTAAATCACAGTCTGGATGAGTTACAAATTAAGCGTAAAGCTCTTAAACCTTTTACAAAAAATTATAACTATGAATCAAATTTTACCCAAAACTTTTCTTTTAAGCCTATTCCTCCTCCACGACCTAAAAAATATTCAACATCCTTTTATGAAAGTGATGAATGTTCAGACTTTACAGATAATACTATGCGATCAATGAAGAGCGAGAGAAAACATTTCCATTACTCCACGGGAAATTTGAATAAAGAAATTGAAGATGACGTTTCTTCAATTCAAAATATGCATCGCTATTTAATAGATACAAAAAACGAGCTACATAGCCACAAAAATAGCCCCAGGCGCCCATCATTACCAAAGGATTTGTGTGAGCAACAAATGGAATATATCCGTAAAAAAGAAAAAGAAGTAGAGGCGGAACTTCAGCGCCTTGAAGCTTTAAAAAATACAGTATCGCCTGTACTAAGAAAAGGACCAAGAGCACCTGTGTTTTCAGATAAAGAGATAATTAGTGAAAAGATAAAAGATGGCAACGATTATGTCATCTCGCATAAAAAAGATTTTGGAATGAGTTCCCAAAGTCATGAGACTCACGACACTAAAAAAGGGAAAATGTCTTCATTGTTCAGTAGTAGTCAAGAAGAATTATTACGTGAAAAAATGTATTCTGAATATGTAACTCAAATGGCAGAACGTGAGGAGAGAAAACAGCACAAAGTTATTAAAATAACCACTTCCCCCAGTGTAATAATAAATAATAAAATATCCAAAAGTATGTCAGCGCTCAACGCATTTGATTCAAGAGTCAACAATCGTATAGAGAAGGAGTTTATATCAAAGGCTAGGGAGAGATGGGATAAATTAGGTATAAAAGATCCAGAAACAGAAGATGAACGGGAATATACCCAGGACGTGTATAAAGAACCGAAAGTGATTGAACATAAAATAAAAGTGATTGAAGGCGGCAAAGAGAAAGACGTTAAAAAATTACCAAATCACCTGCAAGAGTTCGTACAGTTTACAGCAAAAGATAAAGAACAATGCGCGGGCAGCTCTGGTGAGTCCAAAGCCGAACCAGCAACCCCGCATCTTGGGATTCTGTGTGCAGTGATCATTATTGTGATAGCAGCTGGCAAATATTTGTTGCGATTGTTGCGCTATAATTAAAAACTAATACGATTGCATATTATGTACTTTGTTATTGGTGCTCGGATTAATTTGAATGCTTTAGTGTGTAGTGTATGTAGACGTAGTTCTGTTTAGCATTGCATGAAAATATGGTGGCAATATTTTTACGTTGTTTACCTCATTATCGCTCCTAGGTAACTAGACCATCCAGAAATATCTTGCGCACTTGTCAATACTATTCAGGTGAGTTTATATCATATTCTTAGTACATAAAATGCCTACAGGATTTCTATTCGCAGGTATTTGTATAATACTCATCGTATGTTCCATTTATGAAAAGAATAAGTATGTTTGGAACTTGTCGCATGTTCACTTTATTCTTATTGGAATATTAAACGCATATTATGTTTGTTTAAACTGAATACACCATACATTATAACGACAAAAACCACTACAAACACTATTTGGACACTATGTTAACAATTGAACTAAATTTACCTTTTGACGGCCCATATTTCAACTATTATCTTTATTGAAACGAATTGAAATATTATTTATGAACGAATTTTCATGCTGGATCTGTTTCAAATTGAACCACTATTTTCGTTTTACGATTATAACGCTGCATGGTATATTTCACCTTTTCGTAGCAAGTCAAACATAAATATAGATACTGATTATCACCATAGATTTAAAATTATATACCTACTATGTATAATAATGACATTGTTGTTAATATATCAATAGTATTGTAGTCGCAGAGCGTTTCATTTCACGTTTCGATAACAAGTGCCGAAGCAGGTGATAGACAGCTGTTTGTATCTCTGCGGTTAACAGATAACTATCTTATCTCGACCAATGTACACAGTCACAAATGTAATAATAAAATCAAGACTGAATGTAATATCAACACTCATTATTTATGACATATATTTAGAAACAAATTAATAGTATTCTCCTTTAAGTTAAGCTCGATTTATGATTACAGAAAGTATAATATTCTAATGATTTATAAATTAGCTAAGGTATCGCATTAGGTGTAGAATATCCTGTAATGATAGCCGCGACGATAAATTTTATAACTTTATATATATATAAAGTATAGATATGTATATGTTTAATTTCAATTTCATAATTATTAGTTCCCTTATTTATTTACTTTAATGAGTCGGCTCGTAATAACATGTATGTCGTCTATACAATTTCCAATATCACACAGGAATAAGTGCCTGCCGAGGCAAGTGCGTCGTCCGTGAAAATATTTGGATCGTCTAAATCTGTGCTAAATGAGATTTGGTGACTCAAAGTCGCAAACGCATACCTTATTATATCGTTAACTACGTGTCTTTAAATATAAACATGAAATAATAGTCTACAAAAAGTTTGCAAGCGAAAATTCGTAAACAAGAAACATAATTCAAATTAAACTTGGTTACGACTGCGCTCATAATATATTTTAACAGTTAAAGCATGAGTTTGCATAAATTTTACGATAGAATTATGATTAGTTGATTACTTACCTACATAATTCCTTTGTATAGCTGCGTTACAAATTTTTATTGTAATTTTTTAGAATATAAATGTAGATCTGTGTAGGGCATTGGACAGCTGTCATTGTGGCCCAGTAGAGGGCTCACAACATTTTACAAGACCGAAATGATGTTAGTCATTGAAAAAGAATACAATAACAAAGTTAAAAATATGAAATTTATTAAATTAATTTGAAACATATACCTAGTTGTGATAGAAGATAATAGTAACGTAAGTAAGATTACTTACATTTTATCGTTAAAATACTCTTCAGTTGCATTATTCCTAAAATAGGTTCATTATTAAAATTCATAATCAACTCTGCTATACATCTGCTATACATAAATAACAAGCCATCGATGTCACTAAAGGGTCGCTTATATCTAAATTATCAATCATCGTTTATTAAATTGTCCAATCCCGAGTACGGCGGTGATGGGGGGCAGTAACGACGGCATTTCAATTAACATCACAGACTATATATAATGCCTATCGAGTAAATAATTAATGGGATCGGTTCGAAATATTATGAGTTGCGATAATATACCGTTTGTACTTTCTAAAGGCTTGGTGAAAATACTAAAAATACTGTCTCACTGACTAAGCTAAAATAATTCTTTGTACGGTCGTATATTGTTTCACGTTTGCTGGCGAGATAAAACTTCAGAGGCTAGAATTCGACACGATACTTCAGAAAATGTATTGCAAATACGTGTACTTGGCGATGTTATTCGCTGTTACGGAGCAGTAGTAAAGATTTCTGCGTCAGACAGAACGAATTGCACATTATACTTACTGCATTCGTTTACGTCAAAAATGTTTATAATTTCTAAATGACATTTCTGTTTTTATTTCGGTCATGAGTGTCCAAAAAATTTTTCAAATAAAAGAGTTTTCGTTGTTGGTTTCAATTGTAACAAGTTCTTATAATTATGACATACGCTAAATCTTAAATTTCATATAATACATAGTACCTATATTATGTCAGAAAATGATATTAAAAATAGGTTGCCTGCTATAACATCTTATGTTTTTATATCATTTAGTGCTGACGTGTTACATTAGTGGACTATAGTGTAAAGTGAAGTAACTATCAATTTACAGACCTAGGTTCACACAAATAATACATTATACAAACTATTAGCAATGAGAATGCCGCTTATTTCTTTTATATTGGCGTGAACACGACTTATAGAAACAATGCTTTACAGCTATACATTTATTTGAGCCGAATGCCATAAAACTTTGGTCGTTTCAGTGACGCTCAAACTTGTACTAAAGATATGGAGAACCATTTTAGTGTTTTTACTTTGGTTTTAACCGTAAGGGCGAAAACTACTAAAGTTGGCTCTTAATGACAAGCCTGACGGTGAACCTCTCTATATAAATATAGCTGCAACAAATAGACCGACAAACTCTTAGCATTTTAAATTTAGTGTCAATGATGTAAGCTACAGTAACAACTCCATACGTAATCACTAAAAACTATTAGGTAAGAGAACTTCCTCAGCTTCCAACAAAAACAATTTTATTTTTACAAAGGAAAAGACTTTCTGATAAGGGAATTACATATTCAGTGAGCTTCGTAGGCAGCATGTGATAAAATATATAATATCGGTGACAAAAGAATCGACTATGAAAACGTTTTGTTAAATATAAAAGGGTTATTATAATATCTATCTAGTATAAAAGTATTTAGCCTATGTACTATTCAAGACAATTATCTGTCGCTTTGCCAAATTCGTTAGGGCGGTGCTTGTACTATGCAATCATAATTCAATCGATCCAATCATCCTCACAAATAATATTGATAAGAAGTAAGATTGGATATATGGGGACACCATAAAGATTTTCTGATTCTTGTCTGATCTGCAAACTATATCAGAGGGCAATCGCTTCCAAAGATCACATAAGCCAAATCAAAAGGAGGAGAAGTAGTAAATGGATCCCGGGTACCGCGGTTAAAACCTTGGATGCAACTGGGGCGACGATAAAATTATAAGTAGGAAGTATTATAATAGAATCATTATTAGTAGTATTTGTACAGTTTAACATTATTATTTTGGATTATTATAAAAATATGACTAAAGACTGCTTTGGTGACGCAGTGCAGCTCTTTACTATTCTCTTCCTATTTCATTTACTCTGTGAGGGTCAGCACGCCATTGATACTTCTGTTATTGTACGTGTTCAAGGGCTATTAATAAATTTATCCATGGGGTATACTGCCTCAGTATAGTTTAATAAGGTAAGGATATTTTCTGCACTAGTCAATTATAACCCTAGCAAAAATTATATACATTGGAAGCATTACCATATCTTAACTAAATTTAAATTAAATTAAATTAATAAAGTTACTATATAATTAAACAATACTAAAAAAACTACAAGTTGAAATGCGTCGTGGAATTCATCCGCATCGCATGCCTCTTGTGGTAGTGTTCCCAGAAGACTGGCAGCATTGCCACGATGTATAGTAATGCAAGCGGAGACATGCATAGCGGAGACATTTGAAACATTAATAAAGGAATACCTCGACTTATAATTTATGTGAGGAGAATTTTGTGTGAGGAATCTAACCTTAGAAAGTTCAATGCAGTAACAGTTGGTGAAATGATGCGTCATCACACTCATCACTCATCATCCATACAGTCGTATTAAAAATTGAACCAGGTCATAAAATGTATCCCTTTACGGACATGTAGGTTCTGTACCCGCAATACGTTTTCCACGTGGCTAATCAAACGAGTCATCCAGGAGATAATTTGACGCGTCAGGGTCCCAACAAAGAGAGAATGTCAAAGAGCCCGCAGGCGTGCCGGAAGCGATTTGACTGCGGAAGTGACGTCACTGGGGAGTCGCGGCTCGTACACTCATACAAATACATTACGTATAACGCGTTTTGTGTATCATATTGACATTGACTTTTGATTTCTGTTAGAAATTTGGAGTTGTTAACTAAGCAAATGTAAACAAGTGCACAGATACAGTCTAGTTGTTAAGATATGGTAGAATTTTGTAGCAGATTCGTTATGGCTACTCAGTACTCGCCTAACAAGAATAGAAAGAGTACCTACATTTCTTCTTTCTCTCGTCTATCTCGTTATTCAATTTTAAACTTTCCTCATCATTCGAAAAGCAAAAGGGAACGGGTATCCCACAGACTCTCTTCCCTGATGATTTAAGATTAAAGAAAATTGCTGAAAATGAAAATTCTGAAATGGTTATTGCTCTGATCATAAAGTTTCACTTCCAATATTACAGGCCTATCTCTGATTCATGCGAATATTCAAGCTAATCTGCTAATCTTGTACAAATGCCCATTGGGAATAACCTTGTCCTAGATTTAATTACCAACGAAACATAATTATTATTTATTACTTTTGAAGATAATACCTACTTCTGTCTATACTTCAGGTAATTTTAATTTCATAAATTTACGTCATAATTTTGGAACGAGGAAGAAGTTGTACAAATACGGACAGATTTATTTTTTGTTTGAATTTGGAACCGCCTGATTAGGGTAATTTTTCAACCCTATACGAAGCCACAGTTATTTTTTATTAAACACATGGCCCAGGTTATGGTTATCTTGGCCTTGGTTTATTTATGTAAACTCTCGCTTTACTATCTGCGGAGGAAAACGAGAAGGAAAAGGGGCTGGGGCATGCAAAAACAGAAGGTCGTTTCGAATTTCAAAACCTATACGAAGAAGCATCACATCTTTTTAGTAATTTATTCACTTGAACATTCCCACATTATAGCTTTCCGAAAATGCACAATCAGCAATCCTAGTTGAAACGGTCTACTAGGGTTTAGCTACCCTACTGTGTTCCGTATAGTGTTACGGTTTTTTGTAGTTCATTACCACTAAAATGAATAAATTATATACCTACTGTCAAACAGGCTGTGTGCATATTTAGGTACTTGTTATTTTTTGTGACATTGTAGCAAATTATTATAAACCTGAAAGGTTGTGAAGATTAAAAATAAATTAAGTTGAATGAAATATTATGCATCTCAGAGATTGTTCTGCAAAAATCTATACATAACTTTCAACTCATACAGATGAATTTATCGACACTGTACCACATGTTATTAAAAGCTAATGAAACTGATGCATGCTCAGTCATTTCAAGTACCTACTATCACTACGCCAATACAATATTTTAAAAATAAACATAGGTCAAAATGTTAGTCACAGTTTGTTTTGTAGAATGAACCACTTTGAATAATATTGGACTAGACATGAGACATAAGACATGTATGAAAATCTTTTCATTGTGTTTTACATAATTCGTTTTTTTTCTCAGCACGTTGACGGAAGCTTTTGTCTGCATAACCATTTTTTCACTTTTTGAGTGGCGCCATCTACACTTCCAACGTGAAATTATTGTCATAAGTTCCATAAATCTCCACGAGATGTCTATACATTCTACTGTTATTATTATTATCAAGATTTTCTTGCCGGTGACTAAACACGCTATAATTAAATTCGGTCATGTTTTCTTTTCTGCGATTTGAAGTAATTTGGCGATCGTCTTATACATCTAATAAGCTTATATTGACTGGCCGTTCTCGTGAGTGGATACATATTCTCGATTCTATTTTCTAAGAATTGGTATAGCATCAACAAATCAAAGAGCGGTAATATTTTGAGACCATTAATTACCGTTGCTACCAGAGGTCCCTAAGTGCCTCCTGATATTCTGCAAATGATTTATTTTTATTACTACTGCTTCCAGGTTGTAGACATTAATGATATTAATGTTTTTCCGGGAAGAGCAATTTTGGCATATCATAAAATGTACATACTAGATAACTACATAAATATGATACATAGGGAGGGGGCCTTCAATTTATCATTGAAAAGAGCTGTGTCCGCGCATTCATTGGTGAGGGTTTAGTGCACAGTATCCTTATTATTTTTCTCACTACTTATAATATTAACTACCTGCTATCTGCCAGTTAAAACTATGTCAAAATCGGCGAGCCATTTCCAGGCTTAGCCGGCAAAAACATAGGTAAAAAAGGACAGATAGACAGATAAAAATAGTATAATAGTAGATTGTTGCGCCGAGCACAAAGCGAGTAATTAATGCACGAGTGTTATGTCGGTGCCCGAGCGCACGCGAGGGCACGAAATTGACACAAGACGAGTGCATCTATTACTCGCTTTGGCAAGGTGCGTAATCTACTTTTCTTTCAACTACCAATCTACCTACCGTAATAAAATATACCTACACAAAATTAATGAAACAAAACTCAAGTTAATGAAAAAGAAGTTTATGCTTTCTGGTGTAGAACTTAGACCACTATCACTGTATATTTCCAATTTATTTTATTTTTCTCGATAAATGAAGTACCTACTCGTATCAAAATTTTACAATGTTACAAAATGCGCGCCATTTCCTTTTTTTTCATTCTCGGTTAAAAAAAAGCAAATGGCGCGACGTGCATTTATTTAGCCAATGTTTATTGTCGGCCAGTATCTAATGCATACATTTTCTATAAAAATGGGAGACATTAAACCTCTGTGGTAAATTTATATCTAAATAAAAAAATAAAAAACAGTGCTTTAAAGAAAAACTGTGCAGCAAAGAAATTTCATATGACTTTTCTGCACGGTTTTGGTTTGGTAATCAAAAAATATGTACTTTGTGATCGGTTTTGTAGTGATTAATGATTATCTAACATTGCCGCGTAGTTAAACGAAAATGATATATACTACAAAGTACCTATACATTATATATAAGGCGTTATACTTTGAAACGATATTAATGAAGCAAACCGAAGGGCTGCAATGTAAAGCAAAATGTAATCGAGGATTACATATAATGTTAATGATGAAGTTAGGTTGTTTGTAGAATCTAAAAGTTCGACTTCCCTGTCGTCTCCGAAAGTCAGCGCTAAGTTGTACTCGTACTTACTTAACGTTTGAGTTTAAAATAAACAGTAAAGGGTGATATTATATTACGGAGGTAATAGGTATATTGAAAATTTCAAAGAAAGGAACAAGAAGTTTGCCTCAGACTTCGATGTGGAAGCCTCGAATGCAACTGCGATCACACTAACACATGACAATTACATGAAAACGTGTTTGCGACTATTTCATTGTAATACTGTGTCACGATACGTATACAAATATGGTTATCATTATAACCTAGTAACAAACGTAGTAAAGTAATGCGTCGGTAGCTTTGTGGTTAAGGAGTCGGCCTTACGATCGAGAGGTTCCGAGTTCGAATCCTGGCCATTACACTACCGACGTGAACCCACTCCTAGCACAAGCAATTTAGCTTAGTTGGATGGGTTAGAGGGAATATTAGTAATTTCGATAACTTCGATTGCTAATATTCCTTAAAAATTAAAGGAATCCTGATACAGCTATAGCTTGAGTGCCAAAAAGTTCTACCTGAGCTGTGGGGTAGGAAATGTAAATCTGTTGAAATTGGACACGTATATTATCTGTCGATACATGGACTTCCTATAAAATATCCGCTGGCTTCTGAAAAAGGAGAAAATAATTACATTGTAGTCTTCCTGTGGAAAAGTAAAGATTGAGTTCTTGTAAAAAGTATCATAACATAGTAATAACTCAAATCTTAGATTCCAAAAATATTTGTATCCAGTCTCTACTTTCCAATAACACTGACAGGCAGTAAAAGAAAATTTAGGTAGAATATTAGTATATCTAGACAAGATTCATAGTTTGAGCTCAGACATAATGGAGTTCTTGACGAGACTCGTATGTTATTCAGTAGTATCTAGACCGCAGCATAATGAGGCTTCTACTCGTTTATGTAAACAAACGTTAATATATTATTCATATCTCGTATCCATAATTACTAGCATTCCTAGTTTCAATTTCCTTCCACAGTATTAATTGTAGTAGTACAGTCTCATACAGAAGTTGCTGAACGATCTTACCATTGATTTAATTAATTTTTGTAATTTTATTTTCTGTGAAGTGGTGGTCAGTAACTAGAAAACTGTTAAACTTGTGCTAACACGGATGGAAGTAGTATTCAGTATTTCATCAAGCCGAAGTCGTAGACAACAGAATCTGACAATCAGTTTCTCAAGCATTTCCTGAATTGTGAGCGTTAGGTGTTAGGTAGAATGACTTACTAATAAAATTTACAGAAAATGTTACTCTCCATATCATTGAAGCGAACGTTATTTGAAAAGGTGTGTCAGGTCAGAACCAATTTAAACTTTTCTCATTTAATGTTGTAAATGTTGAGCATAATTTATAACCTAATGTACGAAACATTACAGCCACATTTAAAGTATCCCCAGATAAAAATACAAGAATATAAGTGGTATTCAGCTATTCTGATTGGCTACAAGTATGAGCACCACTACTTTACAAAGTTAATGATGTGTTACGTTAAAAATCTTAAGAATAATAATTATCAATAAAAAAATTGCAATAAAATCCGTTAAAAATGCAATAAAATTTGTCAAGTATGATATATTGACATAACAAAACGAACTCCATCGCGATTTATTTGGCATTTAAATAGTTTTATTTCACTTATTTGTTATATGATTTATACAGTGATAATTTAGGCATTAGTTGCATCATTGCATGTCTGCGTTGAGTACACTACAAACATAACTATAAACCGAGTTCCAAAATGTCTTATAAGTTATAGATACCTACCTCTAAAATTCAAAATGATTTTTAATAATGTTCCTTTATACAAACGATTTAACTCTTGACGATATAAATCTCAGCGGATTGATACTGACCCCTGTGGATTCAATGATAGACGTGAAAATAAAATCAAGAATTTTATTTAAAGGAAAGCTCTTACTAAACGTTGATCTTAATCGGCCTTCTCGTCAAAGCGTCAATAGATTAGGTACTGATTTATTTGTTTGTAAAAGTGTAATAGAAAGTTATTTCATGTCAGTCGTTAGTAAAATTTCGGAGAAATTTGAATTGGATCAAATTGAACTGTTAATTTATATGCAAAGAGATTCCTTTTAGACTCTCAAAATTGAGTGTGGTCTTCCCCAGTCAGCTTATTGAAGGATTGGAATAGCAGATGTTCGTGTTTATGAAGCGCTCTTTGGGGAGGGGCCCACGTTTTGCGAATCTTCCATTGTGCGTTGGAACCAGCCAGAACCAACATTTCTTGGTTAGGTTTGTCTTTTCATATTTAACTGTTTACTCCTGTAAGTCACTTGTTTGTTGCCTGGTTAGATTAAGATATTATTCAAATAAATTATGATTTTTGTAACTTACTCGCTACATAATAGTTGAAAGAATATATTAAATTGATTTAAAGTAGGTTCGAGTGTCTACTTGTGACATTCCTTTATTCTTTTTGAATAGCTTTGTGCAAGAATTATAAAGAGTTCACTGTAAATCTTAAATCTTAGCTTTGCCATTGGCTTTTTAAAGAAAGAGTTAAGACTAATACTAAAAATATTTACCTCAATATCTCTTTAATCCCAAATAATATTTATTTTCTTATAAATCGTATAATTGAGTCTCTCCTTCATCATTAAAGACTGACTTCGTGATGCTAAGCAGATTCTACTAACTTTAATGAAGGTTTGGATACATCCTTAACGAAATTGACAAAATACACACATCAAAAAGTCTTTAAATTTTAGGTTGGTTCTTCACATTATAACGTTGTATTTTATTTTTAAAATTATTACAAAATGAAATTTCTAAAGAAAATGAATTTATTGTGAAAGAATAGGAATACATAGTATGGCTTCCTCTGCTATTCAGAACTTGTCGGCAACGATTATTCATTGAATTCATAAGACTGTTTATGTCATCTTGCGGTATTCGCTTCCAATGTATTTGTAGCAAATCCTTCAGCTGTTGGGTTGTTGTCACTCCGTCCAAGTCCTACAAAACACGTCTCTGGAGCATGTCCCATACGTGCTCGATGGGGTTGAGGTCTGGCGATTGTGCAGGCCAGAGCAATACCCGGATGTTCTCCGTTGCCAAGTATTCACCGGTTCGCCGAGCTGTATGTGAACCCGCATTGTCATGCATTAACGTAAAATCGGAGCCAAAGGTTTGTGCAAACGGATGGACATAAGGTCTGAGAATATCCTCAACGTAATTTTCAGTGTTCATGTTTCCATGTACAATGACGAGTTCAGTTCGCCTGTTCTTCATAATACCCGCCCATACCATAACTGTTGAGCCGCTGTATGGATGAACTTCCTGAACGCACCTGAGCCTTTCAGTATTTCCGGGCCAAATCGCGACTAATCGGAAAACATAATTTTATCCCATTGTTCCTGGGTCCATGTTATGCGTTCTCTACACCATTCATATCGACGAGCGCGATTCCCGTGACGTATCGGTTGGCACCTTATTGGGAGTCGAGCTCGTAGGCCGTACTCATGCAGTCGATTTTGCATAGTTTGGGAACTTACATCAACACCACTTGAATTTTGTAGCCTCAAACTTATCTTTCGAGCAGTTAACATCGGCTGTCGTCTTGCAGTCAGTTGTATGTACCGGTCTTGCCGAGTGGTTGTACTTCTTTTACGGCCTGGATGTTGTTCAGCGGGTTACCCTGTATTATTGTAGCGCTGCCAAAGACAGCAAATAACACTTCTATGAATGCCAAAATGTCGAGATACCTGAGATTGATTACTTCCCGCTTGCAACATCCCTACAGTTCTTTGCATTTCATCTGCCGTCAAATGACGTCGCTCCATGACGTAAAGAATATCTAACGATTCAATTTTGTCGCTAACTTTATTTAAATGGTTGGTAAAATTATAAAACCAAGACTGGACGTAGCAATTAAAACGCACTTAAATTCAAACAAATTCGCAGTCATTTGAATGTTATGTAAAACAAAACATAATCGATTTTTTTTTACAACCAGCCAGTATGTCCTCAATAACAAAAAAGTTTACTTACGTACGCACTTTGAGTGAGTAAATACTTAGAAATTAATTAATATATATGGTAAATTTGTAATATCATGCATGTTGCTTAGACGTTTTTGATGTGAGTATTATCAATTTTGTACCCGATGACTAAGACTTATGTATTAACAAGTAGGTATAACCAATGTCATTGCATATTCTTCTAGACATTTTTTATAGGCATTGCAACACAACCTTGTACCTTGATCTGCACCTGATTCGCGGCCATTTTGTATGAATGAACCGTCTTTCCCTATAGGAAGACTGCACTAGCCCGTCGTGCTACACGTTGACAGATTGCTCGTCAAGGGCTTTTCAGCCGCCATTACGCATTGTGAAGCGCCTGTTACAATATGCGTTGATGGATTTAGTAACTATCGTACTGCATTTGTACTTTGTTCTTTGTATATTGATAGGCAAATAGAATACACCAACCACACTAACGTAGCTCCTGCAATTCGAATATTGATAGATAAAATATGCTTTCTATCAAGTTGAATTTTTCGCGATTGGAAGACATTTTAACAGAAATTCTTAAAACTTTGAATGGCATAAAGACATTAAATTCAATATATATACCCTCTACCCAACACAAAAAGTTTGACCATCGTATAAAAATACTCTTGCTGAAATGTATGGGAAACGGTTTTGGCGATTTCTGTCTTTCCGAGTAGGTACTCAAAGCTAGTATGGTGTTTTGGAGTCTTTTGATCCCCACTTGAAATAGAATCGACTGGCAGAAAAATGTTTATTGACCTTTTCGCATTTTTCTTGCTGAATAACTATACGATTTTTCCAAAATCTGTGAATCAATTCAAAATATCTCGAAAAACTAGGGAAGTTCCCCTTAAAACATTTTGCTGTAACCCCTTTACTCCCCACCAATATCTTCGGAGTTAAAACTAACCTTATCTGCTAGCCGGTACAGTCAGCAGCAGATCGAGCTTGACGAACAAAGAACCCAAATTGATCTTAGAACTAAGGTATTAGGAGCAAATCAAACTGTTTCATTTATTAAATTGTATTATAGTCCGAACTAAAGGAACCATATATCAGAACAATCAGTCAACAGGAAAGGGGGGAAAGCAAGGCATTAAGATCATTTTGAGTACTTTGTTCATAAAGATTGATTTGTTGCTGACTGTACGCACCTTTAGTTTGGACTATAATAGCACAGCATAGTACTACTACATACAGTAGCGCAACGAATGTACTTACACAGAGCAACGGAGGGGAACTTGCTCAAATCGCGTCTTTTGCGGGCAAGTTCGCTGAGGGCTACCGTAGCCGCGTATAAGTATCGCTCGCGTAACAATTATCAAGATTTTTTTTTTTTCATTTCATATCATAATGGTGCACTATTGTTTCGTGTACGGATGTCATTCGACCTCAAGTGCCAATAAAGAATTACGATTTCATAGATTTCCCTGTGACGCGAGGTAAGTTTATTTCTATAATTTAGAAAGTAACGTCTAGAATCTATCGATAGAAGTTACGAAAGATGTAGTTGAATAAACACCAACATTGAAAGAGTTTTAAATTATTTTATGCAAATAATAGTTAAGTATTGTGAATCAAAAATCAATAATTATTCAGTCTTTAACTACTACTATTTTCTCTTGTCGAAAATCGTCGCATTTCCGAATGTAAACGAATGCTGATTTACATAAGGACCTTTCCATCAATTATTACATTTATCGTGTATAATAATTAACCTAAAAACGTCTAAAAATAAAGTGTCACGAAAGTATCTTGCAGTACAACACATGTAAATGTATTTCAAATAAATGATTGCATAATAATTACATTTACTTATTTCTTTTTTTTTTATTCTTTTCTGACAACCCTTGCACATTTGCGACGAATAGCGTAGCATCGTAACATCAAAGGCGTTTCTTCACTGTATGTAGTAGTAACACTGTATTATAATAGATACAATTTAAATCAATGTAACAATGTAATATTTAAAACAATGTTATTTTAAATATTACATTGTTATATTATATTACATTAAACAGCCACACTATAAACTCGGGACTGATACTAGAGTGCTGTTAAATTAAACCAAATAGGCAACACCAACAACAAAATCCTGCAATGGATCAAGGGCCACAGCGTCTCGCGCGGCATTGACGCAGCGGACGAGCTTGCTAGGAGAGGATCTGACATGGTTGCAATGGGACCTGAGCCCATAATACCGATCCCCTTTGCATACCTACGAACTATCGTAAACAAACGAACGATAGATCAACACAACAGTTACTGGACAAACCTGGAAGGATGCAGGCAGGCCAGAGAAGCACTCCGTGTGCTTGAACATAGACCGACCCGGCGTGTTCGACAACTGTCAAAACAACAACTACGCACGGCTATAGCTGCCATCACGGGGCACGGCTCCTTCAATAAACACCTTTTTATTTTAGGAATCACCGACAGCCCTCTCTGCAGAGCCTGCATGGGAGAGAAGGAAACAGCAGCACATGTGCTCCTACACTGTCCTGCAACCGCCACATACAGGGCTAAGTACCTCCTTCAATAATACAGGTACGCTCCGGGAGATCACCAGCAGTGTGAACAGCCTGCTGGCGTTCTTCAATGAGTTGGGGTGCATCGAGTGAAATGCCCACCCTCACGCAAAAACCGCGCCATGACGTGGAGTTGCGGATACCAGCCCGTGATACCATACCATCAATGTAACAGTACTGTGTACATAATACCTTGGTATTAAGATAATTTTAAGAGTTTGAGCCATTTAAAGGCTTAAGGACAGCAGAGAAAGGTTGCTGAAATATTTAAGTACAGATGGACAAAATCAAATGGCAAGCTATATTGTCTCTACTTTCCCCAGGGGGCAATAGCTAGTACAAATACCTATTTATATTCGTACTTGTGTAATTTGTAGTAGGGTTATTACAAACGTTCAGAGTCCAGTAGAGGTGCACTTATCTACAAATTGCTCATAATGGCACATTGCAGGAAATTGGTAGTTCTAGTAAGCAATAAAGCTACAACCTGTCCTTTTTGCTATATTGCGAACTCTGAACCCGTTACTTGAGTACATAATATCCTTAAGTACAAGATATAGAAAACTATATTTTCGTTTGAGGAAGTGTTAATACACTCTTCTATCTATAGTATGAAATATATGAAAAGGTTGTGATGATGGATGTTTATTAATATTTCATGCAAAGACGGGTGAGTGGATTAATCTAGATGAAATGTCCCAACGAGGATTTCCCAGTAGCGTCCAAAGTTGGCACTTTTGAGCCCCAATTCCAAAGCACATATCCCAAATTGTACAGCGGACCCCGGCGTCTGTTTTTGAATGGCGGCCTTGGTGGGTCGTCTTTTCTGGGAATGACTGTCATCTGACCTCCTAAAACCGAGAAGAAAGACCCAGAGCTTCTTTGGCACGAGCCTTTTTTCAGTGTGGCAAATTCCCTCGTATAGATGGAAGTATGGAATGGAGTATGGAATGTAGGTACAGTAGTGAGTAGCACAAGTTAAAATAGGTACGCAGAATATTCTTAACAAACAAAAAAGGTTTCCTGCCCCTCTAGTCAAGTTTGTTTGTTAGTTTTTTGAAGTGAAAACTTCTTTAGCGGCGTTGGATGGGTGTAAAATATTAGGGAAGCGTCAGGATTAGTTGACCTTTGAACCGTAACCGACGACTGACGTCATACAAGATTGGTACAGACTATCTATTTTGCAATTTACAATAGATAGCGTCGTAGCTTAAACGGTAAGCACTTCGACTGTAAGTCCTTATATTTTCAGATATCGGGTTCAAACCACCTGGCCTTCAGGGATTTTTTGTGATTGTTTTTTCTTATTATAATTTATTACTTTTGGTGAGTATTTTTCTTTTTGTAATTTATTACTTTTGATGATTATTTTTTCTTTCTGTAATTTATTATTTTTTGTGATTATTTTTTCTTTTCATAATTTATTAATTTCTTCTGACAGAAAATTAGCAGAAAATAAGTGATAGGTTCTATGATTAGCGCTATATTATAGGTATGGTATGGTATGTTCTTTTTTATCTTTTTCTATGTATATAACGAAGAAAGAAAAAAGAAAATGTTTTCACTTCTGCCGGCACTCCCAGAGTGCAACTCGTCTTTTTTTTTTGGCAGAACTTAGGAAATACAAAGTAATAGTGTAAATTCTCTTCGAAGGCGGTTCGGGCGTCGGAGGGCGCAAACCGACCTCCGCCCCCTATGAGCACGGGCCTGAGGGTGACGGGTGGAGCCGCTCGTCACCCTAGCAGAAGCAGGCCACGGCGGCGGCGCGCATTGTAGGACGATGCGCGCCCCCACCCATACCGGGGGCGAGTCGGGGACCACGTGGTCCCCCCTCCCGAGGAGGGCCAGACCGAGAGGAATGGCCCTGGGTCAGCCGAGGTGCGAGGGATTTGTCACGAGACAACCTCACCTTCGGCCTAGCACATCGATCCACAGACGGTGTGCGGTTTAGTCGGTTTGACTCCGACATAGGGTATCCGTGGGGATTTCCCGCACGTAAAAAAAAAGTGTAAATTCTCATCCTACTAATTTATAGTAAAAAAAATATATACATACGTTTTACAGGTTGCAAAGTTCTTATAGAAAACAATTTTCTGCAGAATAGATACGAAACTGATACATAACTCTTTATATCCTTTTATACTTGTATAAAGCATAGATATAAGACAATGTAAGCTTAGTTTAGGCATTATAATTTTTAGATTTACAATTAAAAAGGCTATATTTCTTTTACCACTGATGGGGGTAGTTATAAAAGAACGACGGTTCACACAAGCAAAAAGAAACTCACAAAGTTGCGGCAACAGCCCTCGGTATATGACAATGGTATATGACAGTGGTTAACGCTTGTCATAAACATCAAATCCCATACATTCGTCATTCTATTCCATCAAACGCTGGCCAACGAGTTGGAGAGGCTGTGCGTATTATTATCACTGCGGTTATAAGTGTTATAACTAGGATTTCTTAAGGTAATCCGTTGACTTTTAATAAATAAGGCACTTTTTACAATGTTAAAGTAGGTAAACTATAAACTTAAACAGTATACTACAATTCTATTTTCGAATAATATGCAAGTTTCCCTACATTACCTTATAGCTAAGTATTTCTTAGAAACGTTAATGTTGCCAGCGTAATCAAGAACAACACTTCACTGTAATTATTGTCATGTTCTACGAGAATTGTGTATATTACCGTTAGTAGGTCTTAGTAAGTTATTGCAACTGAACACGCCATATAACATCTCCCTAAGCCAAGGTAGATGAGTCCAGGTGGCAAATAAAATAACTTTGCTAGCGTCACAGGTAATTTGAAACAAAATAAGTGACTATGTTAAAGTTTGAAGAGTACATACTGGAATGAATTATAGAGTACCTACTGAAAGATGGTAGACTCATATAAAATTATCTGAGCTACTGTTTGCTTGTTCTTTCTTTTCCTTTAATTTTGGGTTGGCATTTATTTAACTGTCACTCAACCCCGAAAGAAAAACCGGTACCAGATGATGGTGATGAGCAACGGTATCTCAAGTTTATTTTTGTAAATTATTTTTTGAAATTATTTTTTTTGCTTTTAATTTTAATACACATATTTTTCATTATTATAATTATTTATTTGCGAAAATGGGTACATAAGGTGTTTACATGACGTATTATTTTTTTGAACAGCCCAATACCGCCTCAAGGCGTTTTCATTTTCTACAATATTCAATCATTGACAAAGTTAACTTGATAAATTCCACATACCTCCATATTCTTTTACAGAATAAATCAAATTCATAATACGAGATAC
This sequence comes from Eilema caniola, assembly GCA_949126895.1. Classification (NCBI taxonomy): domain Eukaryota; kingdom Metazoa; phylum Arthropoda; class Insecta; order Lepidoptera; family Erebidae; genus Eilema; species Eilema caniola. The sequence goes on along the minus strand of OX421471.1, from coordinate 12,266,324 downwards.
GAGAACCTACATCACGAATATCGCGATAACAAGATTTAATATTCCTTAATCATATAATATGCGAACAATATGACATTTAGTAGAATACATTTAATTTAGGTTGTCGGAACCACAGTCTCATGCAATATAAGTCATGTCAGACGGAATTCGCCCAAATGCCTCTACATCGGAATCGTAGTTCGGCCGTGGGAGAATCCCCAGCGGACAAGATTAATTAGAGTTGTGGTTAAATTAATAACATGCCGAGCACGCACCCTCAACGTCCGGCGCCTTCAGATTTAACCCAAAACAATGGATAATCAAATTGTATTTATCGTCTATGAAAGTGCTCTTACCACTAAACCATCCCTTATTTAATTATAGCTTAATCTTAACTCTCATTTCTGCTTGTTTTATTTAAATTGTAACTCGGAAACGATCAGTAAAGTTGACAAATATAATAGTACCTACCGAAGTCTTATACAAACCATTTATTAGTTTTCTCTTTTTTGAAATCGTGAAATTTCGTCGATACGTTCAATTTTGATTGGATTATGCCTTATGCATTTTCTGTATATTTCAGGCCTTAATTTGTTACAACAATCTATAGGAGTCGATGCGAGGATTACTATACTAACTATTAAGCGTTCACTCTTCATGATTGCGTTAAATGCCGTAAAAATAATCGGGTACTATTTACGAGTATGTTTCCATACAACTTATTATTTTGATGTTTAATAGAAGAAACTGTTATGAATCAAGGACCCTACTGTGTATTGATGCACGCATTTCTTGCGGTATTCAGATTATAACCATGTCTTAAATTAAATGATATTGAGCAGTGATTGCTAAGATCAGAAGCAGACCTTTAACCTTTTCTACCAAAAATCTACAAATGTTCGACAAAAAATTTGGTCGACCTCTTCAACGATAAATTACACGAATGAAACGCTCTAATTGGACCATTGGGAGTAGAACCTCTTACAAATAATATAGTTACAGTGGAAGTCTTACAATTTGATGTGTAATTACATCACAATGCTACGACTAACATTAAGTATATTGTATTGTTACCCACTGGAATTTCCTCTTTCGTTTATTTTATGAACAGCCGATATTTTTTCTTTATACTTAGAAGTTGGAACGCGTGAAATAAATACCAGTCAAACACTGTGAAGGACTTTTTGCTTCGATATTAAATCCAAAGGCTAATCGTGCTCATTGAATTGTGTTAGCTACAGTTAAATGAAAAGTGATGATTGTAAGATAAAATCACAGTGACCTCATACGCTACGGTAAGCGCATTATAAAGGATGCAAATTATAATATAACATTCACCTATTATGAATGACTCCATGCCGGCAGATGGCAATGACCCAAGGTCATAGGAATTGACATTAGTTAATAAATATCTATACAAAGTCAATTTAAATTCGCGTAGTTTTTTCAAATACGCTGCTGATATACTTATATAAACCCTGATCTATGTTGGGTGAAATTAATATTACATTAATCGTCATTACTACATTATTACGTGAAGTTAAAAGTGTGGGTGTTAATGTACCTATGCCTACCACTTCGGCGATTTACAGGCGTGAGTGCATGTCTGTAATATTTAATCATTCTTAGCTCATTAAACACACTTATTACGGAGCGCCGCCAAGGTAAACCTTTGAGAATGCCGTAAATTAAAATACTTTGAGAAAGTACAAGTGTGATATTCAATATGTGCACGCTATTACTTGTTACGACAGTCCTTTGCACATATTGTTATTTTATGTACCTTAAATTGGTTAACAATGAAATTTTCATCAACTTTTGACATTTTTGTAAGATTATATTCCATTAATTTATTTTTTATAGACCACTGAGTTGGCAGACAAGCACGCGGCCCACCAGGGGAGTCACACTCGTGGTGCCGACCCTGTAAACACAAAGTTTCGTGCCGTCTGTGTAGGAGACAAAGTCGGAATAGCCTTTGGTCTTCCCACTGACTGATTAACTGCAAGGCAACTTATAAAATTGTATTTAAAAATATGCTTAGGTACTTTTCGAGACTTGGACGATGAAAGATTATTATATTATTAGAATTAGATGTATAGGAGAAATGAGCACTTTGAGTAATCTTTTAAAGAAATATGAATCCTTTCTTTGCTAATCGTCTTTTAAGCTTCTAGCTAAAACTAAGAAACGGACCAAATCTTATTTTTTAAGTAGCACTTAGTTTTAATACTATTATTCTATATAAGAACGAACGGTAGCACTTTTTATAATAAGGAGTACTTGTTGAAATTATTTCAACCGATTAGATGGTAAGAAGCAGTACCTATCTACTTAAATGATGTCTAAGGAATTAAGGCTGTCATTTAATTATAGACACAAATGTTCGATGCTAACATGGTATTTAACTAACACAGTAGAGCCAGAGGGGGAGGTTATATCGAACTCGAACCAACTTAAACGCACGACGTCTGTGGGTCAATATTTTTCTTTATGGCCGAAGGAGTGCTTCGGATGGAGGGACCGCGGGGTACCCAACTCGTTCCTGGTATTAACCACAGTAGTAAACAGTACAAAAGTACTAAGTAGTTTTCAGTTTTGGGTTGTTTTTTTTTAAAAAGTGAATAAACTTAGTTCAACTTTCTAATTTAGCATTATATTATCTTTAACTAATGTCACGTCCAATTAATAACATTAATGTAGTGTACCATACTATAGTTTATTCAATATTATTATATTATTGGATAGTCCAATATCTTGCATTTATTCCGTTACAAGTTGTATTGTATTATCATACAACTCGTGTTAGCGTTACTAGTGTTCACGTTAAGCTAACTATACCTTGTAATTCAATTAACACAATTACTTAAAAACTTGAGCTTCCACTTAAACCAATTGAACAACTCCGTTGCGGTTCACTTAAAGCACAAGCCACTCCTATTCGATGTGCTTCTAGAGAACGGTCGAGACTTTTATTTCAAAACAAACTAACATTTGTGTAGATATTTAAATATTGAACGCTAATATGAAAAAAAGAAAACTATTTATAGATCTTCTGCAAATATTGCGTTTTCGCCTACATTCCCAAAGATTTACATACATATCAATATCAGCCACGGCGGCGGCGCGCATCGTAGGACGATGCGCGCCTCCCCACACCGGGGTTGAGTCGGGGACCGCGTGGTCCCCCCCTTTCCAAGGAGGGCCAGACCGAGAGGGATGGCCCTAGGTCAGCCGGGGTTCGAGGGATATGTCGCATGACAACCTCACCTTCGGCCTAGCACTACGACCCAGAGACGGCGTGCGGTTTACTCGGTTCGAGTCCGACATAACCTCCCCCTTCGGCTCCGGTATCCATGGGGAGTTCCCGCACGTTAAAAAAAAACATATCAATATCAAACGTACAAACCATCAATGTAAAGCCTTTGAGATTGCCGTAAGGCGAAACCGGTCAGGTTCTTAATAAATAAAAAGTATAACTATAAGTGCATTTTTTTAACTAATTTTTTAAGCATTTTCATGCTAAATATTTAAATTTAATCGGTCTAAGCGGGGTAATATTTAGATGAAAAATGCTTAAAAATTTAATTCAAATTATATAGGCGGAGTAGTCAAAAATCAATGTTTAAAAATGATTGAAAAATCGTTCATTGGTTCCGAAAGTTCATAAACGTCGGTAGGCGCTCTACTGTCGCCTCAAAGACAGATATAGAAGTAGAATTTGAATTGGTTAGTGCGAGGTCTTGTAGCTTAGAGGTCAAAGCATTGCCCTTGTAAGGCAAAGATCGCGGGTTCAAACCCTACTTAGACCGATTCAATTTTTTCTTGGTATTATGACCAGTTATTAGGCGTGGCTCTGCCATCGTGGGATACTAATCCTGTAGCCGATGAGGATCCATTCCAGAGATAAAAGTAACCTATGTGCTATTTCAGGCTTATATATCCGTATGCAAAATTAAAGCGAGGGCCGTTCAGCCATTTGAGCTTGATTTAAGTAATAAACTCACAAAATTACAATAGTAAAGGATTGTAAAGAAAGATGTTAAGTACATGTTGTGATGAACAAGTTTAGTGCCCTGTAAGTCTGAAGAGAATATGGACTATTCTTATTATTCCCAACGGTGGTAGAGCACGTACACTAGGCCACATTTACCAGATTGCTGATGTTCGCTTGAAATTGATCCGAAACCTTTTATTAAAATATATGTGTAGAGCAAATGAGTCGTAACTGTCCAATGAATAATGCAGCTCATTTGGCGACAGAAAGTTGTGCAATGCTACTAAGAATGTTTGATATCTTGATATTGGATAGAGCTTTTTTAGGTAGAATGATTTAAAAAACGTCTAGGTCTAGAGCATCCATAACCGGTGTGTTTGTATGAAAACAACTAGGTATTACATTAATCATTAACAGTATAGTATTCAGGTAAGTCCTTCATAAGACCTTTCTAAGAACCCTTTTCACTTTTATTACATTATTCCGACAAGATCTTAACAGTATTTTAATTAAACAACGAAATGATAATTTATTTATATATATTCGAAATGAAAACTTAGTTTACCCAGCTGTCCAAAGCAACTCGTAGAGGAATCGGTCCGAGTTTATTTACAGATATTTTGTTCCAGTTTATTTTCGGCCCTTCCTGTCTCGACGAACGACGTGCGAATTTAAGGGCGACTCCAAACTAATATATACTTACGACTACTTTCATACCGTTCACTGTAAACATAGGTTTTTAAAATGTAGGTTTGCTTTACTAGAATTTTCTTTAACCCTTCGTCGATTGTGTCAACCTTACATCATTCTTGCATAAGGCGTTCTCCTTCAAAGGCTATATTAACAATGTATTATGCCATATGCCATAAAAGATTAATGTCTATGACGATAACATGATATTTACATTATTTTCCATCACAATAGAATAATAAAATAGTGCCATTATAACTATAGAACTAAGTGAACAGCTTTATGTATTATGTACGTTATATTCGCTATTGAGGTGAATTGAATATCAAACACTCCGCACTTTACCACAGAGTGAAGTGTTTGCCGGAACATAATGAACAGCCACTTCATTACATGTTTTTCGAGTACCTTCGAACCCTTTAAACTCATCAATGAACAGTGGACGAGCGAAAGGGAGTTTTTATTTAAATATTTATTCTTATAATTAAACTCAATCAAATCACGTATAATCTCGTTAACGTTATCGGGGTGAAATAACCATAGCACGTTACGTTTCCATTGTTTTTCATTTTCCATCGTTTCGTATCGTGAGCGTTATCAGTGGTATTGGCTCAGTTGAACGGCGGCCGTCTAGCTCGACGCACGCCCGCGCTCAGTGTTGCCATTTCCACGTTTCGCGTTTCCCTAGTTTCCCGCGGCCGTCCGCACGTACCGAACTCGCTCCCAACGTCGTTTCGCGTCGCATTGGGACATGTCATCCTGATATCGAATTAACGGTGTGTATAAACAACAGTGTGTTTATTTCTACGGATAAGTTAATCGAGTTAATGATAAGTTAATGTGTCGGTAGGCCCGTGTGTTGCACGTGATCGGATTACTGAATCAAGGGATAATATTGTTTTTACCGACGTAAGTAGGCGATACGTTTAGGGATTTATTAATGAATTACATCACAATTAAACGAGAGATTAGTTGTAAAGAGTGCGCGGTGACGGAGACAGCGCAGATTTGATTGTTTATCTTGTATCGTCAAGCTGTGTTTGACGCTATCTATCGCGTATTTTTTATCATTACTATATTTATGACTTATTTGTTCATGGTATACGATGATGGTTTCCTATTCATTTCCATAGATACGAGTACCTATGGAAATGAATAGGAAATATATATAAATTAATAGGAAACCTTAGGACCTTACAAAAAATATAAAGCCGTATCGTATTTTTATATTTTATCCTGCCGGCATGTTGGCCACCCCACCTCCCTCTCACACTCTCCCTATACCCATAATGCGTATGCATATTTGGTTTATTGTATACTTGTGTGATCATATATCAGCGGTATATGTTCATAATAAATGCCTGTTAAGTGTCACCCTCATAAATTCGAACGGATGCTTGTGATATGATGATACATTTAAATTTATTTCAAAAGTCACTCGTTTCGTTTAATATAATGAAACCTTTTAAGTAAAAGAGAGAATATCTACGTTGGCGTTTTCAATAGTGTATACATACAAAAGATCTAGAAGGCATCATAATGGCTTCAGCATTTTTTGGATTATGAACATAAAAATCAAAGAGAGTCCCTAATTATATTTACATTAACAGTTGTGTCCCCTCACATTGGAGTGTAGGCACACCAATTTTGTAGCTGCCTTTCGTTTCTGCCTTTCGTTTCTTCTGCTTTTATTCTATCTACTTAGCTTATGCACATGATTTTTAAGCGTATAATAAGATACTAGACATTTGTAAAATGGTTCTTAAATTACTGAATTTTTAAATAAATTTTCAACAAAACTCTCCCTTAGCATATTAATTGGTATGTGCCCTAAGCTTTAGTTAAAAAGTCATACCAATTTTTAGTTATGTAGTTTGTAGTATCACCACAAATCGTCCTTATGTATAAAAATCTAATAACTTATATTACTAATGTTAATCAGAATTGAATTCATTCAAACATACTAGCAATATCTTATCGTGTATATGAATCGAAATCAGTATAATCTACATTGACATAAACCTACATAACAACGTTTAGTACCATATTGCTGTTTAAGGTGGCAAATTCATCTGTGTAAATATACGTAGGTATATTGTATGTACATTGACATTAATTACAAAACCATTCTAAGGCATTATTTAAAAACGATAATTAATATTCAAAGCAATGACGCTAACATTCCGATTACCTAATTATGCATAATATTAGTTTTAAAAGGAAAATATGGGCTGAGTTCCAGTTGTCGAGATGTGGGCGATGATCAGTAGAACGATGACAACTAGCAGGTCAGGGTCGAAATGCTCAAGAGAACACGCTCTTATCACTTCAATCAAGTCAACTACGATGTCATCAAGTTATACCCACCTGGATATATTCTTGTGGTGTTATCGCACACCTTAATTGAAATGGATATAAATTAAACATTTAATGGATAAGAAGAAAAGAATGGTGGGATATCTCGCTCGTCTTTAGAGATATTCGACAAGGAAAGTACCGTCACAAAACAGCAAACCCCAGGTTAATAGTATTTTAATACGGGCCTAGTGGTAATTAGTGTTATAGAGTTCTTTGGTGAGGAGGATAAGGTTAGTAACGTGTGGTTTCATAGTTGGGGTTAGGTATTCCTAGATTCTAGAAGGGAGAAATTACTACTACTAGATTTAAAAAAAAAGTGTGTACATAATGAAAATCGCATAACGTGCCCGATGTCTTTCTTTTAAGGCGTTGGTTTCGTCTACTTGCTTGTTATGTATTTTCCAGCGCCCGAAGCGTATGCTGTGGGCGAGAGATTACGAAGCACTTTCCGTTCTGTCCACCACCACTTTTTCAACAAAATATTAATTGACCCGGTAACGATTTCAAGTAACTATTGACTAGTTACGTATTTACTAAGACAGCCAGTTTTAAGATGCATTCACGTACTTTTGAAATATCATCAGGGATATTTTTAAAGAAAGATCAGGTCACAAGTACCCGTATACAGCGAGCTTGAAAAAAAAAGACAAATAGAAGTACTGAATGGTGTACAATAGACCTCGTGGCCAGGTGCGCTCACTGTTCGGTATACGATCTGTGGGTTAAGTTACCTAGACGAAGGTTGCTATTGGGATGGGTGACTGTTTAGTGGTGTTATAATATATTTGAGCGCTTCTGTGCTTCGGAGGGTACGGTAAAAGTCGGTCCCAGCTGTCAACAGTCGTTAGGTCAAGACGGAGGCCTATATTGGCGACCTGAACAACTATCTCACTAAACACAAAAAAGAAGAAGAATTAGGATTGTAGCAGGACGAAACATGTAATCTCTGCATTGAGAAAGAGGCCTGACTGTATGTAAATATATATATTCTCTTGCTCGAATAGAGGGGCTCGTTCCGCCCTTGAAGCTACCAAATTGAATGGTGGTATAATGTGGCTCAGCTTAATACCATAAAATGTGTTGAATTAATTGAGTAAAGCTGATAAGCTAAGTGGTGTCGGTAATGAAAACATTCAACCTTCAAGATTTGGTAAAGTTAATATTGATCTGTTTGGTGTTTGTTGAATAAATATACTTGTTTGTTGACTTGGATTTTCTATTAAGTGATAATGCTTTTTAATAGAGTAAGGATTTATTTGCAATGCGCACTTATGGTTTTTAGGAGTTGATGAGCAAAGCAAATAAAAAACTAATTTAACTTGCTTTAATGGGAAAGATAAATATCGAAAGGAAATTTTATCTTCTATAATATCCTAAAAGGTTATGTAAAGTCTAGTAGGTAGTCCAGTTAACTATAATCATGAGCATAGATATTATTTTTTATTCATTTGTTTACTATTTCGTAGGAATTTCAATAGCATCCATAAATTATCCAGCAATGTAAAGTAAAAATGTTTTTGGCCAATTTTCATAATGACAAACAAAACATCGTAGTTCATAAATTCTATTAAAACTTGTGTTGAAAGACACGTACAAACTGGTAATTCATGTAATAATGTAGTATTAATACATGAATGTTAAACAACTAAACATTTTTTATAAGATTATGAGGAAAAAATCCATCTATCGTGTAGCCTAGACAATATTAAAAGTTGGTGATTTTCTTTTCTTTATACTACGCATTCTAGATTTTGCGTATCTGTCTTTCTGCTGCAATGCCCTTAGGTGGTATTATAAGGTACAAGTTGCCTGACCTGGGAATTTAATTCTGGACTTTGTTTCTTCACTTTCGCCCGCCATCATAAGGAGGCAACCTTAAATCAACATTAAATTCAGTCATGTTAAAAAGTTTTGTGTAACAGATGGTAAGGTCTAACCTAAAATATTTTCTTTTTTGATAATAGAGAGATCTGTATAAAGAAAACATAAAATGTTACTTGTTTGTTAGGTACTATTGTTACTATTTTATGAATCATCTACTAGATCACTATTCTAATAATATTGACCCAGCCCTAAATAATCAAACCAAACTAAAAGTCCATTCATAATGCAAACAACCATTTACGTACATACATATACCCATAGATGTCTCTTCGAAAGGGTCAGATCCGAGATTACACAATATACCTTTTATATAGTAGAATTATTTAATATTAATGGTCTACTTATTATGTAAGTAATGTATGACTAGTTTTTTTTTTATAAAATCTGACTCATGCGGTCATTCTAGTCTATAGGAAAATCCCTGACAATTACGTACTAAACATAGGTATATTATGTGTATGAATCATTTGAGGTTCAGATGGCAAATCACAGCTCTATACAATCAGCTCTCGCTTTTGAGGTCGTACTTGATTCAGATTGTAAGATATTCAACACGAATTTAACACTATGTGCTTCCCATTTTAATACATAATACTCCCTTTTAAGGCTAACTTTATTCGCGTGGACTATATAGAGTATTTATAACATCATCAAAAAATGGCGAGCTGAGCTCCAGCAGCGAAGATAAATGAAATCAAAAGAAGAATAGTGTCCACCTCGGGCTCCAAAGTATCTAAATAAAAAAAAAATACAAGCTTCGGATATAATGAGACTTAATCTATGACGATCGTGAATATACATTTTTTTACTGTTCATCAGTATGACTTCACTACGCCTGATAGTAAGTAACAAGAAAAATTAAAAGACTGAAAACCGCCGTTGCGTAAATAGCCATGAAACTATTTTTTTTTTTTGTATCAATACCTTAATGAAAATTATAAATGGATGAATATGAAACAGAATGTATGGCAGTTATTAAATAGCTATAAACGCTGTTGAATTGTATAATCAGAGCCATATACAGGGTGTATTTTTGAAACGGGGCAGTAAGGGCAAGTACCTTAACCGTTGCAGTTACAGCAAAACGTTCTTATAAGACCTTCCCTAACTTTTTGGGACATTTTGAACTGCATTCACAGATTTTGTAAAAAACTTACAGTTAGCAAAAAAAATGCAAAAAGTTCAAAATTTTTTTTTTATGCCAATCGATTCTATTTCATGTGGGGATCAAAAAACTCTATGGGATCATTTTAGCTTTCAGTACTAGAAAAGACAGAAATCGCCAAAGACCTTTCCCATACATTTCGTACGGAAATATGATAAATCAACTCGAAACTCATAGGTCAGGTAAAATTTTGAACTTTTTTAAATAAAAAAAATCATTTAAACATTTAAGAAATTGGTTTATGAAATAAATTGCTCAAAATGATTTCCATTTTCACGAACACATAAGTCTATCCTTTTTTGCACTGAACGAATGGCGGCTAATAATGTTCTGGGATGAATATTACGTAAAATGGTAATTAATGCATCCTTGAGCTCTTGAACACTGGCGTACGTCGTCTTATACACCTCGTTTTTCACGAAGCCCCATAAAAAAAAATCAAGTGGTGTTAGATCGGGGCTACGAGGTGGCCACTGTGTTGGACCATGTGTACCTATCCACTGTGTACCGAATAGGCGGCTCAAATTGGAACGTGAAAGGTGACTGTTATGTGGCGGAGCACCATCTTGTTGAAAATGAACTTTTCGCAATTCCGACAGGGGCCATTCGTCCACCTCGTTTTCAAGATGGTGTAAAATGACTTCATTATACATGGCAGAATTCAGTTTCCCTTCATAAAATTCCACCATTATGACTCGATTGGACATTATACCACACCAACAGTTGAATGAGAAGCGAACCTGATTATGACTTGCCGTAACTCTTAGTGGATTTTCTTTGGACCAATAGTGGTGATTTTTTCTGTTGTACATACCGTTATTGGAAAAATTCGTTTCGTCTGACCACAGTATGTAATTTAAAAATTCATGATCTCTGCTTATTTTTCCTCTTAGCCATCTGCAAAAAGTAAGCCTTCGAACATCATCACCCGGATGTAACACTTGAACTATGCGCCCATATCGATAGCACTTGTAGCCGTATTTCTTCCATATCTTTATCAAAAGGGAGTGGGATACACCTACTTCAAGGGCGACTTGCCTGGACGATACCTCTGGATATGCTTCGACATAAGTTAGAACCGCAATCTCCGTGTCCATGTCCACACGAGGCTGCCGCTTTCTTTTGAAAGAACCCTGCAATTCCAGGTTTTTCAAAAGATTTGTAATAACCTTTCTTGTTGGCACATGCCGCAACGGATACTTATTGCGGTACCACACTAATGCAGCTCCCGCATTTCGATTATTGACAAAATACGCTTCTAATAAGTCAATTTTTTCACGATTAGAAGACATTTTAGCGAAAATCTTTAATTAATAACTCATACGAAGTTTCTCAGCTGAAACTAAGAATAACACACAGATTTTCGAATCAAATTCGAAATTTGAGGGTAAAAATTCTTTTTATTTACTTTACAGTCAATTCTACCCACTTCCTGGCCATAACAAAAAGTTAGACCATCGTAGAAATTTGTTTCTGTTGCCGAAATGTATGGGAAACGTTTTTGGCGATTTCTGTCTTTCCTAGTACTGAAAGCTAAAATGGTCTAATAGAGTTTTTTGATCCCCACATGAAATAGAATCGATTGGCATAAAAAAAAAATTTTGGACTTTTTGCATTTTTTTGCCAACTGTAAGTTTTTTACAAAATCTGTGAATGCAGTTCAAAATATGTCAAAAAGTTAGGGAAGGTCTTCTAAGAACGTTTTGCTGTAACTGCAACGGTTAAGGTACTTGCCCTTACTGCCCCGTTTCAAAAATACACCCTGTATATAATTATGAAAATTACAAATACATGCAAACTAATTAGTACGCTCCTACAATCGAACAGATAACGGATTGTTCTCGTTTCATGACTACTCTCATTTGGGAAATTAATGTTTATTAGCATCCCACATATTACGAGCTTCCGTTACAGGTGTTAAGAATAAATGTACATTTCTGTGTACACTTATTTTTCACATCACGCGCATCTTGTAATGTTGTTTTATTAATGTCAATCAGAAGATTTCATTTGTGTTAAACATAATTTGACAGAGTTCAATTTCTCAATACTTTAGTTAATTAATTCGTTATCTTCAACAAAATAATCTTCTTTAGCAACGATTGTTACTTCGAATATTCAATCAGTTGGTAATGGCGACATTCGGAATTGTAGCTTATTAACAGTTTCGGAAAGTAAATTAAACATAATTGCTATATAAATTTACGTATTGCGTATTATGTTCATCTAACAATATGCAATTGAATCAAATGTGGTAGATATGTCTATAATAAAAACTCCCTGTACCTAGTTATAAAGCCTCGTGACAGAGGAAGCTAAAATTACGCTCTGTACTTCAAACTAAAACCCAAAATGTTTTTGACAAACTATAGATAAGTCTATATTTAAGCCAGATTTCCGGTAGCAGTCTTTATATTAGTGTATAATGTAAACAATAACACAGTATGCAGACAAGACCATCGCCCAACTATTTAGGTCAGGGACTCAGCACGTGGACTACGCCCAGCGCTGCAGATACTCGCGGCCATTATACCTACACACACTCTGATAATCCCTATCCACACTTAATCTATAGGTACCTACATTCTGATGATTAATTGAATACCAGAACGAATATAATCATACTTGTTATTGACTTTGGGCGGACTACAGGTTCCTATCTATGCGAGGATAACATTTGATACGCCCTATGCCTATGAAATGGATTGTTCTGATATATCTTTGTTTTTATTTTGGAGGACATTGCTGTGATTGTACAATGTTCACTACTTCTGATAAATGTATAGTTGTACTTGAGTTGACCGTTAAATTATTCATAGTTCAAGCATTTTTCATTGAATCATTTTATGATTACCTAGGTGACACAGCATTCCTAGACAGTAGCTACCTCTCAGGATTCTTTCTTGTGTTTTGACGTCCATTTCAGTAGCCTATATTTAGTAAGTTTTAGAATTGTGGAAAAATGAATCTTGGTGGAATAGCCCAGCAATGTAACGTAAACCTAGTTCACCCTAATAAATAGAAAAAAAATTACACCCTCAGAAAGTAATTTTTCCTCGCTGATCGATATAATTAGCTGAATCTTCTGCTAAAAAGTAACAATAATAAAAAGTAAAGTATACCTAGTAAAATATTTTTCATAATTAAATTTCATGCAAAGTTGTTAAGCAAATTATAATTTCAAGACACATCTGTTATCAATCAATCAATCAATCAGCCGACTGCCCGATTCGTCATAGCTGGTACTGTTTGGTGCTTTGGATACTTACTCAAAATCCAAAATTCTTAACCGCAGGCGTCTAATCGTTACCACTTCAAGTGTAGGTGTTAAATATAACCCTCATTTTCACGGTAATCAATTTTAATCTCTACCAATGCCCGGTAATTTTTCCATCATATTTAGTACCGCCGTCGGTAATCGAGTTATATGGTCGTTTATGGCACTAATTGTGAATCCACATATGGCGCTTTGATCAGCCTTCTAAGGTAGTTAAGCTAACTTTAATAGTGACATGGCGCTTATTCACTACCGACTGGTAGTGGTACGAGGACATAATGGATGGTGTGGTGACTCGTAATGTTTTATACGATGTGTTGCAATTTTATATGGCTAATAAATTATAATTACACCTTTTCATTTCTTAGCGATCTTCCAACACGGAACGATAAAAACATATTTGTATTATATATATAAACATAAGCATATTTGTATTTTGTTATTAGTAGTCGTAAGCATATGGAAATGAAAATAGGCAAATGTCCATTGATGTCCAAATTTTGTTAACGATATTTACGGCCACACATAATATTTCAAGAACCTCTCTTGCAGCCGTTACCACCGGTATCTGGTTCCCTGTATCCGATGCCGATGGCGCTATTTTCGGAATAATTTATATAAAATATTAATTATATATAGAAGAGAAATAATATAAATCTTAATCATTCAAATGGAAAAAGCCCATAAAAACTTTTGCAACTAATTGATATTGCCAATGACCAAATAGTGGACACTTGACATACAGAACAATGAAAATGAAAATCTGGTGAAAAATAAGACAATTGATATAATAAATTGAATTCATGCGGTCAATATTGGCACGAGTAGTTGGTTTTGTTTTTCCTTTTGTTGGCACAGGTGATGAAATTTAATTCGGATTGCATAAACCAACTGCAAAAGTACATACATTCTGATGCAACTGCTATTTAAATATTTAAGGCTGAAATTTTATTTGCCAGCATCATGTCGTAGTTGCTCTTTGCATTCGGTTATTTCGTTTGAAGATCAATCAATCGATCAATCAAAATCGTACTGATATTGCACTTCTATATTTGAACAGATGCTCAAGCATGTGAATGCATCTTAAGTGTAGTTGATCAGTGGAACGAAATAACAAATCGAATCGGTTGGAGAACAAAATGACGAATTGAGCATAACTGGTGCTGTTTGGTGCTTTGTATTTTCCCTTAAAGAACTCGCTATTAGAACAGTGACGTTTTAGGTTGGAAATGTCAACAATGGTAAATATTTTCTATAGCTACTTTATGTACGTTCTACGATAGAATCCTATACCATCTTTAAGTTTGTGTATTATCGCCTACAATACGTATATGTGTGCTAAATGTGAACCACTCTAACTCTCTATTCAGTAATAGAATCCATACAAAAATAGTAATGCTAAATTTGCTAAGTTCGAAGTTTGGATACAGTAAACTTAATACCATCGAAAATTCAAGACACGATAATAGAAGACTAAAAGAAAATTTATGTATCTTAAAGGCGCCTCAAGGGTTATTTATATAGGGTTTACACCAACTGAAATAACCAGGAGTATTTTGTGGAAATTGAATGGACAAACCTTCAGTGGTGGCATTCAGCTCAAGTCCGCACATTAGCATGCAGACTATGAACTTTTAGATGGCTACAAACTGATCCAGACAGCTTAGCACCCCTTGATCAACTAATCTCTCTCCTTAAAGCCCTTAAATAAAGGCAACTTCAAAAATTAACGTTAAGTATATTAAATGTATTTAATCCCAAAGTTTTCTAATCTCGAGCGTAATTCATTACTATTCTTATTGTTTCTGTTTATTGAAGACAGAGCGTGTACTAAAATTCACTTTCTTTGAACGTAATGCTTTTCACGGTGACTATATTATGTAGGTAGATATTCTCACTCCTACGGAAAAGTTGTCTTGGTAATTGAGGCTACAGACTCCTCATAAAAGTTTACCTTGCTTTCGGGACACAAAGGTGTGTGACATTATAATCGATAACTCCCCTGTTGACCTAAATGCGGCAATACTTAACCATAATAAACTGGTACCAAATCATTTATGATGATGAAATGATGAATGCTACTAAATTGGAGAGCGCTGAACAGACGTAAGCACTTCGCCACAACACACAGAAGTCCATATCTTTGATTTCATCAATAGTGTAATAAGCTCTTAAACCTATTTCCTATGGAAACTAGTATTTCCAAATTCCCATAAAATTATGACCAGTCATGACACAAAAACAGGGACATATAAAAATCAAGTAAATATCTAGTCAATCGTACTGCGAAATATACTGAAAACATTTTCAGAGTGTCACATGAGTCTTATTACTTACTGTACTCTCTGGTAGCTGAGTGCGTAAGTAAAAAGCTTTTTTCAATATTGAAATAAATATAAAAGATCACATTTTATTTTATTCTATTTCATTTCTTGATAAACACAGAAATCGGATTGTCAGAATCGCTTACCAATTTTATTGAGACGATATTCTTAGCAATCCATGGATTCTCCGTGCGGGTGCCGGGTCCATCGCGTTGCTGAGTTGGGAACTCGGGACAGTGCCTGGGACTTGCGACCCAAGTGTAGGTTTAGAAGGGCCCCTTTTGTTGATGTACATCAACACTCACCTTCACTACCCAAGTTCCCCTCCCTGCCTAACCAAATTTGATACGAACCTACTAGTGCCGCTTTAGACATTCGTCTTAGTAATGAGCTTATTGTAGTAGGTTATAGAGAGATTTAGCTGGTATACCTCTCGCTTCCACTTCTACTGCATACAAATTAACCACGTAACCGTTTTTGATTAATTCGTTTGTGAGATCATAGTATTTATTTTTCTTAAGTGTGTGGTCCTTCGGTATATTTGTTTCCCACGGTACAGTAAGTTCCACAAGGACCACATATTTAGTCGTTTTCGAGTAGAGAAATATGTCCGGTCTAGATGACGAAACCCCAACATCCTCCGGAATTTTATAGTGCTTTTCATACGTGTCGATTAGGAGAGTACAATCTGGGGCAGTATCTAAGATTGAATAAGATTTGTTCCTGGGTTTTATGGATGAACCTTCAGACACAAAGTTGATATGACGTCTCTTAGTAGTCAATCCTTTTTGGGCTCTAGCTACTGCCAGACTCATTGCTTCGCGTATAATAAAATGCACCTTATCGTGGCGGCGTGAGTATTGGCCTCTATCAAGAAGCACCCTACATCCTACTAATATGTGCCTAGCCGTCCCTATTGCCTCACCACACGTATAACATTGTTTTTCTGGGGCCTTCCCCCACCTTACCAGGTTACTCTGGTCTGGAAGGGTCATCTGAAAGGCGTTAAGATAGAATTGTAACAGGGCCGGCGACCACTCATAGGTCATGGTGCGCCACTTTACATTTAATTTTACTTAATGAAGTAATCTAGAAAATTATTATGGGCATAATACCAACAAAACAACAACATAACAGAAATACCAACATCGAGGTCAAACAACTGGCTTATTACGTACTAACTTTTCAATACGCGCGGTGTAGCGTTTCCCTCGTAAAATTGTCCATGAGTTACCCTGGAGTTGGGGTGGAGTGACGATGTCGTGTCCACACATCCAACTAATCAAATACAGTGATCACTCAATTTAGTTGCGGGTGCAGTGACAGATACTACATTCATTACAGGTTTAGTTACAATATTCTCTTCATTGATATAATGTATGGATATTTGTGCAAATTTAGACTGCTCAAATAGTTCACGCTTCACTAAAAGTTTTATGTAGGTAACTTGCCTAAATTATCTGCATTATACATTCTGAAGTGCTGACCACAGCTGTTAAAAAGTAGCCGAAAATTCGGGCTAAGAATACATAATCCGTTAAAAACTGGTTTTATTTCAGTTCTCTGCATTAGTTATTAAATATCAATCTGAAGCCAATTACTATTTTTGTTGTGTGTTAGGAAGGAAATTGAGGAAATTGCTTAATGTAGGTATACTCATTACTTCGTGAAAGTTGCCTAAGCAAACGGAAACGCCTTCGCAAGTGTATTGTAGTGTTAATGGTTCATCTCGAGGTAGTTTTGTTCAACATTTAGTGAGATTTGTCAAGATATGAACAGATTTGAACAACATCATATTCATCCATCTCATCACAATGGAAATACACTTGTAAAATGTAAATTGTCTCTAAGCTTGTAATTATGATGTGTATCTATTATATAACTATAAGTCACAATATCTTACTTTGCGACCTTAATTGAAGGTTTATTCTTTTCAATTTTTATTTGCTATTTAGTGATGATTTTTGCCTTATTTTGGGCTTATCTATATCACAGTCTATATTTCAAAGTTATAATAACCTACAGGTTTATGTATATTGCATGTGTATTATCTTCGTCTTCTGCATATAATTTTGTATTCCTTCGGGCTATTAAAATAGCATTCCAATATATATAAGGTCTATTAGAGTTTATAAAAGAATTAGATAGAGATAAAACATAGATTCAATGCTATAAGAATGCTTTTTATAATAGTTGGTATTGTAATACAGCGTAACAGCCACAAACTATCTAACACCTTACGTAAACATAATGTATATACTCTGGATCATTAGTATGAATCGATTACTCATTGTCCAAATTCGAGTCCTGTTAATGAGAATATCAATACTGATACTTTTTAGGCTTTCATTAGAGAGCTCTGTTTTTCTATCATTAACATAATTTAAGTTGGCTACCTATTTACTAGGTATTTATTTATATATATTGTAGGTAAACGTAAAATTTGGTAAACATTTACCTACAGTCCCGGGTCCTTTAAGCTGGGTGTGAAAAAGCATCTGATTAGGCCATCAAGCTGAGTGCCACCATTGTTAACATGGCACGTGTATATACACATGGTATATAATGGTGGCCCTCTTTCCTGACACCTTGCCTTCACCTTACCATCAGGCGAGGTAAAGTCAAATTGACGTGTCCTATAAAAAAAGACAGGTTGCACTCCGGGAGTGCCGGCAGAAGTAAAAACTTTTTCTTTCTTTCTTTCTTTGTTATATACAGAGAAAAAGATAAAAAAGACCATACCTACCATACCTATAATATAGCGCCAATCATAGAACCTATCACCAATTTTCTGTCAGAAGAAATTAATGAATTACAAAAAGAAAAATTAATCACAAAAGTAATAAATTACAAAAAGAAAAAATGATCACAAAAAGTGTCAGAAGCCCAGGTTCGAACCCGGTACTATCTGAAACCATAAGGACTTACAATCGAAGCGCTTACCGCTTAGCTACGAAGCTTCATAGCGTACCAAACAAAATAAACAATCTGTAGCTAATTTTGTATGACGTCAGTCGTCGGTTACGGTTCAAAGGTCAAGTAATCCTGACTCGAGTTTAACACTTTTTACCCATCCAACGCCGCTAAAGAAGTTTTCACTTCAAAAGAAAACCAAAATACGCTAAATAAGGTAGGTACCGCTCAATTCTATCAAGCTGTCTCAATTCTAAGATTACTATATAGAAATCGCTTTAGTATTAAGGCTGCCGATTTTACTGCTTTCATAGTCGTTTTGGTTAATAGATTATTCTTTGATATACGATCAATTACTTGAATTGGCAAGACGTATATTTCAATGTTCTAATAAGTTATTTAAAATAAAATAATAGTGTTTATCTTATGTCACATTTGCTTACATTTAAATACCAAACCTATAAAGATGTGTCTAAATCAGGGTCGGCTTCTTGTCTAACTAATTTGGGCTGATATTAACATTCTTCGGAGAGTCTGTTGTTCTATTTCCTGAGCCCAACCCGGGGAGGTAACGATATTGTACAATATGACTAGTACCTAGTGAAGGTGAGGGTCAGGTAGTAAGTTCTGTTATCGATTGCCGCAAGTATTCGTGATGGTAACGATGTAAATTTTAATAAAAAAAGAAGTGGATACAAATAGAATGTAGTCACCTTGTACCCACAGTCAGTATACCTTGGTCAAAATATCAGGCAATTGAAGAAGAGTCAAATATATCTATACCATAATCGCGTTCCTTCTCACAAACATGTTTTATCGTAAGGTGGTAAATGACTTACCCAATAGTACGCAATATTGTTGTGAAAGCAGAATTATATGGATAATTAAAAATTATCTGTTAATTTACAGTTAAGCTCCGATACTTTTATTAGTTATTAATAACTTTTGGTCGTGACTTTCTATGATTAACACCAAATCAATTATCGATACAACATACGTCTCTCCGGTGTAAGGTTTTTAACGAAAAATAATAAAAAATGAAATTTAATGGCTAATGAAACTGGCAAATTGAAATAATCAATGTTACCGAAAGCTTACGATGGAAAGGTTCCGGGTTTGAATTCCGGTTCGTGACCCCACTAACACAAGTAAACTTAGCTTAGCTGAAGGGAACAGTAGAAGTTTGGGCAAGATATTTCTTAGGGGGGCTATCCATAAATCTCAACATTTCTCGACCGTCCTGAACACCTGGCTTTGTTTCTATCTATAGTTTTTATTCTCGATTATGTAAGCGTGAAATTGTAATAGAATCCTAAAAAGATTATCAACTACCTATAGCATATGGGAAGTACTATGCACTGTAATATTTGAAAATAGGTACAGATTAGGATTAAATTTTTTTTGCTCTGCTTATCCAAGACCGAGTCGAAACAATGACATTTAGAAACTTTATCCTTATGTATTGTCTCATGTATGTAATTTCATAGGTATACGTAATTCAATTACTTCCATACAAATCAATTTTTTGTGAAAAAATGAGTATATCACAAAAAAAACGCAGTACAAAGAGAGATGGACATAAAAGGATTTCCGTTGGAATTTGGAGCCACTCGATTGGGGAAATTCCTTCCATTCTATAGAAAACCGCAGCTAAACAGTCATTCTATAGTATTATATAACTGCTGCAGAGTAGAGTGCTGAAAAGAGGCACTACGAAGGTAAAAAATTCGTAGAAATATCAAATTGTATTGTAAGTAGGTAATTCTCTTGGAAACGCTATATAGTCTCTTATAAAATATTCTGACTCAATGTACGGTGTAAGGGTACGGAGTATTAGATAAAGCTATTACTGTATTTCTTACGCCCAAAGGTATTAAAACTTAATTACAGGGTAGATACCACAATTGTTATCGCTTAAACCGTTATACGGTAGGAATTATGTTTTTAAGCTGCTAGTACTGTATGAATGAATTAATTCCAATGTTGTTTTAATTAATAATAAATATAATAAATTATTTTTAATTTGTAGTTTAATTACGTACGTAAAAATAACAAAAATATTACTAAGGTAAACTCTTTCAGTTGGTCACGTTTTCATGACTAAATTTCTGATCATAATGAAACTGCTATGATTTCTTTAATATAATTTTGGGTAAGTCGCAATTCCCTCCGAAATTTTTGTTTGAGTTTGCGTGATAAACCACTATTTTAAAACCAAAAAATAATCGCTTCTAACAGAACATGCACATCCGATTGTCTGATTGCTTCACATCTTCACCGTTGTTTGTTACAACGACACACCTCCTTTGTAAAACCATTATTTATAGTGGTAAGCCTTGATTCCGGTAACATAATAACAAACAAAATTGTCGATCACTCACGCTGATGTTAAATAACTGTTTCCTTAATTCAACCCACTTGTTTTAATGAGCCAGTTCATTCATTAGCTCGCATATTACATCACTGGCTATTCTGACGAGCATCTGTTGTGTGTAATGCCTTTATTTTTACACATTTTGCACCTAAGAGCTAATTTAGACTAAACGAACCGATGATGGTTTCTTAATATGATGACGTGAGAGGAAGTTCTGCAAAAATATTTGTTTCCAAGAATTGCTTCTAGTTAAAATTAACAACTGCGAGGAACCTAAATCTCAATGTACTTTTTAATACAAGCTGCGCTCCTTGGTTTCGCCCCGGTGCAATTTATAGACACTACAATCAAATTATTGCATATACACTTTGTCCCATTTAGTGCCGACTGCACTAAATGGATTCGGAAGATATGCGTGTACATTATGAACTGCTGCTCTGGCGGCTTTCTTCACGAGTTTCGGGAGTCAGATGGTAATCGCCCCCACAAAAGCCAAGATAAACTAAATCCATAAAAGTGTAGGAGACCGAACCTCAGGCCTCAAAATAAAAGCTTTGGATGTTCTGGACCAACACTGTGTTGATGATGATAGCATTCAGTTTGTTAATCAGTATTAAAACATTATTTTCATTACCAGCTACAGGTCGATCGATCGAACGTCACTCTAGATTCCATAAAATTAGTAATCCATCTTCGTAGGATTTAAATAAGATTTAGCTGTCGTGTATGGATTACGTTGAACTGCCTCCGGCGATTTGTTACCTTTATACGTGCACGACTGTCTGCGTACCGGGTTTAAAATGTTTTTCCTTAGAATTGACTATTTTACTCCTGTGATTATTAACACTTCTTTTTCGTGAAATTTACTTAAAATCGAAAATTTATATTATAGATACGATAGTTGTTACTGCGTACTATCTCACATTAGAAGTGCTAAACGGTCTTCAGTATCCTTTTACAGTAGCTGCATTTAGCCTTTATTAGCTCTAGTGTTTAGATCCTGTTTCTACAAACTATGGGAACCTGATCTTGAGATAAGAACTAGTCTATGTTTTATTCCAAAATGTGATCAATCCCTGTAATAAATTTCAGTCATTTAAAAGTGTGCAACAAACACCCAAACATCCCAACTTTCACAATTATAATATTAGTAGGATTAGTAGTATAAACATCTGGCGGGGAATTTATCGATGAATACGTATTATAGGCGACTTTCAATACATTCTTGCTCAATAAAAGGAAGCAGTGACGTAGGAGTGGTCTATCTTCAGGCGTAACAAGTTTGCGATTCAAATTCGATTCCCGGTCACAATACAATCTCTGACGTTGAAGTCTGAGTACATGTCAGAAAATAATTACACTTTGCTTTAACAGTATAGGACTCTAGAAACCATCATTTCAAAGCATTTTCAAAATAATAGATGCATATGATATTTGCCGATCCGTCCTAGGCCTACTGGCTTAAGGTTTCCACCTTAATAAATGAACTAAAAGCCTCTTAAACTGAGAGAAGGCTACACTCACTGCTGAGCAAAACCTCCTCCAGATCTTTTTACATTATTTTTTTCTCTGTTGCAATATTCCACCAAACTGGGATAAAGCAGTTGATGATCATCTCATCAACGTTTCATTGGCCTCGACCAGGCTTTTGTCTGCCATCTTCTGGCTTCCAGGGTGAGTATCACACCCTGGAAGCCAGAAGATGGCACACAATAAAAATAAAGAAGGTTAACTGTTAGTTTTTTTAATTTTATACATTAAAGAAACATAGAAAATTAACCACTCGCCATTAAAATCACATGCTTGCAATGTTTGACGTACGGACGTAACAATATTTGACTTCCAATTTCACACGTTCTAAAATCCACTTGGTCAATACAGTAGTGACATTCTCAACTAAATAGTCATTCAAGTCTGATACAAGCTGCCATGGAGCAGATAGTTTGATTGTATGTAACGACGGGCGCGGCCCGTTCACACACTGCACAGGATCTGGGCTCCATTTGTTGCGTCTGCGGTGCTCACTCATGTGTGGTGACGCGCCCTGATTCATAAAAATAATTCCTATACCAAATGAATTATAGTGACAAATACGGCGGAAGTTTTTCTCTCATTGGACTGTATAAAACTCTGCTCTATGTCCAATCTCCTTTTTGAAATACCATGATTAACTAACTAGACTCTCAAAAAAAAATAAACGCTGTCTTTCTGAAGCAAATCTTATCGAAATTTTAAAGCTGATTCATTAAGTCTTAAGCTGAAATCTGTAGGCTTTGCTCAGACTTTATCTGCGAATTTGCAATTATGAAGTAAGCCTTTTACCTAGGACTTTACGATGTCATCGTTCTCTTTCGTTAATTCCAATCATGGTTTGTTAGGTATTTCATACGCGACTTGAAAGATTATTTAATAAGAAGCTACTCAACTTTAAGTAATTAAAGTAGGTAAGCTATGATAATCATTTTGATGAGTATATTTACACAAATTGTTGAACGTGCTTAGCGTTTTCATATCCAATTTCGGTAAATAATCCACACTCAGCCAACTTTTTTATAATTTCGCCAGAAAATATATTTCATTCAGAACACATATTTATGTTCACAGCTTGTTATTCTTTTTTTTTGTAATTTTAATTAGGAACATTGTGTGGCAAATTATGCTAACAAACATTGTTTCTGA
The DNA here is from genome assembly GCA_949126895.1 of Eilema caniola. Classification (NCBI taxonomy): domain Eukaryota; kingdom Metazoa; phylum Arthropoda; class Insecta; order Lepidoptera; family Erebidae; genus Eilema; species Eilema caniola. The sequence goes on along the minus strand of OX421471.1, from coordinate 12,242,684 downwards.
TTCATTCTGTCACACCTGCAGCTGAGGACCGGGTTCTCGTTTCAACGAACATTATGTTATACCTTCTTATTTTCGGCTCTGACTGTGAGCCAATTCGATTTCACGGACCAACCGCTGCCAATGGCAACACTGGTGAACTGGTTTACCATCCTAAATCATATCTATCAGATTTCCCTGTTAGGTAGCTAAGCAAATAATTCAAAGGTGATGTAGTTAATTTGAGATATGATCTTCCTAAATAATATAAAAATATTATTAGAGACCTTCGTAGGAAAGGTCAAGAAAATTTAATTCATGTCGTTAAATAGCACGTCTCATGACTGCATACACCTCTGACCAAGGACCTTTTCCAACTCTTAGACAGCGGTTGTGGTAGTAATATCATATAAGTATGTATCAAATTTAAAATTTAAATGTGCAATACAGACACTCATAATATCTCATAAATAGTCATGATCTAATCTTTACAGCTCGTACTCGTGCATACAAATAAAAATATATTTCTCTTCACTCAATACAAGACACAAAAAATGTAATAAAAGAACGAATGAACATTGTATGATTCCCCTGTATTTTCAATCCAAAATAACAGAGTAAACGAAACAGGAACACACCGTTATAATAAATACGAGGGCACAAAAGCAAACAGATAGTTGAGTGGACCAAACGAAGGTTCCACTTAGTTTACCTACTGAGCCCTAAATACATAAAGTGATGGTAATGAAATGAGTTTTAACAGTTGCTAATAACGTGCTATCTGATAAATGACTGGAGACGTATACACAAAACTTTCTCCACAATTATTCCAAACGCGTTAATTCAATATTAGTTTAGCATCATTCTCGAGTGACGTATAACTGTTGTTGACCCACATCCTTCACCTTCACCCCATTACGTCTCCTTATCGCTTTTACTATTTATATTCCAATTGTATTTTATACTCAGAGAAGGGTTTACTGTTGAATTATACGAATATGATAACGCGAACAATAAAATCCAAATGGCCTTACTTAAAGTCAGCAAGCGAAGATAGCAATACGCGAAGTGACGTAAAGTCGATAAGCTATTACGAACATATACATAATTACAATTTAGCGCAGTGCTTACTGTAGTAGTTAATATAAACACTTTTCCTCTCACTTCGAGTAATCTCACCAATGCAGACACAAATACGTACTTACATTAAAATGTAACAAGAATTTTCTTTTCGTAGCGCACACATTTTTTGCTGCTTTATTACTTTTATATTTTTCATTCCACTCGAATGAACGTTTACATATAGGTACTATGCACCTTTGATTTTAATATTCGGAACGTATTTGTGTCTAGTAAAAAGTTAATAACTTATGAGATTTAGTTAGCTGCATGTTTATTCAAGTATGAATAAAATGAATGCGGGATTGATTTTCAAATGGTTGAATAGGGACGGTATTGATATAGGGCTATATGATATAATAATACTTTTAAGTCATTATCATCTCAGCGTGAATTGCATCCAAAACTTGGACTATGAAGCCTGGAGTCCTCTCCTCTACTCCATGATTCGGTTTATTATGGCCTGCCGCTTCACCTGACCCCTTTTTTTTTTAACGTGTGGAAACCCCCACGGCTTTCACCCCATCGGTGCCGACGATGGGGTGGGCGTGTCGGAATCGGACCGACTAAAACCACACGGTGTCCTTCCCCAGTGTCCATTGCCGGGCACCCCGGGTAAGCCCTCGAAAGGATAACCCCAGGGTTGCCGGCGGACATTGGCCGCCACCGCGGCCTCGCCTGGTGGGGTCGGGTTATATCCCGCGTCGGTGAGTTGGCAAGCGTGTGTAGGACACACACGACACGCCTCCGCCACGGCCTGCTTCTGTAAGGACGGCGAGTCGGCCATCTGCCGTCCTCAGGCCCCGATCATGGAGGTCGGTAGTCCCGGGCGTAGACGAGTCTGCGGCGTGGACGCCGCAGACTGCGGAACTCAGGGGGCAGGGTTCTCTCCCGCTCCCTCTCCGCCGCCTCTTTCGCGCGCATTACCTGCTCGCAGAAAGCGGCGGCGGCGTGCCATTTGCTCCCGTCGGAAACCACGGCCCTCACCATGGTCTCCAAAGAAAGAACGTCCACGCCCAGGACCGCAACGAGATCCCGGCGTTGACTCGCCCACGCAGGGCACCCCACCAACGTGTGGAGCGCCGTGTCTTCGCCAGGATCCTCGCAGTGCTGGCACTGCGGTGTTGACTCCCGGTGGATGCGCCATAGATACCTACCGAAGCACCCGTGCCCGGTAAGTATCTGGCACATCCGGTAGGAGAGGTCACCGTGGTGCCTCTCCAACCACTCCTTCATGATCGGTCTCACCGCCGCAATGGTGGATTCCCCCCACCTTGGATGCTCAAGTCGCACCCACCATGTCTCCGTAAGTTCCCGGCGGAGCTGGGACTCCTGAGCCCTGATTTCCCGGGGCTCCGGCCTATGGCCCCGCTCCAGTGCCTCCTTGCGCCACTGATAGAGCAATGCAAGGGCTCTCGCTTCCAGGTCCCATGGAGGGGTCCCGGCTAGGAGACATGCCACCTCGACAGAGATCGTGCGATATCCCCTGATCATTGTGACGGCCATCGCTTTTAATGGGCTGTTTAATACAGCCACGTTGCGGGCCGCCAGAGTCTCCGCCCATACGGGAGCCCCGTACAGGGCATTGCTTCGCACGATCCCCAGGTACAGTCTCCTCGTGGGGGCATTGGGTCCCTTAACGTTGGGCATTAGCCGCGATAGCGCGGCCGCTGCCCCCCTCAGTTTTGGTCACCTGACTCCTTAATATTACTTTAGGTTCTATCTATGCAATAATATGAAACTACTAGATGTAACATTGTCTTACAGTAAACTAACTTATTTTTAGTAAATACAGTGCGGCGTAGGGTTCTTTAAAAAGTGAACATTGTACAGTCAACCTATAAGCAAGTGTTGCAAAATAATCCAAATGCATTCGTTGTAATAATAGGTTGTTGGGTTAGGTGAAGCGGAAGGTCATAGTAAACCGAATCATGGAGCAGAGGAATGGACCTCAGGCTCCATAGTGCAAGTTTTCGATGCAATCGTTATTGACGCTGCGATGATATTAATGACTTTTTGATGGCTGAAATCTTCTTCAATGCTATCCTGTGAAAAACCTGCTTTCATCTAAATTACTTGACTTATTACATTATGAGGTAAAATTTAGTTATCAATTATTAGTGGGTGAAGTTTAAACGAATGTACGTAGTAATATTATTTATTCTGTATTGAAGGTACCTACTGGTATAGGAAGATATCTGTGTATAGTTTTCATGACTTAATAATGAAGAAGTGAAACCTGCTATCTCTATTCTGTTTGCAGCTCTGTAATGTGGCAACAACCAAGAATACCCATTATCAAAGTGCGACAAACTCCTTCAGTTGTTTAATATTAAGTTTGCCAACTAGGCGAAACAGACAGTACCAAACCTGGAATATGTAATCTTCCTCAAGGACGATGTGAATCTCAACCATAGAATAAGCTTATTTGTTAATCTTATATTTTCGCTAAACCCAGGAATTCCACGCGGTTACAAAATAATTGTCAATGTCAACTTATAGTACTAGCTGCAATATAGGTAAATGAACACGTCAGTATATGATCAATGTTGAATATTTTATAGTTTTCTGCCATTCAAGGTCTCAATAGGTTTATTAACAAACTATTTAATATACAAACAGAAGTCTTATTTTCCACGTACATTGAATGAAAGAGTTTTGCTCTGTAGGCTACTGCAGTATAAATCAACTATAAAATGATTTGTCACCTATTGTAAACGAGGTCTATCAGTAAAAATTCTTGAAACCACACTTGACAAACTTTATGACAATTTGAATTCTTTTATTTTTTTCTAAATTGGTTTTCTTGACCTTAGACTTAGTTGGTTGGTTAGATACTTAGCCTTAGTTTAGTGTTTTATTTTATTTAGTTTGTATGGTGAATGCTACATCGGTTTTAAGATAGTTATAAATATAAGTATTTCTTATTCTGATTATAAACATTCATAGCAGTTGCTACGCTAACTTTATTTATTAATTTCAAACTGAAAAAGTCAACATCAAGTCAGAATTTGAATTTGTGACAGATTCTTGAAATGTTAGTGTGGTAACTGCTTCTTAATTTTAAGTGATAGATGTAATAATTCATTTAATAGAATAGTTTTGATTGATTTACAGAGACGGTCATGATCGCACCGACGTTCAAGGCGCGCTCGACCTCCCCAGGTACTGCATTATTTGTCCCTGATGACCTAACTCCTGCTCGTAAACTTTTATTATACATATTCATTCGTATGCTTCGATGTTGTCAATAATTGCGTAATAACTGATATCAGTGTCGTCTATGTAAATTTAGAGAACAGCCGGACGTAATAAAGACCAAATTTTCCATGAAAACACAACTGTAGTTAAAATATGCTAATTTTTCTATCTAGGCATAGAAAAATGGTAAAGTTTAACAAAATCAGTGTTTAAATGACCCTGGTAACAAAACTAAGTACATTACTATCGATTGGTTTCAATTTAAATAATTTTAAATTTGCAACACTTTTTCAGGGGTATCCATATTCATTTATGCCTTCAAATATTCCCGTACTCCGAACTGATGCAATGTATTTTGCAAAAATATCGATACCCTTCGCATCGGCGCATCTTTTTTGTTTTTGTCACAATCAGAATCCGTTCAAACAACGATGGCTAAAAATGTGGATAGTATTTGGCTATGAATGTTTTTATTTAAAATATTCGTGAATCAATAACTGTTGTATGCTATATTAAAAGGCTTCTCCGTAAAATAAACGAATATCATGCCAGACTTGCTGAAAATATTACATTTGTTGTATTGAACATATAACATAATTCAAAGGAAACATGAATAAAAAAATGGAGCGAAATATGTTCGATTTTTGAACTCACGTCATTCGAAATCGTATTCCAATATATTTAAACAACTAAAAGCATATGAATATACGATGAACGAGAATCCAATCGCGCGTGTGAAAATCGAAATATGTATGAAAGAAGTTAACGATTAATGTTTGGATAAATAAATTGTCCTTGGAATACCTGCTTATACCATGCGACAATATAAAACACCTGGAGTTATTTGTGTTGGATACTTAGTACTATTATAACATTGTAGAGTATGTTGTGATACTACATAATTTTTTACAAATTAATATTTATTAATTGTAATTTGAATGTCTTTTGCCTGTATTACGATAACATTTGGTTTTTATGTGTTAGTTTGACCTTAACCATTCGTTGTGTGTATTTCAATATATCTAACGTTAAATTGTTCCTTATATTTTTGTTGGGACTAATCCCATCGATACTTCTACTATCACGTCATGATTAAAGCATGAAAACAACAACTTGAACATCAAGTCCCAAGAAAAAAGCAACTGTAAGTAGTAGGTAGCAGAGAAGTCATTTGAAGGAACTACAAAAATAATAATTTTCCTGCTCTATGCTTGGCTACGCTGAAGAAGAGGGATCCCGAAGTAGCTAGGTACTTTAGGTAATTTCGATGCTAGTTTTATCATAAACATTTCAACGCATGCAAACTCATTCTATTCGATACAAGATTGATGAGGTCGCCAGTAAATCATTCTGTATAGTATTGTATTTTAGCGAAGACTACGCTGCCACGGGGTAATAATGGACAGTTTTAGTTCTTACCAGTTACCATTTATCATATATACACATACGTTAAAGACCTTATTTATTTTCTGAGTAACCAAGAGCGTCAGCGTTGTATGAAAATTTTCATAATATGACAACTTATTTTACGAGTGTCGACAATCATATCCGAAATATCCATAAAAAGGTCAAAGGCATAAAACGAGCATTAGTCCCTTCATGTTGCTGCTGACGCGGCGGAATTTGCCTGGCTAGACGAATAGAAATGTTATATTCGGATTACACATTTGCATAACATTCTTATTACCAAAGTCATAAGGCGTCTTTACCTCCACATTGCTTTTGGTATATTAATGCGAGTAACGAAAACTTTGAACATAAAATTTGACGCAATTAAAGTTTATGTGGTTACATGGTTTAAATAAACATTAAAAACACTTGACCACATACATAAATAAATACAATAAATACTGCTAATATCGAATCTATAACGACATAAGTATTATAGACATAATATTCACAACTGACGTTAGTATAGAACTAAATTGAAAACTGATTTGTTTCCTCATTGTAGTTTATACATAATAGTACATTATGCTACAAGTGTGTAAAGTTGGTGATTTCTACTGAGGTAATCAACAATACACATGTGTATCGTACGACGTTTTTCAACACACTTTGTGAATAAAATAATGTTAAAAATCATTTTATCTATTCTAGTACTGAAATGTAAACACAAATAATGTAACCAACTTAACAACAAAACTTTAATGGCGATCTTTACTTTTTTTAATTTTGATAGAAATAAATAAATAATAAATAAATATTCCACCACATTTCACACAACGCTATCTAGATCCATAATAAGCATAGCTTAATTAGCATGTGTTATGGAATCTAGAATGCGGATAAAAATTCTTAATTACTTTTTTTGTAAATAAATAACTTTAAATTTTCCAATTCGTTCGCGACGAATAAAAAAATAACCTTTATAGCCGATCGAGAGGAAAAAACATTTTTTTCCTACTATTGACAAAAAAAATTCACAACTCGTTGTCACTTTTGAAATTATAGTTATTTATTAATTAAAATATCTACAAGTACTAGTTATGAAGTAAATAATTTATGTTGTACAACGTCCGATATATGATGTGATGAACGTTATGGAATGTTTACTGCAAGGGTAAATATCTATTTTAGTATTATTTTGTTTACAAACATGTTGAAACAAATTGTATCATACACGTGTGTATTTATGATTACCATCCTTGGCTTTCTTAAGACCCTCAACTAACGGCTCGGGTCTCAATAGCGTCTCAGCGGTAATCACGAACTTTACACACCATAATGTTCCGTAAACTTTCGTTATATACTGACAAACGGGGAGTCATGAGTCATAATTTCAGTAGGATATAATTTGGCATAGCGACTCATCAAACTTCTAGTTCAGTTGTAAAAGGCCCATGGGGTGATCGAAATTTACTCGTAAGTATTTTTTCAACACACTTGGTCAAAAAGTGGCTATTATGTCACTGCAATTAGGCACATAATGACACCTGCGCTATTCAAAGAAATAGCGAAGCGCCTAATCGACTTTTCCCGTGACCATAGGGCTAGCCTTTACCTCGCTCAAAGAACTAGTATCGCTATTCAGCGTGGTAATGCCGCCAGCCTTTTGGGCACGGTACCAGTAGAGGTCGATGGGGAGGAATTTTTCGATGCCTAAAGTTGCAGTCTCTCCCCCTCTTTTATGTTATTTTTGTATGTATTATACAGCATAATTTTTATTATTTAGTATTATTCTGTAATATAATTGTAAACTATTAAATAAAATACATGTTATCATGACACCTGTAATCAAACTGACTTTTTCATTGCTATAATTCACAAGTGGGTTTTAGGTTTTTTTAAAATCGGTTGGTTTAATTCAAAAAAAGTATCGACATAAAATGATATAAAAAATATTAATGGCGTAATATGGCGTGGCGGTGGTGAAAGCGGCCACTACACAGGAGGCGCGGGTTCGATCCCCCGCAATGCAAATATTTATATGCATGAATATGGGTATTTGCATTGGTCTGGGTGTTTGTTTCTATGTATAATATGTATGTATTTTTATTACAGAGAAAACAAAAGTAATTAGTTAATTTAGTGAAAGTTTTGTTTATTAAACATCATACAAGTTGAAATTGCATGATATGAGCAAGTAGTAAGTATATTAATTTATTTGTAGGGATTGAATACGACCTTTTCTGTATCGAAACTTCTTTTTAAAGAGAAAAGCAACTGAACCAATATTTTTTTTAAAAGAATCTATTACTCACTTGTGAACTATAATAACAATAAAAAGCCACACTTTGATTATAGGTGTCTAATTGCAGTAAAATTATAGCCACATATAGAAAAAATTGTGGTGAAATATTTCACCGCAGAAAAAACTGTTGAAAAGGATTTTATGCATATTTCAGAAAGTATACGTATAAAGTCACGTTGTCATTGTCGACACACTTCCTATGAATATGAAATTTCTAACAACATTAGTGTGTAGACGCCTGTAATCTACGTCGAACACGCCGTGTGTGGCCTCAGTTACGCTGAACATGTAAATATTACGTCACATGATAACGATAAAAGCCATGCACTTCCTACACGTTATTGTTAAAATCATATATACCAACGGCTACTTACATACTACTGATAAGTAAGTTTAATGAGAAGTTTACACTTGAATTACAAATAATACGATTGAATGTGCATTTATAAACGTTTGAGTTTGTATACCTAGGTTGTAAGCATCATTAAACAAACAGTAAAATTATACTCTTACACAAAACCATGCAGAAGTTTTATGATTTTAAATATAGGTGCGAAGATGTTACGTGAAACATATTTACAATTTTTTACAAAATTCTCGTCATTTACTTTTCAATAGCCACATTTTCTATTTTGTAACATATTATTATGTTACACAGGAGATTTCTTTGATGTTTGTGTTTGCTTTTTCAATGAAATGGGTTATCGAAATTGTTTTACAACATCAGCAATTTTCATGTCAACCTTTCCTCAGTGCAGATCTGAATAAATCAACACAGTTTCTACACTGCTAACGATGAAACATGGTTTCACCTGTGTAAATTATTATTTCATTTCTAAATGACGTAATATAGGAAGTAAATAAATGATTAATTCCTACTAATATTATAAATATGAAAGTTAGTAGGGGTGGTTGGATATTTGTTACCCGTAGATGAAATTTGATAATATTGGTAGATGGCAATTTTGATCGATTGATGATTAAAGTTATTTTGGAAGAAGCTTTTTAACGGCTTTTTGTGCCGAGAATAGGTTCTTGTGGGGTGTGGAAACGTAATCAGTATTTCACGTAGGTGAACCTTTAGGCAAAAGCTAGACAATCAATAAACTTTACAACAATTCGAGTTCACAATCATTAAAGACAAAAATAAAAAATGTATTTCCAGATTTATTAGAAGACTATAATTATTAACAAATTAAACAGTGCGAGCGTTACCACTCTGGTATTAACCTTAAACCCTTGAACTTAGCAAATTACTCACATCAAATAGGGGAACATGAAGATTATGAGATAAAGCGTGTTTTAAATCTGATTACGAAATCGAAACATTAGATCTGATTCTTTAGATTCATTTTAACTAACTAAAGTTCATAAATGAACGATTACTTTTATCTTTATAAAATTAATTAGCTTCTTATACACGTAACTTTTGATTGTGTTTATGATGCCTCATGAAGTATTCCTTTAAGGACAACCGCGTGGGTGTTGGTTACCTCAGACGAAGTAACCTATTTCCACCACAGCCTCATCCGTTTAACAGGTGTACCGGTGAGGCGATGAGGAGAGCTTGGGCCCTAAAGGTATTGCTGAAGCTCTGTAAACCTTATGTCCATAATGTTAACTAGACATAAAGGTTAATTTAGACATTAATACGACTGCTCGTATCTAACTGTCGTGGTAATGTCTAAGTTTAACATTGAGTATTGCATACAAATGTCAGATTATATTTATGTCTTCATGTATATTGCTGTAGGTCCGTCATCGCCGAATGTCGTGTCGTAAAAGAATCAGGGTTATGCGGTATCATCTCAAGGCAACCATGCATTATATCGTGGTCAACGTCTTTTTAAGACACTACTTATAGACAGAAATAAATGCTAATAATATATGAAAATCTGTGTGGCATGGCGGTAGGATGTTCGACAGCTATGTCAGAGATCGTGGGTTTAATTCTCGTATTTATTTATTGTCGTATTATGTATATAGTTTCTAGCTATTGCAATACCCACATGTAGGTGTTATCGCATTGAGTTTTTGTATACAGTGTGTCTTACAGCCTCTGTGGCGCGTGGCGGTAGTAAACGCAGTTGATTCGCAGGAGGCGCGGGTTAGATCCCCGCTCAATGCAAATATTTGTCTGCATGAATATGTATATTTGCATTGGTCTGGGTGTTTGTATGTATATTATGTATGTATTTACAAAAAAAAGTATCTAAGTATGTTTATCCGCATTCTAGATTCCATAACACAAGCTAGTTAAACTATGCTTACCATGGGTCTAGATAGCGTTGTGTGAAATGTTGTGGAATATTTATTTTTTTATTTATATACGGCCAAGAAAATGATTCTTCACACGAATAGACGTAGTTGTATATAAGAAACTTAATAGCACGTAATTGAGTAATAATTTCAATGGATAAAGTATGATGTTATTGTTCATGAATTAGGTACTACTTATTGTGCGGTCTAATAGTTAAGCTTAAACAGGGTCATCCAATCTAATGATTCACAAAGTCACAGTAAGGCGTAATCGCCTTACTGTGACTTTGAGTAGCACCTTGACACTTTAATGTTTACATAAGTTATCTTAACAACATAAAACTATTTAACAAAACATGGGTGCTAAGGTCTTTATGACCCCAGTCAACCTTACCTGTGAGCTGGTAAACCTGGTGATAGATGGGCAAAATTCTGGTGTAGATTTTCCTCGTGGAAATCAGGCAACAATAATAGGTTCGCTCTTGTTAATACTAAGATGTGACACGTCAGAAGGCGAAAGAAAACGGTCCCCAATATAAGTAAAGTTTTTGAATTGAATGCAACCAGGATTAACGCTGAAATGATGATGAACCATTTAACAAAGAATATCATAAATTTCAACCATTCCAACCTATTCACAGCTAAGTGTTAAATACACAAAAAAGGGTTTTTGCTCTTCCTAAAAACATTTTCTCGCCCTTCGTACAAACAATAGACTTTTCTAAAAGGAAACGTTTCCATTTGTATGAAATCCTTTTTTAGATTTAACCACCACAAAAGGTGAAAAATTGAAGTGCTTATTTTCAAATACAGCCGAGATCCACTGTCTTTGCGATTGTATTCACAAAGATTATGCCACAGTTCAAAGATAAATTTACCAGAAAATATTTGTAACAAGTAAAGCTTTTGTTAGATAAACTGTTTAGCGGGTTTGATTACCAGTTTAAGCAAATAACTACGAGTATATTTAGTTACTTGCAGAATATATGTATTTTCTAGACAGTGTTAAAAGCTATAAATAAGTTAAATTAACATAAATATTGAAGCGTCATATAATAGACCCCAGAATATTAATGTTATCAAAAAAAAAACGAAGCACATACGGTATTTTATCACACATACCTCTAATTGATCATAATTGACATGCAATACGTCACTGTCTATTCTGATCATAAAGGCGATTAAAATAATTGATTTTAACCATAAAACACACAATTTGGCGGTATGAACTTTAGCGTATTTCCATCAATATTATAGAACTTTATATGGGAACTGAAGACTTATTTATAATGTGTAAATCCGTTCGTTGGAATGAAGGCAGACTTTCAATGAGAATTCAGATGATAAAATATGTTCCTTTCATAAGAATTTTCTCTTCAACAGAAGCCACATAAAAGTTATGTTTGGGTAGGCCATAATAATATGGAAATATTAAAATTATAGCCATCCACACTGGCTTCTGGTACATTTATTGAACTTTTATAGAGTTGCCGACGTCGCCAACTCGTCAGAATATTAATGGCACGTAATATGTTCTGAATACTTGTTACAACTTTTCCCATTACGCTGTTCAGATTTACACCAGAAAAAAAATGTCTTTGACGAAGTAAGGCGCTTCAGTGAAACTCAATGAAAGTTTGTCCTGTAACGTGGATGCAAATCGACTTACTGCTAATTTGTTTGTACATAAAACCTTCTGTACATAAGTATATAGTGGTGGCATATAGAGGGTGTATTTTTGAAACGGGGCCGTAAGGGTAGGTACCTTAATCATTGTAGCTACAAACAGTAAAATGTTCTTGGGAGACCTTCCCTAACTTTTTGATATAATTTAAACTGCATTCACAGATTTTAGCCAAATCGTACAGTCAGCTAGAAAAATCCAAAAATAATTTTTGTGCAATGGATCCTATTTCAAGTGGGGATCAAAGGACTCTAAGCTCTCTACCATTTTAACTTTGAGTACTAGAAAAGGCCGAAAGCGCCAAAAGCATTTCCCATACATAAGCCCTAGCCTCCCCCCCCCCTCCCCATTTCCCCTCCTAACTGCCCCGTTTCAACCTGTATGTAGTTTTAAACATAAACCTTTTTGATATTATTTTCAACTGGATAGGACAACGTCAGACAGGTTCGCTATTATTGTTTTTTAATTAGTTTGTTAATAAATCTACCATCTGCCAACCGAATGACAACTAAATACATATTGACAACAAGCTGATGCCCGCGGCTCTATTCACGTGGTCCCGTACATGACCATGATTGATTAGGGCACGCCGTGATTGCGGCGGTAAGACCCATCATGGGGGAGTGGCTAGAGAGGCCACACGGTGGCCTCTCGTACCGTCAGACGCAGGTCATTACCGGACACGGTAACTTCGGACGGTACCTGCATCTGATGGGCATAGAGCCAACGCCCGAGTGCCATCACTGCGACGCGAGCGTGGACTCGGGGCTGCATACGCTCACCGAGTGTCCGGCGTTTGAAGCGCCGAGGCGGGAGCTTGTGACGGGCCTGGGGGTGAGAGTGCTCACGCTCTCCACCCTGCTCGCGGCGATGGTCCGCTGCGCGGATGCGTGGGCGGCCAGCGCCTCCTTCTGCGAGCAGGTCATGCTCGTGAAGGAGACAGCAGAGCGGGCGCGGCGCAGCGTGCGAGAAAGACTCGCGGACATCGCTGGCCGCGTTCGAAGGCGGCTCGGGCGTCGGAGGGCGCAAACCGACCTCCGCCCCCCATGAGCGCGGGCCTGAGGGTGACGGGTGGAGCCGCTCGTCACCCTAGCAGAAGCAGGCCACGGCGGCGGCGCGCATCGTAGGGCGATGCGCCCCCCCCCCCCCCATACCGGGGGCGAGTCGGGGACCGCGTGGTCCCCCCAGACCGAGAGGAATGGCCCTGGGTCAGCCGGGGTGCGAGGGATATGTCAAAAGACAACCTCACCTCAGGCCTAGCACATCGACCCACAGACGGCGTGCGGTTTAGTCGGTTCGAGTTCGACATAACCTACCCCTCCGGCTCCGGAGGGGTGTGTATCCGTGGGGATTTCCCGCACGTAAAAAAAAATTAAAAAAAAAACCATGATTGATTAACAAACATTCAAACCACTATACATCTTCACATTTATAATATTAGTAGGAAATAGGAAAAAGAACTCTTGATATCGTTGTAGATAGTTTTGATAAATCTACTACATTATTTTGATGCCCTTATTCCTGTGAAGGTATCTAGTTAAATTAAGCTAACTACGCTAATAGGTTTGTCAGCGGCGTCGGATGTATAAATGGGCATGATAACATGTGAAACATTACCCGGGGAAGTATCTCACCGCTTCGCATAATTTCTTATGAGTAAGATACTTAAGAATGGTTTGTTTTGATACATTTCTTTTAAATATTTGGTGTATTTAAACCTTTGTATAACACTCTCGATATATTGGTTCATATTAGCGGTCATATAGTAGAAACATTTTGTTATTTTATCATCTTGGCCCTATCCCAAATGAAATGGGGCTGGTAAAATCGCCCACTGCAGATAATTATTCGTGTTCAACTGTTCACACGAAGGGCCTAACTTTGACCTTGAATAGTCTACGAGGTACATATAGAACATTATTCTTATTAACTGAGGATGACGAAGTTTGAGATAATTATAAGCCTCGTAAGGTCTCTACGGAAAGTTTTCTGGATACCTACTTATTATTTAACTTACTAGTAATACAGTCATTATTGTGTTGGCTAGGTTCATATTAAATATTGCTTAAATACTGATATGATGACTCTAAATGGTTTATTTTTACAGTAAAATATAACGATGAATGATTATGACCACGAATTTAACAAATTAATTTGTCATGAGCGCAGCACAATAATGGGCGACTGGGCGACACTTATTCAGTTGGATTTATACTTTAGTATGATGCTTATAAATGTGATTTTAAACGTATATTTTTTAATTGCTATACAACTGTATATTTATGTTTGGTAGAACTTCACTTAATAGCTTCTATGTCGATTTATAATAATCTTTTAGTACGTCTCTATTTATACAATATCTCTAGAAACAATTCGTTGAAAAATAGTTTAATTCGAATTTGTAAAAATCACGTAACTTTTGACAATATTTAATACGGTCTAGACGCTCGATTTAGTAAAATGAAATAAAACTCACGAAAACCAATAAAATTAATATTTCAAAATGTAATTGTAAACGAATTAAACTATGAGTGATTCTTAAGGTTCAAAATCCCTACGAAAACATAAATATGTATCTTTGGTTTAGATAGATCATACGAAATATCAAAAACTTTTACGTTTTCCTTTCTAAATGAACGGGGTGGTACGGAATCAGATTCCTGTCTTGAATTAAGTGCTAGAGCGGTTGCCGAACTTATTAATATGTGCATTCCTATAAAAATTCATAAAATGCGAACGTGGGGCCGTAGTCGATAATGCACTTATAAGTCTGTCCCGCCTCTACAGGCAGACAAAAGCTTCAGTCTACCTTAAAAGCCCCATTGTAACTACCATCATTGTTTGCTTCGAGTTCACTAAAAGCTCTGTGGTAATCGACGGCTGGTCTGACCTTTTTTTCTACTGTTTATAAAATGTTAAAACTGTTAGGTATAATTTAATTCTTTTCATTATTATCTACCTACTATTCTTGTTTAAAGAGAACACATTTGACAGACTTGCTTGTTTCGTATTGTATTACAATCTCGCATCTAGTGACGAATGAATGACAAAGGTTTACAATGCCAGATAGTGTAAGCGACAGTTTTTATTGTTAGTGGTTTGATAATAGCCACAGACATTAACTAAAAGTCGTTGGTTATCTTTATGGATAAATATGAAAATCTGTTACAGTTTCACTGTTAAAATTCAGCATCATTCATCATTCATCAGGTAAACACCTAGTAAATTAATATTTCATAATCATTCTAATTTTAATTAATTAATATTTAGAAATTATTTTATAATAATTAAGGAAAGTCCAAAATAATAATTATAAATTTGAAAATGTATCAGCTGATAACATAATCAGTCAGGTTATACCATACCTAATTAATAAATATTACTAAAATAACCCACGCATAAAATGATACGCATTCCCACACCTAATATTTTAAATCCACATTAACAGATATTGGTACAGTTTTATATAATTCTGTAGAAACACAATTTCAATTATAACAGAATGGAATTGCCTATATTAAATTTTATCAGCATCATTGGCAAAATAAATGCCGAAACCTTTGGCATTTATGATTGTTTTCTGTGTTACTTTTATGTTTTGGAGGCGTACACAATTTAGTTCGCGATATCAGTACTCTGAATGGCGGCGATAAAAATAGCGAACACATGTGCGTTCACCGCCAGATGCCCTGCCCTGCGACCTTACCTCGGCCCGTTTTATATCGCCACACATTTTATGCAGAACGACGCTTACTATAAAATATTGGCAGCTTTTCTCTATTTTTCACACTACATTAATATTTATTGTACAAACGAAATAAAGTATCTATTGTCTCATTCTGACGCGCCATAACTCCGAACAGCTACGGTACACAAATAATGTTTGAAATTATACACCTCTAATGTCAAGCCGTGTGATTGATCGAGCGTTACTTAACCCGTAGTCGTTAATAATAACCAGCTTCCGGAATATAGAATAAATAATAGTTCAGGTGGAGAGGTCGCCTCTATAAAGACATTTACTTTCGAAACCACACGTCATACATCAAAGTGCATCTATCTCTCAAAGCAATTAGACTTACCTCATCGGAAAATGCTGGGAGATGTTTATTATCTCATGTTAACATAATATATTGATTTCATGCATATATACAAGGTATCATTCTGGCCACTTTCTTCACTTTTTATTAGGTGTATTTGAAATGTATTTTCAAACAAATCGAGTTGAATGGCAATTTCGCACGCCTAACGTACGTATGCACCAAACCGAAACGCGCAAGAGTATCCATGTCATTATAAAATTGCAAAGTCGTCTGTATATATATGTGTGTATAATACGAAGGTCAAGACCAGGCTTAAAATCTGCCGTTTATTTGATCGCAATTATTGATTAAGTTGAATTGGCAATATAATGATCAATAGTCACAGTAATGGACTCGGGTATCATGTAGTAAATATTAGGTGAATTGCTATCACTAATTTGGATCTGGGCACTTATCTGAATTAAGACTGCTTTATAGGTAATATTTGTAAATATAAACAAGCAAACGAGGTTTCCAACGGAATTTAGCATCATAGATACAAACTTGTAAAAATTATTCTTCTACTAACCCCTGTTTCGAATTTTGAATATCGATGAGCTTTTTGATACCTATCCTGGTATCTATGAATGATAATTGAGCTGGTCCCCATTTGGGTGGCTTGTTAATTATTCATCAGCGTGGAATATTGAATGGACATTCATTCGCGTGCAACATTTTAGTTTTACTCATGTAGATGACAATAAAATATCGTTCAGTCATTTGGAATATTCATTAAAGATACGCACAATACCAGATTTATAGATTGTATGTTAGTACCGCATATCATAACATACCTAAGTTACATTATATAATTTATACGTCATATCATAAACTGCGAAGAAAACGTATGAAAGCCGTACATATCACTGAAAGAAAATACAGCCATGATTAAAGTGTTCATAGTCGACGGCGTGATTATTTATACGTTCATTCATCACATTTTTCTTTCTTATCCCAGTCTACGGTGAAGTGTTTACACCAAAGAACGTTCCCCCCGATTATAATATTTCCTTCAGGGAATATAAAGTTCAGTTTACTATAAATTCATCTCACATGTGATGTTTTATCTTTTACTGTTTTATAAAATTTGTGTATCTGTTTCTATTCCGGTTTGATATGTAAGTAGAATCAAATTTATATATTACTTTCTTATATGACAACGATGATTTATGCCATATGCCACTGTAATTGTGATGTATGCTTCACTTAGTAGGTCTACACCACAATTTCGTCTAGAGGGCACGTTTTAAGTGGTGTAGTTTCATCAGATGTGCGAAGTGTTGATTATACACATATTTATACATTATTTTATTTGGATTCCTTTTTTTCGTACCACTGACGAATACGACTGACGAATCGAATCTGACATCTAAAGATATCAGACGTGTGAAACGCTCAGCGCTATGTTTATCAAACGATATAAAAACCGTATATTTGCTCTTATTTAGTGTTAATTTTTAATGTAGGTACCTTAATAATTTCTGGTCAACCAAAATTAAGGAAATAAAAAAGAGACGGGTTGCACTCCGGGAGTGTCGGCAGAAGTGAAAACTTTTTCTTTCTTCGTCATATACAGAGAAAAAGATAAAAAGAACATACCATACCATACCTATAATATAGCGCCAATCTCAGAACCTATCACTAATTTTGTGTCAGAAGAAATTAATGAATTACAAAAAGAAAAAATAATCATAATCAAAAAGTGTCAGAGCCCAGGTTCGAACCCGGTACTATCTGAATCCATAAGGACTTACAGTCGAAGCGCTAACCGCTAAGCTACGAAGCTCCTTACCGTACCCAATCTGTGCTAACATTGTATGATGTCAGTCGTCGGTTACGGTTCAAAGCTCAAGTGATCCTGACGCGAGTTTTACACTTTTTACCCATCTAACGCCGCTAAAGAAGTTTTCACTTCAAAAATTCAATAAATTTGGTTGCGTATACAATATTATTTAAACCGAAGATATTGGCCTATTGTTTTTTTTTTATATTGGCCATAAAAGAAAACGATGTCTCAGGCGTTAGAATTATTGCCAAGAGAGTCGGCTATCGATATCCTCTTATCGCATAGCTATCCATCTCGATACCTGACACGAGCGATTTCGAATTGCGACAGCAGCTCTATCTATTATTAAAGCCTATTTTATTTAAACAGATGTGTGCACATATTTTATTCCGTATTCAAATAAGATGAATAAAGATATTCATCTTCATTTGAGTTACATAGTTATAGGTACACTTTTCTACATTCCACATTTGCCTTTCGTTTTAAGTTCGTTTATTTGAGCGTAAGCGACTTATTATGCCGATAAAAGATTGCAATGTGACCAACTCTCTCAAACGAACATTGAAATCCACATGCATAAAAAACAATTAGCACCTACTAGTGATTAGTTTATTGATAACCTCCCAACTAGCGAAATTATTTCACTCTTCACTCTACAGGACACCGCAGAACACTTCAGGGTGTGAGTGAAGACACCACAAGTGAAATATATGGATATTAATTATGTACCCTCTCAATAGGATAAAAAGGCTGACTTAATAAACAAGGTTATAAGCAGACTATTAACTGCAACAGTAATTAATCTTGTACAATCTATAATCAAACAAGGCTGATAATATCAAACTTAAAGTACCGCCTAAACTAGGCTTCAACTTAGTTACAAATATGGACAACATCTTGTACAGTTTAGCTAAACTGTGTATTAGTAAACTTGATTAGACTGTGATAAGAACAAGTAACTATTTGTTCTGACAAAATTTGCAAAGCCATCGATCCCAGCTGTCACGACGTAGCGACAGTCATGGTCGGTCACAAACCTTAAAGATTCTAACTAGTCTAAGGCTAATATCTTCGATATTTGGATAGGAGAGGTCAGGCGCCGGCTGTCGTTCCATGTAGGTACTTATTTAATAGCGGAAATCAGCCGCACCAGGTTGGCTAAATGTCATCGTAGCATCGCTGACATTTCGTAAAAAATAGCTTCGTCATAGATACATTATTCTCTGCTTTTTGAAAAACGACTGGAGTGAAGACATTTTAATGCCTTTCAAAACTGACTGATACCTACTGACTGAAAGATTTATCCCCTTTTAAGGTTTTATTGTATTTTGTTTTCTTTTTTTTGTTGATTAACCTTTGGTGATGTTTGTGTTATGTTGTGATTATTGTTGGAAATTGTGTTACATCAAATTTAATATGGAATAATTTTTAAAATATTTTTATAATAAATAAGATTAGTTTAATATAGTGATCTATTATTTAAGTTGGTTACCTGATACTTATTGAAAAAAAAAAATAGTTGTCGCCAATGCGAAATTTCAGATAAATCCTAACTTCATTACTTTCTTGAAGAAAGTATCAAAAAATAAAATTGTACATTTAAAATAGTTGCAAATGTCATGAAAATTTTAAAAGATTTCATTAACCCGCAAACATCAATTACATAATGTGTACATAAATAATATCGAGCAATAGTAATAGATTATTACAAATCGTATATCACTGTACATGTATATCTAGGCATCGTCAAAAGTCATTATGAGAGCCGACAGACAGAAATAGCGGTCTCTATTTGAGAGCCGCAGATGTGTGTCAACACCAAAGTTATTTTAACTGTCTATATTATTCATAATACAAATTAAGGGCTCGATGTTTTTCGTGTAAGAACAACCTATTTTACTACATTCTTAACATTTTATTAGGCAATATTAATTAGAGAACAATGCTATCGAACGAACAAACAAACATCTTCATCTTGACAGATAAATAATTAGCAGTAAGTCATTTAGTGTTTATTAAATTAATAATAATTGATCCATTGTTCATTGTATGAATAAATTTTGAAGGGTTACCGAGGTCGCCGATGGGCTCACGGCTTGGTAATTGTAATTAAATTCAATTACGTTCACTTAACTGCCAATATAATTGATCATTTTCATTAAAAACTAGTGGTTTGAACATGGTGTCACCCGTTAGGCAATTTTATCGCAATTTTCTTTACGTGAACCTAATAAACCTTCTCATAACAAATTATAAATATACAAAAATAACAAAAAATATAATCCGTTCTCAAGTTTTGTACCTAGAAAATATAATAACAAATAATTTTATTTATATACACTACCTATGTCCCACCATTCGTAACATTACCCCTTCAACATCTACCCGTGATATCAAAAGAATGCACATAAAGGAAAAGCAATGTAGCATTTATTCTGATATAGGTATATAGATAATTTATTTATTTCTGAAATTTTCTCATAGGTTAACTCATTATTTTCATTGAATAACACCTATAAAAATCATGTATCTAATTATTCATCGCTCATCAACCTAACATATCAAAACAGTTCTGTAACTGATCGTTTTTGCAGTGAAAATTCGAAACCACTCATGGGTAAATACGCCAATCAATGATTAAATGCGATACGTTAGTTGACCAGAACTATCCCCAATCCAATTCAATAGATACCAACACCAGCCAAACATTACGCTCACTAGTGTAACTGCATAGTCACACTGTATCGCATCGTTTTTTACTACCTTCAATATTCCCTCCAATAATGAGCCACTGTTCGTTATCTGAACAGTTATTTTTCCATTACCGTTTCCCTTAATGTGATCTATAAATTTAACCCTCTGTCACAATTGTACGAATCAAGTTTACGAGTGTGTTTAAGAGTGTCGCATAAGTTATATTATCTTTTATGGGACACTATATATTTTAACCTTCTAATAGGTACATCACGTAAATGAAAAACGAATAGCTAGTTTTTATAACTTGTTTTATAGGCTGACCGCATTACACGTTATAAATTTCTTCGTCTCATCCTTGCTCGGGGGTTAATTTCGGAACTCTAACACATATTCTACGTCATTTCTATCCTCTAGTCCAGTGGACTTAGTGTTTGCTTAATGAGAACATTAATTAGGAAACTTATGTGGATTCGATGCATACTTGTTAGATGATAATTTTAAGCTGCTCCCTTACATTCATTTTATATAATAACTGGATAACCACTTAAATATTACCTACCTCAATGTTAAAAATTGGTTTTCCTATGCAAATATTGACTTTAAATACAAATTAATTTCTTAGTTAAATAAATGCTAGTTACCTGACAAAGTCATCGGGACTGCTTGCAATCCTAACCCTGGTACAAGAAGCTTAGTACCTGTCATAGCTTTGATATGACACAAATGGAATATAGCAGACGAGCAATAAGAGATGGCATCACGTAGGTCTACGTGTACATGAGTCACGTCGGTGTGACAACAAATGAGCGTCACACCAGAGGTCACAACACCTGAACACTTGGCAATGTGACAAGTTGCATAACCAACGTTAGCCGCGAAAACAGGAAACACGACTATTTAAGTAACCATTATAAAGTTCATAAGAATAAACGAACGTCTCTCCACGGCACTTTGATTCATTCTTGTTTTTTTTTTGTTTCAGGTAAGTTCAATACGAATTCTTGAGGTAAATGTTTTCTGGACTCGGAAGACATAGGGTTAAGAACAAAAAAGAGAGAATCGATTACCTGACCTCATCGTAAGTAGTCACTAAAACGAACTAACAGTCTTTTAGTGTGTCATAGTGATCTCATACTACGACGTTCAACGGTTGTACAAATGATATTGACATACTTTACCGGAATAGAGGTTGTAAATTTTACGAGAGCACAAGTAGTAAAATATTACAAGTTCAGCTAATGAAACATTCCCAAATATTGCATAATTTTTCAACCTAGTAAAGGATAATGTACTAACCTATATATAAAGAACCTATACACCTTCGCCGGCATGCTCACTTTCTTTATCTACTGTCATTATCATCTTCTTGCCCTGGTCCCAATTATTTAGGGTCAGCGCATCATGTTATTTTCCTCCATTAATTCCTGTCAGATGTCATTTCCTCAATTACTCCCTTCTTTGCCATATTTTCTTTATCCACTGTATGGTATTCTTTTTCACCCCCTCGCTCCCATCTACCTAAAAGATCGCTTCAAATTCCTACGCGACTTGAAATCGTCCGAGAATCTGAAGCTGAGGATGCCAGTGCACTCCACGAGATTCATGTATAAATCTTATGCTGTCCAAGCTATCCGATTGTGGAATGCCTTACCTGTTACCATTAGACGTGAACAATCTCTGCCTGTCTTCAAAAAAATAATTACGGCCTAGCAAGTGCAGTAGTCACTGTCTTACACCCTCTATTTCTATATTTCCCATAATCATGTCTTCACTGTTTTTAGTATTTTATTTGTACATGTACCTGATGTTGGGTAATTTGGCACTATAATTTATCTATGTATTATCCATACTAATATTATAAATGCGAAAGTAACTCTGTCTGTCTGTCTGTCTGTCTGTCTGTCTGTCTGTCTGTCTGTCTGTCTGTATGTTACGCTTTCACGCCTAAACCGCTGAACCGATCTTGATGAAATTTGGTACAGAGGTATATTAGAGCTTGAGAACGGACATAGGCTACCTTTTATCACGAGAAAGGGGGTTTAAGGGGGGGAAATAGGGGATGAAAGTTTTTATGAAAGTTTGTCATTTCTGAAGATATCTTAATGAAATTTGGCAAAGAGGTAGATTAGAGCTTAGGAACGGACATAGGCTACCTTTTATCGCGAAAAGGGGGGTGGAAATGGGGGGACTAGGGCCTTGGGAGAAAAGTTTGTCATTTTTGAAGATTTCTTGATGAAATTTGGTACAGAGATAGTTTAGAGCTTGGAAACGGAAGTAGGCTACCTTTTATCGCGAAAAGGGGGGTAGAAGGGGGGGGACTAGGGCCTTGGTACGAAAGTTTGTCATATTTAAAGATTTCTAGATGAAATTTAGTACAGAGATAATTTAGAGCTTAGGAACGAACATAAGCTACCTTCTATCGCGAAAAGGGAGGAAGAAGGGAGGGGGGAGGGACCAGGGCCTTGGGATAAAAGTTTATCGTTTTAGAAGATTTCCTGATGAAATTTGGTACAGAGATAGTTTAGAGCTTGGGAATGGACATAGACTACCTTTTATTGCGAAAAAGGGGGTAGAAGCGGGGGGGACTAGGGCCTTGGGAGGAAAGTTTGTCATTTTTGAAGATTTCTAGATGAAATTTGGTACAGAGATAGTTTAGAGCTTGGGAACGAACATAAGCTACCTTCTATCGCGAAAAGGGAGGAAGAAGGGAGGGGGGAGGGACCAGGGCCTTGGGATAAAAGTTTATCGTTTTAGAAGATTTCCTGATGAAATTTGGTACAGAGATAGTTTAGAGCTTGGGAATGGACATAGACTACCTTTTATTGCGAAAAGGGGGGTAGAAGCGGGGGGGACTAGGGCCTTGGGAGGAAAGTTTGTCATTTTTGAAGATTTCTTGATAAAATTTGGTACAGAGATAGTTTAGAGCTTGGGAACGGACATAGACTACCTTTTATCACACAAAAAGGGGGGTAGTAGGGGGGGATCAGGCCCTTGGGATACAAGTGTATTGTTTTAGAAGATTTCCCGATTAAATTTGGTACAGAGATAGTTTAGAGCTTGGGAATGGACATAGACTACCTTTTATTGTGAAAAGGGGGGTAGAAGCGGGGGGGACTAGGGCCTTGGGAGGAAAGTTTGTCATTTTTGAAGATTTCTTGATGAAATTTGATACAGAGATAGTTTAGAGCTTGGAAACAGATATAAGCTACCTTTTATCGCGAAAAGGGGGGTAGAAGGGGGGCGGACTAGGGCCTTGGGAGGAAAGTTTCTCATTTTTGAAGATTTCTTGATGAAATTTGGTACAGAGATAGTTTAGAGCTTGGGAACGGACATAGACTACCTTTTATCACACAAAAAGGGGGTAGTAGGAGGGGATCAGGCCCTTGGGATACAAGTGTATTGTTTTAGAAGATTTCCCGATTAAATTTGGTACAGAGATAGTTTAGAGCTTGGGAATGGACATAGACTACCTTTTATTGTGAAAAGGGGGGTAGAAGCGGGGGGGACTAGGGCCTTGGGAGGAAAGTTTGTCATTTTTGAAGATTTCTTGATGAAATTTGATACAGAGATAGTTTAGAGCTTGGAAACAGATATAAGCTACCTTTTATCGCGAAAAGGGGGGTAGAAGGGGGGCGGACTAGGGCCTTGGGAGGAAAGTTTCTCATTTTTGAAGATTTCTTGATGAAATTTGGTACAGAGATAGTTTAGAGCTTGGAAACAGATATAGGCTTACCTTTTATCGCGAAAAGGGGGGTAGAAGGGGGGCGGACTAGGGCCTTGGTATGAAAATTTGTAATTTTTGAAGATTTCTTGATAAAATTTGGTACAGAGATAGTTTAGAGCTTGGGAACGAACATAAGCTACTTTTTATCGCGAAAAGGGGGGAAGAAGGGGGGTACCAGGGCCTTGGGATAAAAGTTTATCGTTTTAGAAGATTTCCAGATGAAATTTGGTACAGAGATAGTTTAGAGCTTGGGAACGGACAAAGACTACCTTATATCACAAAAAGGTGGGTAGAAGGGGGGGACTAAGGCCTTAGGATAAAAGTTTGTCATTTTTGAAGATTTCCTGATGAAATTTGGTACAACGATAGTTTAGAGCTTGGGAACGAACGTAGGCATTGAAGCTTGGGAACGAACATAGGCTACCTATTGACGCGATAATGGAGGCATAGGGAGGGGGGGGGGGGTAATAAGGGATTAAAGTCAGGGATTAATTAGAGCCTGGTAACGGACATATGCTACCTTTGATCGCGAATAATGTGGTAAAAGGGGGGGGGGGGATAAGGACTAGATAGTTAATATGAACGTTTGTCATTTTTGATGATATCCTGATGATATATTTGGGACAGAGATGGATTGAAGCTTGGGAACGAACATAGGCTACCTATTGACGCGAAAATGGAGGTATAGGGGAGGGGGGGGTTATAAGGGATTAAAGTTTGACAGTTTTGAAGATGATGAAATTTTGGTACACGAATTAATTATGCTACCTTTGATCGCGAATAATGTGGTAAAAGGGGGGGGGGGCTAAGGACTAGATAGTAAATATGAAAGTTTGTAATTTTTGATGATATGCTGTAAAGGCGAATAGGGAGGCGGGTGGAAAGATGAATGTAGTGGCGAGTAGAGAGTTGAGTTGAGGTGCGAGTACCTATCTACTCGCACCTCTACTCAAGTGTGGAGAGTCAAGTAGACAGGCGAAAAGATCAACAAATCGAATGGATGGGCAAGTAGAGGCCAATGGAAAGGCGAGTATAGAGATAAGTACAAAATCGAGTAGAGAGGAACAGAGAAGTCAGTAGAGAGTCAAGTATAAATTCAAATACAGAGGCGAGTAGAAAGTCGAGTAGAGAGTCGAATATAGAGGCGAGTAGAAAGTCGAGAACAGAGGTGAGTACATAGTCGAGGACAAAGTTGAGTAGAGAGGCGAATTTAATGCTCAATAGCGTCAGCTCAACACTAAGCGATAACCGACATCCACGCGGGCGGAGCCGCGGGCAACAGCTAGTATATTATATAAAGTAAGTCATGTGTATATAGCCTTATAATATCTATTACGTAAATATCTAGGATGGACCACAATTAAAAAAAAAAATAGGAAACACCCCCTTTCATTTGTCTCTAGTTTGATTCAAAACGTAGTGGTTATATTGTCTTTGACTCACTTCATCCCATGGTTACCTGGAAGAGATTGCCTTGTGCGATAAGGCTGCCAATTGTATGTATGCTACGAAACTATACCTACCATATATTGTTCTTTCTTTGTGTACCATACAATAAAGAGATTTCCATTCATTCATTCGTTCAGAAGCCAGCACTAAATGTATGTTTTCCAATAAGAAAAGAACAGTAAAAAAAGGAACGTGTAAATACATAAAAGATATTTTTAACTTAAGATTGCCATGATAATTAATTAGAGTGTATGGAATCCTACTAAAATTTTCTGGGTGAGGATTTAGCGCAGTCTTACCACTCGAGATTGAGATTCGACTCGTCAGCGGTAATTTGCATTGGTCTGAGCATTTTAAAAGTATAATGGGGCGTAAAAAGCATCTGATGAGACCGTCGAACTGAGTGCCATCATTGTAGCATTATTTTTATCCGCAATAGTGACTCTTATCCCCGGGACTTCCCTTTTAGCATATTTAATGGTAACATTAGGCAAGGTGAAGTCGACGCACCCTACATAAATAGCAAAAATATGGACCAACCGTCTGTAAGAAATTCAGTATAAATTTAGATATAGACAGTAAAGAAATTCAGTGTAAATTTCGAATTAAAGACAGTCAAGAAATTTAGTGTAAATTTCGAATTAAAGACAGTAAAGTAATTCAGTGTAAATTTCGAAGAACGAAAAAGAATTACAACGGTTCGGAATGTTCTCACTACTTTAATTAAAACCGAGAAAACCGCTTTGACTCTTTATAATGTCAATATTAACTTAACCTTTTACGTAGCCAATGGCTACTTACTGGGCCCTCTTTGAATAGCGAGAAAGTGAATCTATTAAATAGTATGTAAATGGCATGGAATAAACTTTAATACCTTTCTAAGGATTTAACACATTTACATTTATACTTGCTTATTATAACACCCAACCTTTCATAAGCAACTGGATATTACTTAGGTACTCTTTCACATGAGAGACTTCAAGTGAAGCAAAATATTTAATTTTGCACTCTACTAAGCCGAATCGGCCTTGATACTAAGATCATTACATATGTACAAGGCGATTATTACTTGATATGTAGAAAAAAGCCCTCAAATAAAGCGTGTTAATGTATTAGGTTTGCGAAGTTAGGACAGGCGGGCGTGGTCGCTAAACGCGTATCGTATTGCCTGCGCATAATAAATACATTCGTGTGTTCAGGGCTTTCGCTCCTAAATTAAAATAATGATCTTATTATTAACATCCATAGAGTACAATAATTTTATATTTTCATCGAGTTGGTGGCAAATAGCAAACGTTGACATTAGGTATTTCCATTCTTTTTCACGAACAGCTCAACAAAAAGCAGAGATGACCTAGTCAGTTGGGTTTTTAACTGCGTATCGAACCTTAAGATGCTGAAGGTGTTCATGTCACAGCACAAGATTGCAGGATATGGAACTCACAAAGAGGCTTACGAGCCCTATATCCTGCAATCTTAGCGGCCCACCATAGCAACGTTCGGGAGAACGTCATAAAAAATTGCTGTAACCTGATTGTTGCTACTAGACCCAGTTGCGAATTTAAACTATAGAAAGACTCATTCAAAGTCACACACGGAGTTACAAGATTATATAAATTGACATCATTGTTACAAAAGTCATTATTAAGTATTACTAACTATAAAGACTGTGCAAAAGTGATGAATTTTGTATAAAAACTTACAACCCCTAATTTGCCTCCCAAGAGGTAAAATTTAGAATGCGTCCTACAAGATATCAGGTAATTAACTACCTGAATTTCAAGTAACATGAATTAAATAAATCCATATATAAGTCTTAAAAAGCTATAGTCATGCATGACATTAAAATAATTAAATCGCGTTGTAGGGTATACTTCGGTGTGGTTATGTTGGTATTCAATATTGGATTTTAATATCACTGAGAGTCCGTTCGATAACTAGATTATTATCGTATGAATACCCGTACGATGGAAATGAGAGGTCCCGATATTGGGCGGTGAAAAACATGTTGGCATCCGACCTTTACTGATTCAATATTATGTTTGGTTGAATTCTTATACGTAACGATATTGGTAAGTAAACAACTTATAGACATATAATAGAGATATTCATTACGTTATATGGATGTTCTTTTTTCTAACCGTGGCAGGGTATGACGCAATTTTATCGCAGTACAATCAATTAGAACCACACGTCTCTGATATTCGACCTGACAACGAAGTGTGATAAATGTCTGAGGAGCGAAAACTATACGTTCTCATCAGGTCATAGCCTTGGTCGGGGCTGATGATCGTAGGCCCTGTCGGGGCAAAACAGCTCGTGTATTTGTCCGCTTGGCAGTATGTCTGACGGTCCTTGGGAAGACTTCTGGTTAAGACACACTGAAACTATAATGTGTTCACTTTTGTACACATTATAGCTTCAGTGTCCTAATAAGGTAAAAGGGTGGGTGCTAGTTACGAATGAATAATAATATATCATGTTTTGTGGTTCCATGTTTTGCGCACTTCGTTAGTGATAGGCATTAATGTATATTATTACTAAAGGGTAAAGGGTAACTAGCATCTATATGGTAAAGGTTCTTCAGGTTAAATAAAGCTTCCTACTTCTTGGATTTGACCATTTAACTCACTCACCACAGAATAAAATACACATACGTTTACATTGTTTGTTTTTTAGCGTATACTTTAAAACTTTGTCGATTGAATGCAAATGACGACTCGAATCCACCGTTATAGATGTGAGTTATTAACTAGCAGATACAAAACTAAGCCAGCAGTATGTTTAGTATCATTTTATCTGTGGTAGTGAAGGTAAGGAGAAAAAGTGTGGATATCAATACAGAAATACGCCACAGTGTTCAAGTCACGTAGCGCAATTAGTTCTTGCTTCTAGATATTGCGATTTTGCCCGATAAATCTTTAGTTTAAGTTCATGGAGTGCCAGCGGCATATTTTAAGGCATTCCGTTCTCTCTGCTTGGTACTAACTTCTACGAGTATGTGAAGACGCGAGAATAATATTTAAATAGTATTTTTAAACCAACCTTAACCTTTTCGAACTACCAAATATTTTTAATCTGTCCAAAGCATATTTTCACCTACAATTTTATTTAAATATATCTGTTACCTTTTCATTTGATTTCTGTATTCTGTGTTTTCATACATCCCCAGAACATGGCGAAAGAATAATATCAAAAATATCAAAGCCTGGTTATGTATTTCAATCAATCAATTAATTAATTAGCACACCGTAGTCTATGGCTTGGATATCCACCTCTCCCAATGTTTCGTCCGATCCTTCGCCTTCCGCATCCAGTCTGTCCCAGCCCCCCTTTTCAGATCGTCAGTCCATCTTTCCAAGGGGCGTTCCACCTTCGGTTTGCCTTCTCGCGGTCTCCACTCTAGGACTCGTCAGCTCCAACGGCCATGTATTTAAGATACCTCATTTTAAGATATCTTAGTACACTTAGATAGTAGATACTATTTCAGATAGTTAATATTTGCGCTATATAAAATTTAGATCATGATTGATGAAACGTGAATACAAAACTACTTTGCTTAACCCTCCAAATCTGTTCAGATTAAACCGTGTTGATTGCATACTAATGTAATTTTATTCTTTGCTACATATATAGTCATCTACACAGCACATAGATAATATAAAGCGAGACTGGAATAATATATCATTTCGTTTGTATTCACCAGCCGTAACATTCACAAATTTTAATGAATACCATGTAATATAACCCAACGTGTTCGGATCACGGCAATGAATATACGAGTTACTTCGAAACTCATAGAGTGTAGTTAAAACTTCAGCTAGGGTCGTTTGAAACGTGGCCAATCACCTAATATTAATTATCGTTTAGACTTGTTCCCCTGCCCTACCTGCCAAGAATATGATAATATCAATACAACTATGTATATTTCGTATATACGCTATTCTATAGTTGTTACTAGCAGAGATGAACTCTAACTTAATACCACTGCGGATATTCACATTTTTATTCACGGGTATTAGTGACCGAAATTGCTAACGGTCTCGCAAATCTTTTTTTAAGATAAACTAACTTTTAAACTCTCGCGTTCCATGATATATAATTTAGAAAACGGGAATTAACGCGATCATGGTATAGGTACTTACATACCTTTGAGTGCCTGACGTTTCGACCAGGTTACACCAGCCGTGGTCACAGGCTGACTGGCTCAGCGGTGGACGCCCGCCGTCTTCGAATCCGTTTTTTAGGATAGCTTGGATTCTACACTACAGACTTGAAGCCACTCTTACCATTAGCAATTTAGCTTATTGCTTATGTTAATAGTGGCTTCACGTCCGGAGTGTATGGATACACCACGCTTCCTCTCTACTATGAGGCCTACTACTTTACTACTAAACTACGGACACGGTTAAATTGTCTATGGAGGTAGGACACGACGGTATTTCCGTCCCAATTGAGCACTCCGACTGGGGAACTAGAATACCGCGGCCATAATAACCTCGTGTTGAGTTCGCGGCGGTGAGTTGGGTAGCCAGAGTTCAATTGAGTTTTTGTGCTGTCAGTGGAAAAACCAAAGGCTTGTCCTGATTTATCTTCTACACTGACGGCACAAAAACTCTCTTCTTGAAGGGTCAGCAACACGAGTGTGACTCTCCTGGTGTTGCACACGTCCATAGGTCACGGTAACCACTTTCCATCAGATGGGCCGTGAACTTGTCTGCTACCTTAGTGGTATAAAAAAGAAAGTAGGCAGGAGATTTCCACATAGAAAAACGCCAGGACTGCCAATGTGCTCTAAGCCAGCAAAAAAAGAAGACCAATCTCCACACCCTGAAAAGGGCTCATACCTTCTTTTTTTTTTTTTTTTTTTTGTTTTATTAATCCGCAATCAGTCATCTAGGACTATAATCGGATTTGTTGAGTGAGGGTTTACATGAGGATGCTGGCAGTAACCACTGACAGATCCATTAAAATATAGTTTTCCTCTTCAGTCTTGAGGTACATTCCCTAAGAAGCTCAGGAACAAGAGGGTTTGGGTGAGATGAGAGCCTTAATGCATATTTAGTTTTAACCGCTGCGATTTCTTCAAAGATTGTTGGCATTGATAGATATTCGTGGATTTCCGTATTTCTGGTAAACCACGGTGCATTGACAATGTCCCGAAAAATACCGTTCTGGGCCCTTTGTATGCGCATGATACTGCTTTTACTAGCTGTACTCCAAATTTGTAGCCCATAGGACCAGATTGGCTTCAAGATGCTGGAGTATATGAGGAGCTTGTTGTCAACTGAGAGGACGGAGTTTCTTCCCATCAGCCATGTTAACTTTCTATATTTCAGGTTGAGGGCATTTCTTTTGTGTTTGATGTCTTCACTCCAGGTAAGTCTTCTGTCAATATAGAATCCCAAGTATTTTACACATACAGAATGGGGAAGAGCGTGGTCACCAAGTTTTACAGCAGGACAGTCACCTTTCCTGAGGGTGAAAGTAATATGGTGAGATTTCTGGGCACTTGCTGTAATACGCCATTTGTTGAGCCATGTGTGGGTTTCATTCAGTGACCTCTGAAGTGCGCGGCTCGCCGATTCGGCTTTCCCGTTGCTTGACAGGAATGCTATATCATCGGCATAAGTAGCCACTGTGACATCAGAAGATGTAGGCATGTCAGACGTAAATATATTGTATAGAACTGGGCCCAACACAGAGCCTTGCGGAACTCCTGCCTCAATAATGTGAAATGAAGATCTGGCATCACCCTGTTTGACACGAAAAATTCTGTTGGACAGGTAGGATTCGAGAATCAAAAAGAAAGAATGAGGTAGAAGTAGCTTGATTTTGCAAAGCAGACCCTTGTGCCATACGCGATCAAAGGCTTGCTGAATGTCTAGAAATGCAGCAGAACAGTATTCTTTTCCCTCAAAAGTTTTTCTTATGTGTTGGTAGACACGGTGAACCTGTTCAATCGTGGAATGCGACTGGCGAAAACCAAATTGGTGAGATGGGATGACAGATTGGTTGTCAATTGTATCCCTGAGCCTAATAAGAAACAATCTTTCCCATAGCTTGGAGAGGATTGGGGTGAGGCTTATCGGCCTATACGACGAGACTAGGTGTTCTGGTTTTCCAGCCTTGTGAATCATTACAATTTCAGAAATCTTCCAACAGGTGGGGAAGTGAGAAGTATTCAGAATGGCGTTAAATAGATTTGCCAGAAAAGTAATGACCTTGTTTGGTAGTTCCTTTAGGATGAGTGGGGTGATTAGGTCAAAGCCAGGTGCCTTTTTTGAGTCAAGAGATTTAATTTCACGCGATATTTCTCTAGGTGAAGTTGGTCTTAACGGAATGCACATTTGAAAATCACGATTCAGGATTTCGTCAATGTCACTATCGTCACTCACACCCTCATTTGGCTTAAAGACAGAAGCAAGATGTTCCGCAAAAGCTTCTGCTTTTTCACGATCAGTGCGTAGCCAAGAATCTGCATTCCTCAATGGTGGAAATGATTGCTGAGGTCTGGTAAGATTTCTGGTTGCCTCATACCTAAAAGTACAATAGTTTATAGGTAATATCTGATAGGTGATATCAGTATATACAATCAGGGTACAGTCATTGTTTTAAGTTGTCAGAACCCAATAATAAAACAAATTTACAACAAGTACTAACAATGAAATCTACGAAAATATAAAGGCCTCATGTATAATAGGCGGAATACGGGTTTTTATCTCTTAAAATAAAGTGATACGTTCATTTACTTTGGTTAATAAAATATGATATGGGCACAGTCGAATAAAGTATGGCCACCACCACTCCATACAAGAACGGAGCATATTGATTCCTAATGCCATTCACATTTAGCTTGAGAAATACCACGCCCTTTGTAAATGGCCCTATCCAGGTTCATACTCGTATTTATTATCTAATATGTCCATTTAGAGACATATCGGTGTTCTTGATAGTTGTTTCAGGTAATGCACAATTGTCTTAATCAAATATATTTGATCAATAACTGTTATCCGCAGCTCCGCTCGCGTGAAATATCGAATACAGTTTCGTGCAAAAAAGAAAGTCCGTATCTAAGTTTACACGAAAAGTTGTGGACACAGCTATCCAAAAGAACTAATTTTATTTTTTGTCTCTCTGTTTGACTTAGATAATCTCTGAAACTGCTAGGCCGATTTCGGCGGAACTTTCACGGAATGATAGCTCATGTAATAAAAAATATTTCCGGTTTAAGGAAAAAAAAATACAGAGTCCAAAGTTGTGTAAGTTCATGCAGATGAAGACGCGGGCATAGTTAATAAATTTAAGTCCAAAACAACATATCTACTCAGTGAGGATTCAGATGGCTTGGTAGAGAAATCTATCCTACAAAATACACATAGATTACACATAGCTTGTTATTACTATTACAACTATCACATTTAATTAAACCGACTTCAAAACAAAAACAAAAACAACAATAAGTAAAAAGAAATGAATTGACAAAAATGTACGTGCGGCTTTAATGTTTAAGTCGGAGCCAAGTTAAAACCAAGGCATGTAAGGTAGCAGTCCGCAGATTAACTACATGGTAGATCTCCATGTGCAAGAAATGAAAAGAGTAAGCGTGAGTGGGGGCTTCCGTTTAGTGATGGTGAAGTGACACGACCCAAACGGACAAATACGTCTGGATTGACGTCATTGTCAGACGACTCGATTGATAATACCTGTTCGTCTTGGCACCGACTGAAACAGAGACTGGTAGTCCGTTTACCGACTAGCAAATGAGGTTGAAGGTTCTGGTAGAGTCCTGCACATTCTCTATCATTATGAAGCCATTTTGTGCACTTGAAACGATTAACTCATTATTATTATACATTTATAAAGATACTGCATACCATTAAAATATTAATTTATTCATTCACAAAGTTCAGTTCGTAAATACGGAAGTAGATAGCTAGTTGGAAACACGAATGATCCGGTAAACAGACTGGTCCGTAACGAGAAAAGTTAGAAGAAGAGTTAGTTGTGCCACTATTCGAGTATTAATCTTCTCTTAGACTACACATTTTATATAATCAAGAACTGCTTCGCTTGCTCTGAAAATGCACGATGAATTTTTCCGATAAAAATGTCTCACAATATGACTTTTGTACAAAACCAGCAACGTAGCTAGAAAATGTTGGGTAATAAGACGGCAGATAAGACAATTTAATATTCTTGAGTGTTATCTGTTTCACTTCAAAGACAATTCACTTAGTAGTCTATCTTCGACATCCCAAAGACCAAACATAACAACAGCAACTATCAATGCTCCACATAATAGTAAGTAAAACAGAATTCGACGGAACAAAAAAGTTTAAAACTGAGTTAAGATATGAGTTAGTGAACAGCATGTGGAGCCAACGCTGTGGCTGTGATTTGAATCAGTAATGCAAGAGCCACAGATAATAAACCTGCTTCGTGGAATACATCTTCACGTTCGTGATGTGTTTGTCAGGCTGTTCCCTAAACATGAATTTATATACACATCATTAGTGTCAATCACCTTTGATTCAATTATATACGTGTACGACACAAATTGGATATCGTTATAATCTTACACCGAAAATTCTCATTTTATTCACGTAAGCGTACAACAACAAAATAAGGGCTGTTATGTGTTACCTATTATAAAATGGAACGTATATTTTCCGTGCGCCAATGAACTATGAGATTAATATATATTATGAGCCACACAGGACAACGTGCAACGTTATCCCGCCGCGTCGCGTCGGTGCGCTATAACACATCCCTGCAGGGCTAACATGCGCGCGCCGTCAAATATCTCGAATCGAGATGAGATATAATCTCGAGTCTTCTCGAGCGAAGTAACGTCGACATATTTTGTCGCGTCAAACTTTTTCAATTATTATCTATGGCATACACATTTTTAAACATGTTAGTTGCTGTTTTCACATTTATCCGATAAAATCGGCCCGATATGGCCATTTGCTCGAAAGCACAGACTAGTTAGGGATGCTAGGTAATGAAAAAAAGAGAAAAAAATAGTGCAAACAATTTTCGACCTTATTGACATGACATGCTATTGAATTTCTTTTCTTATATTCGTGATCAGCGTCATCAATTAATGCGAAAAGACACGTAAGAAAGGAAATGTCATCAAGGTCGAAAATGGCTTGCAGTCGCTGTTTTAGTCCAAAATGAACCGAGCTCAAGAAAAGAATACACGAGATAACTTCTCGTCGACCAAATGAACGACGGGAGACAAAACATTTTAAATGTCAAAATTCGAGTAAATAAGGGCACGTATGTTACAATTTGCAGACACCAAGTAGAGATGATTTCTCGAAGTCGAGTTATGTCGACATCTGACAGATCGCCGTGAAATTTGCCATGTTACCAACAGTCGATATCGACATAAAACGGCAAAATGCCTCGAGATAGCTATCTCGTGGCGCGCATGTTAGCCCTGCATGTTACCAACAGTCGACACATCGACATAAAACGGAAAAATGCCTCGAGATAGCTACCTCGTGGCGCGCATGTTAGCCCTGCTGAGTGCTCAAAAATTGTTTGCTGTCCTCACGTGCGCGGAAATTCAACACACGTAGATATTAAACTTGTGTGAGTGGGTCGCGTCACCTGTTACAAAGACAGGACCCGACACTCTCACTAGCGCAAAAAACGTGGATATTTCTCAGTCGTGCCTTAATTGAATTTGCTTTTAGCTCACTTTTAATTTATTTGCGTTCTCTCTTACCCACTTTGATGTCGGCACACGCGCTTCCAGGGCTTTTAGATAAATAACCAATTATCTCGATACGATTTAATCCACTAGCGACTGTGGCATGTGATTTAGAATTCAGGGCGTATTATTGCCGAGTTTAATCCGAGTTCATTATGGAATGAAAGCTGTACATTTCAAACATGAATAGCTTAAATAATGAAATAAAGGAAAAATTAAAATGGCACAGCAAACAGTAGGGTACGAGTGAAATACTGATATCGACACGACACGCTTGGCCTGGGACAATTTCAATTTTGATTAGGTAAACGTACGAACGTGTGTACAAATCCATCAGTGTGTAAGTAAAGGCAAATATGTGAAGATTCACATTGGGGCGTGATCACATCACAATCCTAACAGGCTAAGCGATTACGTCGACAGCAGGGCGCGCCGCCACTAACCCAATTTGCACAAAACGACCGAGTAAACATACGTCGATTCTACGCCCCACCGAGATTTATTGCAAGATCGTAAAATGCAGCTCTTCTTTGTGAAAAACTCCAAATTGAACAGAGTAGGTATATCATTCAACCTACGAAAGTAAATCCTTCATTTTATTATTCCTGTATACAGTTTTAAGCCGGCCCGGAGAGCCCGAAGGCGAACTCTGAACTCCGAGTTCACCTCGGCCTCCGATGCAATCAGGAAAATACGTCTCCATGATGATGATAGGTATAGATTTAATCTGATTTCAGATAGTCATGTGGGCAGGCCTTTTTGTGCTATCAGTGGGAAGACCTAAGGCTTGTCCTGCTTTATCTTCTACACTGACGGCACAGAAACTCTCTGTTCCAACAGGGTCGGCAGCGTGAGTGTGACGCGCGTGGTGTTGCACACGTCCATAGGCCACGGTAACTACTTTCCATCAGGTGGGCCGTGTGTTTCCCTGCCACCTAAGTGGTATAGAAAAAAAAACATTAGGCGAGGCTAAATAGGCCATAATATTTT
This sequence comes from Eilema caniola, assembly GCA_949126895.1. Taxonomy (NCBI): domain Eukaryota; kingdom Metazoa; phylum Arthropoda; class Insecta; order Lepidoptera; family Erebidae; genus Eilema; species Eilema caniola. The sequence goes on along the minus strand of OX421471.1, from coordinate 12,206,296 downwards.
TATGAACATTAACTTATAACTAGTTATTACCTACTGCCGTGAAGTGATATTTAGTATCTGCAGCGAGTAATGAATTATGTTATTACCACCTTCCTAATAATAAAAAAGGAACTAAAATATAACCAATTACTTATATGTCAACTTATTCGATTAATATTTTAACAAGATTGATGTAAACTGGTAATCTATAACAGGTTTCGTCACAAATTCACGAATTGAATTTGTTGGTTTGGAATTAACACGTCTATGATAGGTAAAATTATTATAATATAACATTTTATTCCAAGTGAATAAACTAAACAAACTGTTGTTAGTTATTGTTAGGTTTTCTTTCCGTAATAAACCTGAAAGTTTCTTACTTTCATATTTATTACATCGTCCAGTCCACTCCAGGAATGGGGTTATTTGTAGACAATAAAAGTTATGGACGGAGTTAGTAACTCTTCAACCGTTAACTATTAAAATCCTTTGCGTACAAATCTGAACTTCAGGGAGTGTACAGTCGACAAAAGAGATACGGTAATACCTTTACATACAACTATATATGAAAAAGTGCGACTGTAATTCCTTTGTCCGACTGTACATTCGATTTAACTGAAAACATGACCTTGAAGATTAAGACTGTTCGCAGTGCCCAGTTAAAGTTCCATGTAGGACAATCATGGTTGGTGATCGTATACCCATCGTGGCACCCATCCTTCCAACTTTAAAAGAAAGTATTTTTTTCAGAATTTACTGTATGATTACTGTATGTGCCCTAGTAAAGAAAATGTCGGTTATCGAAGGCACCTAACTGATATCTACGTTCAAATTGGTAATATGGCGTCATGGCGTTAATAAAATCTAATGGCAATATACTCATTCTGTAACTCTAGACTCATAAGCCTTGGGCGCGAATTCGCTCACTTCTAAATTAAGAATGACTGCACCTGAGCTAAATTGCATCTTTCGTTAAATATAGTAACGGATAAAAGGAGGATAGTCTTGTTTTAAGATTTGTTATCTCTTCAAAAGCATTGAAAAGAGATCGATATCAGAATGTCTGTTGCCATGCCATACAATTATTGTAATGAGTGTAATGAGAACAACCACAAGAAAAGACTAGTTATTATACTTCACTAACTTCACACAGTCACAAATTGTACTGAAACAGTGTTGTCACAAATAAATGAATTGAAAAATAAACATTTGTATACACCAGCATGTATGTTTTTTTTACAACATAGGCATTTAAAGACTAATGAAAAAAATAATTGTGATAGTAGTTATAGTTTCAATTTTACTCCTGTTAAATATTATATGACTGCTTGTAAAGTTTCTAATCAATTATAGAATTTATTTAAAAGGCAACAATGACTTTCTATGTATAGAAGCAAAACAGGCTGCAAGCATATCCATGAATAGATAGGCTGTATAGAAAAAAAATAGTGTTGTGGTTTCTAAGTGAGGCGAGAATGAATTTTGAATATGGAATCTGACAAAGATACTGTAAATGAGTTAATGGATTTTGATACCTATGTGTATTTACATAGTGCACATTTTTATATTTTCTAATTATTCAGTTGGATTACTGAGTCCTATTAGCTTTACTGTGGGACATGTTGGTACCGTTGCAGAGAACGGCTAATTTAATTTGATGTTGTGTTACTCGGTAAAAGTTTTCAGTCTTTATTTTATACAGTGGCTACTTATATGTTAATATGGGTTATTTTCCGCTGGAAAGATATACTTACATTAATTAAAATCAGTACAAAATCAAGGGTTTATATTAATTAATAATTATCTCTTTTTGCGTTATTGTTATCAGTACGACGGGCTTTGGGAGCAAAGGTAGGCAAAGAAGCAAGTGACTAAGGAAATGACATCTGCCATGAATATAGGTTTGGAAGAGAATGTCATGTTGCACTGACTTAAATAACTGAGACAAGGGCAGGGAGATGATGAATCAGTGCGACTGCAATATTATTCCATATTCTAGCAGTAAAAATATTTTTACATAAATACTAATAGGCAGAGGCAGAGGTGAATTAACACCCACGTTTCGCCAACTTTGCTTTTTCGGTCCAAGGTTATAGTGGGCGAGCCTATTGCTGTCTAGCAAGCACTTTGTTTTGGGCTGTATGTTAACTCCTGGATGCAAAACTGCCCTATCCCTTCGTCGCCTTTAACGACACCAACAGGAAGAGCTGGGGTGGTCTAATTCTACTTCACCGGGAACCAACACGGCTTAATAAACACATGAAAATCTCAGCTTTCTAGATCTTTCATTAGGATATCTTTAAAAATAACAAACTTTCATACAAACTTGCATTCCCTATTTCCCCCCTTTAACCCGCCTTTTCGTGACCATACATAGCCTATGTCCTTTCTTAAGGTCTAATCTACCCCTACACCTAATTTCATCAAAATCGATAATGTGCTTTGGGCGTGAAAGCTCAACAGACAGACAGAGTTACTTTACATTAGAATAATAGTATTATATTCTATGTTTTTCTTAGACCAAGTGCGTGAGTGCATTTTTAAGCAAATGTTGAATGTTTCAGCGATTTGGAGGCCGGGCGCGCCGCCGCCATCGAGTGGCAGCGCGCGCAGCCCGGGTGCACCGCCGCCGCCGCCACCGCCCCCGGTGTGGTCACCAGGCAGCGCGGGCGCTTCGCCCCTGACGCCGCGAAAGACCTTCCGACCTGTGAACTTCGAGGAAACTCCTCCCGCCCGCCGTAAATTTGGGGTACGATATCCGACATCCGATATTCAACATCATTTCCCTTAGCGTTGTCAAAATAGATAAGAACCAGGTATATGTTTTTGTGTTCCTTCTAAAAAAAGTCAATACCTGGTATAGGTACAGATTTTTTTTTAAAAAGAACAGTCCATCTTGTATTAACTACACTGAACTATAAAGAACTTATGGTATACTGCAACACCTTTCACCGATGAAATATTTCATTGAACGCTTTCTTTGTCGAATTTCACCCTTACAAATAAATTTTTTGCTTATAGAAATATTGCTCAAAACATCAATTCATCGACAGTTGGCTTTATAAAAGAATCTTTAACCGATAGAACGGTTCACTGAAAACACTCTTTGTGGATAGATTGTTTTATGAAAAACAAACCCTTTACGGGATTTAACCAAAACACTTATCCTCGGAAATTGAAGCCGGCACATTTTCCTTTGAGCTTTTTAAAAGCGATGTTATGAAAACTCGATAAATGTTACTAATGGCTAATGAATGGTAGTTGATGTTTGCATAATTATTCATAAATGAATGAATAATATTTGAAAAGAAAAAGTTTCGGGTTCGATTTTCTATATGTACCTACCTACTTACATGCAATCCTAACACTAGACAAAGGGTTTTCATCTGTTTTATCGGCAAACTCGTTTTTGGTGAAACTAAACATAGTAGGTATTTTGAACCTTTATGCTCTCTATCTATCAAAGATAATTATGAAAAAGTGATATAGGTTAGGAGTGCAGTAGCTTTAACCTAGCTCTGACCTTAGAAGCGTCGGAAGATTATTATCGTGTAAAGCTAAGCCTATTTGAAAACGCTCGTAACGATAGTCAAATCTAAGAGGATGTAAAAGATGTAAAGAAGGAAGGAACAGACTCTAGTAGTTCAACCAACTGTTACTGAGTATAATAAAACTTACAGTTCTTTCTGGCCAATTTGTACCTACTAACAAAATCATGAAAAGGGTTGTATGCCCCCCCCCCCCCCCTTTTTATATAGGATACGTCAATTTGACTTTACCTCGCCTGATGTAAGCTGAAGGCAAAGTCCCAGGAAATAGGGCCGCCATTATATACACGTGCCATGTTAACAATGGTGGCACTCAGCTTGACGGCCTCATCAAATGCTTTTTCACGTCCCGCTTAAAGGAACCGGGACTGTAGGAAGAGATAAACACGTGCTGGCAAGGAATTCCAGGTCTTAATGGTGCGACAAAGGAAAGATTCACCGAACCCTAGTATTATGGAGCCAAGTCTACCTCACCTGCACACCGGCACACTTGCTGATGGAGAAGTCTTTGGCGCCTGCTTTCCTGTCAGTGTTGGGAGGACAGACCGTAGTCACTACCATAAAATGTGTATAAGTCAAATCAAGACAGGAAGTAGGAGAGTGGACCCCGGTTTCAAGTCGTAGGCTTTAATCTCGACTAACACTGAGAATAATCCATAATAATATTATCAATGAGAAAGTGGTTTTTGTGTGTCTGTTTGTTTCTTCGTCTTTCCCACTAATTCATTATAGAGGTAGGTTAGACCTTGAGAAAAAACATGGACTATATGTATTTGGTCGCGATGACCGACATCCACGCGAGCGGAGCCGTGGGCAAAAGCTAGTGAGAACATTTTTTTTTTTAATATAGAACACATTAATTTCACTTTACCTTGCCTGATGGTAAGCTGAAGGCAAAGTCTCAGGAGAGAGGGCCACCATTATACACACGTGCCATGTTAACAATGGTGGCACTCAGCTTGACGGCCTCATCAGATGCTTTTTCACGCCCCGCTTAAAGCACCCGGGACTGTAGGAAGAGGGAAACACGTGAGCTGGCAAGGAATTTCCAGGTCTTAATTGTGCGACAAAGGAAAGAGTCAGGAATTTCAAGGAATGAAATAATTGAATAATTTCAATTCAATCAATTATCAAAACAAATTGTCACATTAATTAAGAAATCAACTTGGTAAAGGTATAATTTGTAATTTATTTAACTTTCTTTAGCCGGGTTTAACTACCGAGCAGAAAGTTTGGAATAATGAAATTTGAGTAAAAAGGCGGAACATTTTTATTTACGAAGTTTAATTTTTCTGTGGTGCCTACATCTCAAAAAGAAAGTAAAGTCAAAGCTTAAGTTTATTACCGTCTACTGCGAATAATATCAGAAAACTTCTACTTTATTTTAATAATATGGAAGAGAATCATATTACAATAGGTACTCAAAAATTCTCAAACATACTGGAGATACTAAACACTGGAGAACTGGAACATACTCAAATATACTGGAGATTGAAGGCACTTGGTGGAATCATTTTTATTTTTAACCTGCCCGGTTTCACCTCACGTCATTTTCGAAGGTTTAAGTAATTGACTTACTTGACTTGACTATCCTATGACCCCTGGATGGGGCAGAGGGCGTCCACAGTGATTCTACATTCCGTGCGGTCCTGAGCTTCGCGTTTTATATCGCTCCACGTTTTCCCGATCTTCTTCGCCTCATCTGCCACTATGCCTGCTTAGGGATATGATCGGGGTCTCGTCGAAGAGTGTGGCCAATCCATTTCCATTTGCGACGCTTAATTTGTTGGGCGATTGTAGTCTCGCTGCAGCGTTCCAAGAGGTCTTCTTTAGAGATTTTCTCGGGCCAGTAAATACTGAGGATTTTGCGAAGACAGCGGTTAACAAAAACCTGGAGCTTGGAGCTGATGCGAGATGGCTTTTGCCACCTTCCACGTCTCACACCCATATAGCAGTACGGATTTAACATTGGACCCGAAAATTTTGATTTTAATTCGACGTGTCAGTTTCCGTGACCGCCTCACAGGTCGCAGACGCGCAAAAGGTTGCTCTGGCCTTGGTAATTCGTGAAGTGATGTCCTCTTCAAATCCCCCTGTTTCCGACACGACACTCCTAAGATTGGTGAACTTGTGGACTTACTCCACTTCCTCTGCACCAATCCGCTGTTCTCCACTCCAGTTCTTATCTCTTGGGTCTTCCGATTGTTATTTTTTTCCGAGTGTTAAGTAATTAAGTGTCATTATTATTCAATTCTAGGGATATTAATGACAGTTGTTTCACCCGCGAGGAATTCTGATCCCGTTCCCACTGCACCTTCTGGTCAGCGACCCATACTGGACTCGCGATATTGCGTTACGTATGCCGGTAATTTAGTTGATTTCAGAAAGGCAATAAATGGCAATTGATGGTATGTTTTCACATTTATGATTACTATGACACTGAAAAATAATTTAATTTGGCTGTCTATTGATAAATGATTTTTTCTATCGGTTCAATAGTTTCAGAACAAACAAACAAACAATCAAATCTTTTCTCTTCATAATATTAGTATACATAAATAGGTGGAGGTAGATGATATTGTAGTGTACCTATGTGTCTACTACTCATGCACTATAAAGTGATATTTATTATTCTGCCACTAAAGTGTTGCCTTGGAGTTCGCTCATCCTATGCCAATATTTTAGATGCTTATATATGAAAGTGTCCTTCGGGTAGGATATGTAAATATTGTGTTGAAGGATATCAAATAACAGTTTAGTGATTGGTCGGGCTCGTTTGTTATCTCATTGAAAGCTTATATGGGCCAATATCTTATCTTTTCTTAATCACTATTCTTTCATGTAAAATTGTCGAAATGAAACTGTATTTAATTTTTCCCGGTTGTATACGAGGCATAGACTTCGGAATTCAGGGCCCATATACTCCTTTTTGGTTTGGCTTATACAGCTTTTATGTCTGCATATTAATTAAGCAAATGTATACCTATATACTAAGAAAATACTATTTATTGCAAACTCAGAATAATCTAATATGTGCTATCGAACTATTACTATAGTGTTTTGTTCACTCATGTCATAAGCAATTCCATTTTCACAGAACTCGGAGCAAAACGGTTGCACAAGTGGTTCAGAGAGCGAGGGGCGTTTACGGACGTCTCAGAGCGCCCCTGTGACCGGCCTTAGCACTCTCGGAGGCGCCAACGTCACGAGCCGTCTGCCTAAGGCGCAAAACCCAACTGTCACACTCCTGCAGAAGGCACGAGGTAGGTTTATTATTAAATGAAATAAACACCATTCTATTTTGGTGCTCGATATTACCATATTTAATTCAACGAACCAATTTTTGTATGTTATTGGATTTGTAAGAAGTATATTAAAATGTGGATCTAATAAATAATAGAGTGGACGGGATTCTTGGAATGTAACATTTCTATTAAATTCGGATTGTAGATTGATGATGATAATTGAAAAGCCAAGTGTAAAGGCTAAACTAAACTGAATAAATTTAGGTACAATATATTTAATGTGGTCCAAATTTTAACATTATAAATTTAATATAAAATCGAAAAACCAATATGTTTCTAACTCTGTGTTTAAGCCGTGTTATCGAATTGCCAAGGGCCTTGTTCATCTCAAAAATTAATTCTTGTTTTAATTCTTAGAATTGTCATTAAATTAAACTGTGTGGTGATGTATAAACGTCTTAAGAATGTTATATAATCGAGACCGACGTTATAAATCTTTTAACATTACTGAAATTGATGATAGTTTTGACACTGACTGTGCTTAAGTAAGTTATGGAAATTTTTAAAATATGTTACGTATTCGAAACATACTAAACTTTATCTTAAAATCTGCATCTATATCGTATTTGTAATATTTGAAAACACTAAGAATTTGAAGTATATGAAAGCTATCTAGATAGGTAACAGGCAGAACTTGAAATATATTCATGTGCCATCAGTTCTGTCCGTCCCCTAGTAGGTGCTAGGTAGCTTCTACGTGAAGTTTGTGAACTGCCATATCAAAACCATTGTGCTAACTAAGTTTGTATTTACTTAAGCTTACATAAAGAATCATTTCTTGCGATTCGGTTAAAGACAAATAAGTACAGTGCGTCATTGATCCCAATAGAACATCAAATAGCTCACGTTATTGGTCATAGACGTTAAGAATTGGAAGCACTTGAAATCAGCGGGCTTGTATGAAAGGTTAAATGAAAATAGAGGAATCTCATGCAGTAGGTAAGTTACCTATGTAAGGATATAAGTGGTGCGGGCTATTGTCTCTGCCTACCCCAGAAGAAAATAGGCGTGAGCTTATGTATGAATGAATGTTTCTTGAGATAATATAATAAAGTATGATGTCACATATCTAGCTGTTGACAAATCATACTGTTTAGTTTAATGATTAGCATTTTATAACAACCTTGAGAAATAATTTGTTATCAGATATTTGCTGTGTAACTTACATATTTTGCATGTTAAGTATTGTACAAAATATATTAGAAAAAATATTATTCGTGGGTAAAATATATTATTCGTAAGCTGGTTAGACTTAATTTATCAACGGTAAATTGAATTACACGTTGTTACACGATTTTCACTGTCTTACAAAACCAAAAATCATTACGTTCATCAAAGGACGGTTCAAAGAGTAATCGTATATGACATTACCCTAGGGAAATATTAATCTTACTGGCGAAGAGCCGGCGACAGAGTAGCCCAAAATTATATTACAAAGTATAAAAGATAATGGTTCAAGTGAAAATTAGTTGCTGAATGACCTACTGACCTCCTAACTAAAAGACTAGTCATGCTTAAGTTTATTACTTAAAGTCAACTTAGATAAACCTAATTACGTTTTAATAAACGATACAAAGTCTTACAAAAATAAAACAATCTACTAAAACTAATATCCTGTACATGTTGTGTACATTATTCTTGTCAGAAACATTAATATAAAACTATATTAAAATTCTTAGCGAGTAAACTCAACTTTTAACATCGAATAAATGAAATGTGTTTCAATTTTAATATGTAAGGTTGTGTTAATAAACTATGGGAAGAATATATATCGTCAGATACCCATAGTATATATTGTGTTAAAATTTATACACCTTATGACGCCTCGCTTACCTCAGCCAACAGTAAACGTAGATGTCTACACATATATTCAGATCAAGAAATATCTAGAAATGGAAAAAAGAAATATTGACTTATTATATTGATTCATTTTTTAAGGGTCCTTGTGCCAAATTGCAGAAAAACCTACCAAATGAAATACGCAGATAGAGAGGGACCACAACGGTCCATAGAGTTCATAATTTATTCTGAGCGAACGCTGCCAGAATGGGGGCTAATTGCCGACAAAGTTTCATTAAATGGCTTACGCGTAGCAACCCCTCATTTGAAATTTTAAAAAGCTGTAATTGCCCTCTTTGTCTTAACCTCAGGGAAAATATGTCAATAGGTCCCTGATTGGTTGTTTTAATAACTCAACAAGTTTAATTAAGACACTGTAATATCGGAACATATACATTTGTATTAAACGTTTGAAGATGGGGATTATTTCTATGGTAATTTTGTTAAATAACTGCGGGCACATCTGTTTATTGTTACACGCAACTCGATGTCAATTTTCCATCTTGCATTTTGAAGCCACAATTTTATTACATAAGTACAGTCAGCATCAGATCGATCTTGACGAGCAAGTATAACGTTTCCACAAATCCTTTACACATTTTTTTGAAGTGTAAACTCTTTAGCGGCGTTGGGTGGGTAAAATGTGTTAAACTCGCGTTAGGATCACGTGTTAATCTTGCGTCAGTATGACGTGTTAAACTAGCGTCAGGATCACGTGACCTTTGACCCGTAACCGACGACGTTGTAGGATGACATGATGTCATACAACATTCCCAGCTACAGAGTGTTTATTTTGCTAGGTACGCTAAGAAGCTTCGTAGCTTAGCGGTTAGCGCTTCGACTGTAAATCCTTATGGTTTCAGTTACACTTTTTGTGATTATTTTTTCTTAATTATTTTTTGTTTTTTTTTTTTTGGTCATTTATTAATTTCTTCTGACACAAAATTAGCAGAAAATTTGTGATAGGTTCTATGACTGGCGCTATATTATAGGTATGGTATGGTATGGTATGTTCTTTTTATCTTTTTCTATGTATATAACGAAGTAAGAAAGAAAGAAAAAGTTTTCACTTCTACCGGCACTCCCGGAGTGCAACCCGTCTTTTTTTATTATTGATCTATCCAATCTAACAGTGAACATGCAGGGCACTACCTTCCTTTCCTCAAAGCGTTTCCCGTATTATGGTAGAAGCCGAAGTATGGGTACCCTTGTAGATTGGCTGAACTCTGCTAGAAAGTATTTTTAAGACTATATTTTAATTTTTCTACATTTCTAACTTTATTGGTAGATATTATTCTTGCCAAAGACCCATATTGTATTATTCTTTTTTATCTAATCCTTGAATTTAAATGAACAGTAATTCTTAAAAGCGGTAGGATATCATTGCCCACTCGAGTCTACAATTAATTTTTTTTAAATATATTTTCAAATAGGTATGTAACATCAACTATCAAGATCAAAAACATTTTGTGAATACAATTTTATAATGAATGTCAGACTGTTGTGAATTAAAGTATCTATATTACTTTTATATTAACATTCAACGTAATTAAAAAATATCCCGAGCTCTTCAGTCTGAGGATTTGTCACGGAATAAAAGATGCTCTGTAGATTTTGTTATAAGTCAGATAAATCCAAAGAGTAATGTGAGATCGCAACCTGCTTCCCTTTCCAATTGAATAGGTATAAATGTGAAAAAGATGTGTCATCTATAACAATGTGTGACGAGGGTCAGGCCAAGTCATAAACTTTACTACAAGTGGAGGTGACAGTATACGGCTTGGGATTGCAACTGTTCGTGTAATAAATGGAAAACGGAAAATTGTGTTATTGGTATTTTGTTTGACAGTAATGAAATTGTATTTTAAAAACAATTTTGGGCGGTTCTTTTTTTATAATTTTGTTAGTAACTATGACTTCGCCGGAATGGATTTGTTGACTAAACTCTTTTCAAAGTTATTCAGTTGAAAAAATAGTCAACGTTACACTTTTTTACTGTGATTAGAAGTAGGTTTTAATTCCACCCTTGACGTAACATGTATATATTGAATTCTTAATTATTATATCTTAATTTTGGGTGTGTCTAAAAAAACTATTCAAAGATCTCTAAATGGTATAGTTTCATAATTGGATCCGATAGATAGCGGTGCTGTCAGGTAGAAATTATATCAATGAACGGGACCACGTCTCTCTTAGAGCGTTTTCACATTGTCCGATATCCGATATCCGACATTCGATACCGGAGGAAGTCAAATGTATGACATATGTATCTCTCTTTCACATTGGGCCCGATGTCGGTTATCGGAGCCAACACCACTGTTTTAGCCCGATATCTGATCACAAGGAGACTAAAACAGCGACTGCAAGCTATTTTCGTTCTTAATGACATGATGACGCTGATCACGAACATAAGAAAATAAACTCGATACCATGTCATGTCAATTTTCATAGCTGTATTTTTTTCATTTTTTTTTCATCCCTAGCATCCCTAAGTAGTCTGTGCTTCCGAGCTAATGGCCGTAACGGGCTCATTTTATCGGATAAATGTGAAAACAGCACAAGGTGGCTATCGGATGTCGGCTATCGGCATCCGACACCGATATCGGATTTCGGATGAATGTGAAAACCCTCTTAGGTTTACAAGTATTCTATGAAAATATGAACTCGTTAGCTACAACACAGTTCTTCAATAAACAGTCGTGTGACCTATAGACAGAAAGGGAAAATTAAATAAATGATTTAATAGTGTACTATAGAATGATTTACTTTGTTTCCAGAAGGACAACTTTCCCGAGGCGCTCATTACATCCAACAAGAGCGAGACGCAGCTCGTCTCCCACGTGACAGACCTTCACCACCCAAAGGAGACCCAGGTATCATAAATATCTTTAAATTTCAGTCCTTCTCGTGATAATCTCATGATTGTCTGGAATCAGTGGAATGTGTGTGCTTTTACATTCATCTCTGGAAATAGTCGCTTCAATAGGCGCACATTACCATTTTTCTTCCATTTTCTTAACTTTTCCTCTACCATACTTCATTACTTTTATTCTTATGCATCTAATGTCCGACCCAACTGATTCAAATAAATGCAATTGTATTTAAGTACACAGATTGCTTAAATCTCAACCCTTATTATTTACATTTATGACCGTATCAGAAAATTGAGTAGAAACGAATGCATTATTCTTTTTGTATTAGATATTATTATCTACTGTAGAATATAGCCTTCGTTCTTAAAGGTTGAGGCCTGGTCAATGAAGCGTGTAAGGAACAAGAGCCAATGACGTAGATTAATTAAAAGACAATAAAAACAGTAAATTAATAAAATGAATATTCTCAATTCCAGTGCATGCTCTAAGAAAAGAGTACGCGAGTGAAGGCGAGGCCGACCGAAGCGACTACGAACGCGGCGGTATCCGTAAAATGGCGGATGCGCCAAGAAAAGTTGAAGGAATAGGACCAATCACCAAAGACGGAATGCCTGTCGCACTTAGATCTGTACGTATTTCCAACTATTTTATTTTGACATCATTCTCGACCAAGCAATGTTCCCGGTTACATCCGATGATTTTAACTCAGAGTCCGTAGTCCACTTACCCTTTTTTTCCTTTTGATATGACTTTACGGCTTTTATGGCTATCATCCGTCTGTCAAACAGCTAGTATACCAGCTTACTGATAAGTTTAGCTGGTCTTCAAAGGTTTCAGTGGGCGTGAATAATTTATGAGTTCCAAAAAGTCAACAATCACAATGGGACATGAAGCAACGTCAGTTAAATGTTGAACAGTGTTCATATACGTCATTTCTTAAGATATAAATAATACATCTACGTTATTATTTAATTTCAGGAAGTTAAAGACCCCTCAAGGTGGTACAAAAAGATGTACGACACCATCCACAAAAACAAATATGACGGTAAGTCAGTTCTGTTGTAGTATTAGATATCTACTATTTATACAGGGTGTTAGGAAACGCAGAGAAAACGATCACAGGAGGCACAACTGAAGATTTAAAACATTAAGCGAATGATTTTTGGAATGATGTTCTTTAGAATCTTTCATTAGCATTATTCAATTGCTAATAAATAAATAATTATTAGGATTACTCTTAGCAAAATATCATTAATTTATGTTTAGTTTATACACTACCGCCATTTTCTTTTTCAGACGATTATGTGACAATTCGATACAAAAGTCGACGAGGTGATTATTTGAGTTTTCTAAATTAATATTCACATTGGTGGCTGTGCAGTATCATTGCATACGTTGTTACTGTAATCGCTTGACTTCATTTTGTATCTGCTGTCCATCTTTTGTAAATAAAACCATTTTCGCTTTGATCAAACCCTAAACACATTAACCACCTACCAAAAATATTGGATGTTCAGCGGCTTCACTATCAGTATATATTTTGTAACACTACTGCGCATAATTTAACAATTTAGGACATGATAATATAACGGCTTAAATATTTAAATATTTTTCGTCGCCGTCCTCTTCGAACACTAAAACTCATTACATATGAAAGTTAAGGAATGGAAAAATTATGGTGGTGCAGTTAGAAAAAATAGCAGTTATTTTGTTTTAGGGTTGTAGGTACCTATTTTTTTGCAAAAATCATCTACGCGGTCGGCCGAAACGAATGACATTTTTGAAGACTGAGAAATAGTTTGACCTAACAAGCACTTGTTGACTAGATTAATTCATTGACTGTCTTAATCGCGCCCATAGTGACTATCTAAATTCAGTTCTTAGTGTGATTTGAGCGGTATACTAATGATATTATTGTATTCTGTTCTGGAGTTACGAAATTCTTACTTTAATTTTGGTAATTAACAGTGGCTAAAGTGCTAGCGCAGAATAATAATCAGATTTCACATATTCACATGATTAGTGACGTCACGTTTCATTTCAAAATGTAAAGAAACATGAACAAATATATTATTGCATATTAAACTATAAATATTTTTAACATGAACATAATAAAGCATCAGCTTTGGAGCTTCATTAATTAACTAATTTATTACTTATATTAAAACAAGAAGAGAACAAGAATATTAACAGCTTTGAAACAAATTAACGCCTAACTTTAATTGACACTGCCGCTCGACGCCACATTGCTGTATAAAGGTTGCCAGGCAACTATTAGACAAAACCATGACTTAAAGGTATTAGGCACTATCACAGGCACTCATGTTGTTAACACTTTTGATTTTATCGGATAAATGTGAAAACAGCACATAGTGTCAGCTATTGCCACCTATCGGCGTCCGACACCGATATCGGATATCGGATAATGTGAAAACGCTCTAACGGTGAAGGTAACCCTTGCTGCCCAATATCTATAGATTTCTGTCACCTTAAACTCAAAAGTGCCAACAATTAGACAGGTATCAGTCACAGAATGCTTTTTAAAGTGTAAGTTCAAAATGTCAAAGCATACAAGTGATTTTTGAGCTCCAAGCCATTAGCCTACCAATGGACGGGGGCAAACTTTGGAGCAGACTTTTCTCCCGGGGATGATGATTCAGATGGCAGAATTCAACTAGTCATTCCCGTAAAAGCCAAGATCAGCCCATCCATAAGGATAGAAAGCAGATTCGGGCTTCAGAGTGCAAACTATTGATGCACCCAGGATTGCATTCCAATGATGTTGGGGCCAATCTTATCTAATCATCGTAAATCGCAAATAAGTACCTAATTAAATACAATAAATAACAGTATGTTGTATTTCTATAGGACAACCACCAGAACGGGTATCAAGTAACAAATCCCAATACGCTTACTTTGACCCTCGATCTGGGTACCTGAGTGAGCCTGAAGGTGGCCTCAGTAGACTGGGCTCGAGTACATGGAGTGATGCCTACGATAGTGACGTCACCACCGGACCAAGAAGACGAACAGCCTCCGTGCAGGAAGAGAGGAGATACAATGAAATGTCGTCGCCTTATATGCCTAGTAATAATAAGTAAGTGATGTTCGTTTCATGTATCTTGGACACAAAATGTGCTTCTTTACGAGCAGTACATGTTTCTAGAAAGTATTTTAAAGATAGCTCGGGATGCTACGGCCATGGAGCTTTCACCAGTATTTACAAAAGAATACGCGCGCGCCAGGGCCTTTTATATATCGCGATTTAGGTCCAAGATATACGGAACTAGCTATTGATAGATATATAAAAGCTATAGATAGATATATAAAAGCTGTAGATATATATATAAAAGCTATAGATAGATCTATAAAAGCTATAGATAGATATATAAAAGCTATTGATAGATATATAAAAGCTATAGATAGATATATAAAAGCTATAGAAATAAAAAAATAGATAAATAACTTTATTTTGTGCATCGAAATTACTATAGGTAACCTACAAGTAATCTCTCCTATGACACCTTTTAGGACATTTAATACCTCCTGAGATAGTTTTAATGAATTAGTACTAAAAATTTCCAAATAAAGCTTCGATTTCTAAGTTTATTGTCTAAATACCTTTTCTGAAAAATAAAACCTAAAAAATCCGAACAAAACTAGATAATCCCCTGTATTATCGAGTTTTGTTCGGATTTCTTATAAAAACACCTGTTTTTATAAAATTACTGTTTTATTATTACACAATATTAATAGAGTTTACTATCATTGTGAAATAAGATGCTTTTTGTTTTTATGTACAGATACAGCACGTTAGCATCAGCTCGAGCTAGTCAAGAGGTATACAAAAACCAGCCGGGAAGAATAGAAAACTATGTTCCAGGCAAATCATCCGTAATTGACAAAGAATCTAAACAGGTAAATTGCACGGTCGTTAATGAGCACACATTTACATCATTGGGTCATTCATAGTCATTGCCATTTCGTTACCATCAATATAAGATGCTTATGGATTACATTTTGGACACATGCATAATTCATTCGCCTAACGGTAATTAATAAAAAAATCTAATTTGTGAAAATGTCCAATTTTTCAATAACATTTGAAATTCTAATTCAAAATTTGACATCTGTAGAGAACTTAGTGTTTCACATTATGAAGAGTTTCACTTAGATTTTTTTTAATAACCGTCACTCATTGAGCAATAATTTGAAATCAATTTTCAATTAAACTAACAGCCTGATGTCACTTTCCACGATTGAACAACAACAAGTTTTTTTTCTTTTCTAGTGGTGGGACGAGGTCATGGACATTTTTGATGGGGTACGAACATTTTTACTATTAGTTGTGTGTTTTGTTATAACCTTTACTACTACAGATAATTAAGAAATTGTGTAATTACGAATGCCACTGCCAAGATTCATATACATTTAATTTTAATTTCTTGCCAACTATAGTACCCTATATAAATGTACAATTTGCTTTCTTAACAACTCTCGTGTTAAAACAGCACTCCGTTATTGTAAATACGTACGTATATATTTTGATCAAATGTTGAGCACTTCACGTATGTCCTAATAATGCTGTATAGGGTGATCTAATTATATTTGAAGGATAATATATGTATGTCATGACTATCTGTATCTTTGATTGGATAAGTTCAAATATACATTGTCGGTTTAAAAACTCCATTTATTGGTGGTAAAAAAAACACACTACACCTACTGATTATTTGATTTTTTATTCATCACATGCATATATCCTATACTATAAAAGAACCTGTTTATTATCAGTGATACACTAACACATATTTTTATCGCTGGGTTCGTGTGGTGGTGGCACTAACAGTGGCTAGACGACAACTCCCCCCTGCCCCCTTACACCACGTTGCTAGCTCGTGCGATACAGAAAAGTGTAAGGTCCCTTAACTGTCTGCCTGTGTATTGTGAGCCTAAGAAATGTGTGTGTTATGCTTGCACGATTTTTGTATCAAGTAAATTGTATGTCTCTGTTTTAAAATCTTACTTTCTTACTTCGTTTCTTACTGACTGGAAAAATATTTAATCTCTATTATGGTTTTACATATATTATGTATGGGGTGACTTTAAGGTATTTTTTGAAGGACTGAGCTGAAAACATTTTGAGAGTTCACCAAAACAAACAATAGTTGAAATGAAATTATTAACTTCTTATTAATTTCCTCTATTAAGTAGGGAGAATATATGAAGAATATCCCTGGTGATTTAAGCGTCTGTAAACCTTAAGTTACTAATAGTTGTAGTAATTTACATTTAATTTTCAAATCATGTATTGATTTTATATGAACAAGTTACAATTTATTTTTTACTTTAAGTTGCAATTTAATATGGCCTAAAACCTCACTTCTATTTACTTCGTATATTACTTTAATATAGAGATAATAACATAGGCACTTTAATTATCATTGGTGTCGGGAAATAGTTTAGTATCATGTGCATGCTTTTTTGTCTCGGATATGTACTTAGCAGTGTTTTAAGGAACAGACAAACAGACTGTAACAGAGTGGAATGTAGCCCAAGAGAAATACTCTTCTGCTCGCTCTAGCTTTATTCTGTGAATTTGATAGCATGGTAATATCTGAAAAGTCAGCAGGCATGTCTTCTGCGTGACACTAAACAGTAAAAATGGCAGTCTCTCAGAATAGTCTGTTGTTTAAGTATTTCATATATTCCGTTATATATGTAATATAATTATTATCTATTGTTCTTTTTGTAGCATGACTTAAACAATCTCACAAGAAAACGTGATGACATTTATCCAACCCTTTGTACGTGTTCGTAAGGTATCTAAACGACTACAGTTTTAAGCAACGTATTGAAAAAACGCTGCAGCTATACCTAAGTGCCGGCAAACTTCTTGAATATATGTCTATTGCACTATTTAGGTACGGACCAACCAATGAATGGATAGATCAACCAAAGACGCGAACCCGTGAATTCGTGGTTAGTTTAATAGAATCTATGATTGATTAGCTAATGCGCCGCAGCCGTCGCACCCCGCACTACCTACCACCGAAGAGTCCTGAAACAAAACTAGCCCAGTCAGGGAGTCAGGGATTTTCACACTTGTAAAATGTGTTGCTATATGACAATAAAGATTTTTTTTATAAAATTAAGAAAAGTACTTGTCGGGCTCTGTTCGACTAGTGCGTCCTATCTGTTATGACTTACATTGCCGAAACGAGGATACTGATGGTACGGTACGGTAGTCCATGAGTTAAAAGTCGCGCAGCGGACTTTGGAGCGCGCTATGCTTCGAGTTTCTTTGACGGATAGAATTCGAATCGAGATCATCCTCGTAGAGAAAGCAAGCTGAAGTGGCAGTGGGCTGGCCACATCTGTCGAACAACCGATGGTCGTTGGAGCAAACGAGTACTAGAGTGGACACCGCGAGATGCTAAACGGAAGGTGGGACGCCCCCTAGCCAGATGAATGGATGACCTGAAAAAGGTGACTAGGACAGAATGGATGCGGAAGGCGGAGGATCGGCAAAAATGGCGTATCTTGTGAGAGGCCTATGCCTAGCAATGCACTGCAGTAGGCTAATTGATTGACTTATCTGGAAGTTTGCCGGCCATTATTTCTATTTTACATCTTAATTGTATGAATTAATGTCTAAAAACTGTTGTCGCTTCGCCATATTTACGCAGCATACCCATACAAGTGCTTCTGTGCTATTACGACTATATTTATCTTAAAATTCTCTAATTTTTTATCATTTTCTTGCAGCAAAACATTTCAAGTACAACGTCTCTACCACAAGCTTCGCCTAAAGATAAAAAGGATCTGACATCAACTATCTTGTCGAAATCAAATATGGCAAGGTAAATGTTATTTTATGAATCGTTTAAAAATATGTAATTCTCTAGCTGGATTCTAGGTAGGTACTTTTCCCTATTAGACTTCATCATTTTAACTGACTCTTTACTAGATAATGCATAGATACGTATATGCAATGTAGGAACCAAGTTTTGAAATTGAAATGTACGCCATTAAATAGTGTGATAAAATGTTATTTTAAAATCGAAAAAAAATTGGGGGAATCGGTTGGAACTTTGGGCAACAGCTAGTTTTGTTTAAAGCAGACTCATACCACAGCTACGTAGAGAAATAACCGGATGCGGTTGCGATCGCTAATGCGTGACATTTTTAATATTGCGTGCGTTTGTAACAACACGCAACCGGCTTCGGGACACCTAATCATTGAGGAATCTGTTGACGTGCTTGTTTTCCACCGAAGTAATACCTATACAAAAAGCTATTGAATGATATTTTTAAAGCATTCGGTATGCTAACTTACTAAATCGATTAAGATAGGGAAAACTGATCAGTTCAGGCGGGATTCAAACCCGCGATCTTTCTCTTACAGGGGGAATCTCTGACCACTGAGCCACCGAATCATGCCTGAATCCATTAAAATTTTCTTATAATTTTTTTTTTTATAAATAGAGATTCGGGTTTGAATGCCGCCTGAACCGATTCAAATTTTCTTATCTTAATCGATAAGCAATCTAAGCTAAACGCATTTAATGTTATTCATATCGTTAGTATTTTGGGTAAAAAACAATCTAGTCAGTATAACAATAATCGAATAATTCTTGATATGTTCATAATACCGACCTATATCAGTGAGGTACTTAGCGGATTCGATTACCGGTAAGTGGTGATTACTGTATACTTACACGAATATATCTATGTGCATAGGTCAGGGTGCTTCTACGTATAATATGTACGTTATAGTTATTTACAAAAATGTGAGTTATGATGTATTTAGTTATTTGGCACTTACCTACTAAGTATAAGCCATTTCCGATCGGACAGAAGTCTGCAGATATCCAAAATACATAGAAAAATACATTTATAATGTTCATAAACGTATTATTGGAATTTATAATGTTAATTCCTAGTAACTATATTAATTACCAACAATCTCCACAATATTATGGCAACATCATAAAATAGCTACCCGTTTTGCCACACCATGTTATGTGAATTTTTATGAGGGTTGTACGAGTATGATGACCTTATTTCTTAAATCGATTTAAAAATAAACAGAAATTACTAATATTCCCTCTAATGTAACCTCTTCAGCTAAACTAAATTGCTTGTATTTGTAGATTCACGTCGGTAATGTAATAGCTAGGATTCGAACCGGGGACCTTTCAATCGACCTGCCTACCGCTCATTCGGTACTAATGGGTGCTAACCTTATATTGTACATAGGGCGCTGAAGGAATCTGGATACGAATCGGATTCCACACTGGTGTTCCGTCGACGTGAAGAGACGGATGGACCGCTCTCCCCCGCGGAGAGGCGGGCTGCGTACCGTGACCTGCAGGCTGGGGGGGAACCCCCGCTTAGAGGGTTCCGATCGCCTGCACCACCTAGACAAGGTCAGTACCTATAGTAACTTGTGGAAAAGTTCTCGGATAAACATTCAACGAGGAAAATTTAAACTCTGCTAAAATCAAGAACTATTTCTTCTTCTTCATAATAAAAATAAACTGATAAATTCCAACGTTTGTTATTATAGACTATACCGCTTCAACGAAGTTAGGCACAAAGCGTAAACGTTAACAGTCTCAGTGGAGACGAAAAATATTATGGATTTTTAATATAAAACCACAAATAAAATAATATTTCGTCTTTCAATTAGTGGAAACTAACGACGGTATCATTTATGGATTTTTGTACGTTACAACTATACGTATTGCATGCTATATAAAAGTCTCTCCAAGCAAACCAATTTGTAATTTTTTACATTTTGTGCTAAGTTTCGGCGGTATATCTTTCTGCATGGCTAGTAAATGGTGCAATAATGTATTGTTTTTGACCATCGTTAAATACGATAATTATAAAAATGATTTTTTTATTCAAAAAAGTTTTACAGATAAAGATAGTTTTATTAAAACCGAAATTTAGGTTCTATGTTATTTAAGTTAATACTAATTAGCTTTAAAAAAATATAACCTGAATATAGATTCTTCGTTCACACTAATAAGCATGGTTTTAAAAATATTACCGTTTCTCTGGATTTCCGGTGTTGGCGAAAGCTATTAAACGTTCGAAAACGCTATATATATATATATACTTGCCTCTATTTACTGCTTATTTAATGTTTTATGGTGCTACAAAGGTTGTTTAACAAAATCTATTAAAGCTAGCAATAATAATCGATTATACACTGAAATGGAAAATCGCATTTCTATAAAACTTGGCCAAGGCCAATGCACATCCCATGTGTATCTGCCACACATGTAATACGGTCGGAAGTATCTAGTCAAGGCCAGCGTGTAATGACAACAATGCTTTCAATCGACACAGTAGTCTACACAGAAATACGCATGAGGTAAGTCGAGGTTTTTTTATTTATGCATGTCTTCAAATCACTTCACATAACAAGGGTGCTGGGTCTTCAGGCTGGTCTACAGTCAGGTAAAACAACTTGCATGTGCACAAATTGACTCCAAAATTAAACGATCACCGTAAAATAGTATTGACCACAAAATCACTATTTTTATTAGCGACACATTTTGTAGAATCACTATTAGTAAATTCAAATATGGCTTTCGACGATCACAAGTTAATTAGAACAAAAGCACGAGTGACACAGTTTTTATCACATCTAACGTGTGCAATCAACAAACCGAAGTTGTCTGGTTCATCAGCATTGAAACTGATTACATTTCACAGACGAATCGGAAATCGAATATATTCCGATTTCATCCACATTGACGAAGATAAGAGTTCATAAGAAAACACCTAAAGTACACGAAGTCATCTGCTACCCAATAACCAACATAGAACAAGGAGAATCAGCAAAGTCTAAGAGACTAGTTCCGTCTTTTCTGGGCCCTGATATTGCGAGTAATAGTTATGAGTTTCCACCTGCTCCACCTAGACGAATCTCATCAAAAAATAGTCAGACACTAAAATTAATAACATCAACAAGACCAGCGTCTAGTTCTCCAAAACGGACTACAACACCAAATTCACAATCTAATGTAGATTTTCTTAAAGACAAAATAAACTTGAAGCTGTCACGTCAAAACACTCAGATAATATGTAAAAGAGGAACTCCGTCAGATAAGAAAAATATACATGATCACAAAATTGTTCGACCTCGAGTAATGTCTACGTCAGCTCCACCTGCTATCAATAAAATGAAATGCAATCAAATTGTTTCATCAAAATCTCTACTTCAAAATGCCGGTAGAGACATTAGATCTACAGGCACAAGCAGTTTTGGTTCATCACGAAGAACTATGCTACCAATAGAATATGCTAACTCAATGCATTTCAAATATAGTGAACCAAACTCATCAGTGGTCATAGAAGGAGGAGCTGGACGCAAAACGCCTATATCAAATATTCTAGATAAAGTCACATCTCTGGATAAACTGTGGAGTGCCGAGAAAAGAAATGAACGTATTGACCTAACAAAAGTTCGAGCTAAATCGTTGAGTAAAGACAGTGGCACAAGTAAAAGCATTGGTACGAAATCATCTACAACTTCAAACCTCAAATCTTTGTCGCCAACTGCTACTCATAAAAGTAGAGACATGCTCCGTACTGCAGAAAAAGTACAAAAACTTAAAATATCAAAAGTACACACCAAATCCAATCCTTGTTTATCAACTAAAAGTGACCAAAAGGTTACTAAGCCTACCCTTCAATTGTCGTCTAATATTTCAAAATCATCGTCAAATATTTCATCAGGTTTAAAAAAACAAGGTCAGGTTAAAACTGCTGTAGTAACTAACTTAAAGAAGAAAAAATCCTTAGAGAGTGTAGTACAGAGACCTAGAAGTGTACCCTGCCATGAATCATGTAGTAAAAAAACGACTACTAACAATAGCAAAACCACCAAAAAAGTTATAAAAAGTAAGCCAAATAAAAAATATAATACAAAGCCTACTGATGAATCTGAATTTGGCAGTCAATTTGGTGATACTTCGTACAATGATGCGTCTAATTTTGGTTCCTATGAAAATTTGAATAATAAAAGGATTAGTCCCAATGAGATAAGACAATCTCATGATGCCATAGTGTCTGATTCTTTTTTCCAACACTTATTCCTTGGGAGAACTTACACTCCAACCAGTTCATGCCCGATATTAGAACCGAATACTACAGTACTTCAAAAAGCCAAATTGTTTCAATCACTTCCTCAAGATAATATTTCACCAAAATCTTTGAATACTTACTTAATTCATAGAAAACCAGTTTCTTTGTCTCGATTCAAAATGTGGGATAGGTATGCAAGCCCCACGCGAGCACAAAGTCCTAGGTCCATATCGTGGCCGGGTAGAATGCATAGTGAAATTCGTAAATTTGATAGTTTAGTATCTAAATGCAATGAATTTGGCTCAACATCGTCTCTAGCTACAGTTAGGAGTAGAAGTGAACCACCATGCAGTAAAATGTATTTTTCACAAACATCTCGTCCTAAGTCACCTACTGTTTTATTTTACAAAAAGGAAAAATCCAAGGAAGATAAAGCAAGAAGTTCAATATCACCATGCAGATCGATATCGACATCAATTAGAAGACCTGTTTCTCCTAAAGTAATCCCTAAACATGACTCGATGCTTTTTAAAAAAAAACCAAAGTCATTGTCGCCTTCAAGAATAGTGTTCACTGAAACAGTCCGACCAATTTCTCCTGTCATTTCACGACGGTCACCAAGTCTAGAAGTCATCGAATTAAAATCTAGTAACGAAAGACATCCATCTACAATGTTTTTTTCTCAAACATCAAGACCGGTATCTCCAAAAGTGACAAGAAAAAATACTTCGCACAGTAGAAGTCATTCCCCTTCACCTATTTCAATAAGATCGCCATCTTACCGCCGTATAAATAATGCTCGTCTACAAAGCAATAGACAGTACGCAGATACCATACCAAAAAGTGTATTCCGCACACGTAGTGCCGGTGATGCTGAGAGAAAAATATTACGAAATGTTTCCCCGACAAAAACGAAAAGTGATTCTAATTTACATATCGGTGATCCCGACTACGATGAGTACGTACGTGACATGCAAAATACTAAAGCAAGGTCCGATAGATTTAGAGAGCTTAATAGATACTATACTTATTTGGAGCGAGTGGCAGAGTTAGAAAAGACAACATCCAATAGCGATTTACGCCATAGACGAAAAGATGAAGAAATAATTGACTTCGATCGTTGGAAAAAAATAAGAGCAATAGAACGAGCAGAAGAGGAACTAAACAATCTATATCGTAAACTGAAATTAGCTCAATCTGAAAATGATGTTTTATTTTACCCTCGAGATATAAAAGATTTTCGCTGGAGTCATGACGCAGATAGAGGTTTACGTAGAAAAGAAAAATCTGTGGAAGATCTTAAAGATCATTTTCAACACATAACACATTATGATTCGCTTGAATTTGATCAGACTTCTTTAAAAGATACTTATAAACCCTTATGGCGAGGAACAAGTGTAGCAGAAACAGCTTTTTATATCAACAATAAAAATGATAACGAGGCACCAGAAAAACGTGCCACCATTAAACCTACAGTTACTCTACATCAAGATACTTCACTCAACGATCTCCGCAAAAAAATAGGTCTTGGAAGTCGTTTGTGGAGTAGTCTTTCTATGGAGCAGGTAAATGCACTTAAAAACCAACTGAATGCTATTTATAGCAAAGAACTGGAAAAATCTAACAAGGACGCTGAAAAGTATACGATTGATGTTAAAAATAATAAAACAGAGATAAATCCGTCATTACATGTTAGATGTAATTCATTAATAACTAGTGATTTTATCTCAGAAAAAGAAAAGCCTGCAAAACTAACTAAGTCTGATTCTATAGCTGCTATTTCATGTCCAATCACGTCAGTTAAGGAATTGAAAAACAATGTCAACAAAATACAAATGAGTCTCAGTGAAAATGAAAAGAGAAAAATTTCACAGACGTTAAGTAAAGAACTTTTAGATAGAATAAATAAGTTTGACAGCCAGACACCTGTTTCATTAAAAGAAGAAATAGAAAACACTGAAAAGAAAGAAGAAATTTGTGAAGACATTGTAAACATATCAGAAGTATCAAATGACTCATTTGGTAAAAATGTCACAAACAATTCAAAGGAAGACAAAACGAGGCACGTCATTTACCCAAATGAAAAACTGGAAGCCCCATTACAATCCTCAGCTAGTGAAACGGAAACTGCCAGTTCAGATTTTTCAAATAAAACAGTAATTTATCGAGGACCCAGTAAAGAAGTTCAAAAAAAAGTTCAATATTTTGAATCAGTAAAAAAAATAGCAGGGCCGACCAAAACTGTTTACCATGCCAGAGAAAATTCTGATGAAAAAGAAAGTCAATCGAATTTAAATGCCGTGATAACGCTTGAAGAAAAGCAAACAAATTTTCCTAGTATATCAGCTGAACCACAGAAAAATCAAATAGTTCAGTCACAGTCTTGTACGAATTTCAAGGAGCTTTTCGGTGAAAGTGAAAAACACAAATTTTTGTCGCTTCCTTCGAAGCCCGATCTACATTCTAGATCAGCTTCACCTCATTCGGAAGTATACATTACCGATAGACGGACGCCCGACACGCTACGCTGTTCAAGCGACGAGACAATATGGCGTAGTCGGAGCCCGTCACCCGAACCGGAGAGATATTGGCGTGCATACCTTAACCTGGCGCGAGCGGGTGAAGTGCGCCGTTTAGCCCGGCGATTTGACTCACCCTCAGTTACGGGTGCTGTGCTGCGTAGATATCGCAGTGATCCAGAAATCGCAAGAAATGCATTTTCGTCTTTTGAAAAACATACGTCACGGCGAGATAAATGTAGAGCCCTATTACCTGTCGCACGAGTACCGTTGCGGCCTACAAATCGATTTATGCCTCATATTGATATTATATCAAAACTAGCAGCCCTTAGAAGGAGAACTACACCCCGATCTAGGTCTGCAGAAGAAGCACTAGAATGCCGGCCCGGAGAAGTAGATCGTATTCGACGCAGGTTCGAAGCCATGTCACTCCTTGGACAGATTTATACTTCAGCTCCTGATGTAAGTGAGCTACATGATATGGCCCCATATTTAGCTGGGTCGTGGATAGCACATCGATACCCTAAACTTAGTGATAACAATAGATCTACTGAAGACCCAAGTATTTTAGTTCATGGGCATAAAGCGCCTATTAAAAAAGAAATTAAAAAAGCTATATCAAAAGAATCTGTTAAATTGAGCTCTATTTTAAAAAGCGATACTATAGCAAAGCAAGAATTTAATCCTGAAGCGCATCGGCCAGTCAGTCGATACGAACCGCCACGCGCTCCTCCCAGACCTCCACCTGCTTCGTGGCCCTATCGTCTTTCACCCTACGTCACGCCATTGCGACATACGGTCACATTTCAAGGTTAATTTCTTTATTTTTTTTAAATTTCTACAATAGTTCAATTCAATATACTGCCGTTTAATTTTGGAGAAAATTTGAATTTTGTAGAACGTCACCTTAAGATTTATTGATCATCGTTATGACTTCCACTGGGTTGCGTTTTTGCCATGCGTGTTTACGTTACGTGATTATTGTGCTTACTCAATATTTGCACTCTTGAATATTAAACGCAGTTTTCTGTTTATGCGATATAGTTTCATGCGATATTACTTTTTATTTTTATTTTATGCTTTCATCTTCATTCCCTTACCAAATCTTTAAAAGAACAGCAGAATAACGTTAAAACATAACGATGGTGAATATGTCGAATTTGTATTATACAACATCCCTTTTGTTTTATTTTTGCTATTTAGTCCCTTATCATATTTTGTTATACACTGTTAGAGACTGACTCAGCACCGGAGCCACCCCGCAGAACATCGCATGGGAGCTATTCAGACACAGGCAAGTAACTCGAAATATTTACATTAAGACCCGTGTTCTAGACTGACACTCAGTCCTGAATCTCGATTTATCTGAGGACAGATTGTACAGACAGAATGATAGATTTGACAGATTGTCTATACAATCTATCCTCCGAGAAACCTAGATTCAGAACTGAATACCATTCTAAAATACGGACTTAAGTTTTTATTTTTTTATTTTTAGAGTCATGTGTGTAACCACAACGTTAAGACAGGAGTGCCTACATCTTTAACCTACTTTAACATGTTAGGTAATATCTAATTTTACTGAAATCGCTTCCGAAATTCATTTTGCTCAAACTTCGTGAGAGCTAGAAAGGTAGTGGCTATATTTCATATTAATATGGTGTGAATAAAAAGTAACAATGGCCTTTGTTCAAAACAATCGACGTCTCAACTTATTCGTCTGACCGTTGCCGGCAACATACGTAGCCTGAGTTCAATACTACATTAAATAAATTTTAAATTTAGAGTTAGAGCTGCTGCAGCTATGTTATTACAAAAGTTTACATTATATCGGTGCCACAACAAATCAAACTATCCATGGAGATCTCGCGGTTATAATTATCAGTTCACCTTTTGCGGTTTACGTCATTCGATTTGATTGGACTTCCAAAACCTGCTTGTTGAGTTTTTTGGATTGTAAATAGTTCGCTGCTTGATCACATGCGGTGTGCTGTTGCGTATGAAGTAACAAAATTAGTTTGTTACCGCGTCGCTGTCAAGATTAGGTGTATTGAACAATATCGGCAAATTGTTATCTAGGTTATTCAGTGATAATATTATATTATCATGCCTATCGTGTTCAGTGTACAGTGAACCATCAAGTGTTAAAGTGTTAAATGATGAAGTAGTGAGTAAATTGTATAGCACCAACATAAACATGAAATCTGCTATGAATACTGGAATAAATCGCTATAACAAAACTTCCGTACATACTATTTATGAAGATGATGGATTTTTCAGTGATGTGCCGGGTTCCGGTTCTTTATCTAGATCTCTTGTTGCTTTAAATAAATATGTTAAGAAAAATATGCTTAATGATGACTCGGAAGAAATAGAAGATGACAGTGCTTATTTTTCAAAAGAAAGTAGCCCTAATGAATCTCGAACTAAATATGATTCAGATAGTGTAAAAAGTAACGAATCCGTTAATGAAGATCAGTCGCCAATAGAAACATCGAGTACTTATAATATAACAAGTGTCTCACAGCTAACAGATGATTACAAGTCTATGCAACTTAATGAGAATTTTAACAATTTAAAAATAGAGTCTGAAACAATTTCAGAGAGCCTTAATAGTCAAGTACAAGAAATACCAAAACCAGTTCCGGAACCCATTCCTAGTCAAAAAGTGCCGAATTCTCAACCACAGTACAGTTCAGAATCGTTATCAAATCTATCAAATATTGTGGAATCTGAATTAGAAAATAACATTCGAGATCAGGTGGTTTTACGTAATAAACCGAATGACAACAGAAAAGAAGAGCACCGTCACACTTTGCATGAGTTTACAGAGTGGGCAAACAGGACAAATATATATCCGGATGTTTATGCTCCATTACCATACAGTGAGTACATAGGTACCATAGACATAATGATTCGTACTTCACAAGGTTGTGTAAAGTTTTTATGTATTGTAATTTTCTACGGTACATATTGCAATGAGTTGTCTAATCTGGAACACTTGGTATATTCCATTGTATTATACAGTCATTGTCCAAATATCTCTGTTATCTAAAAATAACACTATCGTTTATTACATATAATACCTTTGCAAGTAAAGTGGTATTAATACTTTTGTGCAAGTACAGAGTGTCATTAGTACTTATCAGTCAACTTCACTGATAGTTTTACAGATAATAATTATCATCGCTATTAAACTTTTGACAAAAGCAAATCATTCTAAATGTCACGAACTTGTTGTCTTTTAAAGTAGTTCAAAAGTAACTGGCCTTAATAATAAAGAAACAGCCTTCGCAATCTTTTTCGTACACGGCTCAGGATTCTATAAATGGATAATTCAAATCACAGCTTCTTTAGCAATAATATCAATTTGAGGTGGTAGAGCAATACATAGGTATATGAAGTCATGTCTTTTTACCATTGGGATATTCAGAGACAACGCTTGCTACGATTTTTTCGAGCACTGATAGACATCTAAAGAAAGAAGCGGAATTATTTTCCAAGCGAATTAAGAAAGCGGCTGTAGCCATATTATTTACAAGTACGTACCAGAATCCTCAGTGGTAACAGTCATAACATTTATTTGCAACTTTAGTAATTTAAAACAGGACCATAAACTCCAAACTGGGTCATATCACCAAGAATTAAACTGTTACCAAAAAAACCTTAACCGGTACATCCATTAATATTCTGATAAATGTTTATGTTGTTGACAAGGCGTAAGCGCGTGTAGCGAAAGTAAAGGCTTTTTGGCGGGAGATGGAGTAAGGCATTTCGAGGCGAATCGAAAGTGCATCTATCGTTACCGACAGCCGGCGACAGACGGCGGTCGCGCCGAAGACGTCGCTGTCATATCTCATAACGTGTTTTGTTTACAAGTGATGTGTGTGACTATGGGTATACTCAAGCAGATTAGAAAAATGACCACTCACGGTTGGTTTTAAATTTTTTTTTTGTTAGTTTTACCTATTCTATTTTACTTTATTACTGTTAGGAAAAATATATAACTTATTGAGGCGCTTTTTAACTATTTTTGTTATTATTTTTCAATAAAAACATATAAGTATTATTTTCCTTCATCATTTGTTTTCTAATAACATTATTTTCATTTAAGAAGTGAGTACTCAGCATATTTTTTAAATTATGATAAAATTAAATACCATAATATACTTTTTATCCTGCAGTAACGTGTATCACGTTAGTTTTCACTGAAGTAAAATAAGCCAATATAAAATAATGATGCAAGTGCGATTGGTGCCTATATTATAAGATCGCGATTCTAAATCGCAAAATTAATTGATCGTATGCATGTACACGGGCCTGTTTCTATTGATTTTAATAATCACGTAAACGTTTGACCTGCGCTGTATTTTCCACTGAGATAACGTTGAACTATGATAAAGAAAATTGATTAAACGACAACATAATTAATTTGAGGTCATGGGTCATCCAATGACGAACATGAATTATATTAATTATTATTTTTGTACCCAGCAAGCCTCATTATTGAATCGATGCGATGATATTTCAAAGACACACAGCATACCACAATCACATTAGTTCCTATACTCAATTAATCGATTACAAAGCCGATTAAACGACGACGATTAAACTCTAAAATCATACTCCATCATTCATGCTGTCATACTATATCCTAGATTACTACGCCAGGCCGTCAAGGAGTGACCCTCTGCCTTTTTGAAATAAGGGCACAATGTGGTCGGCATCAGGTTCGACGGCAGTCGCTCCCGCAACAACCAATAGGTATCATCATCATCTTCATTTTCAGCCATTTAGAATCCATTTCTGGACATAGGCCTCTTCCATTTCCATCCACTTTTGACGATCATGTGCCCTCTGCATCCAGTCGTGACCTGCGTGCCTTCGGTTGTCATCTATCCATCTCATTGGTGGTCTTCCTCTCGGTCTGTTGTTTGCACGAGGTCTCCACTCCAATAGTCTCTTTGTCCACCGTCTAGGTTCCATTCTTGCAATGTGTCCCGCCCATCTCCACTTCTTTTTTGCAATGGCACTCATCACGTCCGTCAATCTTGTCAACCAATAGGTATACTACTTAAAAATGGTTGATAACCTGTAAACGGATCTTAGGGCTAAGATGAAAAGAGAATGAGATAAATGTTCTGATAAAAACAAAAACGATTTATTAATTTTTAAAAGTACTGAAATTTTTTTCATAGTCATTGTTTTCAATTAATATATGTTTCATACGTTCATGTGTGGTACACATCCAATTTCTAATCAATCCGTATATTATTTAATTATAGATTGGCAACACAAGATGAATTTGAATTTATGTAACAGCTTCGCACCACGCGAACTACTAATATAAAAAAGGTCCCTGACCGCTATTTTGTCACACTACTTTTTCGTTAATTAAAGACTTATAGTTTTTTATTGCTTTATCCATAAAATACTCTTGAACTAAAAAGATAAATGTCCAAATATATGTATGGAAATATATGTTATCAAACTTTGCTATTCTACTATATAAAAATAAGTCGGGTTTTCATTCCTGACGCTATAACTCCAGAACGCACGAACCGATTTCCACGGTTTTGCATTCGTTGGAAAGGTCTCGGGCTCCGTGAGGTTTATAGCAAAGAAAATTCAGGAAAACCGAGATCCACGCGGGCGGAGCCGCGGGCAACAGCTAGTTTTTTATACAAAACAAAGCAGGCGGTCACATGTAGCAAATAAATTGTGATTTATATATCCAAACAAAATAAGTTCCATTTTCGGAATTTATAAGTAACTTACGGCAATGGAACATATTTAAGCTATCGAATAGTTTGACTACCCACATTCTTTATCGCCTTAAATATTCGTTACTCTCAATATTATCACCTATAATGCATTTTTCCATCCGCAATCTCAAACCTAAATAATTTGTTATCGATCTTATAATTACAAGTGAGCTAAATTGAAATTCGGAAACTTGTTGACATACATCCTTCATTACTAATAATATCGAATTCTAGAGAAAAATGCTTAAAAAATTTAATTGTAATCATACTACCTAATAATATGTTAAACTAAAAAAAGAATGTTAAATACAGTAGGCAGTGGGTATTCGAAATTTAAAGTCGTGCCGAGCATTAATTAGCAGAATATCGAATCTGAAGTTACGCCTCAATGATTAATTATGAAATGTTTAGGGAGGTCGCGCTCAATGTTGTCTCAAGAGTCTTGGCTTGCTTAATTGTAACTCGAAACGGTAATTACAACTGGCATTGATTTTGCGGAACGCCAGTAAATTATTCTGTAGTTATAAATAATATTATTACACTATTAAAAATGTTATCATGTTATAAAATATTATATATATAAACTTTCATCGCATCCTGTTATGAACACGTGCAGTTTACCGGTATCGGGCAATCTGACCATGGTTAATTAAAAGTAATGTCTACTAACATTGTGAATTTAATAGTTAGCGTGATTTTCAAGCAGTTTAATAACTACCTTGAAATTATGTTACTCATTACATAATTTTTAACGTTCAGCCCCCTAGAAAAGTGGCATAATCGTTAATAGAATATAATATAATAAATGACACATATTGGGGGTTTGTGATAGTCGTTAACGTATATGTTAATCGCATAATCATACTGATCTATTCTAGTAACGAATTACTACTTGTCTAGAGGAACTCGACAACAACATATATAATGCCTTTGATATTATTTTATATGAGGCTAACTTATTATTAAGACATTTTACTTACGGAGCGAAGTGCCCGTGAGCCTTCACAGGGCCTGTCCTGACACTGTTCATTTTCTAAAGGCCAGTAAACCCGATTACCTTGCCAATAGCATATCATTTCTTTCTTTTCCTTACTTCCCTCTGCAGGTGGTCATTCGTGAACGCCTGTGTCGCTATGATAACCGCGTACTACTTATTTATTATCAAGCTTACGCTTTGGCTCATCTTTCAATCAAAATCATTTATTAATATCATCCAATTATCTTCATTGTCTTTATTATCATCATCTTAGTCATCAACTACAGAACAAAGCTATTTTATTACTAACTTTATAACTACTGTTCTTTTCTGTGAACACTAAATTCTGTATGGTTCTGCATAATAGTACTGCAATACCAAGTTTGGCATGGCTTTTTCCGCACTCAACATAAATCCCCATGCAATAAACACGTACAATCTAACGAGTTACTAACTTTCCTTTCAGTATCGTGCAGAAAATTTCTCTTAATCACTGCTAACAACGAAAATTACTTTCCGAGAACCAGTCAGTCGGTAATCTTAGCCAACTTAGTAATAGCTATGTAGCAAGTCAAATCAATAATTTTTCTCGTCTATATTTGTGCAATGAAGGAGTTAAAATATCCGAGTGCGTTGTGCAAATGAAATTCCTTAGTCTCTACAACAACGATTCATTTACTTGTACTAGGTGAGCCTTACTTGAGGAATTCGTATTCCGCTTTGGCATAAGGTACGAAATCCCACAGATACATATTTGTCAATTGTAATCTTATCTTTGCTACACGGGGCATGTCGTAACTACGTGCATGGCATGATTGTCTCTAGAAAGTTGACGAAAGTCATAAGTTATTCTGTAGTATGTGATTCGACATATTTGTGGCGAATTCTTTATTTACATGTGTGGCACATTATATTACATGATGATGAAGAAAATGACAGTTAACGATTTGATGGTAAACCTACCTCATTTAAATTTTCGTCTATTAATATATCATTAAATGTACCAAAGCATAGCTCACCAATAAGCTTGGTGAGCTCGTAAGTTAACGTTAAATTGGCATCTAAAAACTCGATGTACTTACTCAACAAAAATAAGTGCATATTTTTATACTGTCAAGCAAAGACTGCGTATTTTAGTAAACACGTAATAAATTGTACATTAATTAATATATTTATACCTTATTTCTTTTCACGCGAATTTCCGTTCGAATACCTCTATAGATTATTAGATAGGTAATGAAAACAACAGGTTGTGTTAAAATATTGTCAAAGATGTTTAATCGATCGGTCAATCAGTTTCCGCGTTAGAACAATCCTATTATAATATTCTTTTAAAATTTTCTTGATCTGTTTTGTTTTACAAAATAAGGAAATGTTAATAAAAGCAAAGATTCATAATAAAAATAAATGTTTATCGCCATATCAAGAGAGTCCTAATACAACAACAAAATAAATCCATTCAGAGGTCCCTTTATAGAGATATTCAAATGAATGACAGCCTCCGATAATAAACGCGGCCGCTACGCAGGAGGTGCGGGTTCGATCCCAACTCAGTGCAAGTATTTGAAGGTATGAATATAGGTCTTTTGCATTGGTCTGGCCGTGCCTCGGGGAGCAAGTCAAGCCATTGGTCCCGGTTGCCATACGAACATCTATGGCAGTCGTTACGGAGAGACCTCAAAAATCCAAAAACTGGTCTAACTGCAATGCTACAATATCGCCTTTGGGTTGTGGATATTAGATGGCAGTCGCTTCACGAAAAATGTCGAAATTCAGTCAAATTTGCAGTAGTTACCAAAACCGGACCCCAGACTCCAAGTTGAAAGCTTCGGATGCGACTGGGATTAACGGTAGGATGAAGAAAAAGAGACATTCAAATAAATAGCTTTATGTCGCAATTAAGAGCAATTCAGTCGCTTACTAACGCTTGCCCAAAATATCTGATTACCTTAGCGCAGTCGATGTAGATTCATCATCATTCTGTTCATTCATCATGCATCATTATGTGCGACAGCTTCTTAGACTGACCCACATACGGATATAGCCTTCGTAAGTCAGTCACGGGGGTTAAGCTAATAAGCTGCAGTAAATAGTCTGTTAGAAACAGGTCCTAAAGACTTAGTAGGTACATTGTGTAAGGCATAAAGCAATTTTTTTACCAAAATCTTGCAAATCATTCATTCAATGTAATGGAATTTTTTGAAATTGTATTGTTTGAATGTTAAAATGTTTGAATTACTTAAAAACAAACCCATTTTATCCCTCTGCTGGACAAGGGAGTCCAACATAGTTTCCATATACGAGAAGGAAAGACAGAATGTTGTACTTATGAAACAAATTTTATAGTAGGCTTTAGTTGTCGTACATAAACTCACGCCTTTATCCCCGAAGGGGTAGGCAGAGGTGCTAGCACCCACATTTCGCCGGTTTATATTTAGGTCCCAATGTAATAGGTGGCGAGCCTATTGCCATTAACTGGGCACTTATAAACCTACGATAAATACACAAATAACTTCGAAAAGCATCGAAAAGCCATTGGTGTGTGCCATGGAAAACCTGATATCGAACCCGAGACCTCGTCTCAGCAGTCCATTACCCATACCACTAGGCTACTGCGGTTTTTTTTTGTTGTTGTCGTAAAAGTTGTCGTAAAAACTCCTAATATTACATTAATAGACATTATTGAAGCGTATTTAGTAATGAGTGTTTTCTTTACTTCTGCTATATTTCATTTAGTGTAGTCACGCGCAATAATATTCTTATCTTTATGCATCCGTCAACGAATTGAAATGTTTTCAAAGAACGGTATGATTTATTGTTGGTTAGGTTTCTTTAATATTTAGTAATAGAGGACAGAGGCTTGACCACATTTGTCGAACTGGCCACGGGATGTAGCTATGTAGTTGCTTAACTCACGAGAGAACGACAAAGTGGTAAGCATCCGTGGACACAATAACGTACATACATAGAACGAGGGAAATTCTGTGTCAAGAACAGGTCTAAAGTCTAAACTAATATATACCTACACAAATAGGGGGTAGTTACTTCTCTTTGCTTTTTTGCCAATCCCAGTTGCATCCAAAGCTTGGCACTTTAGAGCCCCAGATCTATTCTTCTACTCCTCTTTGTCATCATTTGGTTTGCTTGACTTTTACCTTCGAACGCAATTCTGAGAAGAAAGACTCAGCTACAGCCCGCCCCTCAATAAACAGGTGTACCGGCTTGCAGGTTAGGTTAATTTAGACCCCGAGGATCTTAATAAGGTCCTGTAAACCTAACAAACGCATATAGGTATGTCGTTTCACACTAATTGGATTTATTTAAGGTCAATTATATTTTTAATTAATTCGTCATTTTGCCTTTTACTTCCGCTAACATCGAAATCGAAGCAACCGGTTACGTTACGTATCATCACATAATACCTACTCTTAAAGAAAATCGCCAATCATGGCATTACCACATCGATGGCGACGCCATAACGTAGACCACTTTCACTTTTGGCGGAAAAAATTACTTTACACAAAAGACTAGTTCACCTCACGTACTTCTTGTTAAAATGGAAGCGTATTGTTTTATTTTAAATTAAATTAAACCATTAAGCAAAGTATTACGTAACGTTACCGAATAAGGTTGCTATTACGTAAATACACCCGATCCTTTGTAGGTAATATATTTCACTAAATTTGCAAAAAGTAAACAAATAACGTAAAATAGAAATTTCTTAGTGCAAACAGAAAAAGCCGGTTAAGTTTCCACTGAGTTTTCAATATCAATATTTGCAATTACGAACTTGGAACGTGAAAGTTGGAAAGTGTTCAATTACATTTGAATGTTACGTGATCAGCGAGACTTTAAATACTTCGAAAACATACCAAGTAACTTAATTAGTTAAGTATTTTGTGAGTGTAAACAATCAATATGAGGAAATGTGACATTTATTGAACAAATCAATGTTAATAGAACGTTTGATTCACATGCACTGTCTAGTTTCATGCACTGTTGTCACATTCGTGGATTGTGTCATGTAACACCGGTCAGTACGTATTTTAAATAAGTTGCATCATTGCAATATCTACATATTTATTTTTTGTATTATTTTTAAATACTGCGTTCCTAACATGCTGTCCAATAAATGGCAGGTACAGGTTATGGGTCATAGAAAGGAACATATGTTTCTATAATAAAAACATACATTTATAATATAAATACTGACTCTAGACATATCTGTGGCTAAATTTATGAACTGGAAATACAGAAAAACCCAGCGCTTTGAGAAAACTTAAATAAAAAACCCACAAAGTCAAAACTAACAGTTTTGACTTGTTGGGTTTTTAACAACTAACAGTTGTGAACTTGAAGTCTTATATTTTTCTGTATATATCTCTAAAATTACTTAGATAAACAATTCCTTTGTTTGCCTCTTCTGTTTTTCTTATGTAATAAAAAGAATAATAATAATAATTCTTACATTACATTACTCACTCTGATAGTGTTCTAACTTACCGATCACTTTTGCTCAAAATCTATCATAAAACACGCTAAAATATCAATTTAGAATATTAATATTCTTTCAAACAATGTGAGATTCAAGACGCTATAGAAAAAAAACGGCTGATAGGAGCAGTATTCCTCGATTCGTTATTAAGTAGTAACTAGTCTAACGATCCATGTTTGACCAAACTCTTATTTTTGTATAGAATCCCCCCGAAGATATGTTGAGAGCGATGTGAACATCCACTACAGATGTCCAGTGCGTCATGACCCCTTACCGTTGGTGCCCGAACGGGAGCTCGCGCGCCAGCAAGCGGAACACATGAAGAGACTATACAGGGAACAGAAGCGGAATAAATATTTACAGGTAAATATCAAAACCATAAAATACCAAAAACCTAAACATAGATAAACAGAAAATGAATATATTAAATTAATAGTAGATTGTTGCACCGAGCACAAAGCGAGTAATTAATGCACGAGCGTTATGTTGGGGCCCGAGCGCACGCGAGGGCACTAAATTGACACGAGTGCATCTATTACTCGCTTTGGCAAGGTGCGTAATCTACTTTTCTTTCAACTACCAATCTACCTACCGTTATAAAATACACCTAAAAACTCAAGTTAATGAAAAATGTTTATGCTTTCTGGTACTAGAGGAACTTAGATCACTATAGCTGTATTATTCCATTTTATTTTATTTGTAATCGGATTTGTAGTGATTAATGATAACATTACCGCGTAGTTGAAAGATAACGTAATTTATTTATTCTTCTGTTAAATTTTTCTAATTTATTTTCTTTTAGTTCTAGTTTTTCTAATTTTATAAGTTCAATTTAATTAGGAAATTTCTTATGTGTTATTCAAGATAGTTTAATGCAACTCTATTCTGAATTTTAATATTTTCGCTAGTTGGTAACAACGCATAACATAGTGAAATATTCAAAAAAAAATTGTCGCCTCACATTTTTACAGAATTTATCCAAAAATAGGATACCGATTGCACGCCTCTTCATAGAAATTACTGAAGGATGATCACTCAATAATCGTGTCGAGCATAGCTCTCGTACTTTTATTGCCTCGACACACACGGTCCACCCAAGTGGTCTGTACAGGAGGACGGCAGAGATGTAGTCTATTTAACC
This sequence comes from Eilema caniola, assembly GCA_949126895.1. Classification (NCBI taxonomy): domain Eukaryota; kingdom Metazoa; phylum Arthropoda; class Insecta; order Lepidoptera; family Erebidae; genus Eilema; species Eilema caniola. Next base: position 12,168,750 of record OX421471.1, on the reverse strand, counting down.
TATCTATGTAATTTTTCCTCTGCCAACGAAAAATTTAATTTTAAATCCCAAACCGAAAAAGTCCGGCATCAGAAAATCGATTTAAGAGTAAATTGAGTAAGCTTGAAATCATAACAGGTAAAAACTTTACCTGACTGTTGCCATCAGATTAATGAATCACCGCAATTTATATGTAGCTAACGATCTATTCAAAATCGATGTACCCATTAATATGAGCAAAAACTTAAACGGTTTATCGTAATGCGATTATCGCGTCAGTCAACGTTCTGTACACCATGCGATTAATATGGTTAAAGTTGGCGTTAGCACGCGACTGCAGTTTGGTCGATACTTCGACGATATCACCAATATTTTTTGAACTTTGAGCCAAAAACGCTGTATTTTACACTATATATATTATTTTTTAAACAGGTAAGCGATAATTTATTATTTAATTCATCCAGTATTATAACTACTATCTTCTTTTAGTTATTAAAGAATCTATAAAGAACTGCCAATGAGCAGTTATAGTTCTTGTAAGGTGCGATAATTGCAACCTATTTAGGTCTGATTTCGTCAGTGAAAATAACTGCTTTTAAGTCAGATGAATTTAATGAAATTAATTAAGTAAAACGTGATAATGCAGTTAAGTTTCAGTTCGTTGCGGTTCCTATCATTCATGGTGCAATCTTCTTTTAGCAATCACAGCTAGTCCTTTATAGCAATAGCCGCTAGGGTTTCTGTGCATTGGTGTATGTGTAAACCAACATTACCGTTGCTATGACGATGTTTCCCGCTGATTTTCTGATTTGAAGTCCTTAAAAATTACACGTACCTATTCCAGTACGACCGGTTCTATCGTTTCTAGCCTTATCTAACATATGCATATTGCAAAATTCAAATACGAGATATGTATTTCATGTCACCTAATGACGATGTAATAATTTTATAGTCCTGTTTATAAACAACGTATTAAACAACGTTTATAAACTGAGCTATATCTCAACACGTGAACACATAATATGAAATATTATATTATGCAATATAGACATTAACATCTGTACCTGCATGTCATACATAATTTTAACTTATTTATAGCAGGAAACAGTCAATTCAAATAAGGGTTGAACGGATCAGTTCGTACAGAAATAGATTATGAAGTATAGAATGACATATAGGCTTTAGCTTATCCTTGGCATAGGTTCCCATGGGTAGCGGGAACAGGATAAGAATTGGCCTCGTGAAGAAACACAAGTAATAGCTAGTAATTTTATAAATCAGAAGCCCCATGTCTCGTGACCCAATATCGACAGCATGGAGCGTTTCAATGTGGTCACGGTCGGGTTTATAGGGATTCTATAGAGTCACGCTTCGCCGTTTGTTGCTCTGCTGTCACGAGTCACGAGCACTTGTGTCACGCGATATGGCGAGACAGCAAACTCTCATGCCCTAAATACTGGTACAGAATATAATTATAACTAAGACGTGCATTTTACAAGTCTTACAAAAAAAAATATGTTGGTGATTTTTTTGTACGAAATACAACAATTTGGTATATCAATAGAGAAATGTAGGCAGTAACACTTTATTATGACAAGCATAATGTCCATTTGTACTTATTGTGTGATTAATTTACTATAGATATTACAGCTACCACGCAGTAACTTTTTTCATTTGATTAGGTAGGTATATTAGAAAATGGAGGATTCCTTATTACCTAATTTAGTGTGATCAATTAGCCCACCGTGGTCCACTGCTGAATATAGGCCTCTAACAAAGTGTGCCATTTCGTCCAATCCTTGTAACACTTATACCTACTGCTTTTTATGGAATTCTGGATTGTTGAGTTTTGGATTAGTCGGACGATGAATTGTGGCCGTAATGTAGACACCGTTGCATAACTACTGTGATTCTTATATTAATTCACATTATAATTATAATCATGTATTTAGTTTTATTTATTTTTATACGCAATTAATGACGTAGGTATGTAATATCAGTCGCGTGTGTTTTTGCGGTTTCTCTATTTGTTATCATAATAAATCTTCCTCGCATTATTCTACGTACCTGTCTATTTTATATATTTTTATATGAGGTATTACGACGTTAGTTATATTTTCATGACGTAAATTTAATTTTTATAACTCCGGTGAGATGAATCCCGAGGGGGCTCAAAACAAGAAATACAAGTCGGCGGTAGTGTGAACCGATAACTACAGAAATCCATAACATAAAGCATTCAAGCACAATTCCTGTATTTAACGTTTTTCTTTACACTTTTTTTACCAACTACAATGTAATTGGGGATACAGCCTACTAAGCCTTATCAAATAATTACTTATAATAGACGGAGTATGCGGATAAACCTAAAAATGGCCTAAAAGATTTAAGTCTGTTCATTCATTTCTATAATGGAGTACAGTGATATATATTGCATAAAATTCAATGTCTATTTAATTTGATCACATTATTTGATGATGAATTATAAGTACCTAATTATATTCACGCTAGTTTCCATTAAAAATAATTATGAGCTACTAAGTAGGTATATAAAGAGGCCAAAAAATACGTTTATCATAAAGAAAAAAACACAAGACGTTGCACATTATCCGCAAAATGATATAGCATTCGCTGCTCAGTTGCTTTATTAGAGGTAGGAATGTAGTGAGACACCATAAAATAAAATGCATCTCAAATAAAGCATCGTTACACCGGATGCGCGTACCCATTCAATATGCAATTGTACAATGTGTACATACGACCTACTTAAATCAAAGAATCAGAGAAATAGAAACTTTTCACTGATTTCACTGAGTCTGTCTGTGCACAATCGCGGTGAAATTATTCGGAAATCATTCAACGGTAAAAACACATATAACCCTTTGAGAGAAATTTAACGTCATTTAACTAGCTCTTTATCTTACAATCGGTAACATTTACGTAAAATACACACAAATCTCGAATATGTATTATATAATAATAATGTTGTATAGAATTCTATTATGGTAATATCAACCAGTTTTATTAAATAATCAAAAATCTAAACGACCTTGCCACCGCATACCAACAAAAATCCGTTGACCAATTGACCACACACATTTTTGAGTTCATGTTATAAAATTGATTTTCGACCTTAACGACTATAAATAAGACTGGTGTTTGTGAATAAATGGAAACGTTAATGTTTTGTTATAGCATGGTACTGATGTATTGTTAATACCTACATGAATGGCCCGTTTGTGGCTACTCCAGTGTGAGCGCAACATGCGCGAGAGTCGATCATGATAGGCGTGCAAACTATTTCCCTCGTCGATTTCATTCAATAAACGTGCAATTATATTCTGTGAAATTTATCGTATAATAAAATTGATTGTTAATAGACTAGTAAAATCTAGAGATCCTTTATAAAATTTCGATGTAGATATTATTAATGTGGATATCACAGTGTTCGAAGATGAATTCTATAATAGAGGTATTTAAAAATATACGTTAAAATTTACAGGAGAATGATATACGTCCCGAAGACATAGATGCGTTTGATGCGTCCATGAAGGTGATGTTTGAAAGAGTGTGTGACGAAGTGCTAACAAACTATTGTTTAGTTTACTACTATGTACTTGATATTTACAAATGACATACACGCGCTGTTTAACAATAATACGTTTGGCCTAACTCATATCGTTCATTTTACTCCCACCGCATAGATGTACATCGGACTTTTATGCGAGGGACAAAATTATTATACATTTCCAAAATTAACCGAAGTAACCCTTCATTAGTATACAATGCTAAGGATGATTTACAGATGATACCATAACGTCTACAGTATTAAATTTATATAACGAATAGGTTTTTTGAGAAGCTTTGTATTATATAGCACTTTAATATTGATATTCCATTTGAACATGACTTTTAAATAATATACTTAAATTTACAGGAGCTGCAAGACATGCAAAATCGTCGACATCAAGACAACTTCACACCCTCACAGAAGAATATAATACCTGTGAACAGATATGATGAGGCCGAAAAAGTGATTGCCAGGGCATTGTATACATTCAGTGGTCAAACCTCAAGAGAACTGAGCTTTAGGAAAGGGGAACTGATCCATGTCAGGAGACAAATCGATGCAAACTGGTATGAAGGAGAGCTCCAAGGCAGAATAGGGCTATTCCCTTATAATTATGTTGAGGTAAGTGATAAATCGATTTGATATTAATTGGCTAAAAGATTTAATGAGCTGAATATTTTTTTATTCAATCATTAGTTGTTCTGTAATATTTTTAATGGCGCAACTGACAAAAATCCACCTGATCTTTGCCGTACCCATAGTGCTTAAATTCACCCCCAGTAACAATTAAATGCACGTATTTTGTTCTCCTATTTCCTCTCTCTCGCCCTCGGGTCTTCCTCGGTGGTTCTCGCACCTTACCGACTCTAGAAGCCTTTCTAGAGTCGGTAAGATGCGAGGTGGTTGGTATGGTAAGAGAACCTATGATATGTAAATGTTCATCCCGTAGCCCATAATCTCATGAGCGTGTGCTTTCATGTAACTGATAAGACATGAACATCTTCGCGTTAGTCTCGTTCACACCCGAGGCTTCTACCTCTGAATCCTGTATCAGTTTTCCGGCTGTAATCCTTAAGTACAAAACCTTCTAAGATCGAATCGACTGAAACCTTACAGTATTCGATAACTGGAGCTAAAACGACGATATAACCTATAGAGAGGCATTTACTGGTGACCTTATTCAAACTGATTCAGTCTGAACCATATTATATCTTCCTCATTTCAGATACAGAAAGGTGATATAGTACCCACACCTAAGAAACCCTCAGTTGTAGAGGGTCGCGCTAGAGCGAAGTTTGACTTCACAGCACAGACAAACCTGGAACTGCCTCTGAAGAAAGGAGAAGTGGTCGTTCTTACAAGACGTATCGATCAGAACTGGTGGGAAGGCAGAAATGCCTCCAAAACTGGTATCTTTCCGGATTCTTATGTCACAGTGCTGCAAGAACCCACTCCAAGTAAACCTGGTAAGTGGACATTACGACCTTTTATATCACGAATAGTTATACCGGCTGATTTTACAGTCGTTTTGAAACGATCAATTTTTCAACAAAGCACAGTTTCGATAGCAGAATTGTCTGGAAGTATTCATTTGAAAAAGAAACCCGAAACTTTATTTTCATACATTATGAAATCTTTTTTTTTATCTATTCCTATCCCGTACTATCTTTCTAATACCACGTGTTGTTTCTGTTTTATCATATTTATATTCTGTTCCGAACGAATACCATTTTTGAAACTATTCAATTAATAATAATAACCTATTCCGAACGTATACCAAAGTACTATCATCAAAAAAGATAGGTTCGTGGTCAAGTGGTGACTGTGTAGGTTAACGCATTATAATTTTTAGTCATGCTAGGCGAGTCAGTTTTTGGATGGGTGACTATTCTTAAAATGTTACTGAATCGGAATAGATATTTTTTTACACCCATAACACACACAGTCAAATTTGCATTAAAAATATTACAATACACATATTTACCGTTGGTTTAGTCCTTTCATTTAATAAGATAATAGTCTCCTTAATTCACTAATTCATAAATAAAAACATTAGGTAAACAAAACTTGTTTATCAATTACTTGCTGACGTAATTTTGAATGGTAACAACAGCAATAATATAAATGATGATTAGCGCGTTCTGATTCATAGTCTTGTCTCAGATATTTCAACTATTTTTATTAGTAACGATTGATAAGAATGATAAAATAACAAATACTATATTATCAGGTTTCCTTATCCAAGTCCGCATTGACAAACACGTGCGCAGGTTTAGTGAAAGGTGTAGATATGCATTTTTGCAAGAGCGATCCGCAAGATTATATGAGTTTGTTACTCCGTGGAATTACATATCAGTGCTATACCTACACTTTTTGGGAATTACTAAAAATTATTTTCCTATTAGAAATCATTTTATACCTATTAACCCATAGTCACTGCTTTTCAAGTCGGTAATTAGTAGACGAAGATGCAAGAGGAGCAGAAATAGGAATTTTAATATATATATAATAGGAATGATTTTGGGTGAAATCAAAACTTGCATGACGATTGATAGTTAGTAGATTGATAGTTTTGGGTTTTACTTTTTTTTACGCGGAGCCCTAATACTTCATCTAAAAGAAATGTAGCCTTAGTTACACCTTACATTAGTATTACCAGCTATCTCCAGTATAAATCTCGTCAAAATCGGTCCAGCCACTTCACAAGCAGTCAGAAAGTCAGTTTTTTAAATATTACGTTTTTATTATTTATGCTTACGATTCATTAAATATTCTTCTTATTAAATTCTACAGACATAAACTCAATTCAGTCACAGAATTTGATTTATTTGTATAGATAGCGGTCAAGTTACCCCAATAAATTCACGCCAAGCATATAATATGTATTTTTGTATTTACAGAACCCCAACCTGCATTGAGTTCAGATAAACCGGTGGCATCACCAGCAGCCCACGGGCTACTCAATGGTTCCGCCAAGAGAAGCATGGGCTCCCACAGCTACACCCCACAGCAAAATAGTCCAGCTCTTTCTAATGCACCTCCTGCCACACAACCTTTACCAGGTTTGTATAGCATAGCCTAGCATTTTGATTTCGTAGTAAGTTGAATACAGAGAAAAAATTGAATTGTTCTAGGCGGGGTTTGAACCCGTGTTCTTTGCGCGATCGTAGTAAGTTGTCAATCAAGTTTGTACACCTTTTAACAGCTGGTAAAGGTCACGCCTTTGTACATTTTGGCCTTCAGAGGACAATTAAAAAAAGTCCAGTACAAGTGGGTGATTAAAATTACAGCACTCAAATCAGGTCAATTAGCCCACTGCTGGACATAGGCCTCTTCCAATGTGCGCCATTTCTTACGATCCTCCGCCTGCTGTATCCAGTCTCTCCCAACCACCTTCGTCCCCCACAATAATACTATAAAATAAATTAGAAAAGTAAATACGTTTACGTAAAAATAGCGTGCGTATTTACATAAACTGATTGATATCAGTTATGCATCCTAGTTTTTTATACTATTTTTATTACCTAAAATGGTTAATTGTAAGCCATGTAAATAAAACTACGAATAAATATTACATATGATATAACAACTGTATGTAACTAGATTTGAATATTTTTTTGCACTCGGACACAAACAGAATAACATATATGTGTCCGCTCACCCCCGAATCAAATAAAAATTAGAGTGCTACATATGGCGTGAATATCCCACGCCTTTCTACCTCAGGGGTAGCTGGTAATGAAATATGAAAAAAGTGAATCGCTCAGGCGGGAATTGAACCCGCGACCAGACCCTTGCAGTGGTCAGAGTATTCAAATCAAATCAAATATTTCTTTATCATATATGGTACACAAAAAAGAACACATTACAATATTTGGTAGATATAGTTTTTCGCAGTATACACACAATTGGCGGACTTATTGTTATCGAACAAAGTAATCTCTTCTAGGAAACCATCGACCATTCCACCTTTAAGGGACTGCTCACGGGTTCATGTCTTCGATGCGATTCACTTTCATTCAAATAATTTTCCCAGCTAATTTTGACTGTAGGAAGATACCCAAATACCCAAAAAGGCATCAGAAGAGACTTGAACCAAAGGGATGGAGATTAACTTACAGATGTTTTATTATATAATTGTAGTATTTTTGCAGTTATATAGTAACCTATAAAACTACGAGAGCGTTAAACATTCATATAATCTCCTTTTATTTTGGCGCGTCAGGTTACGTAGCGAAGCCTGCGCAGGCCACGCTCAGCGCGTCGGAGCGCGGCTACGGGCCGCCGAGCGGCGCGGGCGTCGACCTCAACAACACCGAGCCCTTGTACGTCGACACCAATGCGGAGGCTATACCGTTAGTATTTATGTTACTTATTTATTTAATTTTAAAATGAAGAAAATATAGTTAAGTCAAAATAATCTGTATAGGTACAGGTTAGGTACAGTCAATGTCAGAACGACCTCGACTACAAAGTCTCATAATGATCTTAATACTAAGGTATTAAGGGCCAATCGGACTGTATTATTAATTTAAATTGTATTATTTTCCGAACTGAAGGTGATTACTAAATCAGAACAATTAGAAAACTAAGGTATTTTGTTCTTTGTTCGTCATCAAGATCAATCTGATACTGCCGGTACATGATTGCCAGGTTCTACAGTTCAGTTTAACTTATAAAATATCCATCTCTTGGAATATCGATTTAAAAAGTAAAAACATATTTCAAATAACATAGGAACTTGCTATGAGTATTCACACTAACCCCTTTAGCTTGTCATGTCCTTGGTCGTATGTAGGTAAAACATTACATTAAAAATGTATACTTTTAATTTACAGTTTCCGCGCAATGTACAAATATCGACCACAAAATCCAGATGAGTTAGAGCTGAATGAAGGAGACACAGTATATGTGCTGGAAAAGTGTGACGACGGCTGGTACGTCGGCTCCAGTCAGCGGACCGGGCGCTTCGGCACCTTCCCAGGTAACTTATGAAACTATGAGTTGAGGCTAGCCTTATTAGAATACAATGTTATCAATAGTAGAAGTCTAAGAATGACATCCAGAAAAACAGGGGAAGCTTTTAAATTCGGTTGTTTCGCAGTTTGACTGAAAAACCGACCCCAATAGAGTTGGGAAAGGCTCGAAGGATGATTATAGCATATTATCTTATCAATCATTCAATCAATTAATTAGCCCATAGAAGTCTAATGCTGGGCATAGGCTTTTCTCAATGTGCGGAATTTCGCCCGATCTCGCGGATTCTGCATCCTGTCACCATTATTGCTAACAATCTTATATATATAACGCCCCTTCTTTTCTTGTTCTACGGTAAATAATTTTGACATTGTACAGCTAGTTTACAGGTGAAAAGAAATGCCCGTCCCAAACAGCCAACATGAAACTAGTTGTATATTCTGACTATTTTCTTCACAGGAAACTACGTGGAGCGCATCTGATAGCGCGAGCCGTCGCTGCTGCGGCGCCTGCGTCGCGCCACTCTGTGCGCGCGCCGCCCTCGCTGACCGCACGGCACTCTGCGCGACTGTACCGACACCCTACCACTCTGTACTACCCTGACTTCCAGAGTACTTAGTACAGTCGTCACGAACAATCTCTAGCCTTCCCTTGTGAAGATTATCGCAGAGGCGAATGCGTGCGCAGCGCTCTCCATTTCAATGTATTGCCTATTGATATATCATTAGTATAACAATGACAAGTACATTAAAGTGAGGCGAAGCAGGTGCTGTAGTAAGCTCCGCTATACATTACCGAGTATATAACCGATCGTCTGTCTACCTAGAGCCTATCGTCAAATGATACCAAAATTATGCCATGACTTTTATAACATTTTGTACAAATATAAGCTAAGCTGAATTCCTTCAAGATACTGCGGGCAGAGCTGGTTCCGTTCGACGGAACCGAAGTATATCGATATTTATGGTATTACTCACTCGAGATTCAAAGCTAACGTACTAACTGTCAAGTAGAATTATAATCGTTGAATTATATCGGTGTACCTATTTCCGCTTCTGTCGACATCCGTGACTTGTACCTAATACATATTTAACCGCATCACGTCAATGTAATCTATCCAAAGTTGTTTTATGCGTCCCAAAGAGTATGTTTATCTGATAATTATGATGTTGTATAATTGTAAAAAAAATAATAAAAATACTTATATACTTGTAAAATTGTTTAGTGTAGTATTTATTTATAACGTAGGGGTGAGTTGTTTTAGCTCGTCTTTTAAAAGTGATATTTTAAAAGCACGAAGCTGGGTTACTAATTCTAAAGTACTAACCAATTTACATACATCAATACATTATGACATAATACCTGGAACAAAAGTCGAACTTTGAATTAGACATAATTCAGACATTAGGCGGTGGCAATGTTTAGGCATTTTGTAATCATTGGCAGCTCTACCACCTATTTAAATACGTATAGTATAATAACTATGGGTATTAGTTACCATAATAAATGTATGAATACCTATATATTAATACTCATAACTATGCAATGGTTAGTATATATAGGGCGAGTAAATTATTTGGCAACGGTTGACAATACAATACTGTATGCTTAATTTTAAATTAGGTGTATCGTTAAGAAATATGAGTGCTATTATCGATCGATGTCTAAAATTCAGACATCTATTAGTTGATTTTTAATAACTTACCATCAAAAAGTATTGCGGTTTTGAAATAATAATATCTAGTCATGAATCAGATTTTGTAACTATATTTTTACAATGTCTAAAATTTTTTCTTCCGTTTCATTATATTTTATATCTGATATATATTACGTCGTTTATACAGTCTTATATACATTTACATATATACAATTAGCAGTAGTTGAATGTTTGTACTCTTAATGTTATACCAAAGTAAACACTCCTCGCCCTATGTACAAGCTTCGTTTGTGTAGAAAAGCAAATGCTTTGATTATGTTTACTTATTGTATTGTTGTATTTAATTTGTTAATTTATTTTTAGAGCACAAATGTTTTATTTTGTTGTTGACACTTCGACATACAACTTAACATTAACTGCTATTGTTCGAAATCATCACACCTAATAAAATAATCTTTCTATTTAAAGTGTGTTTCATTATTGTCTTTTACCCGATTGCGTTAGCGAGATTTTTTTTAATTAGGCACCCAAAAATGTTCTCTTTTTGAGAATAGTACACAGAATGACTGCTATCTGATCTCTAACCCTGATAGGAATGCCTGTGTTGGAGCCTTATCCATTGTTCACGTAAGATACCATACCTTGGTCATACTGTACCTAAACTCCGTAATTTCTAAACTTTTTTTTTATAATGCGTCCAAAAAATTCTAAACGTTTTGTATAATATGGCCATAGAATAAAAAAAATCTAACTTTTTTGTAATATGGCTACACAATAAAAATATTGACCAAGAAGTATTCATTCTAGTATAGTAAGATAATGTGCGCGTTGCTAAGCAACGGCGCGATATTCAAACATTCCGCTTCATTGCACGCTGCGGTGTGAGCGGTAATTACATTTTCTTGTGCAGATGACAAACGTGTTTCCAAGTAAATTACACGTTTCTCTATAAAAATATCTAGTAGAGAACACCATCAATAATAATCATGGAAGCAGACTGGAAAGAAATACTAAGTTTCTCACAGAAGGAACTCACTTTAGGCGATAAAGAAAAGCTATGTGAAAGTTTGTGTTGGATGGAAGCAGATGATATTGAACTCAATTTCACGGATTTAAAAACATTATTCAGGCTAGCGCAGGATATTTTGAAACTTAAGAGTGAACAGGTAAATACAATTTGTGTTTTCATCACTATAATACTACATAATATATTAAATACCTTTTGTAAGAGTGAGATCAATTACTTAAATCAATAAATTAAATTACCTTAATTTAGGTTAGTAACCTAAGTATCTACTTATTATTACCAACATCATATCACAGCATTTGTCCCGGTTGTATCCAAGACTTGTACTTTGGAGCACGATACACCACTTCCATACTTTAAATTTGGCTTGTCTTGTCATTTACGGGAGCAGCTACCTCTGACCCCCGAACTCCGAAAGGAACAAATTATGTAATTTTGGGCTTCACCAAGATCTTCTGGACCCAAGCCAACCTCACCTGCCGATTGATGAATTCATTCGAACCAAATTGACGAAATTGATTCAAGATTCGCGATTGGGATGTAAGACATCAGTCGCTCCTATGAAAGTCGCATGAATCAGGAATCTGGAATTTAATTTTATTCATTTTGCAAATCTATATATTGTAAATTACTCTGGGTAAGTACTTGTTTCTATATTTATTACTTACTAATAAACTGCCGCAGGTACATAACCTAATCGGTCAACTAAAAACGACTCCAAGAAGAAGCAGTAAAACCAAAATTGAGAACACATATGCAGGTAAGCACGCTTTTATTTAAATCGTAAAACGGGGTGAACCGAGCTTATGGGATAAATCATTAGAAATTTTTAAGAATTATTTTACAAGGTTTCAAAATCTTAACTTGATAATTTGATGATTCTATTATGAATGCACAAGTTAGGTAGTTCATAATTTCGCTATAGAGTTTGTTTTTGTTTTAATGAATATTAGCAACCGAAAATACTAATATTCCCTCTAACCCCTCCAATTAAGCTAAATTGCTTGTGCTAGGAGTGGGCTAATGTCGATAGTGTAATGGCCAGAACCCGGGACCATTAGGTAAGTGGCCATTTTATTTTTTTCATCCTTCGATCTCTATTCACCCTGTTTTACTCGGTAGCTACTTTCAATACTAGATACCGTAAAACGGGGTGAATAGGGATCAAAGCGATCAAAGAGATAAAATGCCCAGCTAAATACTTTTTATTAATCAATTATGAGCAAAGTTCACATAAACTTTCTGTACTTATATATTTGTATTATTCTCAATGAACTTTTAAAAGCAATTTCTTTAGCATCACCAACACAAAGCAACGACAGCGCTTTAGAAACAATAACACATCAAGAAGAAATAATACGAGCAAACAAAGAGATATTAGAACAACTTTATGCCGACATTGCTGATTTGGAGTCTAGAAAAAGTAAACTAGAAGAAAGTAGAAGCAATTTAGATGCAGACAGTGAATCGAGTCGAGATGTTTTATCTGAGATGAATGCTGTTGCTGAACTTGAACAAGAAGTTTCTATGAAAAATAAACATATCAGAAAGTTGTTAGCTGATGTTAAAGTAAGCGTTTCATTCAATGAATATGCTGATGAACATAATAATATAAATTGACTATGGTTTAATCTTATACCTATATAATATTATTTTATTAGGTTTTGGAAGACGAAAACATAAAACTAAAAGAAAAGGTGTCAATTCTTAAGGATAAATTAACTGAAGCAACTCAATTGATCAATAATTTGACTGAGCAAATGGTTTCTGTTAATAACGAATGCAGTCAATTAAAAGGTAGGTAAATTTTATCATATGTCACGTGTTTCATTTTGGTGATTATAAGCACTTGAATCTACAATTCTTTTTATAATACAAATGTTTAAATGATAGTATAATAATAATTATTATTATTATTTATTTATTTATCAGACAAATAAAATCATAACATTTCAACAATCAGTAACATTTGTGCACTTAAATGTATCTTAGTATTTATATTTTACAAAAGACACGTGCATTTTATATGTGTGCCTTAATATATAGAACTCATAGTTCCTGGATACAAGTACTTTGAGCATACTATTGCCACTGCCGCGCATTCCGTACATCATCGACGTCATTTTTTTGCGCCACAAAGCTACGAAACATAGCCGATGTGCTACAGAAGCGCAGCAGCCGCAACAGCGCTCGGAACGCTTTATTATATTGTATTCGCAGGGCCTTGACGGAGCGCTGGGTATAGCTGACCCACAGTGCACTCGAGTACAGTGATGTGCAGTAAGCCTTAAAAAGCATTATTTTAACACCGTCCGTCACCGCGCAATCCTGCGGGCCAGCATATTCGCCCTTACCGCCAATGCCTTGCGTTCCCGCTCAATATCTGCATCATCTTTGAGGTCGTGAGCAACATAGTGTCCAAGATATTTGAAGGTCTTAACTCGACGAAGTTGCACTCCATAAATAGACACCTCCGGTAAGATATCCGGGCGCTTGCCCACGGCCTCAAAGACCATGAATTCGGACTTTTTGGTATTGTATACTAATCCATATTTATTCCGCATAACTTATATTGTTAAATGCAACTCCATCAATAAAACAACCTGCACGCGTGCTACTGAGCTCCTGTATCTGCGCATTTACATACAAATTGAATAATTTCGAGGAGGTTAGCCCAAGCCTACCTTGTCGTACCCCACGTTACATGACATATGGTGACGAAACTCTTATCCCCATCTGACCACATTACTTTGATGTCGGTACCAGTGGCGAAAGACATACCAGTTCCTTAGGGATCTCCGTGCCCTGCAGTTTCTCCCACAGGATATCGTAGGAGACCATGTCGAACGCTTTGGAAAGGTCCAAGAAAGCCGCATACACTGGCGTCCTCCTATCAGCATAATACCTGACGGTATGCTTAAGACAGGCGATGGCGCTCTCGGTTGATAAGCCAGGTCTAAACCCGAACTGGGCATCATGAGGCTTGATATACTTATCTAGATGTGAATTAAGCACACCGTCAAGCACTTTATAGGAACATCGCGAATATATATGTAAGGGCTGAAAGAAGCAAGTGTATAATAACATTAATTATAAAAAAATTGCTTATACTTGTAATCCCTAACCAATAATATATTTTTGACGATTGCAGAAATTTTAGGTCAAGCTGAACAACAAAAGGCTAAATTTTCAGTTGAAATCGAGAGTTTGAGAAAAGAACTATTTGAAAAGGATTCTAAGAGGGAAAATATTTACGAAGATATTAAGTCTAAGGTTCAACATTGGAAAGTTAGTATATATCACACTTAATAGCTATATTCGTTGGTTGTTGATTCGTTTGTTTTGAAAATAACTCTAATAGGATGATCTGTATAACCTATCATTGGGATCTAGCTTTGTCTAAAATTCAAATGCTCTTTAAAGGACATTAATGTTATTTGTGAGTAAATAACCAGAAATATCTATTAAGTCACATGAGAAAAATGCCTTCTTACTTATGGCGCTATCTGTTCTTAAGTAATGAATAATATAATAGGTAATATATACTTTATTTAACATGTAGATTTCATCTTAATACCGGTATGCACCAATAACACAAAATAATGACGTGACTAATTTCGCACTTTGTAACGAGTGCGAATTATAGTCTTTTAAAATAGGCATAACTTGATTATACTTAATTTATTACTACCAGAATATAGCTAGAACTAAAAAAGCCGAAGTAGAAGCCTTGTCGAATGAAAATCTACGACTACAAGAAAATCTTTTACAAGCTTCGAAACCTTCATTAACAATTTCACCTAAGGTAAGCTATTTCAAGAGTTGTTTTACCAATACTATTTATGAGACGCCTAAGTATAATTTATTTATGTAATTAAATACGCATAACTCACCACGCATATTTTTGTAATCTACTATATAAAAATAAGTCGGGTTTTCCTTCCTGACGCTATAACTCCAGAACGCACGAGCCGATTTCCACGGTTTTGCATTCGTTGGAAAGGTCTCGGGCTCCGTGAGGATTATAGCAAAGAAAATTCAGGAAAAAATTCAACAGAAAAGTGGGAAAGCGATAATCGACATCCACGTGGGCGGAGCCGCGGGCAACAGCTAGTAATCTTATAATAAAGGTATCAAAGGTATGATTCCGCATACGAGAAACTGCCGACGTATGCAGCAGATAAGCGTAATTCATTGCGGCTTCTCAATGGTTCCCTTTGTGTGTATCGAAGCTTAACAAGAAATATATTTAATGTAAGTGCGGCTTCGGAATCATACCTTAAACCACTTTCTATTTGTTTAATGCAAATTGTTAATAATTGCGAGGGCTGTAAAAGCGGTCGTACACATAAGTCTACATACACTTGTACGCCATATTTGTTGAGTAATCAAATCACCCCCTTGCGAACTATTTTGACGTTTTACCAACCATGCAGTTTATGTTTTTTTAAATACACTCCATATTATTTTTATACCAGAAAAGTGATCCGGAGAGACTCAAAATAAAAGAGCTACAAGAAAAATTGATTGAAGCTTCAAATGAAATTGAGCAAACAGCTAATATTATTACCATGCTCAGGGCTGAAAATAGACAACTAAAAGCACTTGTAGATGACGCTCCAGATAGTTTAACTCCTGAACCTAAGAATGAGAGTGACGATGGCAAAGAGAGAGCTATAATTACTAAATTAAGAAAGAAAGTCAAATCATTAACTAATAGTCTAAAGACTGCTGAAGAAATGACAGCCGATAGGGAAAAGGAGGTAATTAAGATATTTTCAGTAATTTTAAATAAAAAATGGTTCATTGAATTAAATGGTCTAGTGAAATGGTTACAAAAACACGTTGACCACGGAGAGTTTAATTTATTATGCTTTTTGTTTACAAAATAATACGTACAGACAACAATCAATGTGAAATTGTCGAACTAATAATAAATATTTTGTAATCAGTTGACGGAAATAAGAGGGGAACTTCAACTTTTACAATCAGATGAGGGTATGAACGTCTTATTTGAAGCACTAAAAAATAAAAAACGACAGTTGAAATTCAAAGAGGAAGGTATCAAAGCCCTAGTACAAGAAACAAATAGTTTAAGTCAGCTCACCAATGATTTGCAACTAGAAAATCAAGCCTTAAGGTTAGAAAAATAAATTTGTCTACCCCCTTTAAATCCCTAAAGTTTTAATTGTCTTATTGTATGAATTAAATACATCGTTATTAAACTTTCAGAGATAAATTAAATTTATCACCAGACAAAAAAATATCAACGAAAGGCATTATGAAAGAATATCACAAATTAAAAGATTCAAATTCAGAAATGCGTAAAGAGTTAAAAAAACTGGAAAATAAACTCATTGATTTAGAAATAAAAAACCGTAACTTGAGGTCTGCAGTATCGAATTTGTCGAAATTCCTAAACCAAGAAGGGCATGCAATGGACGTAATTAACAATATCACACAAGCGGAGAATGTTGATGACTTTATGGTGGAAATTATTGCAAGAGAACCGACAAGGTAGTTTTTTTATAATTAACTGTTATTGAAAAAACCACATAAGTGTAGCAATAGCAAGCTGACTTTAAACCAAGGTATAGCTTTCTTCCTTTTAAAATAATTATGAAAAAAATTTTGTCAATGGAAATGTGTGATATCTAGTCAAATTTGAATAGCTAATCTTTTTTAAAATATTTAATGTAATAATAATACACTTGCACTAGGGATAAAAATGCATTGGCTGTAAAAAATGAAACCACAGATGGCCATAACGATGATGAAAATGATGAAAACAAAAAAGAAATGTTAGTTCTTATTGAAGAAAATAAAGGACTTCGCAAAGGTCTTCAAGAAATATTGGACTTCTTAAAAGACAACAGTATGTATGCTAATGAAAGCTATGAAAATTACCGAAATTTTACAAAATAAAAGTATTAATATTATTTGAATTTTGGAATTAGGCCAATTATTTTATTGTTGCAATAATCGAGTAATTTTATTTTTAGGTAAAACTTCTTCTGGTGTGTTAACTCTACAATGCCCCAGTTTAGAATCAATATTACTGTCGATGGAGGCAAGAAATTCTGCCGGTTGGTTTGCTCCACACATGTCAACCGTGATGGAGCTAAGAGCTGCGTTAGGTGGAAAAGATGCACTTTTAGTAGCTCTACATGAAGCTAGGTTAGTCATTTTCATGAAAAGAGTGTATTTTTTAATGCATTACATTTTCTATAACTATTGTTTTTTATGTATGTTCTAGAAAAGAAACCTTCGATATAATGGCTCAACTATCCGAAGAAACAAAAAAAACGTCAAAGCTCGAGCAAAAACTTTATGAAATAGAATTAACAAATAAACAAAAGGAAGAAGACGAAAAGCGATTGGAGTTAAATGCAGACATTTGTGAATTTGGTTCGTGGATATCGGATAGAGATCAAATTCATCTTAATTTTCATGATAAATCCGAAATAGACTCTTTAATAGAAAAAGGTAACTCTTTATATGAACACCAACTAAAGAAAGGCTTGGAATATTTTCATAATAAATTCAAAGATTTATTTGATAAACTGACAACAATGGCAGTTCAAATGAGTGATAATTGTAGTCGGTGGTCAATTCAAGAAGAACATTATAAAGCAGAAATAGAAAATTTAAAAAGTCAAATACAGCAAGAAGACGAAGACGTTAGTGATATATCACCTGGTATGATTCCAATTTTTAACACGAATTCTATGCAAAGAAAATGTACTTATTTGGAAGAATCATATAGGTGTATAAGAACTTTGAATGAAAATATGAAAAATGAATTATTAGAAACTAAAAAAGATGCAATGGTAGCAGCTTCAGAGTATGAAAATCGTATTCAGAAATTAATACTATATGTCATTAATTTGACGGATAAATTACGTTATTCAATATCATATGATTTATTTTGGAAACAAAATTTAGCATTAAACGAAGCTAATTCAAAGTATAGAAAACTTTTAGAAAAGAATATAAGTTACAAAAATTCATCCCAAAATCTTTTAGAATACTTAGAAGATAGCAAAATAGAAATAATAAACCGCATTCGACTGGAATTTTGTGGTCCAAAGGGTAAATATTATACCTAAGAATAAAGTTGATTACCTTTTATGTTTTGATAAATATATTATATTTTATAAATAATATTATATTTATAATAAAATTATTAGATTATTTTTATGTCACTACCTACACCTTATTTTTGTATATTTAGATCACACAACAAGTAACGCACCAAAAATCGAAACTAATGTTGAAGTTTTGGTATTAAAATCACAAATAGAACGATTAACTTCAGTTATAGAAGATAAAAATAAGGAAATGGATGAATTACACGCCAAAATTGCAGAACTTCAAGAAATACAAGGACAAATTATGTAAGATTTTTGTTAATTTATATAATATTTCTATTACTATTAATATATATATATATATATATATTTATAATAACTGCATTCTCAAATCACAAGAAAAAATCACTAATGCTATTACTTTATTATTATGTTCAATTTCGTTTGTTTCGTGGAGCATAGGTTCAAGAATAAATGTTATAAATAATATTAATTTAAGCTATGTTCCGCCAAAGATATACAAAATATTAAATGAAGTCATAAAATAGATAAATATGTGTAGATTCCAATAAATTAATTAGGTCAGAACATAATTGCAAAAAACAAAATGTTAAAGTAATCATAATATTATTTATTTGTATTTCAGTGACGAAAGTCTTGCCTCTATGACAAAAGAAGATATACATTTAATGAAAGATCAAATTAACAAATTAACAGATGATAATGAAGTCCTCAGAAGCCAATGTCAACATATTTCCAATCAATTGGACATTGCACTGTTGCAGGTAAAAAGCGAAAAATAACTTACGTTGCAACATAATTAGGTACATACATGTATTCAATAATTAATTAACGAATATTTTACAGCTGCAAGATGCGCAACAAAGACAAATGAGTACAGATATAGAGATTAATATGCTACAACATCAAATTCTTGATCTACAGTCTACGAGTGATAATAAAGCAATTATATCAAGGTACTTTAAAAAAATATAAATTAGATTCTTATTTTAATACCTATACTTACTAATTTTTAATTTCCAGATTAAGCGGTGAAATCCTTATAGCTCATCTACAAGTATCAGAAACTTATAAAAGGATGGAAAGATTAAATGTATCTCTAAATAAAGAAAAAGACGCACGAGAAAAAGCTGAAGAAATGTTGAAAGCTCGCCAAAAAATATTTGATGTCTATGCTTTGAGATATGAATCAAAATTTAGGTGAGTTATTAGTAAATTGTTAGTTTTCAGTAACTTCCTACAGAGATTTTGTTTTGATGTTGAAATAAATTATAACACCCAACACTCGGACTGACCAACGACTGTCAGGTTCCTATTTAATGTTGACTGTTTAATTTATTTTTTTAATTCCAGATATATGTTTGAGGTAATGCAAACTTTGAGGCAACAATACCAGGGTAGTATGCCACGCGCTTCTACTGAAAATTTCTTAAATAAGCTTGAAGAACTTTCTCGAAATAACCATGCAGTAAATGAAAAGCTAACTGAGATAGAAGATTTACGATTGCGTTTAATATCAAAGCATAGTATTTTTGATCAAATCTTAGACATCTCTAAAGAAAAGTGTTTAATTGAAGAAGATAGTTGTCCGCATAAATTGAAATACATGGTAACTGTAAGTATGAATATTATATCTAAAATATAACCCATTAGTAACTATTCCACTAATAGCATTTATATATTATTTTAGCAATCGCTAAACTCTCGAGAACTGGAACATACAAATAATAAATTAAAGGCGATAGAACAGTCACGTGAGGATTTAATTAAGCATTGCAATTATCTCGAAAAAACTTTAGTACTAGTTAATCGGGGGTTTGAAAAATCTGGTGCTAAGGTTTGTCTACGAGGAAAAACTAATAGCAATGAAGATAATCAAAGAAGTAATGAAAATAGTAATTTGAAATTAGAAGACGTTCAATCGGATGATGATTCTGATTCATCACGGAGTAAGCAATGATAAATATTTTATACTTTTTAGTCTACTGTAACTTTTTAATCTTTTGATTTATTTTGTTCTCTAATTTTAGGAAGTAAGACCATCACATTGACAAAACCACAAGTACTCAAACAACCAAAACAAGAAATAAAGCCTCGGGCAATAATTGGTTCAAACATTAATGAAAATTCTTTATTGAAAAGTAAACCTCAAAGCCCAAAATGTACTTTAGTACACATGTTTGTGCAGACAATGCCTGTTGAAGTTAAAAAAATAAACCAATTTATTCAAACAGATGAATATAAAATCGTTAATGAAATGAAAAATCGATTAGAAAACCTTGAAATAAATGTTGAAAAAAAAAGTAAGGAATTATCAGAAGCCCTTGCGTTAATACAGAAACGATCAGAAGAAATTATACATTTGAATAAAGATAAAATAACTTTGGAATATTCAATACAAAACCTTAAGGATTTAAATACTGAAAAGGATACTTTAATGGTAAAACTTCGATTGACTATTGATGAATTACGAAAGCAGCTAGATGATTTAAAAATGATGCAAATCTCGGAATCAAACAAAATTAAAGAAGACATAAATGATGAAAACAAATCTTTATTACTGGCATTGAAACAGTTAGAAGCTGATAAAAATATTATAGCTACAGAATATAAAGAGCTGTTGAATAATGAAAGAGAAGAATACACAAGATCTGTTAAGGAATTACAAGTACAATTAATGGAACTGCAATCGAAACTAGACAGGTATTTGAAAAGGATTTCGATAAGAAGAAGATTTCATTTATTTGTATTCGGTGCATACTGCATAGCTTTAGGAAAAGTTAACATCAATAATTTTAGAGAGATTTTCAATAAACTTTTATATTTACAACTCGTGTAATAATAAACCAATAAATAAGTTGAATAATTACAGACGTGGGAGTGAATCTAGTATGTCCAGCGGAGAAACATTAAAAGAGGTAGTTACGAAATATACAATAAAAATAGCTGAGCTAGAAGACAAGTGCTTTAAATTGCAAAGTGAAATAGATGAATGTAAATCTGAACTGTTAGTATTAATATTTCTATAATATGAATTAATGTGTTATAATGTCCTCTAAAACGATATTTCATAAAATTAGTTTTTGTACAATTATGTTCATTTTAACGATTGGCTATATATATATACTTTTAGATCAACTTACCAAGGTGAAGCAGCGCGGTGGAAAGATTTAGCGACCGAGCGGTTGACGAAGATGGAACAACTAAATCTACAACTATCTGAACGACATTGTCAAGAGGTTCAATACATTTTTTAACTTGGTTTATATAGTCCATATTAGCGTGCCTACATTACTTATAAAATTTACACAGGTAAAGTCCTATAAGGCTGAAAATCAGCATTGGCTTACGCAGCTGAATGATATGCAACGAGAACATATGGATTTAAGAACAAGACTTACAGACCAAAAAACTGCACACGTTAAACAATTGGCTGACAAAGATACACAAATAGAACAACTAAGAGTAATCATAAATAACCTGAAGGTAATACTCAGCTCATAATGTATATACCTTTACTATTGCCTTTCAAACTATATTTTAATGACCTACTTCATGTTATTTTGAATGTGAAAATATCTATCAAATGGACCTGACCTGATAATCTAAAACACCGTTTGAGGTATTTTTCTATCTCACGGGTACATTTCTTTAAACTAATATTGCAACTTAAATATTACATTTAACCGATAATTACTTTAACACTTTGTCCAACCAGAGTATCCAATATGCTACGGGAAAAAGTTTAACTGTCACTAAATAATATTATGTGTGTTTTCAGACACAAGTTATGAATATGCAAACGCTAATATCAGTAAATGATCCCAGTTTTGATCTCTCTGCTATAGTAGAAGTGGATGAAACAAATGACATGTTGTCAGTACATGGTTCTGACAGACTAGAGTTGAAATTTGATTCCACTGTTGATTTTCATGAGTCACAAGATGAAATTCTTAGAATACCAGCATCGTCCACTGCTATTTGGTGAGTTTAAAGACATCAAACAATAGTCCATACATTAATTGAAATCATAGAATAGTCCAGAGCTACTCGTGGACTTGAGCAAGTAAACACTTCCATTGAATAACATTTTTGCTCTTTATTTCAGGCAAGAGCCGTTAATAGAGCGGCTGCGTCGTGAGAAACAAATGACTGGCAAGCAAAATACAATCCTAAGACGACAGATTAAAGTCCTTGCTGCCAGAGAAAGACGAGCACGTCTCGATGCTCAAAATCTTAAGAATCAAGTATTTAGAATGTAAGAATGTGATTTTGGCTAAACTGTATTTTAAATGGCACTAAACACTCAATAAATGTAACTTTATCATCAATGTAAAAGACTGCAAGTAAGCACTGTAAGTTACAGTAGGTACCTAAGCTATATTCCGCATATCATCCATTCCGCCGTATCGTCAAAACTGGTGGAGTTCACAAGCTTTACAAGTGTGCATGTGCAAAATACCAGATTTCTTTTAACGCTTTTTTCCTCTAATGTTATACCCTATACGATGGTACGGTACCGTTCGTGTACGAGTTCCACTGGTACTAGATCCATTTTTATGACCATATTTATAGTATAGTTTATGGCTGAACTAAAGAAATTGTAGATACTGGTGTCTCGATTGCAGCAATACCACAGGACCAAAAATGACCACAGCAGAGACAGCCTGTCTACACAATAAGATTGCATCTCTACAAGCGCAACTGACTAATGCTCGAAGAGACACGCACTCCAGCATCGCACTTTGGGATAAATGGAAGAGGTAATGACACTGCCAGAGATGTTATTGATCGCGTGAGGTAAAGGAGTAAAAGGCGGAAAACGTCTTCCAGGCTCCGGGATGCATACCTCGGATACGACTAAATGCTAAGATGATGATGCTGAAAACGAAAAAACGACTTTGGCATTAAATTAATAATGTAACCAAAAAACCTTTCGTTTATGGTGCATTCTGTAGTATTGTAATTAATAGAAGATGTAATGACAATAGAGTACTTAAAGACCTGACTAGAATACATACAAGTCTTTTGGTTTGAACAAAAAAAAGATTACCTTCCTCTCAAAAACTGAGCTCAGAATACGAGCGAGCTAATTTTATTATAATAGACTTGGTCACCACCAATTTTGAAGTGACCTTAAGAACAACAATATTTTCCAGGTCACAACAGGCAGCCGATCGTTGGCAAGCCCGCTACGAAGAGAGAAGCCAGGAGGTTCTTAAATTGGAAGCCAGTTTACAGCTTGCGAAGTCGTCTATAGCAAGGCTCGAGAAAGAAAAGAGAACGCTCTTATCTAGACTAAATGATGCAAAAAGTAAAGAACTTGTGGATTAACAAATATTATAAGAAATGTTCCATAAATTTGCTACCTTAGATAAAAAGAAAACCTAAAAATTTGCATTTCAAATGTATGCATTTCATTTAAAGATATTGTGCCCAAGCTGTCCTTAATACGAGATCACATATATGTATATATTAACGTGCAGAGCCGTGGTCTAGTTCACATTAATTTAAATGTATGATTGCCAGGTGAGAACCAATTAACCGCAGTAGAGAAACAAGAGGCCGAGTCACCAGAGAAATCTCATCGTTCAAGTAGAGAACACACTTATAGTACACCTCCGTTGCCAGTATCTTCACAGGCTCTACTTGATAGAGTAGAAGCGCAACAAAGAAGAATTGCTGCATTAGAAGTTGCGGAAAAGGTATAATATTAACTGAGTACATAATTAAAAATATTGTAAATCAAAACCAATTTTTTACACATCACTTTTCCTACAGATCTTTTGATAATATTGTTAACTATTTTGTTGTTACACTGTTGAGTTTCGATTTCGAGTCAATGGCGTCTTTCAGTGCCTATTACGTGGCTTGCGGTTTTAATTTTTATAGCATACGTTAATTATTTATAATATCTGAAGACCAAGGTGAAAGTCTCAGATGCAACTGGAAACAACCTTAAGATGATAATGTGTCTATTGACCTAATAATCCAACTCCGGTTAATTCTAGGGAAATGAGTTACTCGTCTCTGAATACGAGAAGTCTTTAGCCGAGATCACGTCACTTAAAGGACAGGTGTTGAAGTTGGAATCAACACTGCTGGAGTCACAGATTCGTACGCCACTAAAATCTGTTGAAGACCCACAACCTGAACTCGCATACTGGAAAAAGTATTGTTCTTATATTTTAGCTCTTAAATACCTATATAAAACTACTTCCACTACTGATGAAATCATAGCTTATTCAGTTCACTCAATTCATTTTAGCGACGATAGTCTACTTGCTAAAACTCGAACTTGTAATCGAGATATTACATCAATCCCGATTAACATAAAAAATTAGTTTAAATGGAGGAGTTAATGGATAATTGAAATGGAGCGTTTTAATTATTATAATGTTATTTCCATTACAACTAAAGAGACCTAAAATACTCTTTTTGCGCAACTAGAGTATACCTACTGTCTAAATAGATATTCATCGGTTTCTATTTAATGAAAAGCTTAACTTAGATGACTCGAATTACTTAACTATTGTAGTTAAATAAAAATATAGGTTTCAGAAGGGTCTTCATTTGGTTACTTACCTATTCTTTTCTAACAGTTATTGTGAGATGTTGAAAGAGGAAAATATTCAACTGACGTATAAGATCAATTCTATCGAGACTCTACCCACCACTTCTCACCAGCATCGAGTGAACGATTTGGAACAAACTGTACTTACTCTTAGAGGTATGTGTGTTCGTTATTACGATTGTATTATACAATTAGTTCTTTGTTCGTTATGTGATGCCCAATTATTTTAATATTCCCTATCGTGATTGTAACCGATCACATTTTTTTACCCTTACGCATAAAGCCAAATAATAAAAAATGTAATAAATCTTTAGGTCATGCACAAGTTCGAGTGTTGTTGCCAATACTACGAACCAGTATTTTATTTTCGTGGGCCAGGCCGGTGGCAAGATACGCTGAATAAGTTTATTGCAGTCCACTTTCAAATCAAAAATCAAATCAAATCAAATCATTTATTATTTTGCAGAAAACACTGTTACAATGATGTTATCAATATAAATTGGTTTCAAGTGTTCCGACCTTAGAATAGGCATGCAAAAAAGCTCGTCTATCCGTTCCCGACCCGTGGTCCAACTGCTATGTCCAACTGGTTGTACCACGGGTAAAATCATTTGTTCATAAACTAGTTAGACAATCTATCTCCTCAATTGTGCCACGGGTCATAACAATAAATTGCAAAAAAAGCATTATCTCAGTTGGACCATGGATAGCTTTACTTACCCGCGGTACAACCAGTTGGACATGGCGTTTACATTACTGATCTCTAATGCGTCGATCAGTGTTGGTTCTCCCCTGACATAAATACCATCAGTCAACTATCAAACCTGACCAAACAGTCGGTCTCCTAGCAACTTTGTCGCAAGCTGCTAAGGATCCTCTTTTGGAGTTCGGCTGTACTTACTTGAATAATTATAGCATCTCTGCATACGTCCATTCTAGGGGTAATAACCAAGCTGCAGGCTGAACAGAAATCAGGAGGAGGTGCTATTTATAAAAGGGTGGACTCCAGACCGAGTAGCGGCCGTAGTGTTACTGAAAAGGTACGTATTAAAAGCACAACGTACTTGCGTACTTGGCGCATATCTATTTTGATATGAAAATGCACCGCAAAAATAGACATGCGGCTTCTAGCCTAGCCGCAATGACGTTATGGACCGAAAACATTATTTATGTAGTGATCCTAACGGTTGGAACTAAACTTTGCACTGCAGCCCGGCCTCAATTACTGGGCTCGGACCTCCTTTTGGTACGAAAGATGATGACTACATCGATAAGGAGAACGTGGTGCAAAACCGAATCAGTCTTCTTCCTAACTTGTCAAACGATTGTCAAATTTGCTTACTATCAATTTTTATGCCTTTGCAGGGTCGCATTCAACTAGAATCTCATCGTGTAGAAATAGTAAATCTCAAGCGAACTATACAGGACAAAGACTTGCTGCTTGAAAAATCCAAGGAAATGCTTAAAATTGCCGCTGAAAGAGAAGATGATTTACTCCGAGAGGTAAATCATTCATCCTACTGCGAGTATAACCGTAAAATTGTGAAAGTTTGTAAAGATGTGTGGCTCTTTAGATATTTGTCACTTACGCTTAAACGGCTGAATGGCTCTGACTGAAATTTAGTACAGGGATAGATGTGAAATAATACAGGTTACATTGAATGAAATTTTGAAGCATTTACTATGCTAACTTTTCAAATACAGGTTACATTTTATCACTGAAACAGGTTGATCCCATAGGTTGCAAAAACAGGATCAGCATTCAATGCAGGTGGCACCGTTTTCAACAGCTAGTTTAAAATACTTTATAACCTAAAGAAACAGATGCCAAAGGGTATAAATAAAAACTAGCACTGAACTATTCAGACTTTGCCGTACAAAGACTATTCTGTATTCTTGCTGTTTTGTGGATCACTGATACATTGTAAATGAAATTTGATACTTTTTTTTACTATTTTTTTAGAATGCTTACTTGAGAAGACAGTTGGAGGAGATCACGAAACCAAAAGGAGGCTTCCTCTCTGCTTGACAAATTAAAGTTTAAGTTGCATACCGTACCAGCCTAAGATAAACTTACCTATAATATATAAAAAAATAGGTGAATAATAGTATAACTCTAAGGGTAACAGTGCTTTCAATAAAACCACAAAATATACTAATCAGCAACTAATTTATTGTCCACATTTTTGCTTTTCTTTTTAATC
Organism: Eilema caniola; assembly: GCA_949126895.1. Classification (NCBI taxonomy): domain Eukaryota; kingdom Metazoa; phylum Arthropoda; class Insecta; order Lepidoptera; family Erebidae; genus Eilema; species Eilema caniola. Next base: position 12,141,649 of record OX421471.1, on the reverse strand, counting down.
TTTTTACAAATTATGTGTTCATTTTTCGGTTTCAAATTTTCATATTTTTCTTAAGTGGATGTGGATAGGTACCTCTGTATAGTTAGTGTGTAGTAAGTACTTAATATTTAATCTGTTTTTTTTTTTCAAATTTCAAGCATTATTATTGCTACTTACTACTTCATTAGCGATATAATTTTTCTTACTTAAAATACTTGTTTCTGCCTACTTATAAATGCAAGCAGCTAAAATGCAACTCACTAGTAACAAACTTAAAGTACTCCCTGAGTACAATATTGTATTTTTACCTATTCAAATCTGGAAGACAAATTTTCACATCACACGCTTAATATAAAGTTAAGGTAACAGGGGGATACCATGAGAGGTATATCCGAAACTTCTTGCTCGCAAGAAACACGAACGAGTAATGTAAAATTATCATAAGGTACATACTTCGAAATGGTAAAGTGTAGGCCGAACTAAATTTCAAGTGCTGTCTTCGGACCTGACAGGATAAATGATGACCATCCGAAATGTAGTCGGTCGGCAACTTCGGATGTACGTTTTATGGTACAGTTTCTAATGATTTAGAGTAGGTCAAATACCACGTGTAAGTTAAATATTATGAAAAGAAAGTTTTTTTTTCATCACTACCAAATCATGACGTCACGCGACTTGCGATTGCGTTTTGATTATTACTAGATGCCTTATACCTTTTCTGTTACATTTATGCCTAAGAAATTAAAATCGCTTGTGGTATCTAGCCTAGCCAAATCTGTCTATTATATGCTTAGAATACTTTTAAAAATATCATACATTGTTTTACTAAGTTATGCGTCCATCGTGTTTTTTAGTCGGTAGGAGGCATCTAGACTATTTTAATTTTTATGCCATTAATACAATGAAGGGATAAATATTTAGTGTTAATAAATTTTTCTAGACTTCATATCAATAAAAGTCATATTTTGGCATGGTAAGCGGTACTATGTTACGATAACATAATAAAATACCTACAAGTGTATTTTTTTTTCAAGATTATTAGAATATATAAATTATTTTTTTAGCATATCTCTGCCTACCCCTTCGGGCGTGAGTATATTAGTATATCTTTTAATTATTTTAGTTGATCGACGCAAGATCTTTGTGATATAACTTGATGTAGTAATAAAAAACTTCATTTATTTTAAGTAGAGTAAGTGTGTTCAAATATAGTGGCAAAGTAATCCTTTAAAATCAAATCAAAATCAACAACCTACTTATTGTAATAGTGTTAAGATAGATATGTTACTTAAACAAGTTATAACGTCTCGTATGTAACCATATTTTTTGTATTTTTCATTATAAACAAACTCGATTTAAGTTTCTATGCAGCATTATATCTAGGTACTTAATAATTTTTATTTAACACATAGATTTAATAAATAATATAAATAATACCTTCACGCTTAGTATAGTTTAAAACTTAGAAAATAAGAAATAAGTGTACCTTTTAAACTTAACTCTTTCGATATCCTATGTCAGTCTGATTTAATTTAGGGGAAGGTGGGGCGTACAGTAGACCGCGGTATACAAGTAAACCATACGTGTTTCTTTATTTCTTTCTTTGTGTTGATCTAATTTCACATGCTATACGCCTCACGGGATAATAGTCGTCGCGCACTAGCCATGAATTTCATACGTTGTTATAATCACGCTATCCATAAGCTATTCAATTTCAAATACTTATGATATGTTAGATCTAACTATTTCTTGATGGAGTATAATATACAGCGATACACTGTACCCTAAATCTTTAATACCTCATTTAATTTGGTGATTATTTCAGACTATTTATTGGTAAAAGTATATCAATAGTAATAGTAATTTTATAAAATTTATTAAAACTGTTTATATTTATCTACCACATTTTTCATAAGTTCATTCTTATCCAAGTAGATTTCATCCATTTTATGCTTACTGTGCCCGAGTATGATCCACTCTACTCTACAAGTAGTAATATAAAATATTGAAATGCAGGATACTATAAGATATAATTGGTCATATTGACAATCGTCTGATGAATCTTGGTAGTTGCCATCTCATCTTGTACATATTTTATATCTTTTTAAGAGATTCACTATACCCCACTTTCCCCTATTTTTACTGCAGTTGCAGATATTTCATGTTAACAAAATCTGATTCATTGAGATTACACATTAATAACTATGGATATTATCTGAATACAGCTAAGTAAATGAAAAAGGAACTAATACCGATGTATTCCGGTAACTCTTTTTGTGTATGGTAATGTGACATTCACTAACGTTGTAAATTCATTATAATTAATCCGTAAAAAATATATAATAGTCTAGTTTAGACGTCTATGATATCACTATACACGCATAAACTAACCTATCGGTTACAACTTAATCATACTCGTTTCATCACTAACGTGAACTAGGAATGTAACAACCATTAATAACAATCGCTTAAAATTAAAATTAAATTATATATATATATCATAACAATATATACCGCTCATTAATATTACAAAACAATGGTTTATTGGTACACACAATAGGTAATTAAACTATAGACTTAAATAGTGGAGAACTTTATTCTTGAACGCCGTTGAATTTCAAGAGTTTACACTGAAAAATACAAGTAAAGTTTTAAAATTGCGTCATTATCGTAACATTGTCGTAACAGTATATTGATTTTGAATTAAGCGCTAGTTCCCTTTCTAACAACTAAATAGTGTTGGTATATTATGTTTGATATAATTATATAATAATAATAATTACTGTCAAACGGGGTGAATAGGCAGCAAGGGGTGAATAGAGATAAAATGCTATATTAGATTTTTTTTTATAATTATTTTACAAAATTTTAAGAAGGTTCCTTACCAGACATACCTAATGATTCTGTTATTACATAAAATAGTCCATAGATCCACTTGAAAGAAAATAACTACAAAATTTACCTGACCATTTTATCTCTATTCACCCCTTGGTCCCTATTCACCCCGTTTTACTCGGTATATTTATAATATTAGTTCGAATATTAACTAGCGGTGCGGTACGATTTTAGCTTCTTAGTAAAATGTTGTTACATTTACAAAAATCAAATCTTTGATAACCGGTGAAATATGATTTTAAAAACAAGACAATCTACGTGTCAAGATTTCTGATAAGTTGGCGTAATAATTACACACAAAGAAAAATATATAGGTAATTTAAATTGAATGTGTTTATTGTTCGAATAGAATTCATAGCTAGCTGAAGTTGTTACAGCACGGTTACAGCTATTTTCTCAAGTGTTATTACATCCCTTGCTGAATGACAATAAACGCGATAAGATAAGAACCAAGGTTGCCAATTAAATTGATTTTTTCTATAATGGCATACAATACCTATATAATGGCATATTATATGTAGACAATTCTGCTAATGTTTGACGTAAATTAAAGTTTGTAACCAATTTCTAAAATAAAACTGATAACAATTAATTACGATTATAAAAATCGTGGAGTATTAAACTCAAATTACGAGCTCAATCAATTATAGCTGTAGCTGTAGGTCATTGATACAGCAATAAAAATTACCAAGACCAAGCCCATTATCTCTCTCTGTTTCTGGAGGATAATAGACTCGATGAGATAAGAAAGTCCTCATTATTACCAGCAAAATACGATTATATAATATCATTATACACGTGTCAATATTCATCTTATTTTAATTAATGACTTCTGATATTGAAATTATCACCGCAATTTCAACCATATGTAAATTGCAAAAATTGCTAATGGTAAAACATCAATGTCAAGCTTTTTAAAAAATTAACGCGCAAGGCCCATTAACTGCACCGGTAAATTTATTTTCGTGTGTCCACTTTTTTCAGACTTACAATATTTTCATGAGATGTCAAGCAAGCAATATCGCACCGTGCCGCCAGTACAACAGAACTATAATATACATAAATATTGACTCGGTGAATGAATATTATGAAGTCGAGCGAACTTACGCTTGAGTTCATATTCACTCATCGTTAAACTCATCACACCTACATGAGCTGTTTAATCTTCTCATGTTTGTGTGCAAAAGCTTCGTTAATGACCAATATAATTTGATTAATGTTCAAACTTCTTAGTAGAAAAGACAATAAACAGTACCTATAATACTTCCTATGCTATTAATATTACAAATTACAAAACGATAAAGGGAATGTAATAACGTCATGCAAAACATCCTATCTATTGAAAAATAGGTACTTTGAATTGTCTCATTATTATAAGATTAATAAAGAAATTACCCTCATCCAAACCTACAATTTATTTATATACAATTTACAATTTGAGCGCATAAGCATAGGAACTCTTTAGCGCACCAATTTTTGGTCGACATCTTTTCATTGCAATAATTTTGGTGATTATATTTGCCGTGTTTTGGTGGAGTTCAAATTGGTGCACTAGGTATTTGAATTATCCCTTCAGGCACTCTGACAAAAAAACAACAAATCCATAATACGACCGCGACCAAAATAATCGACTCAAGGGCAGTTGGCGAGGTGACTACTTAAATCACTGCGCCATCTGTAGAAGTCACACAAAATTCATCGCTCATACACGTTGTCACACCAAGCGAAGGTTAGTTAATAGTGTTAATACCGGGTGTTAGAGAAATGCTCCCGAATACTACATTATCGGCTTTATCGGAATTATGTTTTTATACCAATTAATTAGCATTATTCATCCTCCATCGTATTAGTGAAGCTAAATGAAACGATCATTTCATAAAACACCATTGCAAAAAAGCACGCGCTTGGCGCTATTTGTTCTTTTGTTTGTAGTAATGTTTTTTTACGAAATTATTGTTTCATTTTTTCACTAAATCGTATTTTTTTTTGTAACAATATGTAGTGTACCCGGAGTACTGCTAGGTGCCCTTGGCTTCGGGAGCGTTTCCCTAACTCCCGGTATAAATATAGTAATGGAAATAATAAGAGTTTGTTTAGTAGCTTTGCTATTGCCATGTCATGCAAATTGTTTCCAAGTCACCAGACATACAATAAAAACCACGAACCTTGTAGGGGCCAACGGTTAAATACAGTGTCTTAATAAGGACCTATGACAAATGTGTGCATAGATCCTTATTATTACACGGCTTTTCATTGTCCATCTCGCATTCCATAATTTCCATCGATGTTTCCATCTAGAAAATAAACTACTAACTAATACAAAAAGCAAAAATAAGCAATAATTAATAAAAGTAATGCAAAATAATTATGAACTCAGTGTGGGTTACAATGAACTCCTATGAAATTAATGATGGTCAGGACTATCCCTTTTTTTATTCGCAATGCAAATAGTAATGTATTTTCTGAAACAAATATGCATCGGGTTGCCGCATATATAACGATTTTAATCTTTAGAAATTTTTATATTCTGCATATTAAAAGGTTTTATTTCGTTTTTATTTCAGGTAATATATTCTTCAAACTCTCTAAGATTGACCCTTTAGAGTAAGTCAGATGAATAAAACGTGAAACTAAAAAGGAAGATTATTTTTTCTTTGTTGTATGTAGCCATTTATGTTTTTTTTAATACATATAGATATCTAGGATACTAAGTGTGGGGGATGAACCTAAGTGAACCTCGTGATGCATTAGTGATGACTTCTACATTTTTGGTAAGAATATGTTCAGTAATCGACTTCCGTTCCACTGTATCAGGATTAAAACTAACTCAAAGAATCGTTTTTAATACGCGTTTTGCTCATCAGCGAAAGTCCAGTGGAAAAACGATCAGAGCGTTTATCAATACAGTTTTCAGTAAACATAATCCGCCCGTAACCTAACTGGCAACTGACAAGAATAAAAGCCCTCCAGGTTTCAAACTAGAAAAGCTCGGCGATTTACGACTGTGTATGTATTCAAAGACAAAAGATTTTCTCTGATATAGATAAACAGTCGATTTACCTGCAACTTGATGTGCAAAATGCTGGAATAAGGACTACAAGACTGAGAAAAAAAAACTTTTAAAAAAATAACAGAATCACCCGATTATGCAGCAGAGGAGACGGCGTGTACCTATTGGTATAGGTACACGAGATACCGAGATACCGTGCGCGTACGTAAGAAAAAAACGAGAGAAAACGATAGAGCAATAAGTCAAATGTTGGATTAAAACATCGTGTGGTTTTAGTGGATACAACTTCAATGGTCATGTTGCACTTTTACCTAACGACAAGCGTCTGAAGGCGTCCGAAAAAAAAATATAATTCACCAAATGTCATAAAAAAATTGATAAATCAGTGAATGAATTGACCACAATATCTAGTTTAGCTTATGAAGGTATCTTAAAAACTATAATAACATGCTTTATGAAATAAAAAAATACTTATGTCCTATGTCTGTTATTTTCAAATGCTTGCATGATACATTTAAATTTGAAGCATATTATGATATTTGCACGCAATCCCAAAAACATGCTTCGAAAAAGCCATTGCATCTACGTTGCTCTCCATAGGGGCTTCAAACTTCTCATGCAAAGACCCTTAATTTTTCCGTTACCTGTATTTCGGACTTCTCGAACTTAGCTCGTAGTCGGTTGGCTAAAGGTGGTGTAAATAATTCAGGGTCAGGATGAGACTGTCCTGCACGTTCCCAAGGCTGCTGCTGACGCCATAGCAATGAGATTATACTTCCCACAGCCACCACCCACAGGAATCCCATCTGCAAATTGATGAGTTCTTTTGAGTACTTGCACCAGAGAGCTGAAAAAATGACTAACTTTGTTTTTAAAATAGATAGGTGGGTTGTATGAAATGTCCAGCAGTGGACTACCATAGGTTAATTAATTGCTCGGTTAGTAGACAGACAACAGCTGTACAGTTTAGCTCATCAGGTTTAACGCTAGTTGAGCTAAACCTTTTCATTTTACATAATAATATTATCACAGAGGAAATAATATATGCAAAAGTAACTTTGTCTGTCTGTCTGTATGTTACGCTTTCACGCCTAAACCACTGAACCGATTTTGATGAAATTTGGTATAGGTGTAGATTAAACCTTGAGAAAGGACATAGGCTATGTTTGGTCGCAATAACCGACATCCACGCGGGCGGAGCCGCGGGCGAAATCTAGTAGTTTATATTTCCTCCAGGGAAATGTTAGAAAAGGACCAAAACTAAATATTTTTAAAAAATATTTTCAGAAAGTACTTTTTTTTCAAAAATACGTTTTTCATTAGTTTACAAACTAACTTAGATTCCATTTGATTAAGAATAATCAATACGTCTATACATATAATCTATACATATATACATCTATACCTCTATACATCTATACAAACAGGTACTTACATATAAATAAAATTAGAGTGTCTGTTTGTAATATTGAAATAACCGTATTTACTACTCGCATATGAATATAATACGGTACATTCTACACCAAAATAACATTTTTACAATTATTGTCTGTCTGTTTGTTCCGGCTTATCTCTGAAATGGCTGGACCGATTTTGACGGGACTTTTATTGGCAGGTAGCTGATGTAATAAGGAGTAACTTAGGCTACTTTTTATTTTAATGTCAATAGCGCTGACTCAACACTAAGCAATAAGCGACATCCACGCGGGCGGAGCCGCGGGCAACAGCTAGTATTTTAATATAATTACTTTATTTATTTATAATCTTCAAATGATGAGCCTTTTCCCTGAAAACTTATTACACGTGTAGAACCTACCTCAATTAAGTGACCCTATCACAATTATGTTGAGGTAGGTTTGAACATGCAGTACTTCTTTATTTACGAGCAGATACAAATACATTACGTATCTTGTTACATTACGATAAATGATACCTATATGAAATCAGTTTATTGTTTGCACTATGAATGACACTGAACGTAAACATTACTATTTATTATCAAGGTTATATGATAAAGAATGATATATTACAGAAGTATATTGATATTGCCTTTAATTGTTTCTTAACGCACTCAAGTTATTCTATTATAGAGAAAAGTAAGCATCAACTTGCGAATGAAACTCGTGGATCAAACTTAAATCCTAAAAATAAAATACAATTCAGATTACCAAACAGGCCAGCATTACCAGAGCCGGCAAGACGTATGCTAGGCGTCGTCCTATGGTTTGACACCCGAATATTACCCTAGTGGTACGAGTATTTACATAGGTATTCTATATAATTAACATAATATATTTTAATGATATTTCCACGTAATTACTTAAGCTATTTTTACTTATTTATACTCCCACGTAACTAAGCTGCTTTTAGTTAAATATGCCATACTTACAGGGCTAGTCCACATATATGATATTCTGTATGGATAGAAGTAGTTGTTCGTGGCTGCTGGAACATTTGTCACTGTAACGTTGTGTTCGCAGCCCTCTACACTGAGCGGTAACTTGACTGTAGGTGGGCGTGGGCCACCAAAACTGAACCACAGCATTATTGCCATCCCACTCACTAATGCGAGTGATGTACCCTGAAGAAAAGATTGCAAGACATGAATAAAAAAAATATAAATAAATTTGGAGTGACTGTTTGTAATATTGAAATAACCGTTTTTTTACTACATGCATATGAATATAATACGGTACATACACCAAAATAACATTTTTTATAATTTTTGTATGTCCGTCTGCTTGTTCCGGCTTATCTCTGAAATGGTTAAATCGATTTTGACGGGACTTTTATTGGCAGGTAGCTGATGTAATAAGGAGTAACTAAGGCTACTTTTATTTTAGAAAAATAGCGTTGACTCAACACTAAGCGATAACCGACATCCAAGCGGGCGGAGCCGCGGGCAACAACTAGTATTATCGTTCAATAGGCTTCAATAGGCTGATCGGATATGGCATCATCTTGGTACAAAGATAGACTATTATTTTATTTTAATAACACAAATATCACACAAAAATTACACTATATCATGAGTATTCATGAGAGAGAAAAAATTGTTTGGGTAATACCAGAATCAATTATGATGATAATATAATAGGAAAAAAATAATCATACTGAAATTTATTGTTGTTGTTGACGCAAGGTTCAAGGTATAAAACTTATGTCACTGTAATGAACTCATTAGCTCCTAAGTAGGTACACAGATAAGTATCGACGTGAATCAATCACGAGAATAAAAATAATTCATTGTACCTATTCTCGTATTGGAAATAATAAAACATATTTTTTTATGTCAGACAGAAAACGAGAAATAAAGTAAATACGTCAGTAGTTTTTCTAAATATAGGTACAGTAGTCTTTAGAAGTTGCTGAATACTAACAAACTCACAAAGTAACTTGACATAGAAATAAACCAATAAGTACATAATATTTATTGTATAATTATTTTTGTAATCTTAAAAAGGAGACAAACGTTTCTGCAGTTTTGTTTAAAAAAAATTGCCAAATTTTCGATGCTAAGTTGGTTGGTAGGTACCTATGTAAAAGTAGTGGTATATACAACGTACTCTTTCGTTGGCATAAGTAGTGAACATGCCAAGGGTGAACACGCCTAGCAGGGGTCCTCCTACAGCTCCGAATATTGTGAGAGCAGCCTGCAGGACACCGCCCAAATGTTGCGCGATGAACGCCAGTGCCAAGAACAACAGCCCGTAGCCGCAAGCAGCCAGTTTCGTCATCCAGGATACACATGATGGAGGTACTTTGCACCATCTTGGGGAAAAATTAAATTGTATGTTCATTGTAAGTAGGTACATATTTTATATCAACTGTCAACTGCTTGTTCTATAAGTTAAATATTAGGTACTACAGCATGCATAGCGTTGTACTGAAGACTCACGTCTCTTCAGTCATTTCTACGGATAAAATCGAAGAAATCTCGCATGTGATCGAAATGACAAGATACTCACGAAAAAATGAAACTTCCCTAACCTATTTATCTCTTTAATTAACTTTATTTGAAAGATATTATCTATATTGGTACCGATTTCATTTCACTTTGAATATGTTGTATGTTCATATGTTGGCTTACATCCTTTTGATATCAATCTAATATTTTAATGATTTTTATTTTAGTTTAGAGAATTTTGTAACTGCAGAATCGGCACTTAGTGATTATTTTAATATCTATCTGCACACCATTTGAGATAATAAACTGTCAAGAAATAGTGATAAAAGTAACTATATCAAAATGGATTTGACGCAAAACCTACCTGCCGATATAATCGTGTAATGTCACGGCTGCAAGAGCATTGCAGGCTGCAGATATAGTCGAGAGCGACGCACTAAATATACCCGCCACGAAGAGACCCGCCAGCCCGGGAACGTGCTTCATAGCATCCACGACGTAGTATGGCATCAGGTGATCAATCTGGTGATAAATGTAATTACATCTTTTGAAATATTATTATTGGTTTTGGAGACAGCAGACGATATTAATTTTGAATTAAATGGAATGGTTTTCGAGTCCTGAAAAATGCTTGAAATAATCCAAAACAAATGTTTGCAATTAGACGTTATATCAAATCATTCAGTATATGTCAAATCACAATTTTATCGTTATAAGATAAAGTATTATGATACAAGAAGCATAACATGACCCTCTACTGATTTGAGTGCCCCGGTGGAGTGTATGCCAAATAGGACAGATAGGGTGACTACCTACTAAAACTTATCTAGGGATTTAATGAAATTTTGAAGCATTTACTATGCTAACTTTTCAAATCGATTAAGATAGTCCCGTCGCCCTAAGACGGTAGTATAGGAGAATTTGGATAGCTTCATGTGTGGTTCGGTGGCTCAGTGATCACAGCATTCCCCCTGTAAGGGAAAGATCGTGGGTTCGAGTCCCACCTGAGCAATTCACTTTTTCCTATCTTAATCGATTATCTAGGGATGTTAGTAGATTACAGATACTATATATTTCGTTAATTATCTAAATATATATAACACAGAGGTGACTGACAGACTGACATCGTGATCTATCAACGCACAACCCAAACCACTGGACGGATCGGGCTGAAATTTGGCATGCAGGTAGATGTTATGACGTAGGCATCCGCTCAGAAAAGATTTTGATTAATTCTACCCCCAAGGGGATAAAATAGGGGATGAAAGTTTGTATGAAACTTTGTCAATTTTAAACCGATCGGGCTGAGACTTTGCATGCATAAAGCTACTGTGTTGACTCAACACTAAGCGATAACCGACATCCACGCGCGCGGAGCCGCGGGCAACAGCTAGTTGACATAATATTTCTTAGAGTATCTTTACACAGCGCTATCTAAAACCAAAGTAAGTAAAAATATCTAACTAGGTTGTGATATTATTATTCTAGGGTTCTAGAAAACAAATGATTGATAGCCATGATACCTATTCGTTGCTAACATCGAGCGGTTTTCTATATCCCGAAATGTCTTATTCTCCAAAATAAAAAGGTCATACTTACAATAAAAGAAGTACTGGTCAAAAAAATAAATAATTCTGCAATCACACGTGCAGAACGAATTAAACCCAAACGGCATAGAAATTTCATTCATCATAAAAACACCAAAAATTGAGCAATAATCTATTCCGTCTATTAACAGAATCCCGTACTATAAATATTTTCCTAAGTAGCTATAATTTCATGCACGTTTCACGGGGGTATCAGATTTTGCAATATTTTGAAAGTCGTGGCTCCGGGGAGGTGTAGTATTTATAGAATAGTTTTAAGACTGCCTGAATGTCGTAATAGTATGTTCAAAGACTAGGTTTAACTTACAGCACCAATCTCATGTGCAGCCAAGGGATCACAATCTTTGTATACCGCATAGATTCCAAGCCCAGCGGTGCACGTTGCCACACTCAGGACAGAGAGCACTGGCCAGCTCCACCACAGGCATTTTTGGGACCGATCTAGGGTACTCACTGTTTGCAAACGTTGGACCTGAAACAATTGAATTATCAAATACAATAATCACCTCAGTTAATGAGGATATTTCAAGTAGTCAGTTCAATTGAGACTAAAACCAACGTTTTTTTTTTTTGACGTGCGTGAAATCCCCACGGATTCCCACCCCTCCGGAGCCGGAGGGGGAGGTTATGTCGGACTCGAACCGACTAAACCGCACGCCGTCTCTGGGTCGTAGTGCTAGGCCGAAGGTGAGGTTGTCATGCGACATATCCCTCGCACCCCGGCTGACCCAGGGCCATCCCTCTCGGTCTGGCCCTACTCGGGAAGGGGGGGACCACGCGTACCCCGACTCAACCCCGGTGTGGGGAGGCGCGCATCGTCCTACGATGCGCGCCGCCGCCGTGGCATGCTTCTGCTAGGTTGACGGGCGGCTCCACCCGTCACCCTCAGGCCCGCGCTCATGGGGGGCGGAGGTCAGTTTGCGCCCTCCGACGCCCGAGCCGCCTTCGGGCGCGTGCAACTAAAACCAACGTATGTTAATTTTTAAACTATGCTAATTATAACGATATAGATTACCATATTACCGCAATACATGTGTACACTTTTGTGTCACGTGAAAATCCGAGACAGGTTTTTTATTTACGAGTGGGTATTTCAGTTGTGTAACAAATGACTTCAAAAAAAATGAGAGCATGTTCATCGATACATGTAATAAATAAGGCGGTGTTAACAAAAAGAAATTGTAACACGTCATGGTAGGCCATACACTTAATATAATTATACTATGCTTACTTAGCTTAGTACACGAAAGGCACCTATCTGCATTGTTTCCTAATCATCGGTTCAGACATGAACTATTCTCACCTGTGTATGATTAACAGCGTACAACGACAGATATGTGACCAAGCCTCCTAGTATCAGCGACCACCACGTGTGTCTTTCTGTTGGATCAACGCTGAAACTAAATTAAAATACCATTTAATAAGTACTTCAATATTCTTAAGTATAAAGATAAACAAAGGACGGACTTATAATGTAGGTATTGGTGTAGTTTAAGATTTTTTGGAGACACGATAAATTGCGTCTTTTTTCCTTTTTTACCAACCAAAAACTTATGTAGGTATCTATAGGATGTTTCAGGCCCCTCTACGATATGAAAGAAGGGTTGGCTGCACTTTCAAGCCGTAGCACCAACTGATTGACGGACAAGGCTCTAGCGCAAGCTTCTGGTCAGGCTTCAGGCCGGGTTGGGGTGTCTGGCGGTCGTGACAATTGAAAGGTACAGGTCACCTCTTATTTATCACTTTGAAATAGCTGTTATAAATCACTTTCGCGTAGTAATAAGTATGTATTTTAAAAGATAAAACGTTTTCAAAGGTCCTGTGCACTTACTTCGAAAAGTTCAGCCGTCCTCCTTCTTTAGCACGAACAAAGATTTCTCCAAATCCGCCAATTTGCATAGCACTGAACACCACCACACTAAACACAGCACCAAACATCAAAGCCGACTGCAGAAGATCGGTAAATAATACTGCCTTCATTCCCCCCAGAGTTGAGTAAATAGTACAAGCTAAACCTACAACTAGTATTGAGATCAGTCTGTCCAACCCTGTGACAGTTTCAAGTACAATCGCCGGGGCATACAAAACTATACCATTATATAAAACCATTTGTAAAGTATATGTCAAAGAGGCCAGCATTCTTATATGAGGCCCAAATCTTAACTCTAAGTATTCATAAGTACTGGTTTTCTGGAGCCCAAAAAAAACTGGTAAGTACAAGCGGCTTGCGATTGGTGTTGCTATGCCATAGGATATATTAATGACGACGAACTGCATGCCATAGTAATAGTTTTCAGCTGTCACGCCCAGCAATGTTATGGCTGACATGAATGAGGCCATCAGAGACACGGCCACGGGGAATATAGACATGTTGCGGTCTGCCAAAAGGTATTCCTGAGGAAAAAAACAATCATTAGTCCTTGCAATCTGGCACTGTGGTTTTTTTTATATATATAGGACACGTCAATTTGACTTCACCTCGCCTGATGGTAAGCTGAAGGCAAATTCTCAGGAAAGAGGGCCACCATTATAGACACGTGCCATCACTCCACCACTCAGCTAGACGGCCTCATCAGATGCTTTTTCGTTTTTTTTCACGTGTTATTCTGAATAATTCTACATTACTGACTACTGAGTCTAATGGAATCGTTTCTCTCACTAGTTCTACGTTTTTATGCAATATCGTACAGTTTAGTAAAATAAATGAGAACCGGCACTGTAGACTCTCGTAAGTTTCCTCGACCAATAGATACATGATTTGGGTCATGTCACACAGTTCTGTATTATATGCTGAGACTTGTTTAAAATAAAGTAGGTCTTGGCCAATTTTTATTTAATGGCATTTTACCTATAACATTTTTCTTGTTGTGGAGGTTTACATTTTTTAATGTTACAGTAAACGACATACCGTTTATGGCAATAAAGATAGTAATACTGTGACAGACTAGTTTAGTTTACACAAGTAAATCTACTTCTTTTCTTTTAAGTTTTGTAGAGAACTGCCGTTAAAGGTATGGTCTTAGAATTTGGCTTTATATCTTATTGTTTTCGATACACAATATTTAAAAAAATAAAATTACATACCTCATTCGTTTTCTGTTTTCCTCCACTAAAACGGAAATAGAGACCAATAGCCATCGATGCAACCATAGTCGCTGCCATAATGACATAGTCCCATATACCAAATACTGCATCAACCATCTTGCCTGAAACAACAAAGTATTATATTTACTCATCTTTGTTGTCAGTAGCCATAAGTCGGCCTTACGATCGAGAGGTCCCGGGTTCGAATCCTGGCCAGTACACTACCGACGTGAACCCACTCCTAGCACAAGCAATTTAGCTTAGTCGGAGGGGTTAGAGGGAATATTAGTAATTTCGATAATTTCCATTGCATTATTCTTTTAAAAAAAAACTTGTAATATCAGATGTTTCTAAAGTAATAACTGAAGGCAAATTCTCGTAATAAAAAGATGTTCAATTTCGAACTAACCTTAATCTCCCCAATGTCAAAAACTGTAATCACATACTAAAATTTTAAAATTTATTCATTGACATTGTAATCGTTTTTGATTTAGGAGATTGACGTTGGATCGAGACTTAACTTTGAAAACTTTTTTATTAAGGGAATTGACCTTCAGAAATTTTTAGAAGTAATTGATTCAGATATACACCAATATGTGCAAAATACTTTTTAATCTAACCGCCTAAGCTCCTAGAAGCAACCAAGACAGTCAATACAATATTCTTAATATTAACATAAACAAAATATTTATATGAAGCGTTGATAACATCAAACTATTGTTATCGAAAAGCCTGCGGCTTACACTCACGAGAGCATAGATAAGATACATTATCATATGTTCATTGAGATACCTATCCATGCTTACAGCATTATGACTTAGCAGCATGACTTAATAGCATGAACGGTAAGTATCCGGTAATCCTACTTCCTATCTATCCCTTCCCCTAGCCATCCTGTCCTGTCCTACTTCCTACCTATCCCTTCCCCTACCCATCCTGTCCTGTCCTACTTCCTACCTATCCCTTCCCCTACCCATCCTGTCCTGTCCTACTTCCTACCTATCCCTTCCCCTACCCATCCTGTCCTGTCCTACTTCCTACCTATCCCTTCCCCTACCCATCCTGTCCTGTCCTACTTCCTACCTATCCCTTCCCCTACCCATCCTGTCCTGTCCTACTTCCTACCTATCCCTTCCCCTACCCATCCTGTCCTGTCCTACTTCCTACCTATCCCTTCCCCTAACCATCCTGTCCTGTCCTACTTACTACTATCCTTCTTATCCTAATTCCTACTACCAATATGCATCCCAAGCATACCTAAATGGCGAATTATGGCTCAAATCTTGGCCTATTCCCAGTAGCACCTACTAATACGAATATTAATTCCATCAGACTCACTGAAAGTAAGACTTGTCTGAGTTTAGAATTTGCTCAGCAATGAACGGGTAGTTACTTTTATTTTATAAAAATGAAATATTCAAAATGTGCAGGGAGGTTATTACTATCTCTAAAAGTATTATTTTCATAGTGTGAACCGTACCTTCAGCGTCCGTCAGGGTACTTATATGGTATTATATGGTCAAACTGGGTCAAAACAGTAATGCTTAATGTAGTGGATATACATATTTATTTAAAGATCTAGGCCTATCAAGGGCTACAATTAGCTCATTACTAGGACGAATTTCTAAAGCGGCACTAGTAGGTTCGCATCAAATTTGGTTAGACAGGGAGAGGAACTTGGGTAGTGATGGTGAGCGTTGATGTTCATCAACAAAAGGGGCCCCTTCTAATCCTACACCTGGGTCGCAGGTCCCAGGCACTGTCCCGAGTTCTCAACTCAGCAACGCAATGGACTCGACACCCGCACAGAAAATCCATGGATTGCTAACAATCCTACACCTGGGTCGCAGGTCCCAGACACTGTCCCGAGTTCTCAACTCAGCAACGCGATGGACTTGGCACCCGCACGGAGAATCCATGGCTTGCTAACAATATTCGGTCTCTTGTCTTACAAGATAGAATGCACAAATATCGATGGACGACAACGGTCCCAGTTCGATTCACACTATGGAAGTGAGATTATATTATAAAGTAAGATTGAAAATAATATTACTTTTAAGAGATGGTGGTAAGGCCCCAGATTGTTATTACACTTGGTCTGTAAGTAAATATTATGACATTAACTGAAAACAAGGCACAGTCAGTGTCTATGTCGTTATCGTTGGAAAAATTATTGCTAGCGCAACCAATTAAAAATGATTAAGTGAGCGTTCAATGTCCAATCCAGTGGATCGTGATGCAATGCTGGTAGAAATGCTATTGATGTGAATTGTTTTGGGCCAATCAATCCATTTAGTGGCTAACGTGACGCCAAATGTTGCTACATATTTGGTAGTGGCTTTTGGCGTAGAGGTAGAGCGTTCGACTGCTTAATCTCGACAGATTGCCGCTCAGTGCATTGTATGTATGTACTTATACAGAAAATGTAAAAGTATTTGTATTGCTCTCTTGCAGTATGTATATGTCACTGTGAATGTCCTAAATGCAGTGTATGTTAAGATACACTGGTGACTGTGAACAGCCACGAAGATTTTTTCCATGACGATTTCGGTCATTCACCGACGACTGTTAACTTACACCACGACTACTTGGTCAATGTTCATCATGAGTGAAATTGTTTTAATTATTTTATTATGATGCGTGGGTACGAATGTACCGCGCGACCCGACAAGCATGGATTAGGTTAGAAGGGTAGGCGGAATACCCTTCGTTGGTTTTCTTGTTATAGGTTATAACGCACAAAGAAATAGGAGCCCCGCAAGACGCGGCTCCTTCGACTTCGATTACTATAAATCACTATTTGTATATGAACAAAAGGTTACATATCAAAATCCCGAAATACAAAATCCTGAAGTACAAGATCCCAAAGTTCAAACCCCTGAAAGCGAAATTGTTGGGTGGTTTTGTTTGGATGGACCTAATCTATCCAAGTCGGATTAGGCGGGGTGGACATTGTGTGCCTTGACATGGATACATAGAGGTTGGTAGAGTATGTCGTTGCTATAAAAATCAAATGAAATTGAAATGAAAATGAAATTCGGTATTTTGATACCTATCCAAAGGAAATGATTATGTTGAATTAAAAGAATAAAATTACGATTATCTTGAACAAAAATCGATAGTTTAAAAACAAAGCACCAGCGTTTCCTAACATTCACACAAGCTGTAAAACGCATAATCCAAGATTCACTGTATCTTCTCTATGTATATTAACATTCACCGGTGTATGGCCAATTCAAGTATAAATTAAGAAAAAAATCAGGCTTACACCATCCATTTTGGTTATTGTCAACATAAACCAGTGCATCTTAACATTCACTAATTTCGGACATTCACAGTAACATATTTAGCTATTAACAAAAAGGTTTCAATCAATTCCATATTCTAGACACAACACAAGCTAGTTAAGCTGTTAACTTTGGGTCTGGATAGAATATACTTCTAGTGTAGAGCATCCCAGAATATTTATTAATTACAACAAGTATTACTACAAGTATCTTGTGAGATCTTGGACTTGATAGTCGCAGTTTGTTTGTATACCAATAAGATAATATGTTTGTGTGAGTTTTGAATCCAAGAATTAAATGGTCCGTTGTCATGTAAGTCAGGATCGTCCGTGATTCCATGACCCGGATAGTGTCCTAGATTGTACAGTAAGTATATGCTGCGGTTTTTTAATGCAGATCTTAAACTTTCACAAATCTGGAATATAGCAATAAATATCCAATTGATGCAGTTACTTTTTGCACTAAGTACATCCATGCTAACAAAACCCGTTGAATTGAAAAATAAAAAGCAATTATTTATCCACCATGGACTTAGGATCGATACCACTTCGTTCTTTAACGAGGAATATCAATTTGCCTACTTAATTCCTCAAAACCACGTGATATGCTAATGACATTCAATGCCCCGACTAATTTGAGTGCAGAATTCAATGAAATTCAATAAACCGTGATAACCTTGATAAGCATCGAACAATCTACTGTTGCCATCGAGAACTCGATTCAGCAGGAGGAAGACATGCCTCAAGGAGTAGACGGCTGCTTGAGGACTGTATTTAATGTAGGTACATACTTACATTATAAGAAGGTATGTATTAACCCAATTCGCATGACTTGGAAGCAGAAGGATAACCTGCCTATTTTCTTTTTCCACTTGCTTTTTGCAAGTAGATTCTG
This sequence comes from Eilema caniola, assembly GCA_949126895.1. Lineage (NCBI taxonomy): Eukaryota > Metazoa > Arthropoda > Insecta > Lepidoptera > Erebidae > Eilema > Eilema caniola. The sequence continues at coordinate 12,122,986 of OX421471.1, read as the reverse complement.
CATTGAAATAGGTAGTAGATATTGCAAACATATTGGTCACGGTAACCACTTATAAGGTGGGTCGTGGTTTGCTACCTTAGTAAATATGTAATACATAAATTTTTGACAGTGTGTCAATTCTATTGCATTTCATTTTATATTTGTGATTGCCAAGGTTAGTCCCTGATTCCCAGGTGCAAGATGTATTAAAAAACACTTGCTTTCCTACAAAATGTTACATAATACAAGATGATTCATTTCGTATTTCCCAGAAAATAGCACAGAATTCTATTCTTCCACGTGTGTGAGGAAAAAATTACTAGTTAACAAGTAATGAAACGTGTTTATGTCATAGGCTGCGCTCTATTATATAAACTGATGATCGCGCTATAGGTACATCATATACAATATGTAATTAAACCTGTGTCAACATTAATGAATGAATGCAATTAAATTGATGCAGGTATTGATTATAGTTTAGATAGTTTCTCAATTCAAAAGACTACCAAGAACAGGATCAGTATTCCACGCGAGGATCGCCACAGGTTTTTTAATCGCTTAGTCTCGTTTGGACAACTTTCCATTTCGTAACTCTTATATAGCTAAATGAAAGTGTCGTTTCGCAAAACGCTATACTTTTTAGTAACGTTTGGATAACCTTAAAATAGCATATTGTACAAGTATCGTTTCGCAAGCCTTCAGCATCAGGTCGATACTTATTGACCAGCAAAGTATAACACCAATAGAACTAATACGAAGGCATTAAGATCTTTTTGAGTACTTTGATAGTCAGTGCAATATATTGAAAAGGTAGGTACTTCTTAATTTTCGTCTACAAAGAAATTGCCTGCAAAAAGGTATGCATCTGAACTGAGGGCCCAATTTTTAAAGCCAGCTAGCCCGTGTTAGGTAGGTAGGTAGGTACTATTCTTTACTCTCGGAAGTCCTTCATGTTTTGCTTTGCAACTGGCATATAGGTAGTCAGAATCAGACTTTTCTTTTCCTTTGTCGACTGTAAGTGTACTTTTACCATTTTCATTATTAGCAAAATTGTATTTTTTTACTATACTAGCTGTGCCCCACGGTTTCACCCATCGTACTCTGTTCTATTCCATTTCGCCACACTCGTGACTCTCAGATTTCTTGTTACGAGACATAAAGTGATGTTATTCATTCTAACATTTTCCAAAAACTGGGCTAAGGACAAAAATATATTTTTCAAATTGTACATGCAGTTTCAAAGAATAACGCGTTGAAATAAACAATGTCTACATTTTTATTATTTGTCTAGATATAATTTTATTTTTATGAAGAATCCACATTGCAAGCATAATTAAGCGAAACTGTTCCGCCACGACTCATAGTAATTCATAAGTCAACAATAATTACCGTATTTACTCATTTCTTATTACCCACTACTATAAGAGGTAATTGTCACTGAAAAAGTAGCTAATGAAAGTGCCTAGAAATAAATGGCGAAAAGATTGGCACTTTCAGATAATTATTAACTTTTTCTCACATAAATAAGATCCAAAATGGTTTGTAATATTTTGCCGCAAAAAACCGCTACCGGCCGTTCCTCTTTTAGTTTAGATTAGGTACTTCTAACGAATCCAGCCCTGCATGTATCCTACGTTGTTATATCCTATCCGGCTCGAAGGACCAACTGTACTTACAATATCCTTAAACGTGTTAAAAAATTATATCTGTGGTTTGGAGAGCACATCAAACCAACAACAAACTCTTTCTAACTGTTTAATTAATGCCATTGCACCATTGATGTCCTGTTATGTTGAATATTTTTACTAAACTAAATTTAAATGTGTAATGTTACATTTCGAATTTATTTCGTTGCACTTGTCTGGTGTATGCTCGTGTCGCTTTATATCATTAAGTACGGCATAACTTTTTGTCAATTTCGAAAACAGAAATTAAATTGTCACCTAAATATACTAGGCACAACAGAATTGACATTGACACCAGACATCAGTGCTTGGTCAGCTATTATTATGCTGATAAGTCTAACTAATAGGTATTACTAGATAGACCAAGACCAGGTGGTGTTGGTCTAACTAGTTCCTTGTCATGTCTATTAGTTAGTTATAACATGGAGTACCGATACGAAGAAAATATGTTTAATAATACCCAAAAATGAATAGATGACACTATTAATCTCCTTTTAACGAAATAAAAAAGTTAAAATGCTTATTTGCTGACTTAGAATCACGTAAATTATTTCAGAACTTATACACATGATAATTATGAAAACTCGTTGGTAATGTAATAAATAAAGATTTCGTGACAATCGTGCTATTTATTTATTTTTGTGTCATCTAGCGGTCCAGCCCCTCTAGACAAGTGGCAATTCTCTAGCAGGCGTTTGATGGAATAGAATGACGAATGTATAGGATTTGACTGTCATATACGTCAAATCCCATACATTCGTCATTCTATTCCACCAAACGCCGGCTAGAGAATTGCCACTTGTCTAGAGGGGCAGGGCATTATTCTGTCACGTTTACAATTACTGCAGAATTTGCCAGAATCAATATGGATTAGAATATTTATAGTTTTATTCAGTCATGCTCAGTAATGTGTTTTGGGTATGTTTTATTTTTGATAATTTTGAACTAAAAAACTGCCTGCCTGTTTATTGAAGTATTTTTGTTCCTGATTGTGAATCTGTTTAAGAATTATATTATATTATATGTGGTTATGATAATACCTCTCTGGTTTGCTTTTATCTAATTATAGTACCTAGGCAGGTCTAACGGTTACCTGACCATGTCAACTAGTTCCTGATCAGGTTCTAGTTAGACCTGAACAAGAAATATTCTGTCATATACATACCTATGTAATTTATAATTGTAAAATTGTGTAATTTATCCTAACCTAACCTAACTGCGCCTTCTAGTATAGCCCAAGAATTTATTTAAACTTAATTAATGTTTGTCTGATGCATACAAAGATGATAGACGCTCCTCTAAATTAATCAAGTAATTTTTATGAATCAAGTCACAACATAATTTAGTTGCAATAGGTTTAATAACAATGATTACTTCTATAAAATAACTATTTACCTACCTACTCATTTCAAATTACCCGCTTTGGTGTTCCGTTTTGATAAAAGCACGTAATTTGCCAATTTTATAGGTACATCAATCATTTCACACTTGAACTTTGTATTTTGGTTACTTCGACTGATAAAAAGCATAATTTGCTGTTAAAATGCATGCAAAATTTGTAATATGTAAAATAACAAGTAGAGATCAGTGTGAACAATTTAAGACATCTATTTTGCGATCAACCTAATCGACTCTTTTCTATTTAATTTAATTGTATTAACACTATTACATACCCCGTTATTTAATAGTGCCTTCTTGAAATTTGTTCACCGTTTTTCGGTAACTGTTTAATTTATAAACAGTTTTTAGTTACTCAATTATCGTAACATTGCTTGCAAAACATCACTTTTCACCTTTTTGACCCGTCAAATACACCGGTTAAACAGTAGTTTCGTAATGAAGAAAAAGATAATCATCAAGTCACGAATTATGCAACGCTTCAGTAAATTCAAGCGAATGTCCAGTTCAAGACGTACAAATACTACGAATCATAAATAATAATAATACGAACAAAATAGTAGCGTTAACCCGTTCGTAGTTATTGCTCGCGTAGAGCTAACTGTTTTGAATGAGGTTATATTTCTTTGAGATCATACCATAATGTTTGCAGTGTTATCAAGCAAATTCATCGCTGAGAGTGTCATCAATGTCAAAACCAGTGGTATCAACTGAGTAGGTACATAATTTCAGAAAGTTTTATTATCACGTGGTTAATACCTACAAACCATTGTAAAATTATTATTCTTTGTTTTCGATTGACTAGTGTAGTACATCTATATCTACAGTAGTATCTTTATTGTTGTATTTTTCTTTAATTTATGTTTTCTGTTTGTATATAATATATAACATAACCTAAAGCGTTTAGGTTGACGACAAAACTATCTTACCCACTTTACTTTCTTAGAACAGCATAACTTTATTTTAGGTTATTCTGAGTTCTGTTTCGAAAAATGATGTAAGTATAATAATAAATAAGTAACTTGTCGAAATAATCAATAACTCTTCGATAGTCTAGAAAAGCGCTTCAGCGCTGCAATGATTAACTAACGCATGCGCGCGCATGCTTTTGCAACAATTTGAACCAGCTGATAGGTATTTTAAAATGCCTGTTCTTAGAAGTCAATGACCTTACAAAGGATCCAGGTTCATTTATCTCGAAAAAATGGAGGACTAAAATTTTTAATAATAAGATGTTGCTTGTGGAACTTATTCTAGCGACATCTAGTTTTAAGTTAAACAACTTTTTACACTAGAATTACAGCAGTTGGAAAACGAATTATCACATGGAATAAATTCACGATAAGCGCGAGGTCGCAGGGGAGGAGATCTGCCTCCGCACGCAGGTTTGTCTGCTTTTACGCGCGGGGCGTCTGTTTCAGTACAGTTCGAGAGCTTTTAGAGATCTTAGATAGGTATTTGAGATAGATAATCTAAAAAATTATTGTAAGACATGTTAAATTTCAAATAATAAAGAAAATAAAATGCCATACTATTTGCGAGGAATTTTCAAACATTGCAAGGGCTTGCCAAACTAAATCCATATCACTCTAACGGAAAGTGTTCAGTATCTTATGCAGTCTCGAACGACACTCGGGATTTCCATACACATAAATTTGACGTTTATACACGTTAAATTGCATTAATATTGATTTCAGTGCCTCAAACACCTACACAGAAATAGAAGTTCTTGGACTAAAATCCTGGCAAAATCAATGTGCCATAATTCGCGTTTTTTCCCGCCATCACGCGCGGGGACGCGTGTTTTCTATTTGTACGCCACATCTGCCACACCGCGCATGATCGCGGTTTCAGTGTGTTGGACCCCGCGTGTTTTCTATACAAAAGAGCTTCCTGGAGGCGACGCGACACCCACACTTCCCCATGTTCTGACGCGTGGTGCAGGGCAGTGTGAGAATCAGTTAATTTAATAATATTCAAAATATAACAACAGATGTCGCTATGTCGTATTCTAATACTATTTAAGAATTCTTTAGGTACAGTCCGCGTCAGAAATATCTTGACTACAAAGGCACATAATGAACTAATTATTATTCGTCTTTTAATTATCTGCATTTCGATACCCCACTCGATAAATTTGAGTGAATTTTTTTTTTAACCGAAACCCGCCCTATTGTTTTTTTTATTTTGAAATACCCAGTGTCACTCTTACAGTAAATACGAATCTAACGACACATCTCAAGCTAAAATCCATCGAGCCGTTCAGGCTACAAAGCGTGCCAAGCAATTATACATACATACATACATATATACATACATACATACTCTTGAAAAACATAACCCTCCTTCTGGCGCAGTCGGGTAAAAAATGATGACAAAGTTGTCTAAAAAAAATTATACATACGAAAACATCAAAGGGTTAGCCTAGTTTACTGATTATACGGTCTAATAAAATAATCACTTACTTTTTTTATCAACTCGCTTCAAATTTTATAATCATCATCATCGTAGGGGTAGGGAAGAAAAGTGAGTCCTCCGAAGATCAACTTGTTGTGGTTTTGTAAAGCGTTCATTTCATCACACACCTAAAAAGATTTCAAGCTATTCTTGATAAATCCTAAAGTTAACAGAAGGTACAGTTCCTGCTAAAAGGTACCGAACTATCAGTGCTGTAAAAAATTAAAAGCCGTTCTTAGTAACTGGGTACCTATTTTGTTGTTGTTCAAAAAAATATCTAGCAGAACTTTTAAATTAAGAATGGTAAAAGAGTGATGACAGTTGCGGCAGTTCTTTTTTTATCGTTTTTATTTATTTATTTATTTACTCTGCCGGGAACCGAAGGGTTATAGGGCTGATTAACTTTAACGTCAGACAGATATGTACAGCCCAGACTCAGCCTCAGATGCATGGCTCGGGTTAACTATAGTGACCGGAATACGGCAATAGGCTCACCCCCTATTACGTGGGACCGAATACAGATTTGTTGTTTGTTACTTCACCTCTGCCTAACCCACCGGGGATAAAGGCGTAAATATATGTATGTATGTATTTTATTTTTAATCATCCACCCAACCAACAATAGTAAATGATTTGACTAATAAATATTATGACGTCACAAATAAGGTTTTCATACAATTTTCCGTATAACTGACCGCTTTGACGTTTAGTAAAAAGTAACTAATTTGACTAGTCAATCAAATACCCAATTACTCTTCTTACCTTAAACACAGATAAAATATTAAACAATTCTTATACCTTGAGTGTGTAAGTTATTAGTTTTTTATTTAGACTTATCAATATTTAACCTGTCGATTGTTGTTTCTTTTTTCTCATGTTACCCAAGGTTACTGGTCGGCCTTACAATCGAGAGGGTTTGAATCCTGGCCAATACACTACTGACGTGAACGCACTCCTAGCACAAGCAATTTAGCTTAGTTGGAGTGGTTAGAGGAAATATTAGTAATTTCGATAATTTCGGTTGCTAATATTATTTTTATAAAAAAAAATATTAAAAAAATATATATTAAAAAAAATCCTATATTAAAATAGGAAAAAAGAAGGCAAGTAAGTTTATGAAATCAAACTACTACTCTGCAAACACTATTTTACAGCACATAACAATTTTATTTCAGCTCGCTATTGTTGTAGGATATTGTAAAAGGAACATTATCTGTAGAAGTGCCATTATTTTTTATTTTTTAGACTAAATGCGAACTAGGGACGTATTCAAAGTTACAATTACTAAATTTTGTCCCATGTGCATCATCATTATCCTTGTAGTGATTTGTGGGTTTTTTTTTAACGTGCGGGAAATTCCCACTGATACCCCCCACTTCGGAGCCGAAGGGGGAGGTTATGTCGGACTCGCACCGACTAAACCGCACGCCGTCTGTGGGTCGATGTGCTAGGCCGGAGGTGAGGTTGTCTCGTGACATATCCCTTGCATCCCGGCTGACCCAGGGTCATTCGTCTCCGTCTGGCCCTCCTCGGGAGGGGGCACCACGCGGTCCCCTACTCGCCCCCGGTATGGGGGGGCAATGATTTGCGGGTTGCGAAGATAACAGATTACATTATGGAATCCGCGTTTATAAAATTGTTAAGTTCATGGATAAGGAAATTTAATGTTAAAAAAGCATAGTATAGGATGAAAAAGCATACTATAGGACAGATCATTATCTTAAAGACAAAAATGTCTGGCCAGAGCATGGCGCAGGCACCTCCTAAAATGCTGTAGTTACCACTTTTAGCCATATTTTAACTTAGGTTACTTATTTTATTATAAAGGCCTTTTTATATACTTTTGTTCATTCAGACACGAGACAAATGTAGATGCGTCCACATTTAGCCTTAAGGATAAAAAATTGGAAGTTGACATCTTAAAAAAAATGCCGCAGAGGAGTTTGTTGCGCCGTTTCTTCTCCACCAGTGCCTTACCACCAAGGTTGGGTAGAATTACTATTGACGTCAATAAGACACAATCATGTTGTCCGAGATTGAATACAAATTTGCAGAACCTTAAATGGAAGATGATTGAGCACTCGTTCCGCGAAACGAAATTAATTAAAGTATCCAAGATACAGTTGCTTTTTTATTCGTATGATAACTACAAATCCAACTAGACATAGCAGGTTCATATACTCGTGACTTTGTCAATTCGTTCTTTAATTAACTGTCAGGCTGTCAGTTTGCTGCCCGTTTAAGTTGAGATTCATTTTATTAGATCTTCTTGTTAAGAAATACGAAACTTCTTCACTTTAGACACTCTTAAACTTTGAGTAAAATCAAAATTCTTACGTAAGACGTCTTTGTATCGAACTCTCAGTTGTGGAATACTGCATATACCTTTTAGGTAAATAAATATCTCTAAGAAGCATTAAATTTATTGTATCTATTTACTTGAAAGGTTCTACTCAGTCAATCGCAATCAAATATACCTACGGCCAGGGCCGTCTTAAGGCTATATAGCGCCAGGGTGCGAAACTCAGACTGCGCCCCCTCCCCCCCCCCCCTCCCCCCGGTCAACAAAAAAAAAACGCAATAAATTTTTGATGTTTCATTTATTTTTCTCTAAGATCTGTAATCTATCTGTAAAAAGATCTCTAATACAATGTTTTATTTTAAGTGCGTTCCCTTTTTCTGTTTTGGGCACCCGATGGTTTCTTTTTACCATTCCCTAAATCGGCCATCTGCAATCAAATAGATCATTTAGCATATAAATATTTCACTCACTTCAATGAAATTATATGAAAGTAAACTTACTTAAATAAAATGTTATATGTTATAGGTATAAATTATTATTTATAAATATATTTATCTAATAAAATTTAAATGACCAATATCAAGCCCAAGTAAAGTAGTTATCATAAATTATAAACTCACTCGTACTTATTGTGTGTGATTATGATTAATGATTACAAATACCACGATATGGCATCAATTAGGTATGTAAGTTTATTTATTATTAATTAATTAGTAGGTAGGTATATCAGTATTGTAACTATGTTCTAATGTAACAGTAGTTATATCTCAATGATTGTAAGTAATTGTAACCGTAACAAAAATAGGTAACTCTGTAAAAATAAAATTTACTTACCTTGACAGTATTAATTTCTGTTGTTTATGATTTAAATAGGTACGCACTAAAAAAACTCCATCCATTTGCACATTATTTTTTTACGAAAGCAACACAATCAATTAAATCGATATTGGTGGGCCTAACTGAATTTCCACTTGCTAGAATCAATCACAGTCTAAACTGCTAGAATTTTTAGTGCTCACTCGGCGGCTATCGCAAATAGGTATGATGAAAAAAAAAATTCAAAAATTAAAGAAAAGAAATGGATTTAATATTTCTTTAACGTTTCACAGCATTAAACAAAATCAAACTTTAATTTTCATGCTATAAGATTCAATTGTCATAGGTCGTCTAATGACATCAATCAGTAATCGACACTCAGAGCCGCATCGCGAACTTACATTACAATATACACCCTAAGTTCCTAATTATAGAGGCCATTTTGCTTAAAGTGCGGACGCCAGGCGGCTAGGTCAAAGGGCCTCTTTGAATGGAGATATTGCCGCGTGCGTGTTAAATTAATTTAATTTTTATGAGTATCCTAATAAGAGCTATTTTACCTTGCATATCGTGAGCCGAAAGGCAAAAGTGACAATAATAGGTACAATGGTAAATTTTAATATTGGTTGATGCCTATATTTTTATGCATATAAGGGTTTAATTGACGTAAGTGTACGAAACATGGGAATGGCGTTAATATTGTACTTATGAGTTAAAGGTTAAATTAGGAAATATCGAAATGTTTAGAGCTCGGCCTGCGCCCCCTCGGGCTACGCGCCCGGGTGCGGCCGCACCCTTGAACCCCCGGTTAAGACGGCCCTGCCTACGGCAAATTAAAGTCTGCAAAAAAAAAAATCAGTTATAAACCTACATCAAAATCCGTTCAGGAGTTTCTGCATCATGACAAAACCTACGAATAGACAGGATTCCAAAAATATATATTTTGAAGTTTTTCTAAATATATCTTCCAATGTATAGAGCAAAGAAATACCACTTTACAATTTCACAGTACCTAGTATAAGATGTTAATTATTGCCACTATTGCAGGAACCATGCCCTTAGGAGGTAACTAACTAATGGCCATAACTACAAAAAAGTGAAATGTCTAAAAGAGTAATATTTACACAACTGATAACTTTCGGCGGCATATAACCTTTATAGGCATCGTTACACGAATATAATCAAAATAGTGAAGCATTTCAACCTCCAGCAATTTATATATTGAGCGCAGAAACCCAATTAGGTACATTCATTCGTCTGAATAACTAAGGATTCGGGTGAAACCATCTGCAGAACTATTATTTATGACAATACGGAAATTGTTAAGCAGGGGTTGTAATGTAACACATAATTTACCTGAATGACTGAATCTCGGGTTTTTCTAGCGGAGCGTGAAAAAGCATTAAGTCGTCAAGTTATATAAGACAAGATACACCCTAACTTCTTACTATTCAGGGTCATTTGACAGTCTGTATAATGAAAAAGAAAACTACAATTGTAATAAATAAAACTTTTGTGATGGACTTATATTATAGGCTACTTTTTTATACCACTTAAGTGGCAGACAGCACACGGCCCACCTGATGGAAAGTGGATACCGTGTCATAAGGACGTATGTCTACCCTGTAAGAACCTTTTAATGTCCTTCTTGAAGAACCCTATATGTACTCCCTTAGAAAAACCACACCACTCTTTATTCATAGTACCTAAGTACGAAGGCCATGTGGGTGAAGTTGTGTGGCATGATGTATTTATAAAATCTAGTGATATCTAGAATACTGGTTTATATAATAATGTATGTTGTTCTTACGTATCCATATAATACTTAAGAACAATAGAAAACAATAAGTTATTGTTATTATGATTTTGATAAAACATGAAAATCTGCCTACTTACCTTCAAATAAACTGATTTGAAGAATATTTATTGTGCGTATTGGTGTTAAGAAGTATCTATGTTTAATCTTGTTACTAAAAAAATGTCTTTTTTTCATACGCTGTTTAGAATTTTTTACATTTCATAGCTCTTTAATTAGAAAAATGTATTGAAAATGAGTTTTCGATTTCATTTCTTATAAGCTATTTTATAATTACATAGTAGTTTTACATAAATCACTTTACGAAATATTAAAACACCTAAAGTGCAGTAAAGGTGATAGGAAATAAAAATTGTGCCAAAATTTATGGAAGGTATTACCCATATGTGGCGTGGGCAGCCTCATAACTTGAAGTCTTTACATAATGAGCAAGGATTTCAGATCCTGTATTTAGATTAATAGTGCCTATAATATCTGGTTTCATACATTTTATAAGGGAATGAGCTGCTTCGTCATTCCATTTCTACTTTTCTTAGTAGGTGTATGAAATTGGCATGCATGATAACAATTGACATATTAATTTTTTAATTTTCATCTAAGTTCTGCTGTCAGATCTCACAATCCTGAAAAGAAAGCCTACATTAGAGCCTCGTTCACAATCCGCAGGTCAAGTTGACTTGAATCTTGACTAGTTGTTGCCCGCGGATCTACCCGCATGACATGATAAGAAATATGAATTATTTCAGATGTTTCATATTGATTGAGCAACAAACGGCAAAACAGCGCAGTATCCAAAACTGCCAAAACTTACACATAGTAGTTTTAGGAATATTAGTGATAATAGGATCACCGAAGAAAACACAATAATAATATAACAGGAGTCATTAAATTTTAGTTCAGATATATTAAGTCTCAATTCAACCGAATTATGGTTATTATTAATAACATAATAATACCTCCAGGTGTGAAGACCAAATATGTAATATTCATTAAACACGCCTATGACAGCTTACGATGAAGACCAACAATTATATTAGGACAATTATATAGTAAAAATTAACCGATCATCCACGCCTTGAATCTATAATATTCACTATAAAGGGGAATCGTAATATACAGCCTGATGCAAACAAACAATAAATAAAATTATTATAAGACTTCTAAGGAATCAATGATATCGACCCACACCCAGTTGTTGTGGGTCAAAGAGAAAAAATTACCAAATTGAAATATAATTTACAAAAGTCTAGTTCATAAAGATATACATCCCAATATAAGATTAAGGAATTGCGTACTTTAAAAAATCCTTATTAAATATACTAAATGGACGAGTAAGTCGCAAAAAATTAATAAAAAATAAATAATGTTTAAAAATATCAAGAGCAGAAAATTAGTAGCTACATGAAATTTTAATGTCTAAGTGCCTTCGTGCCTCTCATGCCACCCTCGCCGACGACGTCTCGTGAGGAAAAGTAATGTACATTACCATATTTACGCAAAGATTACCTACCGTTCTATTTTGGTAAAATACACCAAACAACAATATAAAAAAGCAACCGAAACGTTGGGATCAGTGTAAATAATAAAATTACACCAAATAAATCGCAATAGAATTAGTTAAAAATTGTATTATTTCAATGGCATTCGCGTCAACTACTGATAATGATGTTATACACCGAATTTAGAATACTAATCTATTTTATGTCGGTATAATAATTTAATTAACATAAACGCGGGATAACACCCGAACCCCCCTAGGCGAGGCCGCAGCCGTAGGTCTGTTGGTAGTCCTGGGACATCCTTCCGAGGGCTTTCCCAGGGCTACCAACCGCAGGCTATCATGCGGTACGTGAGGGTTTTTAGTCGGTAGGAGTCCGGCAGAGCATCCATGAAGGATTTTCCCTCACGTTTAAAAAAAACCAAGGGAGAGACACTGCTGATTATTTTTATCAATATCCCTACTAAATTTAAGAGCGACCCTAAACGGCCTTATTTCTTATGTGCCAACCCTGTTTTGTATAATTTAAATTATGAATGAAATTTCCTCATGAAATTTGGTACAAAGGTGAATTAGAGCTTCGGAACGGACATAGTCGAGTAGCGAACCAAATATAGAAGCGAGTGGAGAGGCGAGTAGAGATTGTTATAGGGACGAGTGAATAGGCGTGTGAAGATCGAAAGTCGAGTAGAGTCGACTACAGGGGCGAGTAGATATGCGACTAGAGAGCCAGTGGAGAGGCGAGTATAGAATCAAATAGAATGCAGTAAAGGGTTGAGTAGACAGGCGAATAGGGAGGCGAGTGGAAAGATGAATGTAGCGGCGAGTAGAGATCAAATAGAGAGTTGAGTAGAGGTGCGAGTAGAGGTACGAGTAGATAGGCGAAAGGGGAGAGTCCAGTAGAGAGGCGAAAAGAGAATCGAATGGATGGGCAAGTAGAGAGGCCAATGAAAAGGCGAGTATAGAGAGAGAAGAGTACAAAGTCGAGTAGAGGGAGAACAGAGAAGTCAGTAGAGAGTCGAGTATAAATTCAAGTATAGAGGCGAGTAGAAAGTCGAGCAGAGAGTCAAATATAGAGGCGAGTAGAAAGTCGAGAACAGAGGTGAGTAGATAGTCGGGGACAAAGTTGAGTAGAGAGGCGAATTTAAAGCTCAATAGCGTCGGATTAACACTTAGCGATAACCGACATCCACGCGGGCGGAGCCGCGGGCAACAGCTAGTGAAATATATATGTTTGTAATCGTCTTTTAATTGCCTTCATTTTGATACCCCACTCGATAAATTTGAGTGTTTTTTTTTTACCACATACATTTTAGCGTCAAAAATCCAACATAATATAGCTTTTGTCCATATTTTATGTACCTAAGAACACTTGGGCAATAAAGGACATGAATCATTGAAATTTGTATGGTGATTCAGAAGATTCAGAGTCACCTTGAAGATCACTCCCTAATTAATGACCGGCAATATGGCTTCAGGCCGAAACGGTCAACGGGTGATCTTCTGGCGTATGTTACCCATCTTTGGGGTGAGGCTATGGACAAGCACGGCGAGTCACTGGCAATTGGTCTTGACATCGCCAAAGCTTTCGATAGAGTTTGGCACAAATCGCTTCTTTCCAAGCTACCAGCCTTTGGTCTGCCCCCTAGACTATGCAACTGGGTTGCTAGCTCCTTTGTGATGGACGCGCCTCGGAGTTCTTGCAGGTAAATGCTGGTGTGCCGCAGGGGTCCGTCCTGTCCCCTAGTCTCTTTCTTCTGCATATCAATGACATGCTGTCTACCGGCAGCATTCATTGCTATGCAGATGATAGCACCTTGCACGGGAGTTATCATGGACGTCCTGCGGATAAGCAGTCGGATATCGCAGATAAAAGGCAGCTTCTTGTCACTGAGCTTGACCGGATCCTGAACAACATTTCCCAATGGGGCTCTGAGAACCTGGTTGAGTTCAATGCCAAGAAGACACAGGCATGTGCGTTCACAGCAAAAATATCTTTTTTCCTTCCCCTTCCCACTCTTCAGAGCACTCCACTGCCACTGCAGGACAACCTGACTATCCTCGGTATGGATGTTCGCTGCAAACTTAATAACAAAAACTACATCGAGAGTATCATCAAAACAGCCTCGCGTAAACTCGGAGTCTTGAACAGAGTGAGACGATTTCTCACGCCGGAGCAGCGGTGTCTTCTATACAAGACCCAAATTCGGTCCTGCGTGGAATACTACTCGCATCTCTGGGATGGCTCCGCAAAGTACTTATTAGATGCTCTCGACAGGTTGCAGCGACGTGCGGTCCGCATTATTGGGAATCTCGAGGTCACAAGCACCCTTGAGCCTTTGCAGATGCGTAGAGATGTTGCATCCTTGGCAGTATTTTACCGTCTCTACCATAGTGAATGTTCTGATGAGCTCTTCCAATTGGTCCCGCCCTCTCCTTTCCTACATAGGACAACACGAGCAGGGCTAAGATTTCACCCGTATACGGTGCAGAATATTCCTTCAAGAACCAAGCGGTTTGGTGACTCCTTTCTTTGTCGCACCATTAAGACCTGGAACTCCTTGCCAGCTCACGTGTTTCCTTCTTCCTACAGTCCCCCGCGTGGACTCTGTTCCTGTCCTGTTCCCGTGACTGCGTACCTAACCCTTTTTTAATTTTTTCTCTGCGTAAGGACCAACCTCGTAGGTAGGTACTGCAAGGAATATTCTAAAAAAAGAAATAGCGAAATCGGTTCAGCGGTTCTCGAGATTTGCGCTTAGCAACACATTCAGTTATAGTTATTATAGATAGGTACATCAATGTAGACAAGACTGCCAGAGGAATACATTGAGATTTTGTTCGTTCTTTGAAATTACATTATCCCTAGGTACAGATATCGTCTACCAATACAATTCATCTTCAAGTAGGTATTATACACCTCAACTATTTGCCACACATTAAACAACCACTGTCTGTCATTTTAACTGTGGATGTCAGCCTGTGAGCACAATATTTTGGATACCTTCTAAAAAGCATGAAATTTCTAAATAACAAAAATAACCTGCAGTTGATTGCAAAGTATGATTAATAACAATAAAGTTTGTTGGTAACAATCGGTGTTCGATCACAAAAAAGTCAGCAAAGCATAAAAGTTTCTTGTCAACACAGCGAGGGCTCCGTATGAGTTTATACGTCCATAATATTATGCGTCATATATTTATAATGTTCTTGAATCTTTTCATACAGATTACTTCAAACACAGCTCCGACTTACAAACGAAATAACAATCTCACAAAGTGCTACGATGATTTCTTAAGTTTGCGTTTCATTTATAACTAAGTGATGACATTTTTGTCTAATGGTTACTTCTGTCACGTTGTAATTTAACGAATGAGTCAAGCTTTTATGTTCTCTCTTTGCTTTTATATTGTTTACTAGCTTTTGCCCGCGGCTCCGCCCGCGTGGATTTCTGTTATCGCAACCAAATATAGCCTATGTCCTTTCTCAAGGTCTAATCTTCCCCTATACCAAATTTCATCAAAATCGGTTAAGTGGTTTAGTCGTGAAAGTGTAACATACAGAAAGATGATTCAAGACAGAAAAACTTTCACATTTATAATATTAGTATGAGTTACTGTGTGTTATAGGTATGCGGATTCCTAAATATTGCGTGTCGATCACTCTTACCATTAACATCTATTTTTCACAAACATTGTCAGTGCCTAAACATACACAGATATACCTATCATACGTTTGCATTCTATTTGCCGCGACGTTCTTGCCTACAATAACTATTTGTTACATCCTGTATTTTAAAGTTACGATCAGAATAATATATAATAACGTATATAGATTATGAAGTACAACGTCTATAACTCAAAGAAAAACATTCCTAACTATAAAATGAAACTAAGCAGACGTAAAAATGTCTGATTCACGTCCCAGACGTTATTTTGCGTTACATTTTCTATTATTAAGATTTCTGGGCCTTGGCTGGTGGCATCATCCCGAAGAAGGGAATACAGAAAATTTTCCCGGATGGTACATTTACTATTCGATAGTGACCGAAATTGTATGGGTAGCAGGATTTGTCGGCTTGGAAACGATTGATCCTTTTGTTGGCAAAAAAGATTTGGATAGATTCATGTTCAGTCTTTCTTTTGTCATCACACACAATCTAACTCTTATAAAACTTTACATATTTTTCTTTAAAAATAAAGATATTCAAGATATTGTGCGAACTTTGGAGATCGACTTATACGACTATTACCAAAATGATAAAAAGAATACAGCAACTGTTCGATTGTCTAAAATATTGACTGGTGCGTTTTTATTTTTTGGTTGGATGACGATTGGTAATGGAAATGTTTATGGAACGATTCAAGATCTTCGCTGGAAAGCTATAGTAGCCCACTTAAATGATACATCGCTCCGTCCAGTTCGTACACTCCCACAGCCAATTTATATACCGTGGAACTACCAGAATGACAAATCCTACATACCAACATTTGTTCTGGAGACAATAGGCTTACTATGGACTGGCCACATAGTTATGACCATCGATACATTCATTGCATCTGTAATATTACATATGAGTTCACAGTTTGCAACATTGAATGAGGCGATTAGAACTGCTTACGATCGTACTATGTTAAAACTTCGTCAAGGATTACACCATGATGTTGAAAGTTTACAAGCTGAAGAATCTTGTTCGTTAAATTCAGAAGACAATAATGCCCGGATCGTAGAGTCGTTTCTCACGAAGACAGAGATTGAAAAAGCATTACAAACTACTTTAATAGATTGCTTCTGCCAGCACCAGGTTCTGATCAAGTAAGTTTTTCGTACCTTGGTAATTGATTTGCATTTAACATTAAAATAAAATTGCAGTAACTTTAAAATTATCTTTTAAGTTTGACAATGTAACAAATACAATGTATGTTATCATATTATTGAGAGTAGCATGCTGTAATATGGAAATTCAAAAGTGCGGTCGGTCTTAGGCCTTCCTCGGGCAGGTTCAAAACTCTGACGTAGTAGCCTCTTACTCCTAGTATCTTTTTGACTGCTGTCTGATAGCAGTCGCCCTCATATAAGCCAAGATAGTATTATGTTATCTGTGATAGTAGTAATAATGTGCCTACCTATGTTTATTTATATTGTCATTTATGTGTGACACTTCTTATCGTTGAAAATATAGTACACCACCATCTAGTAGCTACTACTGTAAAACGTAAGCTGAACCTCGGGCTATATTGTTGGTATCTGGTGGCGAATATTAATATTTAAAATTAGCCCGTAAAATAGCTAGAGTTATGATGGCCTTATTTTTTTGT
The DNA here is from genome assembly GCA_949126895.1 of Eilema caniola. Taxonomy (NCBI): domain Eukaryota; kingdom Metazoa; phylum Arthropoda; class Insecta; order Lepidoptera; family Erebidae; genus Eilema; species Eilema caniola. Next base: position 12,105,720 of record OX421471.1, on the reverse strand, counting down.
ATGGGATGAGGTATCTGTACTTTAGTATTATGTTATCTGTGGCCAAGATAAGCCATATCAGCAGGTGAAAAGCGAACTCCTAAGCTCAAGCTTTGGAGGCAACCGGAAAACAATGGAATACTGATGATGATAAGTAAACATATTGAATACAAAAAAAATCATTATCCAAAGACAGCTTTTGATAGGTATATCAGTGTTTTACATAATTATCTCTCCTCTAATAGGCCTCTATTTTGTAGTCAGGTATTTATATGCGATATGAAGGTTATCAAATTGATACTAAGCAATATTTGAATGTCGCAGTAAATAAACTCCAAATACATTATAATTTTCCGATTCTATAAAAGCCTGCGCAGACGAATAACTTGTCCATAGAGGACAAAAATCCATGAATCTGGAAGAAAATGTCCTGCGAGAATTTTCCACATATTTAACAACGTTTTGAAACCCCTCCCTCCGGAGCCGGAGGGGGAGGTTATGTCGGACTCGAACCGACTAAACTGCACGCCGTCTATGGGTCGTTATGCTAGGCCAAAAGTGAGGTTGTCAGGCGACATATCCCTCGCACCCCGGCTGACCCAGCCATCGTCCTCTGCGCCGTACGGAGCTGAGGCAGGAATCTGGCCTCAAGGTGTCCGCCCACACGCGGCACCCTTATAGGGCCATGGACCGCACGACACCTGCATAAAGTCTCCTGCAGGAGTCCTATGGGCCCCTCAACTTGGGCAACAACCGACCCAAGGTATTCGCCGTTGCCACTAACTTGGGGCGCAGACTTTGGACAAATAACTACCTACTGGATACATTTGAATATTTCGGTGTGCGGCACTTTCGAGCGCTCATCAACACCTAAAGTTAGCTGTGTGCAACTAGTCACATTAGTTCTTTTTTTGGAGGACTGTGTCGTGGCCTAATCCGGTCTATATCGATTGTTCAACAGTGAAACCAGTGAAACAGTGTCCGAAAGGTCACCCCTTCGTACACTGTTTTTTAAAATGAATTAAAAAACAGGGATTGTCCTTTGTTGAAGTAGTCGTAGGCCTTAAATATTGAGAAACATTGCAATGCAATAAAACAGCACATAAATTCCACAAACTGATCACTGAGAATACGCTTAATTCTTGATGGGATTCCAAGATAACTTATTGCATGGTATTGGTTCGGGTCGATCTCGAATAGCCATGTTTTATAAATAAAATAATGCCACTGATAAGACAGGTTTAACATAAATAGTTAAAACAAAAATATTACACTGCAAAATCGTTCTTTTAGAGTTCCTTCGTAGAAAATATTATGGTATCGTTTTGATTTTCATACCTCACCTACTTTTCATACCTCACCCCATACAACCTTCCAAGAACCGCTTCAAAACTGTTTTCGGATGACATGTAACATGTTGTTTTCACACCTCTAACTAGTCCATCTCTGTACCATATTCCATCAAAATGGATTCAGCATTATAGTATGGACCAATAAACAGGTAGGTAAGATATTGGGTCTCATGTCGGCATAATATTGACATGTGTCTATATTTAGATACGTAAAAAATGTGTGAAAAATACTTAATTCACAATTATGTGTTGTTTGCTTGGCTTGAATGAACAATGGATTTTTACCCGATTGCCAAGAAGGGTTATGTTTTTCGCGCGTTTTTTATTCATATCTCAAATGGAAGGTACATTAAATTCTTGGGTAGATATATTAGAGCACCGGATCGTCTTCTTTCTCTTAACTAAAGAGTAGCAGAACCGCTTCGCACTCCACGGAGCACATCAGAAAGGTGACCTAGTTTTGCTGGCGTTTTTGAAGATTTCTTAAGTAAATTACACCCAAACTTCCGGAAATAAAGCATTCGCAACGAAATAAAGTTGGAATGGCTTTCGTTTATTTGATTCTGACATAGTAACTTTATCTACCACTAGCGATACGCCCCGTCTTCGCCCGGTGGTAAAAACGTTCCCGTGGAAATCCAATATAGCCTATGTTACCCAGGGTAAATGTAGCTTTCCAATAGTGAAAGAATTTTTAAAATCGGCACAGAAGATTTTGAGTTTATTCATTACAAACATACAAATCTCTCCTCTTTATAATAGTAGTGTGGACTAGATCATCCTCGCGGTTGCCGCCGTAGAATACTACTATAAGAATTATATTATATTATCTGTGATACTAGGTACTAAAGTTCCTAAAACCCATTGAAATCCATTCCAGGGATAAAATTCAGCCGTTTGAGCTTGATTCTTCATCCTAGCGTTAATCCCAGTCGCATCCGAAGCTTTTCAACTTAGAGTCTGGGGTCCGCTTTTTACCAGTCAACTGCGGATTTAGCTAAACTTAGATATTTTTCGTGAAGCGACTGCCATCTGACCTCCACAACCCAAAGGCGATATCGAAGCATTGCAGCTAGACCAGTTGTTGGATTTTGAAGGCTCCAACTACCCGTAACGACTGCCATAGATGTTTGTATGACAACCGGGACCGACGGCTTAACGTGCTCTCCGAAGTACGACCAGACCAATGCAAATATTTGCACTGAGCGGGGATCGAACCCGCGCCTCCTGCGTAGCGGCTACGTTCACTACCGCTACGCCACGGAGGCTGCTGTTTGAGCTTGATTGACTAACAAATATTCAAACATCTTGACAAATTTTCACATTTATAATAGGTATTAGAGTAGCGTTATCCATTCATATTCCATCTCGTTATTTTGAATTTGTATGCTTTTCCATTAATTCTACAACGGCAACTTTTATAGCTCGTATAAAACTCAGACATCAATAGTATATTTTACTAAGCTCCATTAGATACACTAGAGAGTTACTCAGTCCTTCGAATTTTGTAAATCAAATACTGCGGCCCAATGGCTATGCCAAAATAAGTACCTAAGTACTTACATACACACAACAAGTTTTTGGCAGCCAATGGACTTGGACCGGCTGTACCCAGTAAACTGCCATAAAACGCAACGCGAATTATCTGGAAGGTTTGCCGACGCCCGATCCCGAGCCAAACTTTGCTCAATTTCCTCTAACTAGCATGCCAACATAAATAATCAGTTATGAAACCAAACCTATTACCTAATATGATGGGACATTCAACATCCATACCTACTATAAAATTCTCAAACCTTGGGTTAGGTAATGTTAAATTATAATTTTTTATTTCTGGTCTATTTGGAAAACGTAAAAATTGCTGAACGGATTTTAATGCGGTTATTTATTTAGAAATGTTACTGTTCCGACCTATAATCTACTGATCGTAATACTTTGTTTTGAATAGAATGGGGTACATATAGTTATAACATATTGTCCTACCTATATGCTCCGGTCCCGGTTCTATTCACAAAAGTCACAATAACCGATATCCATGCGTGTGAAGCCACGGGCATTAACTAGTATTTAATACAACGGAACATCGACAGTACCATCAACCTCGTAGTTATTGGAAACGTGCCTCCTTGTACAAATAGAGATATTTGCGGGGTCAATAGGGGACAGGTCTGAAAAATGATAGGTGATCCCGCTGCGTAAAAAAATGTCATTTCAGTCGATACGAAAGCAATAAGGGGACTGAGTTCTCTTGGATATGACATACTGCAATATCTTTGGATTACAGCCCCAATATTGTCAGTTGGTTTACTTTTTTCTACAGTTAAATCAACATAATCTGTGCTTTATATTCACCTTCCTCTATATTAGAGCACACTTTATGCTAGTGTTATTTATATTTTCGACAACCTCTACATGCGTAGCGATAGAGCGTTCGACTGCCAAGTCAGAGGTGGCGGATTCCATTCCCGCTCGATTCAAATATTTATATACATGAATATTGTTTGTTTTGGGTGTTATGTATGATTTACAAAAACAAGATTCGCATTTTGAAACCTATAACACGAGCTAGTTAAACCATGCTTACAATTGGTCTAGATAACGCGGTGATGTCTTAGAACTAAAGTAGAATGCACTCACTACTGGTATTAAGTACATGTTTTAAAATTTCATTTCAGTTGTGTAGAAAAGTTTGCAAGAACTTATTCTTATGGCTTCATGACTCAACTTCTCTCTAGTATGGCAGCTATTTGCGTGGTAATGGTGCAAGTTTCGGTAAGATTCACGTATTTATAATATGGACTTATATTTTATCACCAAACATTCAGATAAAGTAGAATTATACTTGTTATTTTAAAATTTAATTTCTACTTTTTTATTTTTTATAAAAAAATACATAATGTCAACATAATAACAGTATAGTAGTATATAATAAACCATTAAGGTAAATACTAAATATTTGTTTAAAATGTTATATTTTGTAACGAAAACACATAAGTGTATGGAAGAAAGTTATAAGAACATAAGTATAAACTGAAGTAATCTGAAACTTACGTGAGTGGGTAGACACTGTAAATGACAGTTAGATGGTTTTACTTTGGAAGCGTGCCAGAAAATATCAGGCCTCTTGTTTTGAGCCTGCGAATAATACCTCCTTCATGCCATGTATGTAGTACTTAAGTTTATTACTCATTCTGAATTACTTACAGCAAGATGCATCAAGTTTTAAATCCGTGAGACTTGTGACGTCATTAGCATTCTTCGTCGCTATGATAATTCAACTGGCTATACAATGTTTTACAGGAAACGAACTCACTCTACAAGTAAGTTCTGTGCCAATTCACGTATTTCTGTCGCCGCCAACTAGCTTAAATTAGTCGCTCAATTAACTGCCTTGGCTGTTAACTAAACGGCGTCATTCAATGAACGGCCTAACGTGCTCAGCCGTAACGTGGGTAGACAGGGGTGTATCCACAAAAAAAATTGTGATGAGATGTTTATTGAGAAAGTTACGCAATCCGATAGGTTAGGATAGGTTAGGTTAAAAGGTCTAATGCGGGAGCGCATTAGCCTTCGTGATTATTTTTTATAACCATGCAGCAATAATTAATTTTTCGAACTGTTTGATTAAATGACTAGGCAAGTACTTAATTAAACATCACCAATCCAAACTATTTGCACTAGGCAAATAGTTTGGATCGATAGTAGCCTAGGCGGTTAATTGAACGGCTGATTAAACTTGTTGGCTGCAACATACCTATCTACAACGTAGGTAGATATCTTCATCATTGAAGCAAAAAAGAATTTCTTTGTAAAAACTTTGTATACCTACCTGCCGTCGTTTTGAAGAATTGTGTTTCAGCTGAGGCAAAGTTATGTTTCTACGAACTTCAATATAAAATATGTACCTACGTTTGTTTACGCCAAATTCTTTGCGTTCTCGCAGAGCCTCGGTGCGGCTTGATGGATTTTAATATTTGAGCCAAGAGGTCCTTAACTCCTCTTCATGCTGAGATTGACAAAGGATTTACAGTGTAGCAAAAAATATGTTTCTGGTGGTGGCAATTGTACACCTTTTTCATACTCTGAATTTATTTTTATTCACTTTTTCAATTCTCAGTGTGACTTCATACCGTCTTTCTTGTCAACTCCACGTCCACACTATGAAATTATTAGGAAAATCATGTTTAAGTTTCAAGAAGGTAAGGTATTTACATTTAAAAATTATGGCCAGGTTTCCTTCAAATCGAGATTCATACTCACTTGACTTTCATATTTTGAAGTAAGTATAGATAACTTATATTTCTCTAAAAATGTAGAGTAGTTACTTTTCATTTCAGTTCAAATAAGCGTCAATAACTTGTTTAGAAAACAACTCTTATATAATACCCGTATCTTAAGCTTGTGTTGTGTTCCTGGCGGTGAGTAGGGTAGCCAGAGCTCATTGAAGAGGTTTTGTGCTGTCAGTGGGAACACCAAAGGCTATTCCTGCTTTGTCTTCTACACTGACGGCACAGAAACTCTCTGTGTTTACAGGTTCAGCAGCACGAGTATAACGTCTCTGGTGTTGTACACGTCCATAGGACACGGTAACCACTTTCCATCAAGTGGACCGTGTGCTAGTCTGCCACCTACCTCAGTGATATAAAAAAAAAAAAGTAAAATGTCTTCGAACATTGGTAAACGAAACCTAATAGGCAAAAAAACAATTATTAGCCTCTGTCATTCACTGTTCACTGATGAATATACAGATCTTCCACTAAATCAAATCATTATGCGTTTTTTTAGGCAGGACGCATATCAGATGCGGTCATGCATAGTAAATGGGAGTGTATGCCTGCGCGCCTGCGTCGACAACTACTGATAATGATGATGCGCGCGCAGCGCCCGCTCCGACTGACTGCTGCCGGTTTCTCGTACATGGATAACGCCTGCTTCCTTTCTGTAAGTCTGTCCTTCAATAAGATGAAGGTGTTTCTATTTTATTTTAGACCTCTTTGCAACGGTTTTGCTTAATTTTAGGTGTATGGGGCCGCACCTAATCATATTCTGTCCTCTGTGGGCCGCACCAAGCCTTTCCGGACCAGAATCCAGGCCGGATCATGGCAAACTCCTTAGAAAAGTCAGTACACCTTCTGATTGACCAACGACGCACAGGCGCTCTCTTCTCGGGATTAGGAAGCCAGACAGTAGTGTCTCCCATAAAAGCAAATGAAGCCGTAATAATTATAAATATTATTATGATCAACCAATTTATGTACAATAATTATTTTTCATTTCCAGATCATGAAAGCAGCATATTCTTATTATGCTGTTCTGAGTCAAAAGCAATAGGTGGATTCCTGGAAATCCATCCATCCATCCACATGCATGCATTCATCGTAAAAAAAATACACCATTCTTCTTATAATTTAATTATATTATTATATTGATATCCACTGAAGTTTATCACACATAACTACATTCTAAACTATCACAGTTTCTTCGTACGTATAAAAATTATAAAAGTAATTAGTGTACTTTACAAATAGTCACGATTTACGAACAATTTTAAACTGCTACATAATTAATTATAATATCATTATTTATCGGTCTATTAAGATATCACATAGACTATTATATTGTTAATAACAAATAATCAATTATTTTCCAATTCTGAAATAAACAATTGCGGTTCCATGACTCGACGAGCACGATAGGCTGTTGCCATACAACATTGAAAACCTAAAAACCAATAAGTAAAATTCGCGTAAAGTCAAAACAAAATATGGCTGCCGTAAAGCATTCGGTCCATAGCAAAAAGACTTGACGGTCGATAAATGACACCACTAGGTGGTCCATACAAAGTTACTCTAACCTTTTTGCAGCTTATTTATAATCAGTAAACAACTTTGTCCATATTGCCAAACAGCCTTGCCAGCTTCCTCGTAAATTGGATAGAAAAACCAGATGCTGATAAAGGATTATGAAAAATACCACCATTTTATTTTAAAAGTATCTAAGTACAGTCGACAAAACCGATAGTATCCCACCTTTACATACAAAGTTGTATGTAAAGGTGGGATACTATCGATTTTGTCGACTGTACATTCATAGATACCTTGGAAAATTCTAGCTTGTATATCTAATACGTGATGAATTATTTTAACGATTTTTCATACCTCAGCATGTTTCTCATTCAAGTTTGATTTGTATTCTGAATAGCATGAAATCACTTGACATTCCTAAGTACATTATGAAGCAATTACGGGGCATGGAATTTAATTGTCTCGGTCGCCTGATGTGCTGTATTACTTGCTATGAAAGGCAATGCATTTCAAACGTCATGTTTGATTAATTTTAATCTTTAGGATGATGGTTATGATTAATTTAATCCCTATTTAGTCATACAACTTCTGTATGTATTTAGTCATACAACTCCCAAATCAGCTGTACGGAACAAAAACGTGGTAACTGATATTAATTGACCTTAATTTCGCTGTCACCTGTTAAGAAGCGAAAATTATTATAGATACTTTATGATATTAACACGCAATTGATTCGAAGTGAATGATCAAAGTGTTTGATTTATAACACTTATTGGACATCAATTATCTTCACCCCGCACCCACTTACCATAACTAATTAACTAAGAAAGTCTTTGATTTGTTACATGTGCCTATTACGATATCTAACGATTACAGACTAAAGTTGTTCATATATCGTTTTACCAACTATACAAGACTTTATATAACGTAACAAATAGTCTAACCACTTTGAGTTTGTAATAATGTTCTACGAATCATAGTTCAAGGAGAGGTGGCTTCGGAGTAACAGAGCGAGCTCTTTCAGTTGTTTTAACGTCCAGCACTGTCATTTCTTCAGACCTGAAAATAAACGAAACAATAAAACAAAGAAATATTTAAAGAAAGCACCTTATTAGTACTTTTTTATTCATATACCTAATCCAATATAAGATAATAATAGTAAAATTACGAAGCGTCTATTAGTAATAGTATAGTTTGAGGACGGACAACAGAACTTTTGGTATGATTGGAATGTTAAGTTTTTATTACTGGTTTTAATCGTGTAAACTTATGTTGTTCCTTAATTTATGGGCAGAGAAAGGGTTTTTTTTTCGAATCCTGCGTACCTAACTATCATATGACACGCATAAGCGATTTAATTTTGAACAGCAGGGGTTCAGAGAAAGAGGGATGTAGCTATACACCCTTTATAGCGCAATTCATCTCCCTTCAGAGAAACCAAACCGCTGTCCAAAACTGAATCGCTTTTATGCGTGTGTTGGTAGGCTCGGTGAATATTTTTAATGACTTTAGTCCATGTCAACCTACTGGGCGTACGTCCCAAGTTGCCCAAACTTGAGAAAGGTTAAGAAGGCCTTCGATTATATTCGTATATAAATATAATGTAAAAGCACACACCGTTCGTCTTCAGTGTGCCCTGCGTTGTAGAACACGTCCGGTAGAGGAGAGTCGTGTTGGCTTAGCAAGGAACTGCCAGCTCTGGGAGAATGAGGGCCATGTGTTGCGTACGGTGAAAATGGTACCGCCGCTCGAAGTGCGGCTAGGACAAGCAGCATGCCACCTAGTAAAAAGATAGATATTAACGAAATAAGCCTGACTATTAGACCCGTGTTCTAGAACGAAACTCGTCATGAATCTCTAGTTGAAACTGGTTTGATGTAACTTTACATTGTATTCTAGAACTAAAGAGCAAATTTTTATGAACGTTCAGGTGATATATGTTTTTGTGCTGTCAGTGGGAAAACCCAAAGGCTAATCCTGCTTCGCCTTCTACACTGACGGCACAGGAACTTTCTGTGTTTACAAGCCATAGGCCACGGTAACCACTTTCCATCAGGTGGACCGTGTGCTTGTCTGCCACCTCGATAGTATAAAAAACGGTCAAGGGAACTAGAACAGAATTCCACGCAGGTGAAGCCGCAGGTAAAAGCTTATTATAAAAAAAATTTGGTTGCCTGTAAAGTCGGTATACAGGCGAAAGTTTTACGTGACAACGACTTTGAGTGGTAAAATAATTTTAATGTGAATATTCATTCGTATAGTAGGAAGAAGGATGAAATAATAGTAACAATTTAAAACATTTATTTATACAAAGAAATATAAACAAAATTAAATTTTAAATTATTAATTACAAGACATGAACCGGTGTGTATGCCTATCTCTCTCACTCTCTCTCTCGCTCTGTCTCTCTCGCTCTTAGGCGGGCTAACTGTGCTCGAGTGGAAGGGACGCGTGCCTTTCACTTTTTATGTCTGTCTCTCTCGCTCTTAGGCGGGACGCGTGCCTCTCACTCGCTCTCATTGTAAGCGCATAACGCGGAGCGTAACGCAAATCGTAACGCAGTTTCTTGAAGTGTCGCCCGGCAAACCAATTTATAAGACGTTGTCACGTCAATACACTTGTAAATATTTAACATTGGCTGGTATATAAAATCCAGCCCATTTGAAGCGGATCCCGAACTCCACAGTGTAAGTCCTGAATTGGCTCTAGGATGAAGAGAAATAATATTTGGGAGCGTAAACTAAAATGCAAACCTGAAATGGAGGCCAGCAATGTAAGATTAGCAAACAACAGTGCAGTTGCTATGCAGGCGTAGAAAGGCGCACGAGCTCTACCACATGACCACCGCATGTAGTCCCAACAGCGAAGAGACATAGTGTATTCCCCACGCCGGCACAGCAAGTCCACGAACAGTGCAGCTACCCACATAGTCTCCAGTACTAAGACGAACGCTGCGCCAGCTCTGAACAAACAAAAAAAATGCAGGTCTAAAAATGATACATTGAGCGATTACGCTAAAAAGGAGTAGGTAACTTTGTAAATTTCTAGTAGATCTGGATCGATTCCTATAAAATTCGAAATATGGTCATTCATATTATGAGCAGAATCACAAAAAATCATTTACTAAGCATCAAGCAATCTAATCTCGTGTAAATATTGCCGCATGTCAAAAATAAAGATCGCTTGTTACCAGTTCTGATGTGCCTATTGTTAATTCCTTTTTTCGGAAGTTGTCTCTGTTTTTAAAGTACAGTAAAAAAAAAAAAAAAAACTAAAATCTTGCGTTATTAAATTCGATATTTTGTCGGTAAGTGTCGTTCAGTAAATTGCAGTCCTTCATCGTTCAGTAAATACGAGAAGTACCAAAATTTATTTTTTGGAAGTTTTATTTCTTTCCATTAATAAGTATCATAAGGAACAGTACTCACAGTAAACCTGGCGCTATATCATAGCCCAAAACCAGCAACTCTGTACCAGCACCGCTCATCACTGTAACAAATACGAAATTATATCATATGGATGTGATGCAACCTTGGTAGCCTGGTACGTTGGAGGTACCAGGCCACCAAGCTCTGCAGGGCCCACTCAACCTCAGCTGGAAGTGGCAGGCTTGCCTATTGGGAAGTCAAACAACAGTCGCTCCCGTTAACACCATATAAGCCAAATCACGAGCAGGAGAGCAGACCCCAGGCTCCAAATATAAATTTTAAAAACTATTAAAAATTCAATCTCTGTAAGAATTGTAGTAGGTAGTCTTTTTTAAGATATTTATTAATCCCTTTTTTAACTCAAACGATTAAATATCTATCTAATACTTAAATAGTAATTAAAACTTTGTTAGAATTCTCAACCTTGGGAGTTGACAGATGGCGCTAGTTGCCGTATAAACATCAGCTCTGTGTTTTTATCTTGTTAAAAAATAGTTATTCGCGATTTAAGTGTCCGTGATTGCTATTTACTAGTAGCTTGCTAAACAATAACCATCATATATTATTAGTAGAAGTTTAGAAACAGTGATCTAGAAAATAAATGATCATAAACTTTTGAAGTTCCAATGTCAATAATTTTGAAGTGTTCAGTTAAAATAAAATTACGATAGATCAGTGCCAATGATCTCAATAATAATTCCAAAATAATTTTAACATTGAATAAGTAATAAAGTGTTTTAAAGTATCAAAACATAAAATTATTATAAGAATTGAAAATGTGAACTGTTTTACTTTGTTTGAGTGTGGGTACAACTTATAAAATCACTGTGCACTAAGTAACATCGTAAAGATTAATACAAAATATAAATAACAACAACTACTACAAGTACACATGTAGGATAAGAACAAATTATTAGCGACCAGTTTTCATACTGTCTTTGGTCTAGTGGCACGAAACGGTCAACTATAACGGGAGGTCTCGAGTTCAAGACCGGCGTATCTCGACACCTCTTTTTGAAAAAAATAAAATTTATAAGATGACTTCTGAGAACGTTACACTACGACAGAAACACAAAAAGTCATCTTCGTGTGAACGAGTAAATAGTTTGTGTGTCTCAAGTCCATCATTATCTGACTATAATAATTCCATAGCGGAGTCTGCCCGATAAAAACACTGACGACGATTATATAAGGAGTCTAAAAGACAAAATTAGTTGTTTAACCAGCCAGCTTGACAGTGCCCATCAACAGATAGACGAGTTACTACTCGAAAATGGCTTAATAAACAAAACTCTACAAGAACAAGAAAGGAAAATTACCTATCTAAAGACCATCTGCACAGGAACTCCTTTAAGTAGAACCAACTCCATCCGAAAGAAAAGGAATAAAAAGCAATGTAGGAAAACTATAGACTTTGCAATGGATAACGACGAAAGTGAGGACCATAATAGTCAGAAAATAATACCATTATTAAGAAAATGTCAATTACAAAATTATACAAACAAAAACAGCAACGATAATCAAATGGATCAACAAACGCAGGTGCTTTCAAAAGAGCCTTCTAAAATGAAACCTAGAATTATAATTCTGGGTGATGAACAGGTACGTGGACTGGCTCAAATAATGATAAAAAGCAGACAAAATAAATGGAATAACTGTTACTCGGTCACAGCTATGGTTAAACCAGGTGCTAACTGCTCGCAATTTCAATGCAATTCCGATATTTTTGAATCCGTTGCTAAGGAAGATATTGTCATCATCTCCGTCGGAACAAATGAAAAGAGTCCTTTACTGTTTAATAAGGAACTATGTACTCTATTGAATAGATTTCAAATATGTAAACAAATAATTTTACTTGGTGTGCACTACAATAAACATTTAAATGAGCATATGTTAAACCAAAGTATGAAATTATTAGTTCAGAATTACACAAACTGTAAATTTGTTGATATATTGGATTTTGTGCAATATCCTCATTTGAGTTACCAACAAAATAGTATAATAAATCTGAAAAATCTTAGTTATAAATTAAATATTGAAATTGACTATCTGAAATATGAGCAAAAGTTTCTAAAGAATGAGGAATTGTATGGAAGAAAAAATAAATATATAAATAGATCCCTAAGATCTACAAAGGTTTGTCAAAAAAGTATATTGCATTACTTTAAACCAAAAATAAGGAATCCGAATATACCAACAATTCCTATGTCTAATACTAAACCCAAGCCTGTTTGTAATGAAACATTTTTTCGTAAATAATCACAGTATTACCATACTACACCAAAATTTAAATGGACTTATTAGTAAATCAAACCTACTGAGCGTACATTTGAATAATTTGACAGAGGAAGGTAAATCTGTAGATGTAGTCTGCGTAACAGAAACAAACATGAGAAACGGCGACCACGTTCATCTCAATTTATCTGACTATTATTTAGGTGCATACTATGCTAGAGAGAATAGACATGGTGGCTCCTGTATACTTCTAAAAAAATGTCTTGAATGTCAACAACTTGACATTGAAAAATGGTGCAAGCCTACTATAATTGAGTGTTGTGCAGTCGAATTAGTAAACCCTCCCATCGTTATCATCTGCCTATATAGACCACCTAGGGGGGACAGATTGTCCTTGAACACGTTTCAAATGAACCTCAACAGCATCTTGAACTACATTTGCTTATCTCGTAAAAAGAAAACCATATTGTGTGGAGATTTTAATGTAGACATATTGAAGAAGACAGAGAGTTCTCAATATTTCCTTAACTTAATGTCTAGCTATAGGCTGATCATAGGTGTACATGAACCTACCAGACTATGTACTGGAACCTGTATAGACAACATAATTTGTAACATTACAGGTAGCAAGTGTGAGGTAATAGAGTTATCAGTATCAGACCACACTGCACAACTCATCCGATGTCCTATAAAAAAGAAGTGTATTATACCATACTGGTTTATCTACAGACGTAATTACTGTAAAGAAAATATTATAAAGTTTAAGGAATGTCTACAGAATCTTTCATTCAATGATGTGTATGAATGTAATGAGCCAAATGAAGCATTTAATAGATTTCACGATACTTTTCAGTTGATTTATAATATATGCTTCCCTCTTAAAAAAATAAAAATTGCCTTAGTACGAAAGCCACAATGGATTAGTAAAGGAATAAAAGTATGTTGCAAACGTAAGCGCAGTATGTTGTGGGAGTTTCGTAAAAAGCCTACCCCCAATAACAAACAACTATACAAATGCTATTCTAAAAGGCTAAAAACTATAATTCGCTTGACACAAAAAGCACAAAATAGTAACTATATATACAAGGCTAAAAATAAGAGTGAGGCTACATGGAAAATAATTAATAAAGGTAAAAATAATAAACCAATGGACGGTATAAATAAAATCAAAACAAACAATAATATTTTAACAGACCCAAAATGCATAGCTCAAACGTTTAATGACTATTTTATTGACGAAATAGAAAGCTTGAGTGATAGTAATGACGATAATGAATATTTGAAATTTGACATACATTGTAATTCTTTATTTTTAATACCTACAATTCCTAATGACATTATAAAAATAATAAATTCATTAAATAATACAAATAGCTACGGACATGACGAAATTGCTACTCATATTATTAAATCGGTGGCTATTGACGTTGCACCAATCCTCAGCCATGTTATGAATATGTGCATGGAGGGGGGCGTATTTCCAGAGAGATTAAAGCTGTCTGTGATTAAACCTGTATACAAGAAAGGTGACAAAGAAAGTCTCAGCAATTATAGACCAATTGCTCTATTGTCAATTTTTTCTAAAATCTTTGAAAAGGTAATATATAACTGTTTGTATTCTTTTTTAGAACAAAATAAAATCTTAGTAGAAGAACAGTATGGTTTTAGAAAAAATAAAAATATTAACATGGCTATATATAAACTAAATGAAAAAATCATAACAAATATTGACGCAAGAAATCCTGTAGCGGCTCTGTTCATAGACATGAGCAAGGCATTTGATTTTGTGGATCGGTCTAGACTCCTACAAAAGCTAGAAAGGTATGGTATCAGAGGTAATGCTCATGCTCTCATAAAAAGCTATTTGACAGACAGAAAACAAATTACTACTCTAAGTAAAGTCTGTATGGAATCAAAAACAGAAGTAAAATACGTCTCAGATCAAAGAGTAACAAAATATGGTGTACCACAAGGGAGTATTTTGGGGCCACTACTATTTCTCCTGTACATAAATGATATGCCTAAAGTTACACGTCACCCAATGGTCTTGTTTGCTGATGATAGCACTATACTTTTTAGTGCAGAAAATACTCAAATAATAGAAAACAATATGAACGAATGTCTAAGGGCACTTGGTAATTGGTTACAGGCAAATAATTTGAAATTAAATTTAGACAAAACTAAAATTATGACTTTTGAACAAAGGACTAATCACATAAAACCTAACATAAAATATGACACTAAAATAATTGAAGAAATAGATTCAACAAAGTTTTTGGGCATAACACTAGACCGAGATATGTCTTGGCAAACTCATACTGAGAGTGTTTGTAAACGGCTGAGTCAATATTCCTATGCGTTGTATAACCTTTCCAAAATAGTAAACCAGACAACTGCGCTTACCGCATATCATGCTTTTGTAACATCATCTCTAAGATATGGAGTCATATATTGGGGTAATTCCACCAACACAGAAATGGTTTTTAGAGCGCAGAAGAGATGTGTTAGAGCTATATGTGGCATAAAAAGTACCGATAGCTGTAAACCTCATTTTTTGAGCCTTGGAATTTTAACATTACCTTGTTTATATATATTTGAAATGGCGACATTCGTAAAAAATAATTTTCATCTATTCGATACTCTGAATAGTTCACGGTATAGTTATAAAATTAGATGCATACAACATAAAAAAACTGTATTCAATCAAAATTTTCTTGGAATGGTGCCTAAAATATATAATAAAATACCAAAATCTATCCTTCAAATTACTAACATTATGTTATTTAAAAGGGAACTAAAGAAAATGTTAATAAATAAGGTATATTATACAGTAAAAGAGTATCTTGAAGATAAAACATTATAATTTATGTAATAAATAATAATAATTAATATCATGGATACTTCATTTGACCAAATGTATGGTGAATGAATATTGACATTTGTGATTTGTTCTGTGTTATTATGTTGATTTTTTCTTTTTTTTATTATGTATGGTAATTAGTGACATTATTATTATTTGACATTGAATTACTATTTCATTTGTTTTTTATTTCTTAATTATTGTGGTATTTTGTGACACTATTATTTTGAATCTATAATTTTAATATTTATGTACCTACTGCCAATGTTCCAATATTGCATGCCGAAATTGGTAGAACATGTATTTCTTTATCATCACACAATACCTCAGATGTACAATTAATGTTACATGTTCAGCAATAAAATGATTTGATTTGATTTGATTTGATTTGAGTATGATCTACTAGGTATATTAAAATGAACCGCATTTTATAAAGTATTGTTTCAAATAGAGTCTGATGTGCAGCCTAGTGTTTAGTTTCCTTACCTAACAAACATCTCTCGGCTGTACTACGCCACGGTACGCCACAGTATTCATCAATATTATACCACAGTCTAACGACTGGGAACAAAATTTTGACATTCGTAGTTATAACATTAGGAATTTAGAAATTCGGGTTTTTAGGGTTCCGTAGCCAAATGACAAAAAACGGAACCCTTATAGATTCGTCATGTCTGTCTGTCCGTCCGTATGTCACAGCCACTTTTTTTCCGAAATTATAAGAACTATACTGTTGAAACTTGGTAATTAGATGTATTCTGTGAACCGCATTAGATTTTCACACAAAAATACGAAAAAAGCAATAAATTTTGGGGGTTCTAAACTCACAATTTTTTTTTTTCATCATACCCATACGTGGGGTTATCCATGGATAGGTCTTCAAAAATGATATTGAGGTTTCTAATACCATTTTTTTCTAAACTGAATAGTTTGCGCGAGAGACACTTCCAAAGTGGTAAAATGTGTGTCCAATGTAACTTCTAAAATAAGAGAATGATAAAACTTAAAAAATATATGATTTAGGTACACGCAAACTTCCACCGAAAATTGGTTTGAACGTGATTTAGTAAGCAGTTTTTTTTAATACGAAATAAATCGTAAACCGCAATTTACCTACTTGCGGCTACGGAACCCTTCATGGGCGAGTCCGACTCGCACTTGACCGCTTTTTTAATAAATATGATTTATGAAACATCGGATTTCTGACTTCCGAAATTTCGAATATAAGTCAAATATATGGTTTTTCGTATGTATGTAGTGTACCCCTAACCAGGCCTCCTTCACTCCATATACTTGCGCGCTATAATTACCTACCGCCCGGCCGAGCGGCCTCGGGCCGTTTGCGGACCAAAATTCAGTGCGGTTTTCGCAAGCGAAGCGCACGCACGCTGTTTAATTTTAATCGCTCCGTTCGTTCGTTCGCGTACCTACGATGCCATCTGGTGCCTTATGTGCTGTAGATGGGTGCAAATCATGTAAAAGAAGGGATAAATACCTAACATTTTTCCATTTACCTGTCAATTTAATTTAATAAGCGAGAATTTAGAAAGGGCAAATCGAAATAATTTACCAACATCATTTTTGGGTGTCGGCTCTCGGATTAGTTTAAGCCGTTTCGTGTTTGCGTCGTACGGCATTCCAGATTTGATACGCATGTAACTAAACACCTAAATGATAATGTTCAATTTAGCAAATACACTAAAGTGTAGTAGCAAAGAATACTAAATGTAGTAGTATGCTTATCTTCTTATGTTAAAATATGCGGACATTGTAATAAAATACTTTTTTCATCTAAATAAAAAATGTCAACTTTCAAACATACCTACCTAGTAGGTGTGTTTGAAAGTTGTAATTTTTCACATAAGTAGAAAAATAGTAATAGGTACATAACTGGTCTGTTAATCAAATATTCAGATCTTCACAAGAAGGCAACCCTAACAGCGTAAGAAGAGATAAGAGGTACGCGATAGAAGGAGACGCAAGTTGTAGTTGAATAAAATTATAGGTACTTAATGTTGTGCAAGCTGAATTCCACCGTATTGCGTCGAAGCAAGACTGGAATTAATTTCAATCTTCTTGCGCAGTGATTCTTCTGTACGTTAGTACTATTAATTATTCTGTGCCCTAAAGACTTATACTTCAAGATTACTCGTTATACTGTGATTATACTGTGACTACACTTTCATTTAATTCACGCCACTAAACATTCATAAAATACATTTAATCTCGACATCACGTCAGTGTATTCTAAAACTGATGTTCTAATTCTAATACAACTATGTGTTTTTATGTATTTGGTGTGTAGATGTGATTTTTTCTTACAAAATCTTTACTCTTGTTAGATTTCCAGCCTGCAGCCCTATTGCTAGTGATTTTCTTAAACTTCTCAAACAGTTTGAAAAGTTATTCTCAGAAGACAAATCAACTGGTAGATACCAACGACATTGGTCTTTCATTTTCAATTACCATAAAAAAGAAACTCAGCCAACGAACACAAATTAAATTTCCTTCCTTATATTAAAACTTTCCTCCTTTATGAAGTCGGTTAATAACTTCGACTACGCTAGCAGTTTCTATCTCAAGTAACAAACACACTTTGCTCAACGAAAGTTTGATATACAGAGTAAGCAAATCTATTGCTACTATGCACGTCATGGAACCTCATAAATTATTAACTACTGCATATATGTCTCTAAACAGTACTTAGAGTAAACTTGTGTGAAGTTACTGCAAACCACATTTAGAGCACACTCGTAGACTTAAATATAACTGCGGAACCCTAAAAGAGTTTTTTTTATGACTGCTCCTTACGAAAGTTTGTACAGTTACAGATGGATGGGTGACGGACGAGAGTAACGGTCACGGGTTCAATTTCCACTTAGTGCGATTTGTAGAGAAGTATGAATATTTGTATTTGTATTTGTCTGGGTCTTGCTTGATACGTATGTATCTATGTGTGATTATCCGTATTCTAGAGCCCATAATACGAATTAGTTAAGCTATTCTTACTCTGGGTCTCGATAGCGCTAGGTAGAATGTCCTAGAATATTTATATTATTTAATGGTTGGATGTTTGTTACTCATTCGCTTTAGAACGGCTAAACACATTCTCTGTTGCACAGAGAAAGATTATAGTCTGGAATTTCTATAGTTCGCCGTAAGGAGACCCGTATTCCACAAGGGAATCTTAAGTCACAACACTAACAACTATAATAATATATTCTAATATAAACTTTTCAAGCCACAGCTAAAACTATTATTATTTAACGTATTAGGTACTACCTATTAGATTATTGGAGTCAAAAGATTAATATTAATATTAATATCACCTTCATCCATTTATTTGTGGAAGTTCATAATTATACGTCAAACGATAATTGGTATTCTATTGTGATGTTTTTTTTTTTAAATATTGTTCAGGCAGTCTAACCTCAAAGATAATAACGTGATTAATTAGCTTCTCCAAACGTTTTACGCAAGTAACCATTGGTCAACTATAGCTTGCAGGTACATTAAGTTTACATTTTTAATGCACAGTTGACAGTAGCACCAAAGCTAACGCCAATATACAATTTCATGTACTTTATATAAATATTTGTATTGAATGGGAACCGAACCCAGGACTCTCTGAATCAAGCAGTCGAATGCTCTACCACTACGTGGGGATTTCACATGAAGAAAAGCCAACATAATAATATTTACTCTTTTTGTACCTGTTGTGTTAAGGGTGAAGGTGGATTTAATAATTTCCCGATCTAAAAATAGACTTCGCATTAAATTCGTGACTGGTTCCAAGATGGTCTTTTTTAACAGGTACTCGGCGATTTATTGTTCGACGTATTTGTTTAGTCATTTAAATATAACCACTTTTTAACGGATTCCATAGCAATTTATTTGTTATTGTTTACTTTTAGACCGGCGTTTCGGCTACTTTTCAGCAGCATGTTTGACTAAGGACGGTAGTTATCATTTGTCATATAGTTTGAAGTGTAAATTATCACA
The DNA here is from genome assembly GCA_949126895.1 of Eilema caniola. Taxonomy (NCBI): domain Eukaryota; kingdom Metazoa; phylum Arthropoda; class Insecta; order Lepidoptera; family Erebidae; genus Eilema; species Eilema caniola. The sequence goes on along the minus strand of OX421471.1, from coordinate 12,086,060 downwards.
AAGTAGAGGTACCTGAATTATGATGAATTGTTGGTGTTATTATTTACGCAGACAGTTTTATTTCAATGAGTGATATTCGCATAAACTTCAGAAAATACTTATCTCTTCTCAACTTCAAAAAAAGTGTAACGAATGTATGGGATTGGCACACTTGAATACAAAGTATTCAAAAAAACTAAAAGCAATATCTAAGCAGAATCAATAGGACGATTTTTCATGGACTGGCTCATTTCACTAAACCGTGTAGTTTCCCCTTGCCGATAAATCAATGACATATCCACACATGAAAAACAAATAGGATCACGACCTGAAATCGGAAAAAATATGTTGTAAATGGTTGTAAATGATCTAAGAACCCGTAACTCCAGACCTAAGTCATACATAATACATAACTAAGCAAAAAACATTGCGTAATTGTAATTTTTTATGTACACGTGAAAAAATAAATAATTAAAAATAAAATACCCATCTGATGCTCAAAAGTTCGAAACAATCTTTATAGTAGGCGGTACCCATACATTTTCATATAGCTTGTTTCGATCTTTTCATCATCAGTCGGGTTTTTTATTTTTACTAATTTATTTAATTTTATACTTTTTGGTTATGACATATATATTTTTGTAATGGTCTTTTAATTTCTTTCATTTTGATACCCCACTCGATGAATTTGAGTGAAAATTTTTGTTTTAGCGCATTCATTTTGGCGCCAAAAAACCAACATATAGCTTTTGTTCATATTTTATGTACCCAAAAACACTTAGGCAATAAATACCTTTCATTTGAGCCAAGAATCATTGAAATCCCTACGGTGCTTTAGAAGATATGAGGTAATAAAGAATATTACAAACAAACATACATACATACATACATACAAACATCGGGATATGCGCGAAAAACATAACCCTTCTTGGCAGTCGGGTAAAAAATGGTTAGTATAGAACATTGTGATACTGGGTAAATCATCTCACTCATAGATATCATCATCCTCACAAATAAATTACACCCAAGGCTTTCAAACCCAGGTTCCGCCTTCGCCATCATCCTTCTCCAATTCGCAGTCTTGGCCATCCTTAGCAGTGAGACTATTGTTATGCATATCATCTTCTACGACGTCAAGCCAGCATTTCTTGGGTCTACCCACCTTCCTGAACAATCGGACTGCGGCATGGCTGGATTAACAGACGGATGGCTGTAGCAGCTGGTAGGAGGTGGGATCCGATCCCGAAGATCTTGCTCATGTCAAAATCTCAGGTTTTATTATACTATTACCTTACTATAAACTGTGCATAGGCTCGTGCACTAAAACATAATGGTAAACCTACATATTTAAACTATGAAGCGTAGTTGCGTTTGTCAAGACGATGACTTTGCCTGAACAACGCAATAAACCGTGCAAGGAATTCGAAACTGTTCAATATTTCGTATGAAAGCGCTGTGATTGAAACGTTAATTATTTAGATACTAGCAGATACCTCCTTGCTTTATGCAGTCATTTGCTCGTTTTATTTTATTCTTACCTTAAGGACTGCGCCGGCTTTATAACTAAATATAGCTATTGGATTAATCATAATTAGTGTAGTGTATACTGTAGGTGGGTAATTCATTACTCCCTGTTTTCTTTCTACCTATAATAGCTATTTTGATGATTGTTTCCTATCAGTGAACTGCTAATTCATTTTTTCTTGTTACATAAGCATCTGATGTTTTCGATACATGTAGTATTTTGAGTAGGTATAGCTCGGGACACGTATCTCGAACCTAAATCACGAGACAATCGAGGCCCTGGTGCGCGCGGATTGTTTTGTAATAATCTACGATTTGTGAATTTGAGCTCATCCACCACCGAAGCACCCAGTACTATCCTCAAAAGACACGCAAGAAACTTGTACTACGCGTACAGGAGCCCATTTTTGATCCAGATGTATGACCCGATCCCGAGCAATACCTACGATAAGATCCTAAAATTTTCTTGGTAGGTATCCACCCATACGTGGGCTGAACGGTCGTTTAACTCAAACTGTCGTATCGTGACATAGGAGTTATACGTGAGTGGATTTGGAACGTTCCATTTTACTCCAGAAGTACTAATAAAATGTTAAAATAAAAATACTTTTTATTCGAATCTAGAATATTTTGACGTATCACATTGTTATAGACAAATATGCGAAAGAGTATTAAATCAATTCAACTTTGAACAATAGGTCTGTGAAGTTTGTATTGTATGTATTAAAGGTTTATACCTAACTGTTTCGATTGAATGCGGTGCGCTGATAAAAATGCTATTATATTATGTAAAACAATGCAGAGAATGCTTTTTTGTTTTTAAACGGGTTTATTTAGTTTGACTGCTTGTTGGTGGATCAATGATTTTAAGTGCAGTATACACCTTTAATTCGGATGACAATACAATTTAAAACCATTGAACTTATTTTTGTAGTTCTTTGGTTGAATTGGTTTAACTTTAAATCAACCTGAGCGGACGCAGGTAACCGATAAGAATTAACTCCACTCTATTTTTTTTCTGGTTGTCTGTCCAGGTCCAGCAGGCTGAGGGTGCCCATTAACCTGTATAAATGAGGCCGAAAAGAACACGATGTTTAATATAGGCAAAATCAATGTTTGAAGCTTTAGTACGCCAAACGGTGCAAGGAAGACCAAAAGTTCATATTTCAAGATAGGTTGAATGAATTTTTCAAGCAATTTGGATGCCAACTATTCAATGCCGTACTAAGATGATTGTATGTACCTTTAGGTCAATTTGGAACGCTGTAGTCAGAGCATTCCCCGTGTAATGGACCCTCCTTAGTGATTCACTTTTTTACTTTCCTAATTGATTTGACCAGTGTATGTCATTGTAAACGTATCTTCTAACATAAAATCGAGACCGGAATGCGATCTATGAACCTGTACAAAAATAATCTGTAGCTAATATGGAATGTGAGGACTTCAATTCAATGGTACAGTGGTTGTTTGTTCACGTGATTTATACGTTTAATGTACTAGTACACAAGAGAACGCCTTATGTGGTCCTGAGTCAGTACGTATATTTCGTTATCACTTTACAACTTGACATATTTGGCTTATCTAAAATTCACACATGAGGTAGGCCCTTAGGTGATTTGTTTTTATACCACTGAGGTGGCAGACAAGCACACGGCCCACCTGATGGAAAGTGGCAACCATGGCCTATGGACGTGTGCAACACCAGGGGAGTCACACTCGTGCTGCCGACCCTATAAACACGGCTAGTTTCTGTGCCGTCAGTGTAGAAGACAAAGCAGGAATAGCCTTTTGTCTTCCCACAGACAGCTCAAAAACTCTCCAGTGAGCTCTGGGTACCCTCTCACCGCCGGGAATACAACACGAGGTTATTATGGCCGTGGAATTCTGTACGGCGGAGGTACTTCCCCAGTCAGACCGCTCAATTGGACGGAAACACAAACCCCTACATGTCCTACCTCCTCCCTACAAATATACATAATTGAGAAAATCTACACGTTAGCAATACAAAAATGATGTCAACACTAGGTTCTCGTCACAATAGATGCTGTAGGTACGGACGTTCATATCTAATTATGCGGTGATTGAATATGAGTGGATATTAACAGGAGTCAATCATTTTGTTTGTTTATGAAGATGTAGAGCCGCGTCTCCATTGACCGAGATATTCATCAAATAGTTAGTTTCAATCGATTTTACACATGCAAAGTTTACTAAAATACTAATTAACTACGATTAGCTACTTGTATGATTAAATTATATTATAGTAAGTAGGTACCAATTTCAATTGTTTTCTGCTTCTCCAGGATAAATTTGTTAAAAATAACTTAAACCGATTGCAGCACCATCATTCGACGAGATAGTAAAATTATAAAAAAATTGCCACCGCACGCGACTTTGTTCGCGTAGAGTTCGTTTTAGCCCCTTTACAAGTTTTGTAAAATCCGTTCTTAGCGGATGTCTGCAGCCTATAAAGAACTTACCTGCCAAATTTGCAGTTACAATTTCTGAGATTCCGTGATTAATCAATGAGTAGTATGACCTAGATTATACGTATTGCAGTGTTTTCACATTCTTCACTTCATTTGACACTCTAATAAATGTTATAGTTATTGAGAACCGAACTCATAGTCATACATACAAATAAAATCTACATGCTTTCGTGAGCAGTCAAGAGCCAAGGCAAGTTATTTGACCTTCTTGACGTGGCAGTCAAATGTATGTGACTCGATTATAGTAGTGTAACGCTAACTATTGCCTGCATCTCCGCCTGCGTTAAAAGATTGTCACTAAAATCTCATTGGCCTCCTCCTAGCTCGAATCCTTTAGTCGCATTATGTCCAATTCGCAAAATGTCCAACTGTCGCAACTCTCAATAGGTCCAGTTCGCAATTGGTCCAGTTCGCAGTTGGTCCAGTTCGCAGTTAGTCCAGTTCGCAATTAGTCCAGTTCGCAATTGGTCCAGTTCGAAGTAATTTCAGTTTTAATTAAGCTATCATATTTTTTTTTCCTTCTAACCTAACCTATCCGAGTCGGGGTACTCTGAGTCGGGGTGTTAACCATATTGGACATAGTGAGAATTGGACAATTTGCGAATTGGACGTTGTGAGAATTGGACAATTTGCGAATTGGACGTTGTGAGAATTGGACAATTTGAGCCCGCTGGACATTTTGCGAATTGGACATAATGCGACTAAAGCAACCAAATTTCATTAGGTTATCGTCAATGTTACACTTTCATTCCCTATTTGAACCCTTCTAACCCTTTTTAGTGATATAATGTGTCCTTTCCCAGGGTCAACCTTTTTAAGGCCATCTTTGTACCAAATTTCATCAAGATCGGTTCAATCGTTTAGTCGTGAAAGCGAAAGGGACAGACATGCAGACTTTCGTTTATCGTATTAGTATATTACTTGGTTTTTCTTTCGTCCGGTCCTATAGTAGCCTTATAGGGACATGGGTCTAACAGGCAGAAGCTGTGTTTGTGTGTTTTTTAATTGGGACACTAGGGGATAGCGCGTAGCACGATATCTGTCAAAATCGTTCAATCAATAAAAGAGCTAGGACACGACGGTATTTCTATCCATTTGAGCAGTCCGACTGGGGAAGTACCTCCTCGATACAGAATACTGCGGCCATAATAACCTCGTGTTGTGTTCCTGGCGGTGAGTAGGGTAGCCATAGCTCACTGGAGAGTTTTTGTGTTATCAGTAGGAAGACCTGATGCTTGTTCTGCTTTATCTTCTACACTGACGGCACAGAAAGTCTCTGTTCTAACTGGGTTGGCAGCGCGAGTGGGACGCTCCTGGTGTTGCAAACGTCCATAGGCCACGGTAACCACTTTCCATCAGGTGGGCCGTGTGCTTATCTGCCGCCTAAGTAGTATAAAAAAAGAGTTAATAGTTTCCGAGATAGTTCTCCTATGGCTTCAGATTCCCACCAGGCTTGTTTGAGAAAACATTGCATGAAATATGACCAACTTCTGCTGTTACGTTGTTTCCTTCCGATACAAGGAAATGATCCTGACATGACACTAAGTCGATATGCATTAAAAAATTTCAAAATGACTTATTTCTTATGTAGAGCTCACGTTTGACCGCAAGTTACCGTTAAAATATTAAGTATGCCCAAATTGCTCAATATGATGAAATGTGTATGCTAATAAGAATCCATATCCATACTTCTACACTACTATTATAAAGAGGAAAGATTTGTATGTTTGTAATGAATAAAAAAAAACTACTATGACGATTTTAAAAATTCTTTCACCATTGGAAAGCTACATTCCCGTGGAAATCCAATATAGCTTATGTTAGCCAGGAGTAACATAGGCTGTATTGGATTTCCACGGGAACGGTTTTACCACCCGTGCGAAGCCAGGGCGGATCTCTAGTACATTATAAATGCGAAAGCAACTCTGTCTCTCTGTCTGTATGTTACGCTTTCACGCCTAAACCAATGAACTGATTTTGATGATATTAGGTATAGGGATAGATTAAACCTTGAGAAAGGACACTATTTGGTCGCGATAACCGACATCCACGCGGGTGGAGCCGCGGGCAAAAAATTGTTGGGTTATATAACCGACTTAACAACATACGCACATCAAATTGCAGCCTACTCGAAAGTGGTGCGTTATGAATATTAATCACAATTAATATTCTCAGCACACCTCCATCCACCACCACTTAGCAGTAAGGTAATAGTGTACCACCTGCGTATTTCTTGAATTCGCTCACTGAGGAAATTAACTAATCGCAGCACAAATTTGAGCACCTAAATTGTCAATTTCTTGGCTTGTTATTTATTGTAGTTTGTGTATAAAGATGATTATTGAATGAAACTCGAAATTTAATTCGATAATAAACCCACATTCTGTACGTTACGAATATGTGAATTTGACCAAAGTTTTCAATTTTATTCAATGATTTTAATATGTACTTTATCTTCGTTGACGGCTTCTAGTATATGTTGATTGAAGCTCGCTTCAAATTGTAGCCAATCTTGTCAGTGACCCCTCGTACGTATGGTAGTAGAGCAAGCTGACGTTCGACCGTGGCTGGTTTTTCTCGGGATCTGTGACTACTTGCGTACGATTTTTAAGGATTGTGAAGCAATTAATAGATATTGTTGGAGCCAGACACCCGTCTGCCAATACAAACTTGGCTGCAAGTAACGTAGTGCTGCACACATAGCGATGTGACCCTAATAAATACAACAAGATGCTAATACAACCAATAAATATCTCACCTTAGGACGTAACGCGGTCCCTCGTGGCGGCTCAGAGATTCTGTCTGTATTGTGAGTGTGTAACTGTTGTGTGTACTGTATGTTTAGTGTTGACTTGCCCTGGCGTTGATCCACCGCGCGATGGTGTAGTCCCCAGCCGCTAGTCTTGCTTGAAGAACACACTCGCGGAAACAAGACACGTGTCTACACGAATTAACGTCTCACGACGTAATTGGACCAGTAACAGTTCGGTATACACTTCGCCCCGCGGAATACGTATATATTTCCCAAATTCGATGACTGATTACTTTATAAAACTCAACATATTGGCCCAACAATATCTACCCTTAGATAAGCTTAACTTTCTTCCTCACGAAAAATAGAATGAATGATATGACATAAATGACACTTAAACTAAACTAAAAATGGCGGAATGAAAAATGTTGGGCTGGAACCTTACCCCTTTTAGACCAAACAGTTAACCGCCCGAACAGGTCCCAACCTGTTCCTTCAGAGACAGTGTTGACTTCGCTTGAGAACTGACTCCCCAACCTTGACTTCTGCGGACCGCGGGGTACCATCCTTCCCGGGGAACACGGTAACGATGCGCCCCCGGCGCCATGGCAGTGGCGGTAGGTTGGCATCCTTAACCAGCACTAAGTCTCCAACACGAGGAGGGGTAGTCTTGTCAGTCCACTTAAGGCGCTGCTTCAACAGATAGAGGTACTTGAGCGACCACCGCTTTCAAAAAACTTGCGACATCTGTTGCAACATTTGATATCTGCTCAACCTGTTGAGCTTCACCCCCGCGAATGGGTATTCAGGCAGCGCGTTAAGTGGCCTCCCTATCAGGAAATGATCCGAAGTCAACACTTCCAGGTCATTCGGATCCGAACTTATCTTACACAATGATCGTGAATTAAGAACCGCCTCTATTTTTCGAATTTTTTTTTTAGAATTCAGTGACGAGTTCTTCAAATGTTAACACGGTTTGCCCTATCACGTATAACAAATGGACCTTAGCAGACTTGACTGCAGCCTCGAAAATCCCACCCCAGTGGGGGCATCCCGGGGGACTGATGCTCCAATCGATGCCCCGACGGGAGAAGGCCGTTCCGATGTCGTCCCTATTTACATCGAGAAATTCCTTAATTTCCTTAAGTTGACGCTCCGCACCAACATAGTCCCATTGTCGGACCGGACCAGAGACGGAAGGCCCCTTCGGGAAACAAACCGGTCTAAACAAGCAATGAATGCTTCCGTCGTAAGGTCAGCAACTGACTACCTCAAAATGAACGGCCTTGGTGGACAGACAGACAAACACGCAAAGGTACGCCTTGAACACCTTCGCATTCCAAAGACGTGAATTCCGAATCATGAACGGCCCAGCGTAGTCTGTGCCCACTCCCATAAATGGTCTAGCCTCCATCACCCGATCGGGAGGCAGATCCCCCATTTGAGGCTGCATCATGGATGCCCTCGTCTTGTAACAGGGTAGGCACCGAAACACGAAGCTCCGAATAATACGTCGCCCAGACAGTATCCAATATTCATATATTCGCAGCAAGCCCTGGCAGTCAGAGAAGGGAGTGAGGTGCTCGAGAGTACCCTTCAGCCGGGCACGACCCGTCACCATGGTCGTCATTTCCTTCCTGAAATGCTGTGCCTGTACCGCTTTAACCAGGCAGGTTAACGCACCCTGGCGTTCGGTGGGAGACAGTACGGACGCTCGCGTCCGCTGTGACCTGGGAGCTCGACAATTTTGAGCGAACCCCCGCATCCACGCGGTAACATTGATCAGTTTATCCAGTGAGCTGTACCTACCCAGGAGGAACTCCGCGTTCAACTCCGGCTCACTGATCGTGACGTTGACGTAAGTCCGGTTTTCCAGCTGGGCTGTCGCCACTACTGGGTTAAGTGGCCACTCCGAGGCTCCTCGTGTCAACCACCGTGGTCCCCGCCATAATGGGTGGTCCACGATTTCGTGGCCCTTGCATCCCCGTGATGCACAATCCGCCGGATTCATTTCACCCGGTACATGTCTCCATGTCAGTGTAACCTCAGAATCCCGTATCTGAGATACCCGGTTCGCCACGAAGGTCTCGAGGGTGTGAATTGACGCCCGAAGCCAGCATAGCACAATCTGGCTGTCAGTCCAAGCATACACCGTCTCACTGAAATCCATTGTACCTCGCTGAACCGATGTCGTATGGACCAGCAGTCGCGTTAGGAGCACTGCTCCCGAAAACTCCAATTTTGGAATGGTCATCTTGGACCGCAGTGGCGCGAACTTGCTTTTGGCTACCACTAGCCACACGTCTAAGACGACACCGTTCGCAAGTACACCGCCGCTGCATAGCCCTTCTCGGAAGCATCGCAAAATCCATGTAGCGTTGCTCTGCATTTCCCGGCAGGAAGCAGCTTCCGACGCATGGCAACCCAATTGATCGCGGGCAGTGCCGAGAAGAGGTCCAGCCAGTCGCTCAGCAGATCCCCCTGGATAGGCTCGTCCTAGCCCAGCTGTGGCGCCCACAGCTTCTGCATGAGGTACTTCATGGAGAAGATGACTGGTGTGATCCATCCGTTTGGATCAAAGGTCCGTGCGACCGTAGATAGCACCGTCCGTTTGGTCCAGACCTTCGGAGTCTCCAACTCCACCCGATAGGTGAACACGTCCTGCATGGGTCGGTACTGTACCCCTAAGACCGACAGTAAGTCTGGATTGCCCGAATCCTCAAATAGGTGTGGGTGTTGCTGGAACTCGTCTGGTAACCCCGCCAACAGTGCCGGTGAGTTGGAAAGCCACTTCCTCAATTCATACCCATCCCTTCCCAATAGCTCTATGAGCTCATCCCGTAGGGCTAGAGCTACCTCGACGCTGCCTGTCCCAGAACAGGCGTCGTCTACATACAGATCCTGTTCCAGGATCGCTACTGCCCGTGGGCAATGTAAAGGTTCCCGTTTCGCCAACTCCCGTAGTGTGCGGATTGCGATGTACGGACTTGACCTCAAGCCGTAGGTATTCGTGTTCAGCTCGTAAACTCTCACTGGCTTTTCTGGACTCTCGCGCCACAAGATCAGTTGATACCTCCTGTCATCCAGGTGTAACACTGTCTGACGGAATATCATTTTGATGTCAGCCACAAACACCACCTGGTATCTCCTGAAGCCAGTGAGGATATCCGAAATGTCCTGATTGAGCTTCGGACCCGAATGAAGACATTGGTTGAGTGAAGCCCCATTCGACGTGGGTGCCGATCCATCGAATACCACACGTATCTTTCCCGATGGAGTCTTCAGGACAGCATGGTGGAGAAGGAAGCAATGGTCTTCCGTTCTCCAGTCCACCCCTGTCCCAAAGACTCGTACTCACGCATGAACTCAATGTACTTCTGTCGGAGTACCGGATCACGTCGCATCCGACGCTCCATTGAGATCAATCGAGTCTCAGCTGCATGGTGAGATCTCTCCAGCGGTGGCCTATTTTATCCCTTTTTTTTTTCTTTTTTTAACGTGAGGGAAAATCCTTCATGGATGCTATGCCGGACTCCTACCGACTAAAAACCCTCACGTACCACCTAATAGCCTGCGGTTGGTAGCCCCGGGTAAGCCCTCGGAAGGATGTCCCAGGACGGCCTATTATCCCTAAAGGGCAGCTGCGTCACGAACCGACCAGAACGGAGGCGCCCAGTATTGTTCTGGTAGAACAACTCGCACTCCTTCTCATCTGGGTCGTCCTGCCAACCCATCAGCGGTTCTACGGTTTTCCAGAACTTCTGCATGACCTTGGCCAATGCAGAATTCGCTATGACACCTTGGCACTCCTTCAGACCTTCCACCGGCAGGACCGGTCCCATGAGTGCGAAACCAAACTTGGTGTCGATTGCTACCAATCCCCCTGGCTGTAGCACCCGTTTCCCTGTCAACAACAGCTGTCCCAGGACATCCTACCAAACAGAATGTCCACCCGACCTGGGGTGGTGGGTATTCCATATAGGGTGTGTGGAAAAGGTTGTATGTTGGGGCCCAACCGTATCGCGAGTCCGCTCTTAATAATGCAGCCCTGGGCTCCCGATTTCAGTAGTGCGCGGACGCGTATCATTTTGCCCTCCCAGTCCCAAACACAGACAGAAGCTGAAGACTACCAGTCCCCTTGGTTGAAACCTCAGAGGGGGGGGAGGGCTACTGCGACGACCTCGGAACCCCCGACGCCTTCCACCCGCCCGTGCCCCCCGGCACCCCCTCTATACGTGCCCCACGTGCCCGCGACCCCCACGGTACCCGAGGTCAGACTGGGCTTACCCCCCCCCCCGGGCTGGCCCCCCCTGACCATGGTCTCTGCCTCAGTCCGACCCTGGACCACCCTGAGTCCGGGCCTGGCCGGTGCACAGCAGTTCGTGGTGGTCGCCGAAACAATTCCGGCAACGGACTGGCTGTGGGCAGTGCGTTGAGAAATGGGGCCCAAAACAAAAGAAGCACCAGCCCCGCTTCCATGCTACCCGCTTGCGGTCGTCTTTGTCCCTGGAGGCAAAGTCCCAACAGTCCCCCACGGTATGTCGAGGCCTCCCACAGAAGGCACACCCCGGTGCCGTCCCTGACGCGTGGGCTGCCGTGAGTCTGACCCTGTCACGCCGACGCGTCGCGTTCCCATCGCTGTTACGCACGGGTGGCGTGTGTAAGGAGTAAGCCACCGGCCCCGTGCCAAGTGCTTCGGCCCGCGTGCATTCCGCCTCCAGGAACTCCTGCAACGCAGTGAAGGTAGGCAGTTCTCGGCTCCGACCGACCTGCATTTCGAACCGGCTGCGGACATCTACCGGGAGGCGGGATATGGTCCAATAGACCAGCATATAGGACCAGTGCTCCACCGGCAGGCCCAGATTGTATAACTCCCTTATGGTCGCAGTAAGAGGGTTAAGCAGCTGCCCCTGCAGCTGTGCAACCCTTGCCACCGATGGCAATCCAAATAGGCGGCCCAATTGAGCGTCCACCAACCGACGCTGGTTCTGGTACCGCTCGTGGAGTAGCGCCCTCGCTGTTCCATATGAGGCCTCCGTGACTGGGAGGTGGGCCAGCAGGTCTCTCGGCTCCCCCCGGAGCGAAGAGACCAACTGGGCCATCTTATAGGCCCCCGGTACGCAGGTGCACCAGGCTGTCAAATAAGTTAATGTAGTGGGACCATTGGGTAAGGTCCCCGTTGAAGGTGGGCAGTTCAATATTTGGGAGCCGTGAGACAACTCCCTGGCTTGGCCCCTGAATACCTCCACTACCCCCAGCCCTTTGGTGTCTGAGTTCCTCAGCCCGCTGCTGCACCGCATCGCCCAACTCCACACACTGGGTGACATCCCCCTCGATGCCCTGAAGCAAAGTCGCGTCGGTCGACGTCTCCTTTAACTGACCATAAAGGTCAAACACCACCTCCAGGCGCTCCTTTACCTCCGTGGCCCGCAGAAGCAGAGCGTCCTGTCTGTCTGGCCTGTCCACCAAGGCTCCGGCGGCTGCAAACCACCGCAACTGTGCGGACAGCTTGGTGCGAGGCATCGACATAGTGAATACAGTACAAAATACTACTAAGGAATCCTAATAAAAAAAAAATCTATAGGTATAGCCCCCTATACCTATTCACTAACTCAACCTTCTTACCGATACAATTGAAGTTCAATGTTAAACCTAACACAAGGTACAACAATTAAATATGTATTTGTCTGTGGATCAAATACAAGTAGGCTGATATATAGAATAAAATTAAAATTAACTAAATGCTAAATTCAGTATGGAGTGCAATTATAAAATATGCACCCATACAAATCTACCCACTTTCAAAAAAAGTAACTTATTTTTATTAATCTTATTTTATTAATCTTAATCTAAGCAGTGGAAGACTTACACATTGATTATACCCGTGAGGGGTTGTTGGCTGCAAGTAACGCAGTGCTGCACTTATAGCTAAGTGACCCTAATAACACAACAAGATCCTAATACAACCAATAAATATATCCTTAGCACGTACCGCGGTCCCTCGTGGCGGCTGAGATTCTGTCTTTATTGCGAGTGTGTAACTGTTGTGTGTACTGTATGTTTAGTGTTGACTTGCCCTGGCGCTGATCCACCGCGCGATGGTGTAGTCCCCAGCCGCCCTCACTGGTCTTGCTTGAAGAACACACTCGCGGACACAAGACACGTGTCTACACGAATTAACGTCTCACGACGTAATTGTACCAGTAACAGTTCGGTATACACTTCGCGATTACTATATAAAACTCAAAATATTAGCCCAACAATGTTGGCTCTTAAATAACCTTAACTTTCGTCCTCACGAAAAATAGAATGAACGATGTGACATAAATGACACTACAATACAACTGAACTGAAAATGGCGGAATGAAAAAAGTTGGGCTGGAACCTTACCCCTTTTAGACCAAAAAGATATAAACGGGTTAAAACGTTGAGAACAGAATCTACTACTGTTATACATAGCACTAGCACATACAACCTTCATTCAATCACCATTACCGCACATATGTACTATCAGACCAAATACTATATCTATGATCAGACCCATTAGCAAAAAGTCGACACATCCAAGTTGACGGCCATAATGTTGACGTTTGACGTAGGTACAGTCAGCATCAGATCGATCTTGATGGACAAAGTACTCAAAATGATCTTAACGCCTTAGTTTCCCCACTTCGTGTTGACTGATTATTCTTACATTTGGTACACACCATGGTGAAGGAAATCATATTCTGTCCTCCGAGGTACACACCTTTAGTTCGGACAATAATACAATTTTATTCAATTGAACAGTTCGATTAGCTCTTAAACACAGTCCCTTGGTATTAAAAAAACTTTGAGACTTTGTAGTCAAAATCGTTCGATGCTGACTATACCTACAGACTTATTGTATTTAAAGATTGTCATTACAAAAAAACATTGAAGTCGTAATAACTTAAATAACTTATTTTTTTTTTTTGATAATGATGTGACGTTATATACCTATTTAACTAATGTATACATTGACATCAGCCTTTGGAGAGTAATATAGCGTTCTGTCTTGAAATTTTTAACCATATTATTAAAAAAAACCGACTCCATTAACCAAACAAGCAGATTTAAATAAAAAAACACTTTTTAACGGATTCTACGGTGATTTATTCGTTACTAGCTGTTGCCTGCGTCACCGCCCGCGTGGATGTCGGTTATCGCTTAGTTGTGAGTCAACGCTATTTTTCTAAAATAAAAGTAGCCTAAGGTACTCCTTATTACATCAGCTACCTGCCAATAAAAGTCCCGTCAAAATCGGTCCAGCCATTTCAGAGATTAGCCAGAACAAATAGACAGACAGACGAAAAGAATATTTTGGTGTATGTATCGTATTATATTCATTTGCATGTAGTAAAAACGGTAATTACAATTTTATTTCAATAATTAATACTCACACAAATTATTTACTTTTAGAGTGACGTTTCGGCTACTTATCAGCAGCCATGTTCGCGATTTGACTAAGGATGGTAGTTGTCATATAGGTACTTAGTTTGAATTGTAAGTTAACTCGAAATACCTGAATCATGATGAATAAAATTGTTGGTGTTACTATTTACACAGAATGAGCTCACTGTGTCGATAAGTGTTGCTGTATTTTGCTGTTTACTAGGCTTGATTAAGCGAATGACTGGGTCCCAGGCTGTTGGTACGCTCCAACCATCTTCTCTATTAAAATTTAGGTGTTTTTTAAATTCAATAGCCTCGCGGATCATTCTTGGTATATGTCTAAAGCGAGTATCTGAGGTTTATAAAATCTTAAGTAATGGTCGGTACCTTTTTGCGCGTGTTTACATACCTACAACCATACATCTGACTTTGTTGAGCGTTGGTGTTTGATGTCAGCTATGTGTTCTTTGACGCGAGTGGTAAGAGAGCCCACAGTCACAGTCTATTTAATAGTTGTCACTTGACAGATAGTAAGAATTGAGTTATCTTCACATGCTTGATTCCTTTTCAATTCGATTTTGAAATTTTAATTTATAAGTTCTCGGAGGTTTTGAAAAGACACGTTAATAAAACGTATTTTTTTATTTTACTGATTCGTGCGCATGATTGGTAGGAAACACAAAATACCTACTTATTCAGCTTCCAATTTTTGTCAACCTTACTTGGTTTGAAGTAAATTGGAAGCGTTTATTTTTTGCCCAGAGTTTAAGTTATACCATTAAGTAACCAAGATGTGACGTTACTGGTGGTAACGTTTATGCTATCCATTCGTTGCAGAACATCGAATGGAAATGACATACCTAGCTATATCTATACCTACTTACTTCCATACTATGTAATACCTAGTATAAATGCGAAAGTGACTATGTCTGTCTCTCTGTCTGTTAGGCGTATTCTGCGTAGGGGTAGATTCGACCTTGAGGAAGGCATAGGCAATGTTTGGTCGCGATAACCTGCATCCACGCAGGTGGAGCCGCGAACAAAAGCTAAATAAAATGTTGGTAAGGTGGTTTGATAGTGACACTTTTCTAAATATACCTAAATTATTATTACCCTGCACAACTCTTCAGGCAAATAGTCGTACCGTGATTACTCGTGTCTAAAAGGTACCCTTGACCCATAACCCAATATCGTTGCAGGTATAGGTACATAATTATGTTACTGATCCTATCCCTATAGTCCTACCACAGCCAGTCCTACCTAAAGCAAAGAAGAATAAATAAGAGCAGTATCATAATACAGAGACATTAGATACTTGCTTTGAATTGTTACACCAATCTGTATAAGCACAGGTAGGTATAAGTTAAATAAACAATTTTTCACTAATATTCTTAAGGTACAGCTACAGCTTATTTTTCCTGCAACATTTTTATCATTAGATTTACATCTCTATGATTTTTCAGAACATTTTTTTATGATAGGTATTTGGCACTTTAAAGAAAGAAAAATTTCTATAAGGTACGTACCTACCTATTTGTTGTAAAATGTGAAGAAAGAATACTTTCTCTAAAGTGCCAAGCATCATAAAAAAAGTATATCCGATCCCGATAGTTTAAAAGCTATTATAATATAACCAAAGATATGTAAATCTGTACATGTTTTGTTGTGTATTTTGTTGCGAAAATTATGAGCTTACCTTTTTCATTATTTAAGGTATAATCTCGTTAATATTTATTAGTTATAACATGTGTATAAGTAGGTACTTATAATACCTACCATTTCCTACCAGCGATTCATGTAACAATAATTATTTAATTTGGGGTTAATTGTAATTTAAAGCAAAAGTAGATCTTACCTTATAACTAAGTACTTACCTTTTTACCTACTTATATAAATTAACATTGTTAAACTATTAAATTAAGAAAATGAGTAAGTAATACGTTTGGGTAGGTACCTACAATATATTCATTAGGTATTTTACATGAAAAGTTTCTGAGTTGGCTACTTTTATATTATCTACCAAACAAAATATATAATAGCTTCATTAGGTAGAAAAATATCCAATTTAAACATGTACCTATCTACAATTGGCGACCGAATCGCAATTGACGTTGGGTATTATCATAAATATCAAATTATAGCAATTATCTATTACAATACCTAGGTTACTATCCAAATGACGTCCACACTCACCGATTGCAGTTATGAGACCCCATAATCTCGCAAGAGGCTGCAGTATATCCCATAGTTTAGTAGCAAAAGACTTTTTTGGAGGAATTGTCCTTCTTGGTTGTAGCCTCGAAGTGCTCTGAGTCTGGAGATCCACCTCCGGATCATGTTTATCAGCTGGCACACTCATACTCCTAGAGTCATAACACAACTGAGCGGTTGGAATAAAAACCGTATTATTTCAATTCAGCATTTTTCTAATTCCGGTATCTGATCAAAGAGCTATTAGACCGTTATAAATAGCTTAAAAACATATTTTTCAGATAAGTAACTCTCTGACAATATTTGCGTTACACTTCTTAATATTAGTTGAATTGTAAGTTCAGTGTTAATTTGATCACTTGTTTGTCTGTTTTTTAATGTATCTCTTAATGTTTACTAATCACACAAATATGGCTGGTCACACAATTATATCAAACTAAATCTGGCGCACTGCCCGAATACCAAAATACACCACCTTGAATATACGCTGGTATACTATAACCCATATGCTTTTATTGTTTCTAGGTGTATATTTTTCATAAAAACAAATTAAATACTGCACAATAACACTTCAACACAATAAGTTTCACAAGTAGAAAATTATGTTTTAAACGTGGGAAATTTCTACGCAAATTATCGGTGGTAGTTTTTCACCGCGGAAAACGTGCGTAGTCGGTTTCCACACAGACATGCCGACACAACCGCGCACGACTGTACATAGCAAGTAACTGAGGCAGAAAGTAAATATCTGCCCTGTCTGTATTATGTAGATAGATACCTGCCACCGCTCTCGAGTGTACCTATTATACGAAATGCTCAAGAATCTTGTCGCTTCTCAATATCTCCCCTTTTTTGTATCTAATGTTTTTACTTGTGAGATGAGAAAATATAACATTGTTTCATCATCTGGAATGAATGAAATTATTACAAGTAGGTACTTAGGTATACTTACTAAGACAGACACTTCTTAGAAGTAGAACCTTAGGTATACTTACTAAGACAGACACTTCTTAGAAGTAGAACTAACAAGTACAACTTCTGATACCTATTGTTCAGGTTTCGGCCTAGTTTAAGATCAGTGTAGGCCTTCAGAGTTTTCATTGTATTTATGTTAAATTGCAAATATTGTTAAGTAATGTATTTAATTTGTGTACTTCATTTCTTACACTTAAAATACATTATTATCTATCTATCTACTATATGTATCTGCTCAGGTAGGAACCTATTTACTGAATCTTTATAAAATGAGAAGTCTCTCAACGTTATCTCAATGCTGAAGAGACGAGATTTAGATAACATGTTTTTGTGAAAGATTAGATAACAATGATGATCGATGCGATTATTTTTATAGTAAGGTTTTATACTAGTGATAGGACACGCGTCGATTTCTGATTCTGAAAAGGATGCCATAGTGATGGCCATACTTTTTTTATTCACGAAGATGAGATGAAGTGGTTCGAATCCAGCGACTGATCAAGACTTCTGACCGCCCTAGGCTAATTATGAGGATGCGCCCTCGCCACGTCACTACTTTCCGCGGCAGCTGATCCCGAGAGTTGTAGAGAATGGGCTGCACAAGGAACAAAAGAGCCAATGGATTTACAGTTTTAATTTTGTCTGAAGACCTTTTTATTGACCAGACATATGGCTAGCATTATCATAACTTTGGCCACGACAGTCTTTAATATCAAGTTCCAAAGTTGAGACTGTAGGAAGAAGGAAACACGTGAACTGGCAAGGAGTTCCAGGTCTTAATGGTGCGACAAAGAAAGGAGTCACCAAACCGCTTGGTTCTTGAAGGAATATTCTGCACCGTATACGGGTGAAATCAAAGGCCTGCTCGTGTTGTCCTATGTAGGAAAGGAGAGGGCGGGACCAATTGGAAGAGCTCATCAGAACATTCACCATGGTAGAGACGGTAAAATACTGCCAAGGATGCAACATCTCCACGCATCTGCAAAGGCTCAAGGGTGCTTGTGACCTCTAGATTCCCAATAATGCGGACCGCACGTCGCTGCAACCTGTCGAGAGCATCTAACAAGTACTTTGCGGAGCCATCCCAGAAATGCGAGCAGTATTCCACGCAGGACCGAATTTGGGTCTTGTATAGAAGACATCGCTGCTCCGGCGTGAAAAATCGTCTCACTCTGTTCAAGACTCCGAGTTTACGCGAGGCTGTTTTGATGATACTCTCGATGTAGTTTTTGTTATTAAGTTTGCAGCGAACATCCATACCGAGGATAGTGAGGTTGTCCTGCAGTGGCAGTGGAGTGCTCTGAAGAGTGGGAAGGGGAAGGAAAGAAGAAACCTTTGCTGTGAACGCACATGCCTGTGTCTTCTTGGCATTGAACTCGATCAGGTTCTCAGAGCCCCATTGGGAAATGTTGTTCAGGATCCGGTCAAGCTCAGTGACAAGAAGCTGCCTTTTATCTGCGATATCCGACTGCTTATCCGCAGGAGGTCCATGATAACTCCCGTGCAAGGTGCTATCATCTGCATAGCAATGAATGCTGCCGGTAGACGGCATGTCATTGATATGCAGAAGAAAGAGAGTAAGGGACAGGACGGACCCCTGCGGCACACCAGGATTTACCTGCAAGAACTCCGAGGCGCGTCCATCACAAAGGACGCGAATACGGCGATCCTGCAAGAAGCTAGCAACCCAGTTGCATAGTCTAGGGGGCAGACCGAAGGCTGGTAGCTTGGAAAGAAGCGATTTGTGCCAAACTCTATCGAAAGCGATGTCAAGACCAATTGCCAGTGACTCGCCGTGCTTGTCCATAGCCTCACCCCAAAGATGGGTAACATACGCCAGAAGATCACCCGGTGACCGTTTCGGCCTGATGCCATATTGCCGGTCATTAATTAGGGAGTGATCTTCAAGGTGACGCATGAGCTGTTTGTTAATTATGTGCTCGAACACCTTGCACAGCACTGAGATGATGGCTATGGGTCGATAGTGAGTTGGGTCTGAGCGATCCCCTCGGCTGTACATTCGCCTTCTTCCAAACCGAAGGCACTGTACCCAAGCTGTAGGACAGCTGGTACAGCCGCGCAAGCATTGGAGACAACTCCGCTGCACATTTTTGTAGAACCACTGCCGGAATACCTTCCGGACCACTGGCTTTCCGGACATCGAGTGACTGCAGCACTGCACGGACATCGCGTTGCCTGATACGAATATCAGGCATTGCATGGTCACTGATCGGCAGTGTCGGTGGCTGCATGCCACAATCATCGATTCGGGAGTTGGCCGCAAAGAGATTAGCTAGCAAATTTGCTTCCTCTTGCGACTCATGGGCCAGGGAACCATCGGGGTTGCGCAGCGGCGGCAGCGAAGGCTGGCAGAAGTTGGCTTGCACGGCTTTGGCCAGTCGCCAGTAGCCACGGCTGCCCGTGGGATGCGCTACTGGCTCCTGACCAAGCCGCGCTATGCGCTGGGCATCCGCTCTGACATAAGCCCTCTTGCAGACCTTTGTGGCTCTATTGTACGCCGCCTTGAAGTGGCCCACGTTAGGATCGCACGAAGCGCGCGCCCTCACCCAAGCGCGGTACGCAGACTGTTTATGAACCAGGGGCGGGCTCTGCGGGCACCGGCGACATCAGTGTAGGGGATATAATATTCCATGCCCAGACTGATCTCACCGGCGACAGCAGTTGCGCCCTCAGATGGGTTCTTACCTTCAAAGCAGCGTTCAACCCACGGAATGGACGCAAAATAGTCACGCAGTCCATCCCAGTCCGCTGAAGAGTAGTGCCAGAGACGCCGTTTCCCCTGCACGGGTCGTGGTGGTGCTTTAATGGGCACCTTGGAACGGACCAGACTATGGTCGGATTCGCCTAAAGCGGCACTCACCGAAACACTGTACTGGTCCGGGCGACTCGTCAGCAGAAGGTCTAGCAGGGAGGGCTCATGGTCCGACCTTTTTGGTATTCTAGTAAATTCGTGTACCAGTTGAGTCAGGCCATGCGCCAGAGCAAATGCATGGGCGGCTCTTCCCGCATGGGTTGTTTTAGAGGAACCCAACCAGATCTCATGGTGGGCGTTAAAATCCCCTAAAAACACCAGCTCAGCGTTCGGAAACCGCTCCTGCGCATCATCTGCCGCCTGACTCAGGTATTCGAAGAGTCGAGTTGTCTTGGCATCTCCTGTATGGGAGCGGTAGAGGCACACATAGATCTGACTCGTAGAACCATGGTCTATGTGTACCCAAAGGGTGGAGAAGGATGGGTCCTCTAGGCAGCGCAAACGGCGACAACAAACATCCGCCCTAACAAACACGCACACCCCGGCTTTTGCACGGAAATTCTCCTCAAGGACATAGCCGGGCTAGAGCAAGTAGGTTGTGTCGTCAGGGCGGCGTATTTGTGTCTCCGTAAGAAATAGCAGTGCTGGTTTTGCCGTCTCCAGGTGATGGTGGACGGCGTTGAGGTTTGTATGGAGCCCACAGATGTTCGTGGACTCCACCTCAAATAGCGAGCCCGTGGGAGAGTGTCTTGCCGCTGTGTAGCCCAGTATTCTATTTTGCGCTGCCATAAGGAGGAGGTAAGGGAAGGCGTGAAAAAAGGGGACTATCGTCGCAGCACCGCGTGACAAATCGCGGGTGATTGGTTTTGTCTATGAATGTGAGGAACGGCGAGAGCCGACACGCCGAACGGAAGGGCCCCCGTACCCCCCCGAGTATGGTCGCCGGGGTCCCTCCGGTCACCAACCGGCACGACGAGCCATATCGGGATTATGCGCGACCTGGTGGGGCAGCCTCCCAGAGTGGTTAGTCCCGGTTGGGCCCCTGTACTATGCCACGGTCGGCCAGCGGCACCACCGTTTCTACAGGTCTCCCTGTGGTCGCCCCGCGCCACCCCCCACTAGACTACGCCAATACCCACCGGTCCCGCTAGTGCTGCGACCACAATCGCCCTGCCCGGCTATGCACTTGCTGACCCCTGAACACAATATACCCATAGTGCACGGTGGTACCCACCCGGTCGAAATTCGTGACAAATTTCGGTCTATTTGAAATATGTAGGGTAGATGCAATGATGCTAGATCAGTGCATGCGAAGACATGATTTCAGCGCGCCGCCCCTCCAGATCCTCGCGCCCTAGGCTGCAGCCTAATTAGCCTAAGGGTTAATCAGGCCCTGTTCGAATCGAAAGTAAAAATTTATGAAAATTTTACAGAAAATTAAATGTTGACTTATTTTTGTAAAATAACTACAAATATTATGCGACTTCAAAGGGAAGTTATGGATAGCTGTGCTTCTTAGGTTGCTAAAACAGAATAGAGATCAAAATATTTGAAAAGTCGTGGTGCTTGTAGTTAAATATATCATGAGTGGTATCGAATTACGAAATTTTTAAAAGTTTCAGTAATTAAAAAAAAATGGTAGATATAATATTTTCTATTTTTTCTCGAATAACTATAAGCAGGCCGACCCTCTATGGTGTCCGCTTATCCTTTAATTTCGGGACATCCTGTATATGCCCTTAATTTAATAGATTTCGATTAATATGTGGAAATCTACCGGATTCCCTTGGATAGTTGCGTGATAATAATATGCCCTAGAGAGTGAAAAGAAGAGTTTCTTTATTTGGTTTTAATAAAGAAATTTTATTAACAATAATTATTTACAATATGTACATTAGAATTATTTAAATAAAAAATATAAAAACAATAAGTACATAATATATACAAACCAGCAGGTTCAGGCGTCAAAGAATTCCTCACCATCGATGTCAACTGGGAGGGTGGCCAGAAGGCTGGCAGCATTGCCACGTTGAATGGCAATACTGATCCTTTGCGCAAGGAATAAACCAGCCCTCTGGTCACGGGTAGCGTCTATTAACCGTTTGGAAATATCTTTAAATAATAGACGGGCACTTGGACCCCATGATCCCAGCGTCTCGACCCCAAACGGCTCAAATATGTAATTATCACTTAAACTACGATATTTGCGCCGTTTGAGGGTCTCTGCCGAAGCAGCAGCAGCGCAGGCACAGTCCCCAGTCCCTGGAAGATGTGAAGGCGCAAGGGTGTCAGCACATGTTGCATCCCACACCAAATGCCTTCCCATCTTCCAAGGCACCAAAGACATTCCATCCGGCCTCTTGCCATCATCGCGCACCAGACCAGCAGGTTCTAAAACGGCTGGAACCCCGGCGGTGACAAGAGCCCGACGGATTATGTCATTGATGTACGCGTGCCGTGAAAGCCGTCCCGCGCTCCTACTGCATGAGAGACCATGGTGTCCAAGGCTACCAACTTCTTCTCCACAGCGACATCGATGCGGAGAAACGCAAGGAGCACCTAAACGAAGGCAAGCAGCGATACGGAAGGTGTTATCGTCCAACATGGTACCTATGTTGGGCGATGGTAGGGCCTGCAGCCAAACACCGGATTCCCATTCCCCCACAGCCAAAAGGCGAGCACGCTCCGCAACATTGGAAGGCGTAGAAAGGAGATGTTTTCTTACCATGTTGCAGAGCGGCACGTCCCATTGTCTCTGGGAAGATGGGTTGGCTGGCGAATCAGCGTTTGGGCAAAACATTTTCCAAGCTCTTAAAGCTTCGGCCTTGCCTGGCACTTCTGAAATAGTTAGGCTAGGGGTTAGGATTTTTCTAACTAAATCATCCGTGCCATGCACCGAAGATAAAAAAGCTGGTAGACTTACGTCGGTAATTTTGCGAACGCCGAGCCCGCCTAGACGAACAGGCATGGATGCCTGAAGCCAGACTCGGTCGTTCATATCCACATTTAGAATTTTGCAAAGTGTGTTTTGAATCACACTATCCATTTTACCTAAAAGAGCCAAATACTTAAAAAGTTGAGTTGAACGGAGAACATGTGTAAATTTAGGGACAAAAAGACAATACCGAATTATTGTGAAAGCAGAATGGATGTTAATTTGTTGCAACCGGTCCGAAACTTCATAGAAATTTTGAATTTTTTCTTCTACGAAAGAGTCATATGCTTCCTCTAAGATTGGGGACCCAAGAAGACGGAGAGAAGTTTTTTGAACAATTTTTAAATTTGGGGCCAAAACATTGAATTTTGATAGTGTCGAAATGCTGTCAATATTATCATCAAGATAATTACTAATTAATTACTAATTACTCATTACTATATTACCTATATTACTTACAAATAATATGGCTTTCTATTGGTAAAAGAATTTTCAACCAGCAAACAAACATGAGGGATGTTGATGTGTTTTGTTATGATGTGGGTAGAGTAGCTACATATTTTATTCGGACTTTTCCCTGTTCTTCTACTTATTATACAGGGTGGAAGATTTTGACCTTACCTGCAGGGCTAACATGCGCGCGTCGTCAAATATCTCGAATCGAGATGAGATATCATCTCGAGTCTTCTCGAGCGAAGTAACGACGACATATTTTGTCGTGTCAAACTTTTTCAATTGTTGTCTATGGCATACACATTGTTTAAACATTTATCCGATAAAATCGGCCCGATACGGCCATTTGCTCGAAAACACAGACTAGTTAGGGATGCTAGGTATGAAAAAAGAGAAAAAATAGTGCAAACAATTTTCGACCTTATTGACATGACATGCTATCGATATTTTTTTCTTATATTCGTGATCAGCGTCATCAATTAATGCGAAAAGACACGTAACAAAGGAAATGTCATTAAGGTCGAAAATGGTTTGCAGTCGATGTTTTAGTCCAAAATGAACCGAGCACAAAAAATGTTTACACGAGATAACTTCTCGTCGACCAAATGAAAGACGGGAGACAAAACATTTTAATTTAAAAAAGAGAAAAAATAGTGCAAACAATTTTCGACCTTATTGACATGACATGCTATCGATTTTTTTTTCTTATATTCGTGATCAGCGTCATCAATTAACGCGAAAAGACACGTAACAAAGGAAATGTCATTAAGGTCGAAAATTGCTTGCAGTCGCACAAAGGTACTAAATTTTGATCCAAAATGAACCGAGCACAAGAAATGTTTACACGAGATAACTTCTCGTCGACCAAATGAAGGACGAGAGACAAAACAGTTTAAATGTCAAAATTCGAGTAAATAAGGACACGTATGTTACAATTTGCAGACACTAAGTAGAGATGATTTCTCGAAGTCGAGTTATGTCGACATCTGACAGATCGCCATGAAATTTGCCAAGTTACCAACAGTCGATATTGACATAAAACGGCAAAATGCCTCGAGATAGCTATCTCGTGGCGCGCATGTTAGCCCTTCATGCTACCAAGAGTCGACATATCAACATAAAACGGCAAAATGCCTCGAGATAGCTATCTCGTGGCGCGCATGTTAGCCCTGCTGGAGGGGAAGTACTCCTAATACGAGTGGATAAAGAAATTTGCTCAAAGGAAACATTCGAAACATTCTTTATTTAAAAAAAAAGAAATTAAACTACGTTCAAATATTTTTAGAAATTCTCTTACCACAACCGGTAAACGAATCGACTAAAATTTGAAAAGTAAGATCCGTATATTTATGTCATCAATCGATGGGGTCGGGTCAGTCATAAGGATCAAATCTCTCAACAAACATGACAATTTAAATGAAAGGATCCTTGAAATCTTAAGTTATAAATTGAATTTGACAAAATAAAGCACTTTAACTCAAGGGTCCATCTGATATCATATTAACAAGAAAAATCCATAATTTAAATGAAACTATGTGTCCTTTTAATGAGTTCTTCCGTTTCTTACCCACAAAACTCTACCCACAAGCTAAAAGAATAATAATAATTCCGTTTTCTCCCACTGCAAAAGTCTCAGAGCAATAAACCAAGTTCATTTGTGCCGTCTCAGGTCTCAATTTACAGATTATAAGGTAACCACTAAAAGGACAATTCCCTCGCCATCTTTGGCCCATTGCACAGGGTACACCACAAAATTATTACCTACCCTACCTATTTTATTAAATATTATATAGGTACGTCGACTGCCGATGTGACTTTGGGGAGCATCTCCGAAGTCTGGTGTGAAAAGCGCAGAGGTGGGCCCTCAGAGAAGGATTCCTCTCGCTCAGCACTTTGCTCACAGCGAAGCAAGCAATGCTTGAGAAGGAAATGTCGGAGCCGGCCCGTGAGGGACTCAGATATCTACCGAACAGTAGAGTTCCTGAGGCATGGAGGCGACTAAGACGTCGGAGGTCTTCGGCACTTGGGGGTGACAGGTTGCCTGTCATCACAGTAGAAGCGGCATAACGTAATGCACTGCCCATATGTTCGAGAGAAAGCTGGAGACACCGTGGTGCCCACACACAAGGGAGTCATCTCGAAACCGGAGATGGCCCTTGGTCAAGTGGGGTGAGTGATAATATGGCTTAGGCAATATTCGTCTCCGGCGGCATCTGAAAATCCGAGAACGCGTGCGGTTCATGAGGTTTTAGTCGTTTCGAGTCATGGGTTTGTTTATGATTTGAACCCTCCTCGTCCGATCTCCTGTTCCCGATTTCGGAAATCAAAGTGGGCTCGGCGGCAATTTTTAGTTATTGCCCTACATTTAAAAAAATATGTCCCGGGGCTCCCAAAAACTTGGCGCACGCCAAGGTTCATGAACTTGTCTGATCCGAGCCTGAAAGTCTGTTGATTTGATATTTTTAGGGAAGTTTTAAATTGTGTTGTGTGTGGACTTCGTCCGCGTGAAATGAAATTTAAGGGTTTTAATTTCTTAACGCGTTATAATAATTAAATACTTTTTCAAAAATTAAAGTAACCTGAATTCACCTCATAACTTCAGATAAGTACAGTAAAAAAACCGTGTAAATCGCCCCAGTCGCTTTGAAGCTACAGAACAAACAGACTGACAGATAAAAAAAATATAATGGCATTTTTCATTTTGGTTATACCTGTACCTACCGTGTAGTTACATGCATATGCATTAATCAAAACAACTGTGTAAACTCTAAAGGATGAGCTTGCTTCATGCGCAAGTGTCGGTGGTTTAGTGGTTAAGGAGTCGGCCTTACGATCGAGAGGTCCCGGGTTCGAATCCTGGCCATTACACTACCGACGTGAACCCACTACTAGCACAAGCAATTTAGCTTAGTTGGAGGGGTTAGAGGGAATATTAGTAACTTCGATAGTTTCGGTTGCTAATATTCTTTAGAAATTTGAAACGAGCTCATCCGACGAAGAACTAAAATTGCCAAGATGGCTCGCAAAATAAGCAAGCTGAAGTGGCAGTGGGCTGGCCACGTCTTTCGAAGGAACGATGGCCATTGGAACAAACGAGTCCTAGACTGGAAACTGCGAGAAGACAAACGGAAGGAAGGACGCCTCCTAGCCAGATGCACTGACGACCTGAAAAAGGTAGCTGAGATATACTGGATGCGGATGGCGGAGGATCGGACGGAATGGCGCACATTGGAAGAGGTTTATGTTCAGCAGAGGACAGCAGTGAGATAATTGATAAATTTCTACTCTTGTGTTATGTTTAAAAATCCACCATTATTATACATAAAAACTCGAATTCATGCCAATTTCGGAAAATAAAATAATACAGGGCGCTTCGCGGTATTATTTTATTTTCCGAAATTGGTATGAATTCGAGTCCTTGCGTTAACTCCAAAACTCCCTGTTGGTTTTTGTTTTTTTTATGAATATTGTTGACTTGGTCAATGCCATATTATTGTGTATAAATTTGTTGTTGATGTTTATGATGATGATGATGATGATTATGAATGATGATTGCTAACTTTAATACAGGTTTCTACTTAGAAAGATTTGGATACCAACACTTAAAGTCAAATCCACTGTAGAATGCCACTTTCCTTCTCTTATCTGCTTTGTCTAAGACGTTATGTCTAAAAATCCGCAATTTTTATACATAAAAATTGTGATTCACACCAATTTCTGTAAATATTTATCACTTTGTCGCTGATAGTTGCGTGCGGCACGCAGCGCAGTAGTGAGTGTACTTGAAACTAATATTAAGATGGACAACAATTGTCTTGGTATCGACACAGATAACATAATACTAAAGTACAGATACCTCATCCCATACAAAAAAATGAGGCCATCATAACTCGGGCTATTTTACGGGCTAAATTTAAATATTAATATTCGCCACTAGATGTCAACAATATAGCCCGAGGTTCAGCTTACGTTTTACAGTAGTAGCTACTAGATGGTGGTGTACTATATTTTCAACGATAAGAAGTGTCATACATAAATGACAATATAAATAAACATAGGTAGGCACATTATGACTACTATTTATTTAAGAAGATTGACTGTAAGTGATGTTAGTAGAGACCGCATCTCCAAACTCGCAATCGGGCTTTTTCAAACAGCGGATCTTCGCAAGAAAAAAAGGGTAATACCCTCGTTTGCCAGATAAGAGGGTTCTTGAGTCTGTTGAGTACGAATTTGATGTCATTTTTGGAATCCATAATGGCCGCCGCGGTGTCCTAGCTAATTTGCAATATGGGTATGGTTTATTAGGTTTTTGAGTATGCTTAGTGTGAATTTAATGTCATTTTTGGGATCCAATATGGCCGCCGCTGTGACTTAGATAAATTGCAATATGGGTATGGTCTAATGAGTTTTCGAGTATGCTGAGTTTTGGTCTCCAATATGGCCGCCGCGCTGTAGGTAGAAAATTGCAACATGGGTATGGTTTAATAGGTTTTTGAGTATGCTGAATGTGAATTTGATGTCATTTTTGGAATCCAATATGGTCACCGCGGTATGGTCTAATGAGTTTTCGAGTATGCTGAGTTCGAATTTGACGTCAGTTTTGGCCTCCAATATGGCCGCCGCGCTGTAGATAGAAAATTGCAATATAGGTATGGTTTAATAGGTTTTTGAGTATGCTGAGTGTGAATTTGATGTCATTTTTGGAATTCAATATGGCCGCCGCGGTTTCCTAGCTAAATTGCAATATGGGTATGGTCTTATGGGTTTTCGAATATGCTGAGTTCGAATTTGACGTCAGTTTTGGCCTCCAATATGGCCGCCGCGCTGTCGGTAGAAAATTGCAATATGGGTATGGTTTAATAGGTTTTTGAGTGTGCTGAGTGTGAATTTGATGTCATTTTTGGGATTCAATATGGCCGCCGCGGTATCCTAGATAAATTGCAATATGGGTATGGTCTAATGAGTTTTCGAGTATGCCGAGTTCGAATTTGACGTCATTTTTGGCCTCCAATAGGGCCGCCGCGCTGTAGGTAGACAATTGCAATATGGGCACAGATAACATACTGCTTCCGGGCTGTTTGGCCGTGGTCGACCACGTCCAAACAGCCCGGAAGCAGTATATTCTACATGCAACGCCGGCCGTGAAAGCCTGAAGACTTATACATGATAACTCGGGCTAATTTGTGCATTATTTTTAAATATTATTCTTCGCCACTAGATGTCAACGAAATATCCCGAGGTTCAGTCTACATTTCGCAGTAATAGCTTCTAGATGGTGGTGTACTATATTTTGTCAAGAAGTATAAATAATCAATCTAATATTCTCGTGTCACAATATTCGTTCCCATACTCCTCCGAAACGGCTCGACCGAAGTCTGAGAATCGGCTACTATTTATTTTTCATACTCCAGTCCGCGATAACGGACATCAACGCGGGCGGAGCCGCGGATAACAGCTAGTAATAATATATATTACCAAAGAGGTAAATTAATATAGATCGCATCTTCAAACTTGCAATCGGGCTACTACTTCACACTTCTTGTATGCTGAGTATGAATTAGATGTTAATCAAAGTCCAATTTATACAAAATTGCAATACGGGTATGATCTAACTTGTTTTTGAGTAGGTGTGCTGAGTACGAATTTGGTGTCATTTTTGGTGGTTATGTTGAACTCGAACCGATTAAAAACACACACCTCATGCCAGAGTAGGTATATCCAGTCGAGTTCAACATAACTGTTATCATCGGCATAGCATCGGCGCAGTGGTGTCGGACTCGAACTCGAACCGACTAAGCCGTCGCGGATGCACCGCATACATGTCGAGTACGACATAAGCACTCCCGCCTTACATAAGTACTTATGAACGACGTGGGCCGTCGGCATACCTAGAATGGGACAACAATATGTAAATATCGTATGTAGGTATCTATGCACCTATAAACACGAATAAATATGATTAGGTTTCTACTCTCGCCATTTTGTTCCGACACGACGAACGACTCAAAACAAATGACTCAGGCCCCATGGCTTTTACTTGTGCTGCCGCCATTTGATCTGGGCCAGTTAAATCTCAAGAAGAAAACTTGCGCCAGAGTCGCATCCTTTAATCAGTGGGTGGTACGAATAGCTCAAAAATCCTCAGCCCCTTGACTTTTACATGAGCGACTGCCGTTTGACCTACTATCCTCAAGAAGCAAAATTGCACCAGACTCGCATCCTTTAATCAGTGGGTGGTACGAATAGCTCAAAATTCCTCAGCCCCTTGACTTTTACATGAGCGACTGCCGTTTGACCTACTATCCTCAAGAAGCAAAATTGCACCAGACTCGTATCCGTTAATCAGTGGTTGGTACGAATAGCTCAAAATGACTCAGTCCCTTGACTTTTACATGAGCGACTGCCGTTTGACCTACTATCCTCAAGAAGCAAAATTGCACCAGACTCGCATCCTTTAATCAGTGGGTGGTGCGAATAGCTCAAAATTCCTCAGCCCCTTGACTTTTACATGAGCGACTGCCGTTTGACCTATTATCCTCAAGAAGCAAAATTGCACCAGACTCGTATCCGTTAATCAGTGGGTGGTACGAATAGCTCAAAATGACTCAGTCCCTTGACTTTTACATGAGCGACTGCCGTTTGACCTACTATCCTCAAGAAGCAAAATTGCACCAGACTCGCATCCTTTAATCAGTGGGTGGTGCGAATAGCTCAAAATTCCTCAGCCCCTTGACTTTTACATGAGCGACTGCCGTTTGACCTATTATCTTCAAGAAGCAAAATTGCACCAGACTCGTATCCGTTAATCAGTGGGTGGTACGAATAGCTCAAAATGACTCAGCCCCTTGACTTTTACATGCGCGACTGCCGTTTGACCTACTGTCGTCAAGAAGCAAAATTGCACCAGACTCGCATCCGTTAATCAGTGGGTGGTACGAATAGCTCAAAATGACTCAGACCCTTGACTTTTACATGAGCGACTGCCGTTTGACCTACTATCCTCAAGAAGCAAAATGTGCCAGACTCGCATCCGTTAATCAGTGGGTGGTACGAATTGCTCAAAATGACTCAGCCCCTTGACTTTTACATGAGCGACTGCCGTTTGACCTACTATGCTCAAGAAGAAAGTTTGCATTAGAGTCGCATGCATTAATCAGTGGGTGTACGAATAGCTCAAAATTCCTCAGCCCCTTGACTTTTACATGAGCGACTGCCGTTGGACCTACTATCCTCAAGAAGCCAATTTGCACCAGAGCCGCATCATCCGTTAATCAGTTGGTGATAAGAATAGCTCAAAATGACTCAGCTCCTTGACTTTTACATGAGCGACTGCCGTTTGACCTACTATCCTCAAGAAGCAAAATGCACCAGACTCGCATCCGTTAATCAGTGGGTGGTACGAATAGCTCAAAATGACTCAGCCCCTTGACTTTTACATGAGCGACTGCCGTTTGACCTACTATCCTCAAGAAGAAAACTTGCGTCAGAGTCGCATGCATTAATCAGTGGGTGTACGAATAGCTCAAAATGACACAGCCCCTTGACTTTTACATGAGCAACTGCCGTTTGACCTACTATCCTCAAGAAGCCAATTTGCACCAGAGCCGCATCATCCGTTAATCAGTTGGTGATACGTATAGCTCAAAATGACTCAGCTCCTTGACTTTTACATGAGCGACTGCCGTCTGACCTACTATCCTCAAGAAGCAAAATTGCACGAGAGCCGTATCCGTTAATCAGTGGGTGGTACGAATAGCTCAAAATGACTCAGCTCCTTGACTTTTACATTAGCGACTGTCGTTTGAC
The DNA here is from genome assembly GCA_949126895.1 of Eilema caniola. Lineage (NCBI taxonomy): Eukaryota > Metazoa > Arthropoda > Insecta > Lepidoptera > Erebidae > Eilema > Eilema caniola. The sequence continues at coordinate 12,054,747 of OX421471.1, read as the reverse complement.
CTACTATCCTCAAGAAGAAAGCTTGCGCTAGAGTCCCATCCGTTTATCAGTGGGGGTGTACGAATAACTCAAAATGACTCGGACTCCTTAAATTTTACCTGACCGACTACCGTCTGACCTACGGGTCCTACCCCTACTGTTAGGACAGTAGAAGAGCTAATGGAGCTAATGGAATCTTTCAACAAAAATTCTTTAATTGAGGAATGGTCACCAAGTCAACAATCCTATGAGAGATTTGACATCGGTCTTCGAAGGGCTCCAACTTTCTTTAACGATTGCCATTTCGCATTTGCGATATTCGTGTAGAAATTTAAAATGCACTAGCCGGCAGCCACAGAGACTATTGTTGCGCTGGCGACACAGAGCGAGATAGGATGAATCGATCAAGCGAGCGAGAAAGTCGTCTCATAGGAGCTCGTTATAGGTAGGTATATCATCCGCTCGCTTGGCTCGTCGCCGTGTGTCGTTGTATGTGCGGTAGGTACTACTACTACTGACTACCTTGATGTAGATACATTTTATTAAGTTCGCTTTATGTACTTAGGTATAAATGTTTCCCTATTCCTGTTGAGTAATTGATCTGATATTAAATTTGATAGGTAGGTAGGTAAGTAGGAAGGCGTGTGTCTTTTCAGACGACAATATACCTGCCTGAGATGTCATACTTTCAATTAATAAAGCCGTTTAACTAAAAGGTATTACGTAGATACCTACCTACCTTCTTGTTATTTTCACGGTCACCCATCCTTAAATCGCTTAAAACTTCAAATGTTAAGAAGGGTCACCCAGGGTTGTGCAAAAGTAGAAAGAATACTAATTTGGATACGGATTCTCAGTCGGGCGTCGGCCACCGGGGGCCTAAGCTCCAAAACCCGGTACTTACCGATTGAAAAAGTAATTTTAAGAGTTCTAACTCCAGTGGAAACTGGAAAAATGCCTGTGGCAAAATTATATAAATTCATTATTTACACTACACCAACTCAGAAAGTACCCCAGTAGATAGGTAGTCTTTAAAAAATGAGGCAGAAAGTAGGTACCTACCGTTATTATTTCAGTAGAAATATGCGAGAAATATTCCAAATATCAATTTTTTTTTCAAATCCGTACTCAGCATGTTTTAAAAGCCCTTGTTATTTCTAATAGGTAAGAAGCAGGTACTACCTACCTATCTAGTACTACCTACCTAACCTAGTATTACCTACACAAGGCGCGCGCCACAGGAGCGTTATTTTTCTTAATTTGTTTAAATTGCTTTAAATATTTCAAATTGACTGCTCCCCGCTTAATGGTAAACTGGGGTGCAATCCATAAAATAGTGACCGCCATTACAAAATGCTGTCCCTAGTTTGACAGTTCTGACACCCTCAGAAGGTATTATGCAAGTGCCTTCTAATTTTCCCTTATTTTAATAACCTTATTGATAAGTTAGAGCGAAAAAAAAATGACAAAATACATTTTGGCGCCAAAAATCCAACGTTTTGCTTTTGTTCACCCAAGTACTAATATGTGAACTAACATGAACAAATATGTACCCTAGAACACTGGGGAGAGTTATTATAATTTTTTAATTTTAAACAAATAATATTATTATGACTTATCCTTTTCACGTGGGGGGTTAATAATAAATAAGCATTCTAAACGTTTTATAGGATTGTTTAATTTTCATTGACAAAGTGACAACCCTAACACTCAAGTTGGCGGCGTTGTATGTTCGGAACAAAGGGCGATACCTACGAAATTTCGTAGATTATGAAAACAGCGGTTTTCTTCAACAATAAAGGTGGTACGTTAAAAAAATACAGAACAGAAGTAACTTTTTAATTGTTAGTTTTAATCATACTCCTAAAATAATTAAAAAAGAAACTAATCAATTCTTAATTGCAGTAAATCTCGTTCGATATGTTTTTTGTTTGAGTAACAGCCGTGAAAATATAGAGAATTGAATAACACGCCATCTATTGTGTGTAACGTAGTGCACAGTATCGGCAGTATCATTATAGTACCGATAAAAGACGGGAAGGGCGCTGCATAATTATAACAAATTGTCGAAATTAGGTTTAAAAGTTCATTATTATATGTTTATGAGGAACAAATATTAAAGTTTTATGAGAAAATAATATTTATAGGATTCAATTCTTGTTCATTTAGAATTTTATGTTAAATTGATACACATAACGCCATCTAGAATATTTTATTAGTCACTAATAAAATTTGTTCGTAGTGGGGACCCAGTGGTATCGATAATATTTTAATATACCGGTAATTAATATAAACGATGGGTATTATGTATTAAAGTAACAATATAGCCATTTTAGACATTTTTTATGGTAAACGCATAAATAAAAACAAAGAGCAACATCCATTTGCAAACTAATAGGTATTTATATTTATAGGTATTAGTATTTTACTCAGTACACTCACGGTGGCGCTTCAAATCGACACAAAATTATTGTAATTTTAATATCATGGAGAAGTATAAAAGAAACACGGTAAAGTATAAAACTTTACCGTGTTTCATGCAATAAATAATGGATTTTATAAATTTATAACAGTAAGCTGTCAAGCTGTCAACCTCAAGCTATAGAGGTCAGTGCTTAAAGGTCTTGTAACCAAGCCAAAAGTATTCACAAAAAAAATCCGCCATTTAATTTTCGATGTTGTGGTATGCTGATGTTGTGGTTATGACCAATAATTTTATTTAGTTGTTTAGTAGTGAACTGAGTGAAAAAAGTGTGCGCGTTTTGGTATTTCTTGATAGTAATATTAAAAACTGTTATTTAGTATACAAGACGTATATTACTTTTAGTATATAATGCAATCGGGCAGTGGTGCCAAAAATCCGCCATGGGCACGCTCAAACGTGAGTACAAACATGACCGGCATCAATCCGCAAATCATGGATCCAAATCAAATGATGTCCCAACAAGGTATGATGCAGTTCCAACAGACTCAAGTATTCAATCCTAGTATGATGCAAGCCCAAAGCAGCATGACGATTCCCATGGCGGGACAAATGCCGATGAATCAAATGGCTCAAGGTCAAATGTATCCTGGCAATGTTGTTGCGTACCCTACACCACGTGCTATGAACCCCGGCCTGTATCAAAATGCGCAATCGAATCAATCTCCGGCAAGTGCTGAGCAGCGCGTTTTTACCGGTACTGTGACGAAAACACACAATGATTTTGGCTTTGTTGACCACGATGTTTTTTACCAGACTTCAGTATGCGCGAAGGGAGTTATCCCTAAAGTAAACGATAGAGTACTTGTTGAAGCTACTTATAATCCAAATATGCCTTTCAAATGGAATGCGACCCGTGTGCAAGTTTTACCCAAAAGTGGAGGCAACCAAAAGCCTACTAATCAAAAATCTAACAATTATAATGCTGTGCCACCTCCTTTGAATAAGAACAAGTCAATGTCGTCACGTCGTGATGAAAGACCTCGCAGAGATGACAGGGTAAGCTACGCAAAAATTATTATTTGTTTTCTTTATCAAAATGCAAATGCTGTTTTTGTTTAAAATAAAATTATCTTTTTCTACCCAAGAATCAATCTTGCACTATGTATAAACATGTATTTTTTTCTGTCAGTAGAAAAATATGCTAATCAAAGAAAATATTATTTTACTCTAGACTTACTAACGCCAGCAGGATATGCTCGGAGGTTCATGCGAGTGTGGAAACTGGCTAATCGGTGTCTGACTCTCTTCGCCAATGGCCTGAATCACACTTGTAGGAACCTCCGTACTGCCATTAGGTTGGGTCCAGGAAACATATAATGTAAATAGACATGTTCATATTTGTACTGAACAGGAAGCAAACCACAATGTAGCATTCAAATGCACTACATCACACTACAGAGACTGTCTTAGACTTGGACAAACACATTATTATGTTTACTGCATAAAATTGTGTTATAACATTACAATGGAATTAAGTCACCTTGAACCTTGTCATACCTCTAGTTTGTTAGTCTCAGTGGGGATTTAATAGTGGCATCGTCATCATCATTATGATGCTGCAATTATGTAGGGGATAACAACATGTCTAAACAATGCTCTACTATAATAATTACCATTTGTATGCATAATAGGGAATATGCATATAATTCAAATATCACCCAATTCTTTTTAAAAAGTAATAATATGATCATATACCTAAAATAAAGAGTTACAAATTATGTAACCCTTTATTTTAGGTATATGTACATAGTTTTTTTTGTATTCAATATCTGCGATCAGCATGGTGCTTTTAGCGGATGTGGTGGTAGGTGTATAATTAAAAAAAAAATATATATATTTTTAAACATAATTATGATTTGGTTGAGAAAAAATCTATTGAAAAGTGCATAAATTGATAGGGAAATTCAAATGAGTTAAAAAATGATACAGTTGGCAAGAAGTTCTGATCAATAGCCTTCCGACTTGGATGGAACTCAGGAATCATATTACATAATAAAAAATGTCAGCTTGACGCAGTTGGCAAGAAGTTCTGATCAATAGCCTTCGGACTTGGAAGGAACTCAGGAGTCATATTACATAATAAAAAATGTCAGCTCGTGTTGGGTAGTGATAGTGCATTATTATTATTAATCATTGTCCTGTTGAATTATTTAATTGAAGTAAAACACAAAACATTATTAGATTGTAGATTACACCCCAAATCATTTTGGCAGAATTTTTATATTTGGTATGGTTTGTTGTTGTATTATTAATGTTTATATAATGATGTAAATAATCATTTAAAAATATAAAAAGACGCATATTCCCTATTGAGTTTCTGATATTTTGACACTATGTATCACGCGTTTCCACAGGGCCTTAAATAATGCAGGATCCTACTTTGCTCAATCCCTAGCTATATAAGTTGCTACGGTCAAGACCAAGTCATATTTTCTCTTTCACTATACAATGCCTTGCCTACCTTATCATATAATATATGAAAAATCTTATGTGGTCCAAGCTATCCGACTGGCATGCCTTACCTGTTACCATTAGACATACACAATCTCTGCCTTCAAAAAAATGGTTACAGCCTACTACTTGCAAGAGCACTAGGCACTGTCTTATACCTTCTATTTCTGTATATTTTTTCATTATTCATTCATTCAAATAGTCTTGTTTTAAAGTGACTCTAATGGTTTACATTTTGATCTAAATTCATATGTGCAAGAACTTTGTTACAGAAACGATCTCGCACAAGGAGCCGTTCACGTTCTCGAGATGTACGTGAGAGCCGTAACCGTCGTGACTCCCCACCGCGCAAACGCCCAGTGGTTCATCAGCCCTCACCTATAAAATATATTGTGCGAGTACCTCGGATGCCTCTGGATATGTAAGTCCTTTTTAGATATTACCATGTAAGGTACAGATACATGTGAATGTAAAAATGTAAAATGTGTACCTATTTCATGCAAATTTTGTGCCAATATACACCCATGAGGCAATAAATTGGCCTGACGTTCACCAAATTGTGCTGCATATTTAAAATAATGGAATAGCTATTAACATTTTGTCTTTATTCCAGCCAAAAAATGGATGTGCCTGGTGTATCCCAAAGATATACAAATCTTTATGTACCATCCGACTTCTTCAGTGCCCAAGTTACTTGGGGTACGACATTCCCACCTCAAGCACCATTTTCAATTAATAATCCCTGTGCATACCATACTCTGAGTAAAGAAATTGAGAACCCCAACCCAAATGATTCCATTTTGGAACCGCCAGATGCTGACTATAGGTTTTCAGCCAAAGTAAGTCGATTTATTAATCAATTTATTCATGAAATTTGTATTATTTTGTTTCCTTATTATAAGAGCTACATAAATGTATTTTTAGGTTATGTTGATCAGCATGCCAACCTTGGAAACGCTATATCAGAAATGTGGACTCACCAAAGTAGATGAAAAAGATAAACGAAGTAATAAAACCCCACTGCATCCAACAAGACTGATCAAGTTCCTTGTGGGACAGAAAGGCAAAGGTGGTGAAAATTTTGCTATAGGTGGCCCTTGGAGCCCTTCCTTAGATGGTGAAAACCCTCAGTCTGATCCAAAAGTTCTGGTAAAGACTGCTATACGTACTTGCAAAGCACTCACAGGCATAGATTTATCTTCATGTGCACAATGGTAAGTGACACTCTTTATATTTTTTGGTGTCTAGCTCCACAACTTTGCTGGTGTTTATCAAAGATTTGATATTTGGGAAAAGAGCTTGTCAGAAGCCTTTAATATTATTACTAAACATTACCAAATAAATATGTAGGTACTGAATTTAAAATATGATAAACAGAGAACTCTTACCCAATATCATATCTCGTATTTGTCATGGTACACACATTCCTTATGTGAGTGTATGAAGGCGTTTGTACATCGTGAACGGGCGCTACTGATTGGAGGCAGAATCGATGTACTACGTTCCGAAAGAGCAGTTGATTTACTCTCGTAGCGGATGTGTCGTGTCCATGTGTGCAGTCGGGTGGGCGGCGCGACCAAATGCGCTTGTGAGTATACAACTATAACAGTATTACCCATGCAGGTACCGAATGGTGGAGTTTTACTACTGGCGGGAGGGCAGCGGCGGCAAGTCGCGACTCGAGAGTGTGGTGTTGTTCCTGCCGGACGTGTGGTCGGCGCAACCGTCGCGGGTCGACTGGAACACAGTACAGGAGCAGTATAAGGCGGCCTGCGATGCGGCGCTGCGAAAGCTCGACGGCGAGAAGCCCGAGTCCGGCAAGCAACAGCAGGCAGCACCAGCCGACTCTTCTGCCGCGGACAAATCGCAAATTGTTTGTTCCCAGTTTTGTTTAGTTAAGATTCCTGCTGCGTGCGCTTCCATAAAGAACGAAGACCAACGTGCCTGTGCTGCAATCGTCTTACATTTCTGTTGCCACCGGACGTCGCCGCGCATAGAGATAACACTTTATAATAAATACATTATTCCATTTGCAGAAAGATTAACTTAAAAGCCATCTTTAAACTCTGAACACTTTTGTTTCTATTTGAATGAAAACTCAGCTTTCAATTTGGTCCCTGAGTTCCACTTTAAGAGTACTATTGGAGAACTAATATTATACTACTATTTACAGGATAAGAAAGATTTGGACAGTAGTACAATAACCATTGACGAAAACGATGATGATGATGAAGAGAAACCTGAACCGACACATTACTCCAAACTTGATATGAAGACCATAAAGGTTGGTCAGTTAAGACAAGAACTACGGGCGCGTAATGTTAGTTGTAAAGGTAAGACTATTATTACTATTGCATTATCATTTTCACATGCACACTAGATGATGCCAGACGAGTTTAAACCATGTATGTCCTCAAGAAATACAGTGCACATTAGTTGTCACCATACCACTTGTCACAGTGTTTAAATGTGGGCTTCAAACTGAATGTGTACTTAAAACAAAACAGTATTATTTATAATTTTTAATAAAACCTCTCAAGATCATTCCTTTTAATCAGGATTGAGGGCTCAACTTGTATCTCGTCTAACAAAAATGTTAAAATCGGAGGAAGCACAGGATAAGAGAGATGATGTTATGGAACTCGAAGATGATGACCAAGAACAAGAGAAACCAAAAATTGAGGAAAAGGCAGAAGTAAAAGATGACAAAGAGGAGAAAGAGGAAGAAGAAGAAGAAGAGAAGAAAATAGAGAGTAAAACAGAAGAGGTCGAGACAAAAGCTGAAGAAAAGGTAGAAAAAGTGAAATCTGAGAAGGAGATTGAAGAAGAGAAAAGAAAGGTAACTAGTGTGTTTTATTGCATGTTTTGGAAATATACATTTCACATTAAGTGTATAGCAAAATTCCTTTGGGGGATCCTATTACAATTTCATAAACAACTGGGAAAACTGCACAGGATATTTTTAGTTTTGTTGACAGTTTAGAGAACTTGGATAGTATAGCTTGTAGAAACATAAGAACAATACACAAATACAAAGATATACCAATTTTGATAATACTTCACCATGCCATACACTCAAATTTTAATTTACTTACAGCTGGAGAAAGAAAAGACACTACTCAAAAGTCGGTATGAGATTCCGAGCTCCCCACACATCTTGGTTCATCCATCAACTACGGCAAAAGGGGGTAAATTTAACTGCAGTGTTGCCACACTCTCACTATTACTGGATTATCGCATGACTGACAATAAAGAACATAGTTTTGAGGTATGTATAGATAATAACTAGATCGCAAGCTTACAGCACTTCTTCTACACAATGCAACTAACTAAAGCAAGTAAATGTGCGAGTTACATGCGTGAGTTGCGCGGGTGGTTCGCTCTGGTGCATGCTCGAGTCGCTTTCGAGTGTCTTTTTAATGTAGTTTTCATGATGCATATGTAATCGGAGAAAGTTTCTCAACATGCACAAGCTACCTGCCATGTACAAGCACCCTTAAAACATCATCAACTTGCGATAGTCCAAGTCACATTACCTCAAGAGTCCGGGGTCTAACTGCAATATGATGATAATATGTCGGTATGTTCCGTGAAACCACTACCATCCGACTTCCATTACGACATAGAAGTTCTGCAGTTAGACCAATTTTCGGACTTTGTGTATCGTGAGAAACACACACTTTTCAAACTAAATAACATTTACAGCTGTTTGTCTTCGCTGAACTATTCAACGAGATGCTGATGCGTGACTTCGGTTTCTACATCTACAAAACACTATATACATTACCCGAAAAGACAGAAGAGGTCAAAGAGAAGTCTGATGAAAAGACCGAAAAGAAATCAGAAGACAAGAAAGACGAAAAGAAAGAAGACAGCAGGCCAGAGAGGCGAGATGATAGGCGTGATTCTAGAAGACGTGATAGGAAGGTGAGTTGTGTTACCAGAAACATGAGTATTTCGTGTTGGTTGGAAGGTTTCGTGATTGGTAAGAATGCCATAACCAGTTTTACATGTCTGGAGGTCATTTGCACCGAAAGTACTGTCTATGCTACTAATTATATGTTAAAATTAACTAAGTCCACACCATATTATTATCTTACTTCCAACAAGAGTAGGACAGTAGAGTAACAAACATCAGCACTATTCACACTCTTTCACGTGAAAGGGGCTGAATGGATCAGAATAAAGTTTTTCATAGAGATAGATTATTCTGAAATAACACAAAAATAGGTTCCTGTGATGGATGGCAGGGACATGATCAGTATTGCCGCGGAGAACTGCAAGTCATTAATACAGTAATATTAAGATACTACAATATTTATTCTATCCCTTAAATGCTGACAGAATCAACAATGTTATTCCCATTAATTTTTAGGAAAGTCCCAGTGATGATGAACGCAGTAGTTCACCAAAGCGTCGCAGCCGCGGCGTAGAGTTGCCACCGGATCCATACTTGTTACTATCACTAGTATACTTCGACACGTCTCGTGGTGGAAGCATGACCAAAAAAGACCTGCAGAATTTGTTCATGAGTCTGGGCTTACAGCTCTCTCGGTCACAAATTAGGGCTGTGCTTGAAAAAGTGTGTGTAAAGGATTCTTTCAATTACAAGTAAGTGTGTTTTTTTTTATTTAGGTTTATTTTTAAGATAGCGTGATAGGTGGTTATAAAATTTAATTATTTATAAACAACGCCAGACACCGTACAAAATTAATAAATCTGTCGGCAATCGTTTTTAATATGGTAGAAATTTTTTAATAATTATTTTCATTTATGCATGTTGTAATCCCTCGACTATGCTCGTCGTGTTGCCGGAAATATCACGCGAGTAATGCCCTAGCGTCCACACACTCGCGTCATCGCGTTGTTCCGCATTACAGTATTCACAGTGCTCGCCTTGCAATGGAGATGGACGTAAACATATAGATGACGACGCTAAAGCATTACCTATGCTTTTTCAGATTAGCGATTTATGTTAATAAATTATTATAAAGTATAATATTTTAAGAATAATAAAATATATATTTTATCTTATAATTGATATTTATTTTTATAATATGATTTCTAATAAAAAATAAAGAAATATACAATATAACTAATGAAATGTGATTATAAATTAAGTTATTGTAATATTTTCAATCAATTTTTTTTTTTATTAGACCATTCATTTTCTGCGCCGTCATGTTATAAATGGGATATGTGCTAACGCCACAAGCGCTCGATGCAAATGCAAAGTGTGTTCGTCGCCAGTGTGTGAATGGTTCATCGCGCCCGTATCACTCGTATTGTCGCTCCTTTGACTCGCGTCACGAAGCTGACACTCGCGGCAACATTCGCGTCATGACGGTTACGCACTTATCGCTCACCGACGAGTGGTTTGGACGCGGCATAATTTTTACCTATTTCTGTGTAAATATTTATAACAATATCTAACCATTTTATCAATTTTAGGTCCCTCATACAAACTATCAAGGATGTTGCATCCGGCTCATCAGATGCAATACAAGATTTGCCACTGGACACAGCAGTAGGAGGCACCAATGACGTACCAACACATGTAAGTATTAAAACGCATTTCACATACATATGCACGAATAAGTACCAAATTACAATTTAGGCGAATGCTATAAACACATGTTATTTTTACAGATTGCTGAATTAGAGGAGACAATTGCGGCGGGCAACCGTAACTTACTACCAGTTTTCAATGTTCCCACTGATGACACAGAGTCTCAAGATGGAGAAACTAAAGATGTTAGCGAGTCAGGTAAAAATATATTTTTATGGTTCAGAACAAGTAGTGGGTCAACAACAAGTGACTTTCGACTCAAAGCAGTAGTAGTAGTAGTATTCATGCATACAAATATTTGCTCTAAGCGGGAATCGAACCCACGCCTCCTGCATAGATATTTATAATAACTAATGAACGAAATTCATAATGGCCGACTGACTAGAGGTGCTAGAGTGCTAGCCTCAAGTACTAGATATTTATTTAGTTACACTTAAACTAAGGCTGATCAAAAAGACACAAGCGAGCGAGTGATGTTAACGGAGCCCTTTTTGGCGGAGTCCCTACTTCATTGATGGGATTCGTATGCATTAACACCACGTACCAGTTTTGATCGTCACATCCCCATCCTATCCGAAGTACACCTCAGGACGCGTATAATTTGCGATACAAGCATGGTGAATTGAATCTCGTACACCGCCGTAGCACCCCGTATTATGCACATAAGACCCCCAGAAACATGTACTGCGCGTACTGAGCACATTTTAGGTCTTAGGATTATGTATCATTATATTCCGGAGGTATATTACGTTACATATGCAGCGACCTTAAACCTCATATTTGTCCACAGGCATGGTAATGTACAAGTCGCGGCTGGTAGACGTGGGTGCTCTAGTAGCCGCTGAAGCTCGCAACGCGCAGGCTCGCTCGCGACTCGAGGCGGCTCTAGAGAGCACCCGTGCGGCCCTGCGAGCGGCCCGCGCCGCCGCCGCATCCACCCAGCAGGCAGAGCGAGGCGCACAACATCAGCTGTCAGACCTCAGCGCTAGTCTGGCCAGCGCACGCGCTCGAATTACCTCCCTAACGGTCAGTATTCAGTGTTGTGAAATCAGCTTTAGCCGCGTTGGGCATTTTTCGTAGAATCTACACCCAAGACATCAAGTATCTGGCTTTTCCTCAAAGGGAACCGATATTATTTGGACCCTATTATTAAAGCCCACTGAAAGATTAGCGGCCGGTAGTGGTAGAGGCGGCGCGGCGGCCAGATATGTAACTAAAAAATTTTTTTTTAATAAGATACCGATTGAATTAAGAACCTCCTCCTTATTGGAAGTCGGTTACTGATGGCGAACGTCGCACGATCCCTACTTCGACTTAAAAATGGCTACATAATCTTTTTCTGCCGTAGATAAGATTCAAAATGGTTTGTATTATTTTGGCTCAAAATGGTTTGTATTATTTTGGCTCAAAATGGTTTGCATTATTTTGGCTCATAAAGCCGCTGCCGGCCTCTTTCAGGGAATTGAAATTAGTATGAAAATTTTTTTTGCTTAGGAGCGTCAACCTTTCTTATCGTACTTTTAAATATGATATTATTCTATCTCATGTCTTTGCATTCACAGGCCAGCTCAAAAATATTCCATTCCGCTTTAAAGAGCATCCAGTCCAAGGTTGAAGCTGTTGTGAACATAAAATATGAGGATGATGATGTCGTTGAAATTGTAAATGGACCACCACAGTAAGTAGAACTGTTTTAATTTTACGATTTAATATTGACTACTACTATTTTTAATTTTAGTAATATAGAATATTTTCTCCCAGAAATGAAAACTCAAAGAAAGTACCGGAAGAAAAGGAATCTGTCGCCGCCAAAGATGAACCTTCATCAAATGAAGAAAAAGTTGAAACAAGTGATGCACAGGAGTCAGATACCAAGGCAAAGGAAGATGACATAATTGCAGACGAAAACATGGACCTTGATGACAAAGAATAGCCATTACATATGTCATAATTTACTACAGTACAATTCATTTCGTACATCGGGAAGTAGAGTGAGTTTGGCTAAGATCTGATCGCTTGAGTTTTGGCTTCTCTATAAAGACCTGTGTAGATGAGAAACTTTTGTCCGTAGAGGACAAAAATACCTGAATTTTGAAAAATGTCCGCCAATAAATTTCCATAGATTCAACGCGCACTGTGTGCGAACATTTGTTGCTTGGACACTTAGCGCACATTAGCGAAGCAAATATTGTGAGATTCTTGTATTGTTATTTACAAAAAGAGTTCCATCCCTTTATCACGTTAGTTCCATTTTTTCAGATTCTCCGTCATACTGTCTAGTCCGATCTATGAATGGCCACTGTTGTTCAGGTACCTAACTTTAATAGGCGGTACTATGAATCCATACTAATATAAATGTGAAAGTGTGCGTGTCCGTCTGTCCGTCTTTCACGTCTAAACCGCAACCAATTTTGATGAAATTTGGTATAGGGGTAGATTAGACCTTGATAAAGGACAGTCTATGTTTGGTCGCGATAACCGACATCCACGCGGAAAGAGCCGCTGCAAAAAGCTAGTAATGTATATAACAGATAAACAAATCCATTATTCTCATTATACATTATTCAATTCACTTGTAAGGGATCTATTTTACAGGTCGAAAAAGTACCGGACATATCCCTCGTTTGCACAGGCCTTAACCCAACTGTCAGTCCTAAGTTTGATAGAATGCTCTACATAAACTGAACCAAGCAGTTCTTAGTCTGACCTCATTCTCCTTGCCAATGTGCCACATCAATAGCCGGGTATTATACCTAGGTGAACTGCTTAACATATCCCCCTATTTCTCTGATATATAAGAATAAACTATACATTGACGGTGAGAAGTGAAATTTAAATTCAATCTACAATATAAGCATCAGTGTGCACATAAAGTCAAATCTGCAATCAAGCTGTTATTGTCACTATACTAGTGATATAACTTGATCTTAAATATTATAGGGTATTACACTGTAACTCTTACAAAGAGGACACCGGTAAAATGTAATGAATTGTTTTAGTGTTTAGTATATAATCTGAAGAATTATATTGTATAGTTCTTTGAAGTTCTCACAAACTTATCTAGTTGATAAGATGTTTCATTTAGATGTATGTGTATCCAGTGTGAGGTGGTTGTTAGCAATGTAGTGATTTAAGATACTATGTGTAAGATTTCTGACAATATGGGTTGATTGAAATCATAAAATAGTATTGATAATTTTTACACAATGAAAGACAACGGTTTACCTAATGCATATAGCCAATCTTATTGAGATATGTAAGTTAGGTTCAATATCTGTGACTTATTTTCTTTGGATGATATTTTTATGCAAATAAAAATTCTGAGTAAAATATTACGCTATTGTTTTATTTACCAAATAAAATTATGCTAAATTATCAAATTTAATATTAATTCAGTGCTAATATCTAACATTTCTAATATATTATCTGTTATGATATCGTACATGCACTACGTTCCCATAATATATGCTAATATTATTAAATTTAATAAAAAATGCTTTTTTACTTACACACTAGTGCTTAAAATAGTAATACATAATTTTGTTGAATGTTGCATGAAACTATACAAAAGTATTGAAATACATGGAGATAATTAAACTCCTGTATAAACAAAATTCCAGGTTAAACACAGGGCTCAACATAGTTGCCTGGAAACAGTCCAGTGACTCCATCCATGACACCTTCCCACCAGCCATCATCATTCTTCTTTAGGACATAGATTACTGCACTCTCTTGGAATGACAACTCATCCTCTTTATCAGCATAGTAATCATATATTGCCACAACTGCAAAGAAAACGTAATATTAATAAGTGACCAGTGGAAGGCCGCGAGCCAGAGAGGGGGATGGAGCTATATCATATACCTCCATCCCTCTGCATGCAGGCTATCTTATCTATACTAATATTATAAATGCGAAAGTAACAGTTACTCTTACACTCCTCAACCACTGAACAGATTTTGATGAAATTTGGTATAGGGGTAGATTAGACCTTGAGAAAGTACATAGGCTGTTTGGTCGCGATAACCGACACCCACGCGGGCGAAACCGCGGGCAAAGGCTAGTATGGTATATTATAAAATCTATATTTATTACCTTTTTCAATATAGTTTTTAGGCACCCAACCAGGCAGATCCTCCTCATCAGGCACTATAGCGGGAACCGCATTTGTGTACTGAGTGTTCATCTTGTTCTGCAATGTAAGTAAACATTACTTCAAAGAAAAATAAACCATTTTACATACGATTTATATAGCCTTACTGTGAGATGATGTGGTCTTCCAAATCCGTCGTGAGCAAGCTCGTCGTCCATCGGCGGTGGCGGCAATGGCGGGGACACTGAACCGCCGCGAATAGATCCTCCGCCCGCAGACGATGAAGACGCGCGCTGAAATATAAACTGAGCTAAGATTATAGCAAAATGTTTACAACTACTGGAATGATCAATGGTTCAATTTACCCAGCTATATAATATAGGGTTCAATATTGAGCATTGATAAAGAAAAAAAAATGGAAAATAATGGAATAGATCGCAGATCGCACACCAAATGTAACAAGCGGGACTTCTGTTCATAAGAGTAGTGGCACTTTAGTTAGTATACTTTTTGATAAGAAGTACAATAGAAGTTGTTTCAAAATAACACTACATACCTGTCCAGGTAGGCTCATGGAATGCTGGCTGTGTTCGCCGTCGGAACCGATCAAGGGTGATGGCGGAGCTAAAGGATTTTTATAGATAATGTTAAAAATTTGTACAAGAAAGACATTTCAATGATAGCATTGTACTGCGGTGTCGACCCACCCGTGTGACACTAAAGTTCGAATTAATTCTTATGGTTGATCAATTTAAATCAGGGGCATTGTTGGTATTTTTCAATGTTTTACTATAAGTAACTCGTAATATTTGATTTAATTAACACAAGCTACTGAACACTTTAACAACTGTATGAAAACCACCGAAAATGATGAAACACTTACGTGGCATGCTGGAATGTACATCTTGCGAGTAGTTAGCAGGAGATTGATGCTGATTTGGATGCACCATTCCAACCTTAAATAAAAAAAACAACTTGTATAATAAACATGTTAAACAAAAAATAATTATAATTAGATGCTGTCAATACAAATTGTACAATTAGGGTCAATTTCCAGTGAAAGAGAAGCGTTCGTGCAGCCGCCCGCGCCACTCCTTTCCATTCAAATGACTATGAACGTTTGCATAATTAGAAGCCACTAGTAACAGGAGGGTCACTATAACCCGCTTCCTGTCGGCTTCCCAGTGGGTCGCATGGTGCGTGACAAACTAGATCAAGGTAAGATTCTTTTCCACCAGCTTCCTTCCTGAAAATTATAACCCTGCGCCACTGGAAGCCACATAATAATTTCTAATACAGTTTATATATTGCGAGAAATTTGTACAGACCTGTGGTTGAGCTACTGGCAAAGTAGAGTATCCGGGTGGTCGCCGTGGGTAGTTGGGCGCATAGTGTGATGGTACCTGTGGTGGAGCCACTGCTGGTGGTGTCCTGTATTCTCGCGACGATTTGCCTACACAAAAATCGTCGCATTAGCAGGCTAATTCACACACGAGAGCTACTGATGTAGCCAGACAACATTTACTTCTTAAATGCCTAAAGTGTTGAAAGTTGGAGTATGCATAGAAGAAGATTAGCACTAGGTGCTTAATCACAAACAGAGTGTCCACTCATAATGCTTAAAAAAATTGCTGACTTTTCCCTGACCATTTCAGCAAATTTCCCTGACCAGCCATCAAAATAAAAAGCTGATTATATCCATAATGAAACCTTTTTTGCGGATTACTATATTGCAGAACATGTGAACAGAAATCTGTGTATAATCTGTGATATGAGTATCATTATTATTTTGTATCTAATTTACAAATTCATGGGACTGTCCCGGTCCTTTTTGTAGGCTTGCGTGGGGACATGGGTCCAACACACTATTTGCCTTCGCCTTTCAAACAATTTTACTAAAACAAATTTGAAAATGTGTTACACCCGCTAGGTCCGTCCCTGAGTATCACCAAAACGCACTCAAAGAATGTTCCCGGCAGATGCACAGAACTATTGCAAATTAGTCTGTTTGAAAGGGTCAGACTAGAGCATGTAATTTATCCCTCGTTTTACAATCACTGAGATAAAAACACTGCTCTTTTTTCAATCAAACTTGAAAATATCAAATTTTTCCCTGACTTTCCAGATGGCCCTTCAATTTCACTGACTTTCCCTGAGCACCTTGAGCTTCCCTGACTTTTCCCTGACTTTCCAAAAAGTGGATACCCTGGCAAAACACTCCCTGTGTTCCTATCCAGTAGATCTAGGAGACATTTTATTTACACCGATAATTTGAGACAATAAATATTTATCTAGGCATACTTTAATTGATGAGGTACAGTCGACAAAATCGATCGTATTCCACCTCTACATATAAAGTTAACTTACATTATAAAGTTGTATGTAAAGGTGGGATACTATCGATTTCGTTGACTGTACATAACTAAACATAAGCAATTTTGATGTGCTAATATTTTTCTGTTTAGAAACTCATTTTAAATGTTGCATGTTTTTATAAAAAGTCACTACCTACAAGATTGTTTACCTTTAATTCAGTACCTAAAAAGTTCAACATTGTTGTGAGTAGTACTCACCACAGTCCACTATAATCTTGACTGAAGCCAGACATTATTCATTTGTTATATCAACTCTTTGCCACTGCAATGCTCTGTCATAAAACTTATATGGTACATGCATGTTAGTTAGCATAATACAGCAAATAAAATCAATGTTACCCAGAGTACCCCTCCCCAAAGTTCCTGTATTTGCTGCAGATGCTGCACGCACAACTGCCGGGGGTGTTGGTGGCTTTGTTGTTGGTGCAGGAAGTGTGGCGGCGCTTGGAGGTGGTCCAGATCGTCGCCCCCTAGGTGTGCCACTTGCAGCTCCATTCCAGCGAGCGCCATGCCCAATCTCATCCAAAGCTGATAAAATATTTTTGTTAATGTCCTCTTCATATCAAAGCAGTTAAGTTTTTGACCATAATAATAGGGGTTAAAGTATGAAATTGCCGTTTCATTGTAATAGGTACTTCGAATTGACATAGAACCTTCATGGTTTGAGATTTTTAAATGAAACTTTTTCCACATGGTACCTATGTAGTTCTTCATTTAAAAATGTGCAACATTCGATTATCGACTTTCAGTTGTTTTTTTTATTCAGCTTAGACAAGAAAGATGGATACTTCGAAAATTCGAGTGATTTTTTAATACGAGTTCCGACGCGGAACTAACGCGGCAGAAACAGCTCGCAATATCAATGTTGCGTTTGGAGAGGGGACTGCTAATGAACGCACCGTGCGATTTTGGTTTAAACGCTTTCGTGATGGAAACTTTGATTTGAAGAACGAACCACGAGGAAGGCCGTCCGTCCACACAGGTGAATAACAATGAATTGAAAGACATGGTGGAAGCCGATCCGAGCCAAACTACCCAGGAATTAGCTGCATGGTTTAACGTTACCTTACCAACAATATTGACTCATTTGCGTCAAATCAATAAAATAAAAAAATGTGAGAAATGGGTACCTCATGATTTGACTGATCTGCAGAAAGAAATGCGTGTTGAAACTTGTGTTGCCTTGTTGAATCGATACAGAAATGAAGGAATATTGGATCGAATTGTGACATGTGATGAAAAGTGGATTCTTTACGATAACCGTAAGCGAAAAATGCAATGGCTGACCCCAGGTGAAACGCCACAACAGTGTCCTAAAGCAAAGCTTACCAATAAAAAGGTAATGGTAACTGTTTGGTGGTCTCAGCATGGTGTTATTCACTATAGCTTTCTACGATCTGGTCAAGCAATAACGGCAGATGTCTACTGTGCCGAACTCCGAACAATGATAGCAAAACTAGCAGTGAAACAGCCCCAACTCATGAATCGATCTTCACCATTATTGCTCCATGATAACGCGAGACCTCATACAGCACGAGAAACCGTTTTAACTCTACAGGAACTGCAATTAGAAACTATCCGTCACCCTCCGTATTCGCCAGACCTTGCTCCAACAGACTACCATTTTTTTCGTGATTTGGACAATTTTCTATGTGATAAAAAGTTTTCTTCTCAGGAGGCAGTACAAAATGCTTTCACACAGTTTGTCGAATCTAGATCACCAGAGTTCTATCGCAAAGGCATAAATGACCTTCCTACTAGATGGCAGCAATGTATAGATAATAATGGTAATTATTCTGATTAAATAAATATGTTAAATTAAAAAAAAAAACGAATTTCTATTTGTCAGTACAAATCGGCAATTCCATACTTTAACCCCTAATAGAATACTTATTGCAGAGAAATATGCACTCCATTTCATTACACACTGTCAGTATGTGGAATGAAATGCAGTAAGTAGATTTCAGCTAAAAAATAAGTATTCTAGTGCAATTCAATTTATTCTTATGTTTATTTCTTTTAAAAACGTTATCATATGCAACACACAATTATATACTCTACCTGTGTAATCAATGCTTTTCCTAACATACTTGATTGGTTTTTCAGGATTAGCTGGAGCAATTATTTTGTATTGTCTGTTCGTAACTTTGTTTGCTGTCAGTACCCCAATCTCTCTACGTGCAACCTTCTCCTTGTGAATAGCAACAGTTTGAGCTATATGGTTCATCTGGCCTTCCATTTCAGCCAACTGCATGGTCTGTAGTTCTAACAGCTGGAGAAAGTTATATGCCAATGTGTTTATCTGGTATGCCACACTTGCTAATGATTGGGTAGTATAGTTCTTGGTGCTCTCTAGTGCAAGCCTCTTGTTTTCAGACTGGAAGTAATTCGCTTCGCAATAATCAGCCACACGTTCCAGATTCGTGTGGCTGTCTGTTAAATGGCTACGCCCTTCAGGGATTTCAGTCTGCAGTAATGCTGCTAACTCAGCCATGATGATGATTGATGTATCTGAAAATATTGTCAAAGTCAAAAGCTTTGTAGCATGATCTTCTATAGGTACACTCGACAAAATCAATAGTATGGGATACTTTACATATAACTTTATATGTAAAGGTGGCATACTATCGATTTTGTCGACTGTACATTAGCACTTTATTATAAACAATAAACACTGTCCTTCTAAAACTGTAAGTTACGTACCTACCTACACCCATTGGTACGATCACACCCTATCTATCAACAACAGGAAATGTACGATTTACTCACCTTTACTGGTTAAATTATAGTTACAAATATATTTAATACATTATCAGATTTTTGTGCATAGCCCTAAAAATGTCCCTGTAACAATCACCATCAAGAACTATAGTAAAAATAAATATCAAATAAATATTAAAAACTTCGAGTAGTACGATGTCGCATTGCCTTGAGCTGACATCAATTTTTTTTTTTAAAGATTTTATTGGCAACTGGATACAAATCCTTAATGCCTAACTTAATAATAAATTAAATACATTTTAAAAAACAGGCTAAAAAATACATTTTATATTTTCCCTACCGTACTAACTATGTAGTTATAAATAGACTTGAAATATTTAGGATCACTTAAAAGTTTATTTAATTCTGTTGGCACTTCACACTTCACAGTCACTGGTGTTAATTCGGCATGTCCACACGATTAAACTAAACTAAACTAAAAATTCTCTTATTTTAGTTTAGTTCAACGCTTTGTCTATTCGGTTTGGCCACCGAACTAAAAATAGTGCATGCATTTTTAGTCAAGGTCACACGACTAAATTGAATAAACCCTTTTTAATCTGTGAATTCAATGAACGAATGACAACGTCCTTGTTGTTGAAGTGTGAGAGAGACAACTTAACTTCTTGTCAAAAAACGTGTTCAAATTCAAACGTGACCGTAAATTAAACCTCTGAAAAAATAAACAAACCAAAACAACAAACTTGGCGGCATGGTAATGGGAATATTACGTGAAAAGAGGAAACATAAACAATGTATGTGTATGTGTGTGTATGTCACAATCACAAAAAAATCCTCTTCGCTTGATTTAAGGTGATTTTCAAGTATCTCCAACAGGAACTTGGCCGCTGATGATCCTAAAGAATTTTCTAAATTTACGGTCCGCCATCCCAAACGGATTTGATGCATCCTTCGACCGAAGCAACCTGGCCCGTTCTTCCCGATTTCTGTAAAACAAATAAATTTCTAACCTTAAAATAAATTTCAAATCCAACCTTTATGATAATAGTTAATTTTTCAATTATTTTATTGTTACACAATTTTTACATATATTACAGATGTATTGGCAAATATTAAATTAAATTAATAAAGTTACTATATATATACAATACTAAATATAATAAAAAAACTAAAACTAAAAGTTAAAATGCGTCGTGGAATTCATCCGCATCGCATGCCTCTTTTGGTAGCGTTCCCAGAAGACTAGCAGCATTGCCACGTTGTATGGCAATACTTAATCTCTGACCTGAAATGAGGCCACGAGAAGCGTTAGCCATACATTTCGCAATCTCCCTGAAAAGATTGCGGGCGCTCGGACCCCAAGGCCCAAACGTTTCGACTCCAAACGGCACACATTCATAATCTCCAATAAGATTGGAGTATTTGCGCCGCTTAACAGCCGCTGCAGAAGCTGCAGCGGCACCGGCACAGCTAGCAGTGCCAGTTATATGGGTAGGGGCAATGGTGTCGACGCATGTTGCGTCCCACACCAGAGTCCTACCCATTTTCCAAGGCATTATTGGCATACCATCCAGTCTCTTGCCATCATCGCGCGCCAAACCGTTTGGTTCAAGCACAGCTGGCATACCAGCAATGACAAGAGCACGGCGGATTATGTCGTTGAGGCTGGCGTGCCGTAGAATTCGCCCCGCGATCCTGCAGCATGACAGGCCATGGTGTCCGAGTCGGTCAACTGCTTCTCCACAATGACATTAATGCGTAATTTTTTACTGCTAGGTCAGTTTTGAACAAATAAACACATATTTAGTTGATAAATTTTTTATTTACCTTTCTTGCTCCTCGAAAAAAGCAGCCACAACGCATACGTTCATTTTTCTGTAATTTAAAAATTTCAACCAGCACAAACAATCAGCAGAACAAGGTTTAGTTTAGTTTAATCGCGACCAAAAATATGGCCACTAAAATAAGTCGGATTTTAGTTTGACAGGAATAAAATTTTGCCTTACCGAATAGCAAAATGGAGGATTTCACTAAATTGAATTCGACTAAACTAAAAATAGTTTAGTCCTGTCAAATTAAGTTAGTTGGTGTCTTCCCGAATAAGAAACCGCAATTTGACGTGACTAAACTAATTATAGTTTAGTTTAGTCGGAATTTTGCCAACCCGAATCGACACCACTATCACTCACGCTTTGAAGTTCAGAAACTAAAACTAAACGTTCGATATTAAATTTTTGACATTTCATAACAATATGTTCAAGGTTGGCTACTTCCAAACAAGTGTCACATTTTCCGTTATGTATAATTTTAAGTTTTGCAAGATGAGCTGGTGTTCTACAGTGGCCAAATCTTAATCTGTTGATTACAGTTATATAATTCCGGCAGTTTATCTCTTTCCTTTTATAATACCAGGGTCTTTGCGGCGGGGTTGACTGTATTGAAGCATACCATTTGCCCTTTTCTTCAGACATAGCTCTCCAATATGAATGCCACATTGCGGTAATATTTTCTGTTAACTTCTGGTTAAAGTCAGTGAATGGAACTTTCACTAAATTTGTGCGATCTTCGTCACTCTCTCCTCGGACTGACATGTCTGCAGCTTCATTACCAGAGATGCCACAATGTGATGGCACCCATTTAAATGTAACATATTTGCCTCTGTTACCTAACTCTAACAGAACTTTTTTAATATTAAATCATATATAATTAGAGCTAAATTTAAGTAAATTACCATCTAAAGCTAACAATGCACTTTTACTATCTGATATAATTAAAAATTTAGTTCTATTTATAGTATATACATGTAACAAAGCACAATAAATTGCATAGCACTCTGCTGTGAATATGCTGCACTGAGTATCTAGTTTTACACAAAACGATTGTTTAGACTGAGAGTCATAAATTGCTGATGATACATTATCTGCAGGTTTTGAGCCATCTGTGTACAATGTATAGATATCAGATTGAGAGCTTAAATATTCTAAAAATTCAGTTTGATTACAGAGTTTTTCAAGATCAATGACAATATCATTTTGAATAGATGCTTGATAACCTATGGAATATACTGGTAAGGGGCTAGAAGCTTGTAAGTTTTTGCACATATTTTTAACATTTAAAAATATCTTTAACATTCCTGGTAGGTGTTCTGACAGAAGCTCTTGTGCATTAATGTCAATATTATTATTAAAGTGGGATGGGAGTTCATTACTGGGTAAGAGCCTATTCATAACAAAGCTATTGTCAGTTGCCAATAACTTGAGACACAGTTTCTGGCTAATTTGTAACCGTCTGAGTTTTAATGGTATAATGCCAGTTTCTGCTTCCATTGCATTTATTGGTGTGGAGCACATGGCCCCAGTAATAATTCTTAATGCTTTGTTTTGCATTACATCTAATTTTCGTAAATAACTGATGTTAGCATTCATATATGCCAGTGAGCTGTAATCAAAGTGACTTCTGACAATGCTCTTATACAACATTGATAATATGTTGGGGTCTGCACCCCAGTGAACCCCAGCAAGAGAACGTAGAATATTCAGCCCCTTACTAGCATTTCCTATAATGTAGTTGATATGGGACTTAAATTTCAATTGTGTATCTAAGTATATGCCAAGAAACTTTTTCTCTTTTAACCAACACAGGTTGCTACCGTCATAGGAAACTGCCTGAATATTGTTTAAATCTGTACTTTTTTTACTAAAGATCATAGCTCCACTTTTGTCAACATTGATATTTAAAGATAAATTACTGTAGAAATTACAAATTTGAGACAGACCTATGTTTAAATTTTGAACTGCAATATTTACATTTTTATTTACACTATATACAAGGATATCATCAGCAAATAACAAACATTTAACTGCTGGATCAGTCAAATATGTATTTATTTGAGATGTATATATCCCAAACAACAAGGGAGAAATTGTTGAGCCCTGCATTGTACCTTTATAGACTTGTCTAGGTCCATGTAGAATGTTATTAAACTTGATAAACATAGTTCTGTTGTATAGAAAGTTGAAAACCCATTTACATATTTTTCCAGGTATTCCAGCTTCATGAAGAATTTGGATGAGGATTGTAGGATTAACATTATCAAAGGCGCCAGTTACATCAAGGAAAGCACCAGCGGTGTATGAATGACTATAGAAAGAGTTTTGGATATCTAAAATGAAAGACATGTAGTTTTCTACTGCACTTTTACCTTTTCTGAAGCCAAATTGCTGTTCAGGTAAGATATTATATTTTTCGACGTAAAATTCTAATCTTAGTTTAAGCATATTTTCAAATAATTTGCCTAAACAAGATGATAAGGATATGGGTCTATAGGAGTTACAATCGTTTTTAGGTTTATTGGGCTTCAGGATTGGTACAACACATTGAGTTTTCCATGGTTCAGGAATACATTCTTTTTCCCATAGTAAATTATATATGTTTAATAGTACTTTTTGTGCCTTGGGATGAAGTTCTCTTATTAATTTATATGAAAAGTCATCAAGTCCTGGGGTGGTGTCTTTCCTTGATCTAAGGGCTGTTTTAAATTCATTGATGTTGAATGGTTCAGTTAAGAAATTCCCTTCAGTGCTACCCAATGAATCAAAAATAATGTTTAACCTTGATGTATCTATATCTTTTTCAGGAGGAGATAGTGGAGCTAATTTATTTACAAAGGAAGGAATCCATTCATCATTTTTGGATGATGACCTACAACCAGCTCTTTTAAACCTACGGATGTAGTTCCAAATCATGCTTACAGGTGTGTATCTATTGAAACGCTCACACAGAGATCTCCAACCATCCTTCTTTTTCTGGCTTATTTATTTCTTTTTTAACGCATCAATTTTTTTGTATTCTATATAATTGTCTATTGTGGGATGTAATCTATAATTCCTTAAAGCTAACCTGCTATTTTGAACTGCAGTTGCACAGTCACTGTCCCACCAAGGTGCTGGTATTTTCATTTTATATGGATACTGATTAATGATTTTTGGAATACAATTTTCTTTAATGTTATTCAATATATTACAAAAAGAGTTATAAGCTTCAAGAGGACATTGTGGATCAGATGTTAAACTATCAAATGCTTTTTCAGTTTCAGAATAGAATTGGGACCAGTTTGCATGTTTATAGTTGAAACGCTCAGAAGAAACACCTGTTACATATTTTTGTACTGAAATTTGAATGTCAACCAGTATGGGAAAGTGATAGCTGCCCATAGGGTCATCATGCACATTCCACTGACATAAAGGAGCTATATTGGGACTTACACATGTTATATCAATAGATGAAGGAGTATTGCGGATATTACCTACTGTGGTTGGAGATCCTGTATTTAAAATGCAGAGATCACATTCATCCAACATATTGTAAACCTGATTACCTCTGGAGTTTGATGAGCGACAGCCAAAAGCAGCATGATGAGCATTTAAATCACCTGAAAGCATGATTGGTGTGGGCAAGTCATCTATGATCTGTTTCAACTTTCTAGACTGAAAACGTCTGCCTCTACGACTGGGTGGAGCATAAGCACACAATACGCTTATATTGCCAGCATTGGTTTTTAAAATCACTGCTGCAGTTTGAAGGAAATCAAAATAGGGAGTATGAAAATTAGAGTATTGAAATGAATTTTTAACTAATATAGCTACACCTCCATGACCACCAGGACCATTTTGGAGCACAGTATTATAGCCTGGTACACTAAATATACTTTCGGATTTCAACCGAGTTTCATTCAACATACATATGTCAATATCTTTTTCAGAGAGAAAATTTATTAGTAAAGCTTTTTTGTTATTTACAGTTTGTATATTAAAATGGGCTATTGTTATATACGTTTTCCTATTTTGTGTATCAATAGAGGACCTAGAATCCATAAAAGTCAATACAAATTACTTAAAAATAATTCTTTAATTTTGGTAGATGTCACTGCTTCATTGCTTTTAGAGTTTGCCAAGGCAATCAAAGATTTGACTATAGCGTTTATAATGATTTCATTGTTAACAATTTGTTCTAAATTAAATGATGTGTTTTCTTTACTTATTAAAACTGTGGGAGAAGCACTCTTTGTATTATTTATTGTTTTCTTTTCTGAGATTTTTGGCTTCAAAGCTGGGAAATTCTTTTCGTCGGACTTACTACCTACAACAGAGGCAAAGGAACGAGACTGTTGTGTTTGTAATATTTGGTTGCGTTTTTCTTCCATCTTCTTCATTTTGACAGGGCAGTCTCTAGAGATGGCTAGATGACTCCCACCGCAATTTATACACATTAAGGTTTCTGACACACATTCTTTAAACAGGTGAGCCCCAGAGCATGAAGAGCACATCTGATTACCGCGGCATACTTTGGCAGAGTGATTAAATTTGAAACATTTATAACATTGCACAAGTGGTGGAATATAAGTGTGTACCTGGTAGCGGAATAGATGTAGGAATACTGTTTTGGGTAATGCTGTGGATGAGAAAGTAATGGCTACTGTGGTTAATGGTATAAGCTGTCCGTTGGTATCTTTTTTCATAAACCTTTTGACAGAAATTACGTCTGAGTCGCATGTAATATTTTTATAGATTTCTTCATTCGATAAATCTGTAGGCACAAATTTTATTATGCCTACTTTCTCAACGAGGTGAGCTGGGATGAAGGCACGTAATTTATATTTATTTAAAAAACTATCTTGTTTTAAAAAACTGTTAGCTACAGCGGCCTTCTGGAACGTGACACCAATTTTAAACGCATTTATACGAAATACGCCTGTAATTCCTTTAATGTTGTCTACAAACATTTCGGTAAGCTTAATGGGGTTTCTATTTCCAAGTTTTTCTTTTTCTTTCGATTCAACGTAGACCGTGTAGTCCACGGCGCTTTTTTCCAAGAATAGACGAGTGTAGTTGGTCTTAAAATATATTTTGTACTTATCTTCTCCCGTGTTGGTTTCCCGCTTCCGTTTTCGGTCGCTGGGCTCCCCGTCGTCGTCCTCTGCCCCCATTTTTGCAAATGGGGTACGCCTGCTTCAGCCTCTGACCAATATGCGTTTATTTAACTGCTTTTTATATCAAAAAATTAAATTTATTTTAGGAGACGATTCAAAAGCGCGCTTTCAGTTTGACTTCCCGCCAAAAAGTCCTGAGCTGACATCAGTGGATTCAGTGGTCTCGAACGTCAAAATGCGAAATTGGTAGAGTTGTGCTCAAAAATCGGTAAATTTGAACCAAAAATCGGTAGATGCGATAAGCAATTTTTTTAAATCACTTTGGTGGCAGGCGCACCCACGGCCCATCTGATGGAAAGTGGTTACCGTGGTCTATGGACGTGTGCAACACCAGGGGAGTCACACTTGCGGTGCCGAGCCAAGTACGAGTCGAACTCGCCCATTATGGGGAACCCCAGCAAGTAACATAACAGAAAAGTTCTTGTACCTAGTTCGTTGTTACTTTGATCGATGTTTTAATGATAGTGTACGGTTTACGGTTAATGACGTAATAAAAAAACTACTTACTATTATTTACCGTGGAAGTTAACATGGTAATGTACATCATATCTTTTTTTGTTTTATCAATCTCTTATTTTAGAAGTTACAGGGAGAGGGGGGAGGGGATGGACACTTTTTACCACTTTGGAAGTGTTTCTCGCGAAGCTATTGAGTTTAAAAAAGAATGATATTAGAAACCTCAATATCACTTTTGGAGACCTATCCATAGATATATGATAGATACCCATACGTGTAGGTTCGATGAAAATAAAAAAATGAGTTTCAGTTCTAAGTATAGAGAATATTTTATTATTTTTTTGCTATTTTTGTATGAAAACTTTAAAGCGGATCACAAAATACATCTACTTAGATTCAACAGCAATACATCTAATTAGTTTTTTATAGTTTCAAAAAAAGTGGCAGTGACGTACGGACCAACAGACACACAGATATGACGAATCCATAAGGGTTCCGTTCTTTGCCATTTGACTACGGAACAATGGCGAAACAGTGGATGGAGTAAACAGTGAAACTGCAACTTTCTTGGTATTTTCTTAATTTAATAGTAAGACGGTTTTTACACACAATGAATGACACAGACGCTATTATTATTTGACAACCCTCTGACAGTAAGTAGGCGGCAAAAAAGGTATCCTTTTTTTGCTGTAAGCAAAGGCACAAAGCTATACAGCCAAATGTTACTTTATTCTATTGCCAATATTTGACACCCCTCCCCAATAGAATCAACCCTAAAATAAAGTTTTCAAACAATTTTTTTTTTTTCAAAGAAACTAAACATTTTAAAGAGGAAAATCAGTCAAGAATAGACAATAATCTATTTCTGAACTTTATGAAAAGCTGTCTTCCCAATGGCTTTGTGAAGAAATCGGCAAGCTGTTCACTTGAACATACATATTTTAAATTGATAGTCCCCTCTTCTATCTTTTCCTTAATAAAATGATGCCTAATATTAACATGTTTCATTCTCCTACCATTTTCAGGACACAGTGCTACCTGGATGGCCGACAGATTGTCTTCATATAATGTACTACTCTCTAAATTTATATTTAACTGAAAATCCAAGATTAACTGCCTTAACCAGCAAATTTCCGTCACAGCCATGCTGATTGCCAAGTATTCTGATTCAGTAGAAGATATTGCCACTGATTGTTGCTTTTTACATGCCCATATTACTAGACAACCAAAGACAAATAAACAATAACCTGTGGTGGACTTTCTATCAACTATGTCCCCTCCCCAATCTGCATCAACAAAACCCTGCACACAATCTGAAGCAATATCCCTATTATATACTAAACACAGATCAATAGTTGCTTTCACATATCTCAATACCTGTAATAACATTTTATACAGTAATAAACTAGCACAATGCTGATATCTGCTCAGTAATGACATACTAGTACATAGATCTGGCCTTGTTCCTAAGACAGCATACATCAAACAACCAATGAGGCGCCTACATTTTGTTTCAATTTCTTGGCTATCAGACTTATTTTGTTTTAACAAATCAAATTTAAAGTTTACATCAAGTGGAGTAAACGCAGGTTTGCATTCACTCATTCCAAACTTATCCAAAACCTCTCTTAAATATGCAGACTGATTTAATACAGTGTAACCCTCCTTTAAATTTTGTTGAATATTAATCCCTAAATACTCTGAAACCAAACCCATGTCCTTCATTTTAAAACTCTCTGATAACACACATTTTACTCTAGTAATTTCTTGTTCATTAGTTCCAAACAAAATAATATCGTCTACATAAAGCAACAAATATGTTTTACTTTCACCATTACATTTAGTAAATAAACAAGAATCATTACCAGACTGAACAAACCCCTCCCTTTTAATTACACTATTAAACTTTTCATACCAATTCTTAGGAGATCTTTTTAACCCATAGATAGATTTGTTTAGTCTGTATACTGTATCAATACCATCATCATTAAATCCCTTTGGTAATTTCAAATAAACTTCCTCCTTTATTTCCCCATTCAAAAATGCATTACACACATCCATTTGATGCATAGGTAAATTCAATTTAGTTGCAACCACAATAAATGTTCTAAGAGTAGGTAAAGTAGCGACAGGTGAGTAAATATCATTTAAATCACATTTAATTTCTTTTTCAAAACCCCTTGCTACCAACCTGCACTTATACTTAACATTTCCTGTCACATCTACTTTCTTTCTAAAAACCCATTTACTACTAATAGCCTTCTTACCGAATGGTAGTAAGGTCTTTGTCCATGTATTGTTTTCCTCTAATTGCTGTAATTCAGTCTTAATGGCTTCTTTCCATTTTTCTGATTCCATACATTTCATTGCCTCCTCATAAGTTGTTGGATCTGTTGACATAAAATTAAACTCATAATCTTTACACCATGATGGTTCTTTTCTTACCCTTTTCTGCCTTTCTGTAGTATTTTCTATACCTATTCCTGTGGTAGTTTCAGAAGCTTCCTCTTCAATGATGTCTGTTAAGTTGTCACCTTCCGGCAAACTCTCACATGCCTGTTCCACATCCTGCAATCTTTGGTTTTCTGCTTCCTCTATAATTTCCACTGGTGGTTCACTTGTGGGTCCTTGATTTTCATATTCCTCCCTCAACACCACCAATCTCTCTTCCTTCCAACCTTCCTGTAGTTGTTCCTTTTCAGTTTCTATATTTTTCATTCCAGTGAATATGATGTCTCGTTTAATAACTACCGTTTTCTTTTCAGGTACATATATCCTGTATCCCTTAGTATCCTCTCCATACCCTACAAAATAGCCTCTCTCTGCTTTAGCATCCCATTTTTTCCTCAACTGTTTAGGTATGTGTATGTATACTTCACTTCCAAATTCATGTAGGTTTGTTATGTCATATTCCTGTTTAAACCACAGTTCATATGGTGTAACACCTGGCACAGAGCTTGTTCCGGTCCGGTTTATAGTGTAAACAGCTGCAAAAACAGCTTCAGCCCATAAGTTTTTAGGTAGAGACCATGCCTGTAACATAGTTCGAGCAGCTTCAGTCACCGTCCTCATTTCTCGCTCTATTTTTCCATTTTGCTCAGGTGTATAGCTCACAGTTGTTTCATGCTTTATTCCCTGTTCTTCCAGAAGTCTTTTCAGTTTCAAAAATTCTGTTCCTCCATCGGTCCGAAGTGTTTTTATATCTTGTCCTGTCTCCTTTTTAATAAATGTAAAACAGTGTTTCATCTTTTCATACACTTCAGATTTTTCTTTCAAGAAGTAGACTTTCCTATAGTGTGAATAATCATCTTTTATAAGTAAATAGTATCTTGAGCCTCCAAGTGATCTCTCCTCCATAGGGCCGCACAAATCTGCATGCAAAATTTCTCCTGGCTTCTCAGTCTTAGTAGTGCTCCTACTAAAAGGCAGTTTATGCTGTTTTCCTTTTAGGCAACTTACACACACCACATTTTGCATCTCTTCATAAATAATATTTTGTTTCTTTAAAATATTTCTAACATATTGAAAGTTTTGATGAGCTAGCCTAACATGCCAGTCCATAAGATTCAGTTTCATTTTTCCCACATATGCCCTAGAGGTAGACATTCTAAATACCATACAATACATTTTATTCTTTCTCTTTGCAATAGCTCTCATTTGACCTTCTTGATTAATAAATCGACACATGTTTTTATCTGATATCAATGAGTACCCTTTCTCCAAAGCACTAGACACTGAGAACAAATTCAATGTAATGTCAGGCACGTACAAAACATTATTCAGTGTTGTTTTGATCCACTCACTACTGCCATCATAAGCTTCAACTTCTATTTGTCCGATACCAACTGCGGTTATAGTACTACCATCACCAATCACAACCTTTTTAACCTGAGAGAGTTCCTGATAAGTCACAAATAAATCCCTGTTTCCCGTCATGTGTTCAGAGGCTCCACTATCCATGAACCACTCCTGTCCATTAGTTTCACCCTGCACATAAGTCACAAAGGCATTGGTTTTTTCCTCACTTTCCTTTTTTAGTCTAAAACGACATTCTCTTATAAAATGACCAGGTTTTTTACAAAAATGGCACACTTTCTGTCCCGATTCAACTTTCTGTCCTGATTCACCTTTCTGTCCTTTGCTAAAACACTTATCCGCATAATGCCCGACTTTAGAGCACTTAAAACATCTTACTGGTTTTTTATTCCTCACTGCTAATGCTGCAGAGGGTTCACCCAACCCTATATTTAACCGTTCCTCCTCCATGAGTAGTCTTGCTGTTAGATCATTCAGATTTTGTCTATGCTCCTCCACGGACTCCCATGCGCTAACAAAGTGTTTGTACGTCTCAGGTAGGGACATAAGTATTTTTGTTATAAGCATTCTCTCATCAACCTTTTGACCCAATTCACTCATCTTATTTGCAATGTCTTGTAATGCAGAAATATGTTCACTTATGCTGGTTCCACTAACATAATTATGTGAGAAGAATTTTTGTTGAAGTAAGTGCAAACTACATGCAGACTTTTTCTCATAAACCGAAAGCAGCTTTGCCCATATTTCGGATGCAGAAGTGCAATTTATAACATGTAACATTGCACTCTCAGACAATCGCGTCACCAAAATACTTTGAGCTTTCGCGTCTTTTTGCTCCCATCCCTTTATATCTTCGGATTCCTCTGGACGTTTTACTGACCCGTCAACCACACCCAAGACTCCAAAGCTGTTTAATATTACACGAACCTGGAACTTCCAAGTGCTCCAGTTTTGCAGACCTTCCAGCCGAATTACTGTTGTTGACTCCATTTGTGTAACTGGGCCCATAACCAATGGCGAAACAGTGGATGGAGTAAACAGTGAAACTGCAACTTTCTTGGTATTTTCTTAATTTAATAGTAAGACGGTTTTTACACACAATGAATGACACAGACGCTATTATTACTTGACAACCCTCTGACAGTAAGTAGGCGGCAAAAAAGGTATCCTTTTTTTGCTGTAAGCAAAGGCACAAAGCTATACAGCCAAATGTTACTTTATTCTATTGCCAATATTTGACAGGAACCCTAAAAATGGTAATGTAGGTACTAGTCACCCAAACCATACTACTTAATATATTATAAATGCGAAAGTAATTCTGTCTGTCTATAACACTTTCACGCATAAACCATTGAAGCAGATGTGATGTAATTTGTTAAAGGGGTAGATTAGACCTAGGATATGTTTAGCCACGATAACCGACATCCACGCGGGCAACAGCTAGTACTAAATAATACCAGAACTCATGATGAATTTTATAGATAGTACTAAAAAAGTATAGACTTAATAATTAATTATGTTAAAGTCCATCAAGAAAGTTAGGACAATTAGCCTGTTATCCGATCAGCCTGCTAACACTGTGATATTACTACTGAAGTGATAAAATGCATTATGATGGTATTTGTTTGTTTGTTTAGTATTTCATTAACGCATATATAAATAAGTAAGCGTTAATACACCTCTGCCTACCGCTTCTAGGATTTGTAGGTGAGAATATGTATGTTACAGTTCAAACCCTTCATTAGAACGTGATTCCTTAAGTTTCACACGAGGAAGAGGAGAACTGGCGTTCGGCAGCTGCTTCTGCGGCACTAATGCCTGTATCACATTCGTGGTAGATAAAGAGTAGAAATTTTTCCAGATGCTGTTTGTGATGATTGGCCGATTATAAATTTTCATGTATTCTCGGCAATCGTACAAAAAATTTGCATTTCGGTATTTCGGTAGAAATACTGAAAAATCGGTAGGTTCGTGATCACTGACTGACATAAGCAAACAGAGTTGCCGCTGTATAAAATTTGGTGCCTGTGTAAAATGAAACGGCATGCGGCACCGGGCAGTCCGGGCACAGTTCAAACCGAATGAAACTGAAAAAAAAAAACATTTTTTTATACCACTTAGGTATATAGGTACAAGGTGGAAGATTTTAACCTTACCTGGAGGGGAAGTACTGTAAATACTGGAAATATCGAATTTCGCTCAAAGGACACATTCCTTTATTTTTAAAAAGAAATAAAACTGCATTCAAAGATTTTTGAAAACTCGCTTGGTACACCCGGTAATC
The DNA here is from genome assembly GCA_949126895.1 of Eilema caniola. NCBI lineage: Eukaryota > Metazoa > Arthropoda > Insecta > Lepidoptera > Erebidae > Eilema > Eilema caniola. Next base: position 12,021,530 of record OX421471.1, on the reverse strand, counting down.
GAACCGACTAAAATACCAAAAAGTAACACCTGTATTTTTTTGGCATCAATCGATAGTGTTAATCATAAGGATAAAATCTATCTCACAAACTATGTAAATTAAATGAAAGGAAATCCTTGGAATCTAAACTTATAAAATAAAATTTAATTTGACAAAATGTAGCACTCAAAGGTTCATCAGATATCATACTAATAATGAAATTCGATATTTAAATATCATAACTTTTTTTTCGTGTGGATACCACCGTTGCTCAGTAAGGGATTTACATCGAACTCAAACCGACTAGAACCACACGCCGACTCAGGACTCAATTAACATCTGTTCGCACCCCGGCATCGGCACGGGTTCGATCCCCGCTCAGTGCCAATATTTGTATGCATTGAATTTGGGTATTTGTATTGGTATGGCTGTGCCTCGGAGAGCACGTTATGCCCGCGTTGGTCTCGGTTGCCATACAAATATCTATGCCAGCAGTCGTTACTGGTAGTTGGAGTCCTAAAAAGTCCAACAACTGGTTAAACTGTAATGCTTCGATATTACCTTTGGGTTGTGGAGCTTAGATGGCAGTCACTTCACGGAAAATATCGAAGCTAAGCCAAGCCCGCAATTACACTAGTAAAGTGAATTCCAGTTTTCGAGTTGAAAGCGTCGGATGCGACTGGATTAACACTAAGATGAAGAAGAAGAAGAAGAAAGTCACCACCAATACGGCAATTCTCTTGCCATCCCCGTTGCCCAGGGTACACCGCGTGGAGATTTCCAATCAAGCATACGAAATTACTACCAACCCTACCTACTTACATAGGTACTTCATGCAGGTACTCAATAAAGTTACATTCTAAACCGGAAGCAAAGTTCAGTCATTTTAATAAATATTTGGCGTCAAAGATAAACGTATTGTTGATAAGGTTTCTGATGACTCCTTGAGTAAAAATGCTGAATCTGCTGGCACTGAGTTTATAAGTTAAGATTTTATGGACTTCCTTTCGTTTAAGTTACCTTGTTTGTTAGACAGATTTTATCCTCATGATTGACACTATCGATTGATGCCATAACAATACAGGATGTTACTTTTTGGGATTTTACCGAGGGTGGCAAGCGAGTTTTCAAAAATCTTTGAAATCAGTTTAGTTTCTTTTAAAAAAAAAAAGGAATGTTTCCTTTGAGTGAAATTGGCTATCACCGGTTTTTATCAGTAAGTCATTTTAAGGCACCCTGTGTAATATTTTTTTTGATATCTTGCACTTACAGATTTTTTTACTCTTACTTTATTATACCTATTAGGCATGGGTAATCTTGATTCAGTTGTCTGAAACGATTCACTGAGTCTCATTCACTAGACTGAATTAATTCACCTTAAGTATTCTCTATTCACCTTAACTATTCACTAATCGCTTGTGCTATAATTCAGATTTAAAGTATTTAGTCGCTGACTGACTCGCTGAATGAGTTTTAATAATACTCCCTAACGATTCTGAAAATGTGGTCTGATTTAGGGATTCCTTTGTATTTAACTAACCAAATATACTTTATGACAACTTACAAAAAATAATAATAAAATGTTTGGTAGGTACAAGTGGTCATTAACAATTTCCAACAGGCTAAACTAAACAGTAATAAGGCAACAGTGACCGTGTAGGTCACTCATTTTCATATGAAATGGCTTATATTCATCAGGGTTTAGGATAAAAACATAACAAAACAAAACGAATTACCTATCATTTATAAACAACGACAAATCAACAGCCAAGCCAAACTAAACACGGGGACATCCCCAAAGTATTTTTAAAGTATAACCCAAACAAATAAATAGTCAACTCTCAGCATCAATGCTCATACAGCTCAGATGCTTTCCCAATTTTGTAGTATAGTATTATCTTTGAATAGATAGACTCTAATTCCACTAGAGTAGTCTGTGAAACGGAAATCTCCCGACACCACCCGAACGATTCCGAACTGTCGTAGTCAGTCGGCACTTCAGCACTCGGCGGACACTCGATGAATCGGTGAATCACTGAATTGTTAAGATTTAGAGGGAATAGTTAAGTCAAAGAGTATAGTTAAGTTATCGAGTCACCATAGTGAAACGATTCTTCTTAATGCCTCTCATTCAGTTTACCCATCTCTAATACCTATGTATAGATAAGTTTTCTGATGACTTCTTGGGTAAAAATGCTGTATCTGTTGGCACTGGTTTTATAAGATAAGATTTTATGGACTTCCTTTCATTTAATTTACCTTGTTTCTTAGACAGATTTGATGCTTATGATTGACACTATCGATTGATGCCATAAAAATACAGGATATTACTTTTCGGATTTTAGTTGGTTCGATTACCGGGTGTGGCGAGTTTTCAAAAATCATTGAATGCAGTCAGCAGTTGTGTTTCTTTTCAAAAATAAAGGAATGTTTCCTATGAGTGAAATTCGCTATCTAATATTTAGAGTAGGTGCGCTTCCCTTCCAGGTAAGGTTAAAATCTTCCACCCTGTATATATAGGTATATACTCACGCCTGTTAATCCCCGAATGTTATATGCTGGATAAGCATGAGATGTACTTATACCCACATATCACGAACTACTTATGATTTTCGGTCCCACCTACGTTATAGAGGGTCAGTTTATTGCCGTCAAACGGTTAGGTACCTACTTAATCATGGACTGTATGTTTACTGTCGCATGAAGAAGTGCCCTATGCTTTAGTCGCCTTCTACGACACCCACAGGAAGGAAGACTGGTTGGGTGGACCTATTCCTCAACCAGGAACCAACTCTGCACAGTTCTTTAAACTGATAAGTTATAATGTACCTAATACAAAATAGCAAGGCCAATAAAAAATCTATAACCTTAAAAAACTTTATTGACAGGATTTAGAATGCCCGTAGATACTTATATTCCTACCCGTCGTACTGCGAATGGAAGATAACTAAAATATCCTTCACACCCCGTTTTACCCAGGGCCTTCTCTCTCGATCCGACTTCCTTCGAGTGGGGGGACCACGGTTCCCCAAATTCCCATTACCGTTAACACCCCCAAGTAAGTTGAATTTAAGGATTTGGGTTCACATCAGTAGCTAAATGGTCATCAACTTGATACCGGTTATAGTGCACTTGTAATATAGATTTAGGTAGGTATGGTATGACTTAAGAGACCAGCGACGTATAGGTAAGTAAGATGGGACTAGACAAAGGGTGCAATTACTACATCTACTTATTTATCTAAAAGTTGTTGTTGGCCTTTTTAGGCCTTCAACTACCCGTCACGAATACCATAATGTTCGTATGGGAACCGGGGCCGACGATGGCTTAACGTGTTCTGAGGCTGACCAATGCAAATATCTATATATGCATACAAATTTTTACACTTATCAAGGATTGAACCCGCGCCTCCTGCGTAGCGGCCGCAAACACTACCGCCACATCACAGAGGGTGTTCAGCTCAAAGGATAACTGAAACTATTTTTGAACATTGATTTCTTTACTGAAGTAAGAAATTTAGCAACCTTAGATTATTACATACTTTAGGATATTAAACAATAACTGAAAAATAATTAGATATTTCACTTTATTAAGTCACTTTTGTTGCTGATGGTAATTTAATGATTACATTCTGACTTTTGATTATTTATTAACCTGTGGTATGCGCACATGAGTGAAACTTAAATAAAAGTTTATATAGTAACTCCCATGTTAGCTCCATTAAATTTTTATTAAAATGTTGCTAATTTTTACCAGTTTGTATTTAAGTTTGTTCAATATACTTAAAACATTCAAAAATGTTCATCTTAAAATGTTGGGTAGGTATATTTAGGAATTGTATTTCAAATCAAAAAGTTTATAGTCAGTTGTGTTCAATTTAAAATTACAGACATAACACTAAATACATGATTTTTTATTACAATTCATTGTCCACAAGCTTTAAGACCTTACATTTACTACAATAACATACATAAATGTAGTATTGACATACACACACTTTTGTCTCTAAAAACACTAAAAGAATGTATTCATTTAAAGTTCTAAGCTGGTTTGTGTAATTTTATATAAGTGACTCTGTCACGATAATTTAATGTTAGTTATTTGTAAAAATACTAGTGTAACTTAATAAGTAATTATAGTTAGACCAAATTTATAAGAAAACATATTAAGAAAGATACAATGGTCAACTACTTAATAAAACTATTCTGAATAAAAATAAAGAGAACATATTTAAGAATAGTAAACTAACTGTACAAAATCATAATCACATCATGTGAAAATTGACTATAAACAATATTTCATGCTGTCAATAACACATCCCAATTAATTTCATTGTTGTATACTTCCTGTTCTAACCACAATTCATAATTTTCTTTAAATTCCTCGTCCAGTTCAACATTTGTTTCTAATACGCTATTAATATCTGTTTCGAGAGGAGTCAAGTCTATTTCTAGTTCACTCCCAGTACCATATCTTCTGTTGTTAAAGCGATCTACACTTACTCTTAGGGCGCACTCTTCATCCTGAAAGTCCCATGGTCTTGCATCAACATCATTTCCAAATGCCCAGTCATCATTTAATCTGTGCCGAACTTTAGAGTATATAGCACTGATCGTTTTCATGTTTGTTTTCCTCCATTGTCGCCCCAAATACTTGGTTTGCATCTTTAGCAACTTTAATACATAGAATTGCATCAATGCATGTCTGACTTTAAGTGTGCGTTTCAAGATAGGTGCACTCTTAAAAACAACAAGCATCATTATTCTTGCATTCTTCCATTTAGTCAGCTTATTTAGAATTCTTAGTAAGTTTATGCAAGAAAACACATTTCTCCAAGAGTATGGGACTGTTGAATCACCAATGTCCAAACATTCTTTTGTGAGTTCAGGTTGCTCCCCAATCACACAAGCTGGAAAATCAAATATTGGGATTGTGTTCTTTGCCCCAACATAGGACAAAATATTCTGATTGAAGAATTTCAAAACTAATGGCATACAGTTAGCATAAACCAGATGCTGTGACATAAATTCAAATTGATAAACATGATTTAATTTAAAATGTTTCAACAGTAGCATCAATATTGCTGTAACAGCTTTCACTATGATATCTTTATGTCTGTTTACATCAATACCAAGTTTCAGGGATTGAAGGACTGTCATAGGCATCTCTTCAGGTAATAAGTCTGCCATGATATTAATTGAATAAGTTTTAGCTGTAGAAGTAGGTGCTGCAGCTAAAAGTATTTTCAATAGGGCTATCATGTACTGTGGCAAATTAGGTAACATCGCTCTGTATAAGATTTCAGCTTCAGTATCTTCAACCTCTTTCTCACCTTTTGTGAGAGGACTTCTTGCAATTTCAATTTCTCTTTCAGCCTGTATTTCTGAGAGGCTTGTATACATATGTTTCTTTAGTATAGCAATTCCTTCATGTATGGGTTGTGGCAGTCCAGCTATGGTTTGCCTGTCTCCAGGAAGTGAATATCCGACAAATTTTATCCTGACACTATCTAGAAACATGTCAATATCTTTCTGGCGCACTTTAGATTGCCATGGTAAACTTCTAGGTAATGGAGGTGGGGGAGGAGGACTGTCAAATTGTTTAAAGTACATGTAGTATGGACAATTAGGATTATTTTCTGATTGTGCACTGTCACTAGGTATTGATTGAAACTCCATAGAATAATCCTCAGAACCATTTCCAGTTTCTTCTTTGTCAACAAAAATTTGTTCATCTGACTCATCTAAAGAGGTTTGTTTCATAAATGTTTGCCTGCGAAGTGCTCTTTCATTTTCTTTCAATTTCCTTTGCCCAGGGTTTTGGTTTTCTAACATATCTGCAGCACTGGGAGGAGGAGAACTTGCTCTCATACCTTTTATTATTTCTATAGTGTCTTCAGACAGTGGTGGAAGCCCAGCACCATCCCGGAGTCTAGATTTTCTCTCCTTCAACTCTTTTGAGCCCCCCAAGTAAACAAGCAATACCTTCCATAATAACAGAAGAACTTTCTTCATTGGGAAGTGAGGTGTTGTGCCTGCACAGAGATGTGTCACCATGCTTAGAAGTTTTACAGGTAGTAATTCTTCACCAAATGGTGTTCCCAGTTCCTCTTTAAAATTTTTGACTAAATGAGAATATTCGGATTCATTGTTATCTTTCTCAGTTCTCATGTATTCTGTAATAAGATACAGAACAGATAAAATAACTCGTAGATTTATGGAATCAGCAAGGGATTCTGCAAGTTTCCTGGATGCTATTGCAGAACTGCTCCTTACGATTTCGAGATTCAGCAATTCAACGAAGGCAGAAAATGTACCCATGTCATACAACATCATCACATTGACGCGCGCCCAGTGAGCTTGCTCGGCATCTGATTGCATCTCGGCCCAACAACCCTGGGCCAGGTATAATATACAGCGAGTTGCTCGCATTCGTATTTCACTAACAGCTACGTCCAAATGCTCTAATAATTTCATAATTACAGTACGCTGCTGTTTATTTGTCAATCTTTGCCAACTAGGGGGAAAGTTAAATTCCTCCATAATATCTTCAAATGCTTTGACATTAAGCTGATACTCCGGATGTTCTGTGTAGCTATATAATTCTGCGATTTCGTTGGCTTGTGTGTCACAATCATCGTAAACAAAGTCCAGTTCAGGGCTCTCCATATCGTGAACACAATCCGCTTCTTCCATAGGGCGGCGAACATCTGGTATTTTTGCTCCTGCACGGCGGCCATTACCGTTCGTACCCATTTTAGATACGTTTGGATGTGTACACTGTGTGATTTCACATTTCAGAACAATATTACGTATTGAATAAATATATTTTTCGTAAAAAAGATGTTTAAAGCGACATAATCTTTGATGGCAGTCGACAGCAGTGTTGCCACTGTTGCCAGACACAATTTATTTATGTAACCCTGATGTATGTAACCCATAGATTTAGTATTTTTCTTTTCCATATAACCTGTGTATGTAACGCAGATTCTTCCAAAAAATAATTATGACAGAAAAATGATAGAAAAAAGAACTAAATTGATTCAGATTCAGACATAAAATTTTAATATGTTAGGTGTATAGGTTATTAATTTGATTTGAGTTATTCGCAGTCCTAACTTTTCTACTGCTACTGTTGATCGAATTTTGAACCCATTAACCCTAACAGAACAATAGCAGAGTTGAGTTTGGCCGGACTCCCGTATTTGAATTCATATTCTTAAATTCCGGCACTTCTTAATAAATTCAGATTTGCTGATCGATATGAGAATAAAAAAATATCTTACTTGAACATTCTGCAAGTTTCCTGGATGCTATTGCATGTCTTTCTTATTAATTAATAGAGATCTAAAATGGCTTCAATAAATCAGTAGGTATGTATGGTATGTATGTCGCCGCCAACTAGCTTAATCAGCCGTTCAAATAAATGCCTAGGCATTTAACTAAACGGCGCCATTCAATTAACGACCTGGCTAATGCGGGAGTGGAGCGGAGCGTAGCAATGAAACGACAATTTCATAAAAAAACATCACTATCATCACTAAAAAAACAAATGGCGCCAAGCGCGTTCTTTTTTTATAACGATGCTTTTTAAGAATTTGTCATTTCATTGAGCTTAAAATAAATAATGGTAAAAAAACAAAAAAATAATTAAAAAAAATAAAGAAAGAATATTTTTTCCCCAATTCCAAAAAAATATTATGCCAATATGTACTAAACCCGGAGTACTACCACGGGCCTTCGGCTTCGGGAGCGTTCCCCTAACACCCGGTACATACTGGTAAATGAATGGTACTGACAAAGAGTATATAAGAGTTTAGAGTATCGCAATAAAAAAGTCACTGGTTTTATTTCAGGAGTTCTTTAAGCAATGCTACGATAGATGGCGTTCTTTGACACTTTGATTTCATTTAGTTATAATTTCGAATACTGTCGCCGCACGGTTTCAACCGGGAAATCCTGATATTGTGGGAAAATTGGAACAAAAAGTAAGCCTAGGTATATAATGTAGCATTATATATTACTCAGAAATAATGTAGCACTTCCATAGTAAAAATGAAAATGATATTTAAAATACCTATTCAACCTAGTTTATTCGTTATTACTTATTACAATGGGCAAACTTTGTTAATGGGGGGCCAGAAAGTTGAAGAAATATCATGGGAGGGCCAGAATATTATTTTTTTATAATTATAATTATTATTACGGATAAATTGAAATAAATAATCACGGGCTATTTACTATTCATGTTGAAGAACCGGCGCTCAGCGGGCCGGAGCTCGCCCGGCCCCTTGGGCCGTAAGCAGCAAATCTCATATTAAACTAAACTGCGGCTGAACTGAATATAAGTGTTCTAACACAACTCTAATCATGGCAACTTATTAGAACTTGTGGAGATTTTCCAGTAGTAATATTTCTTTTGTTTGTGCAGTGTTGTCAACTTAAAAAATTCGTCATACTGTTTCCGGCCACTGAAATTGAGGGCCTCCAAGCTCAGCAGCCTTGAATAGCAAACCAAGTATTGAACTAGCAAAAAAATTCTTTCACTTTCGGAATGTAAATAAAATGAGCTGTAACACCACCCTAAGAACTTTTGAGGAATTTTCTGTACTGTTTCTATTGTTTGTGCAGTGTTGTCACCTTGAAAGGTTCGTCATAGAATTTACAGCCACTGAGCTTGATTGCCCCATGGCCACTAGGACCTTGACTAGAAAACCTCGTGCTAAACTAGCAAAAAAATCTAGCTCATTGCCACGATTTATTTTATTTTTCTCGCTAGAGTAACACTAGTCTTCATTAAATTTAATACAGCCATGCACTGAGGCACTGATACAATAATAAAAATGGGGATTACCAGTAATCCTCTGTAGTGTGGAAGAAACAACTTGGATAATTCTGTGAAGTTGGGGTGCTTAAACCAGAACCTCCATGCAGGGCACCCTGGTCGATGGAAATGGCATCGCCTCTCTCCGTGCAAGGGAGATGTTGCCGCTTAGTGCAGGCGAGGGGCGGGCTGGTTTTCGAGCGTAGGCCTGGGTGTAACAGATGCAGCCGCCTGTCAACCTTGCACACCTTGGGCTGCAGCAGCATGACCTGCATCCTCTCCCACTCTTTCCGGGGTGCTATGTGGACATCGTGATTACCACACCCGAGAGAGCTATCTTAAAACCGTAGACAGCCCAAGGTCAGCCAGAGTGAGAGGAAAATTTCTTATAACACTCTACCAGAGTGTAATAAGAAATTTGAAAAATAAGAAATTGAGACACAAGAAGGCGTGCGGTTTTAGTCGGTCCAAGTTCGATATAACTACCCCTGATGGCCGACGAAGGAGGTGTGCGTAAGTATTTCCGCACGAAAAAAAATGGCAGAATGAGCGGGAGTCGTCAAGATAGCCTTTTCTTGACTGACGTAGGTGTTTACAGAGAATGGCTGCTTGGTTAAGGTCTATCTGGGAGCAAATGCCCGAGACTGTCCTGTGGATATGTCACTACATCAGTACACAGACACAAAGCCCAACGACCAGTATCCTGTTCAGATAGCAGTGGAGCTTGTAGTCACAGCCTGCGGGCTCTTGTCTCGCTGTGGACCAGGTCCGCAGCTAGACTGTGGAATTTTCTGCCGCTTTTTTGCGAAGCAATATTACACCTCAAAAATACTGAGGAAAAGAAAAGTCCTCCTTACTACATAAGTTACACCGTGGGGCGGCGGAGTTCACCGAATGATCTCCATTTTCCATGCTCGTGGGCCGTGGACCTAAGGATGAAAGCCGGGGCCCTAGCAGAAGGCCCTGTTTCCGCGCGGTCAGAAGAAGGAGGTTTTGATCTCCATAAATCAGGCCTAAGTTTAGGCGCCAACTCGACCAATCCACTTTAAAAAACTGCGTACTTTGTCCATCCCTACTTTATTATATATACATGTATACCTACTAGCTATTGCTCACAGTTACGCCCGCATGCATGTAGCCAAACTGTCCTTGCCCAAGTCTTTAGTATTATGTTATCTGTGCCCAAGTTCTGGTCTATACCTGTACCAAATTCCAAAAAAAGCAGTTCAGTACTTTAGTCGTGAAAACGTGACAGACAGACAGAGTTACTTCCGCATTCATAGTAATTGTTAGGTAGGTATAATATAAAGAATGGAAATTGGAAATACATACTTTATCCATTCATAATACTCTGCATCCTCTCCCCTTCTTTCCGGGGTGCTATGTGGACATCGTGATTACCACACCCGAGAGAGCTATCTTAAAACCGTAGACAGCCCAAGGTCAGCCAGAGTGAGAGGAAAATTTCTTATAACACTCTACCAGAGTGTAATAAGAAATTTGAAAAATAAGAAATTGAGATACAGGCAGGCGTGCGGTTTTAGTCGGTCCGAGTTCGATATAACTACCCCAGATGGCCGACGAAGGCGGTGTGCGTAAGTATTTCCGCACGAAAAAAAAATGGTAGAATGAGCGGGAGTCGTCAAGATAGCCTTTTCTTGACTGACGTAGGTGTTTACAGAGAATGGCTGCTTGGTTAAGGTCTATTGGGAGCAAATGCCCGAGACTGTCCTGTGGATATGTCACTACATCAGTACACATGGACACAAAGCCCAACGACCAGTATCCTGTTCAGATAGCAGTGGAGCTTGTAGTCACAGCCTGCGGGCTCTTGTCTCACTGTGGACCAGGTCCGCAGCTAGACTGTGGAATTTTCTGCCGCTTTTTTGCGAAGCAATATTACACCTCAAAATACTGAGGAAAAGAAAAGTCCTCCTTACTACATAAGTTGCACCGTGGGGCGGCGGAGTTCACCGAATGATCTCCATTTTCCATGCTCGTGGGCCGTGGACCTAAGGATGAAAGCCGGGGCCCTAGCAGAAGGCCCTGTTTCCGCGCGGTCAGGAGAAGGAGGATTTGATCTCCATAAATCAGGCCTAAGTTTAGGCAAGACGCCAACTCGACCAATCCACTTTAAAAAACTGCGTACTTTGCCCATCCCTACTTTATTATATATAAATGTATACCTACTAGCTATTGCTCACAGTTACGCCCGCATGCATGTAGCCAAACTGTCCTTACCCAAGTTCTAGTCTATACCTGTACCACAGAATAATTAATGCCTGTACCAAATTCCAATAAAATCTGTTCAATAGTTTAGTCGTGAAAACGTGACAGACAGACAGAGTTACTTTCGCATTCATAGATAATAATTATTAGGTAGGTATAATATAAAGAATGGAAATTGGAAATACATACTTTATCCATTCATAATCATCTTCTTTCGTTATTATTTAGTATTTTTTAGTAAGTGTGTCTCGATCCAACTCCAATAGCATTTACCGCTTTCTTAAAAATTTACTGTTGGCTACATACAATTCAGGGATATACCTACCTGCTGATTGAGCTCGTGTTGGCTATTGTGACGCACATTTTGAGAGAAGAGAGAAGCCTTCACTAGTACCTCAACCGAGCTAGAGTGCAGGTTTTCCTCTAGTTGCTCTCATAAAAGCTAAGTGATGCCAAAGCAAACTTTGCTAACCTTCTCGTTTATCACTATGTTTTAAGAGTCATTATTTTCATGCATTCTTTTCTTCTGCATCCTAGCGTTATTCCCAGTCGCATCAGAAGCTTTCAACTTGGAGACCGAGGTCCGCTTTGCCTATGGAACTGCTGATTTGGCTGAAGTTCGATAGTTTCAGCGAAGCGACTGTCATCTGACCTCAACAATCCAAAAGCGATATTAAATTATTGTAGTGTGAAAACCGCCCTCCGTGGCAGATATTACTGGTAGATGCCTGGACATCATGTGTCAACGATTTAAAAACAAATCTTACGAATAAAAAATTAAAAAATAAAATAAAAAAAATAAAAAATATTAAATTGAGAAGCGGGACAGTTCCTGACAGTTGACGTGAGGGGCTTCGATGGAAGCCAGCAAGACTCCGGAAACTCAAGATTTGAAGAGAAGTGTGCTAGTTGCCGTGGTCCTCTGAATTGTATAAAATTAAAAAAACCTCGCGTAAAATCCCCTATTAAAAAGCTCGTGTAGGAATGATGTGTTTTCCCCAATAAATCACAATATTACGTCAAAAAAGTAGTTTCATTGGTCAAACTGTGGAGATTGAGTCCCCGACTCCACAGTAGTTAGACCAGTTGTTTGAATTTTTAGGGCTTTAACTACCCGTAACGATGGCGACGGCCGTAGGTGTTTGTATGGCAACCGGGACCGGCGACTTAACGTGCTCTCCGAGGCACGACTAGACCAATGCAAATACCCATATTCATGAATACAAATATTTGCACTGAGCGGGGGGTCGAATAGCGGCCGCGTTCACTACCGCTACGCCAGAGATGCTGTCATTTTCATGCATTTATTTATATCAATTTATTTATTGAAGTTGTTGGTGAAAATAATTTCAACAGGTTTTAACTGTAAATCGAAAAAACTAAATAGAAATCTACTTAGGTTTACCTAATAAACATTTTTCATCTTCTTAAATACGTACAAAGTTTTAATTTTTCCAACGGGACTATTACGATTTTATTAACAATATCCGTTTACCCCATTGGCGATTAAATAAACCAGTAGACAAGTAAGTACTTAACTACCTACTTGATTCTGTTTACCCACTTTGGATAAAAAGCTTTCTAATGGTGCGGCAATATGGTTGTTCTCACGTCAAACGTCTCTGATATGACATCCGAACATTTGTAATACAACAATGGATCCTTTTACCCCAGGAGGTATTGTATGGACCGCCGCCGGGGGCGCATTGGGGTGTTTTATAATGGGAACACCGCTGCAGGTTAATTTTGGATTTACGTATTAGGTAGGTAAGGTAAGTGAATGTGAAACGCTGTTGTTTATATTAGGTCCTTACGTATGAAATTAGCGTTTTGTCGTATTGATCAATAGGGTATTTGACAAATTTTGGAAAACCATTTTAAATTATTCCTTAGCATAATAATATGCACACTACATAGATATTTCAAAATAAAAATCAACGGATTTTAACAAAAAATCGATGTTAAAGTTTAAATTTTCAAAAACGCGCGAAAAACGCTGTCTCCTTGTATGGAGTCGATTTGTATAACCTTAAAGCAGTGAAGTCAAAGTATTTAATAAAGTTTTTCTTCAAACTTTGTGAATAAAATGGTATATAAATGGTGTGTAGTTGCACAATGTACAAATACGTCTATAAATAATCCACAAAAACTATTTGTTTCTGTTCTGTTCTGTTCTGTCATAAAGCCGTGTTTACTTGCGTGTGACGTCAGCAGTGCTGTGATCGATCACAGAGCGTTTTCGTCACAGATAAAAATTCGAAAAAATATTAGGGGTTAAAGTATGAAATTGCCGATTTGTACTGACAAATTGAAATTCGTTTTTTTTTTAATTTAACGTATTTATTTAATCAAAATAATTACCATTATTATCTATACATTGCTGCCATCTAGTAGGAAGGTCATTTATGCCTTTGCGATAGAACTCTGGTGATCTAGATTCGACAAACTGTGTGAAAGCATTTTGTACTGCCTCCTGAGAAGAAAACTTTTTATCACATAGAAAATTGTCCAAATCACGAAAAAAATGGTAGTCTGTTGGAGCAAGGTCTGGCGAATACGGAGGGTGACGGATAGTTTCTAATTGCAGTTCCTGTAGAGTTAAAACGGTTTCTCGTGCTGTATGAGGTCTCGCGTTATCATGGAGCAATAATGGTGAAGATCGATTCATGAGTCGGGGCTGTTTCACTGCTAGTTTTGCTATCATTGTTCGGAGTTCGGCACAGTAGACATCTGCCGTTATTGCTTGACCAGATCGTAGAAAGCTATAGTGAATAACACCATGCTGAGACCACCAAACAGTTACCATTACCTTTTTATTGGTAAGCTTTGCTTTAGGACACTGTTGTGGGGTTTCACCTGGGGTCAGCCATTGCATTTTTCGCTTACGGTTATCGTAAAGAATCCACTTTTCATCACATGTCACAATTCGATCCAATATTCCTTCATTTCTGTATCGATTCAACAAGGCAACACAAGTTTCAACACGCATTTCTTTCTGCAGATCAGTCAAATCATGAGGTACCCATTTTTCACATTTTTTTATTTTATTGATTTGACGCAAATGAGTCAATATTGTTGGTAAGGTAACGTTAAACCATGCAGCTAATTCCTGGGTAGTTTGGCTCGGATCGGCTTCCACCATGTCTTTCAATTCATTGTTATTCACCTGTGTGGACGGCCTTCCTCGTGGTTCGTTCTTCAAATCAAAGTTTCCATCACGAAAGCGTTTAAACCAAAATCGCACGGTGCGTTCATTAGCAGTCCCCTCTCCAAACGCAACATTGATATTGCGAGCTGTTTCTGCCGCGTTAGTTCCGCGTCGGAACTCGTATTCAAAAATCACTCGAATTTTCGAAGTATCCATCTTTCTTGTCTAAGCTGAATAAAAAAAACAACTGAAAGTCGATAATCGAATGTTGCACATTTTTAAATGAAGAACTACATAGGTACCATGTGGAAAAAGTATCACTCAAAAATCTCAAACCATGAAGGTTCTATGTCAATTCGAAGTACCTATTACAATGAAACGGCAATTTCATTCTTTAACCCCTATTATTAGATACTTTTAAGCGAAATTTAAAGTTTTAAATGTCTTTTTACGCTATTATCTGATAGGATGACCATTATTTGTAGTATTTTTTTAATGTTGTCAAATACCGCATTTGATCTGAAATGTCTCCTCTTTGGTTAAGAATTCCAAATTCAAATTAATAAATTCATTTAGCTGGTTTTTTTTCTTTGGAATACAGTCATTCATTTGTTATTTTCCTCATTATTTTTTCTTTGGCGTCGCTTATTACCGCGCAATGGAAAACATGAAATATCGGTATATTTACGAGTACGAGTTCTACCGTGGCACCAGTGCTGCAGAAACAGCTCGAAGAATTAATTATGTGTACGGCGCTGGTGTCGCTAAAGACAGCACAGTACGTTTTTGGTTTCAACGTTTTCGTTCTGGAAATTTCGACCTTAAGAACCAACCCCGTGGACGGCCGGAGATCAAAGTGAAAAACGAAGAATTAAAGGCTATTGTGGAAGCGGATCCATCACAAAGCACTTCAGAGATAGCAGCAGGCTTCGGGGTAAGTGACAAAACTGTATTAATCCACTTGAAGCAAATCGGGAAAGTAAAAAAACTCGAACGATGGGTACCTCATGAATTGAGTGAATCGAACTTGCAAACACGGGTCGCCTGCTGTGTTACTTTGCTCAACCGACACAATAATGAAGGGATTTTAAATCGAATCATTACTTGTCATGAAAAGTGGATATTGTACAATAATCGAAAGCGCTCATCGCAATGGCTGAACCCTGGAGACCTAGCCAAATCCTGCCCTAAACGAAAATTGACTCAGAAAAAGTTACTTGTAAGTGTTTGGTGGACTAGCACCGGTGTCGTTTACTACAGCTTTCTTAAATCTGGCCAAACGATTACGGCAGATATCTATTGTCAGCAACTGCAAACCATGAAGGAAGAACTAGCTGTTAAACAACCGAGATTGGTCAATCGCTCTAGGCCACTGCTGCTTCACGACAACGCAAGACCATACACTGCACAACAAACAACCGCTAAGTTAGCTGAGCTACAATTGGAATGTCTGCGACATCCACCGTACTCCCCGGACTTCCGGAATTTGGACAACTTCTTACAAGGAAAAAAATTCCACTCCGATGCAGCTGTCCAAACCGCCTTCAAAGAGTTTATTGATTCTCGCCCCCATGGTTTTTATAGTAAAGGGTTTAATGAACTACCCATAAGATGGCAAAAGTGCATAGATAACAACGGTGCATACTTTGATTAATTAAATATATTTTACAAAAAAAAACGACTTTTATTCCTCCCGTACAAAACGCCAATTTCATACGTAAGGACCTAATACTTCCTAATAGTATGGCAGTGTATATAGCCTGATTTCGACCGATTACTTTTATTAATACAATATCTCCTCCGTTCAGACAGCCTCCGTGGCGTGGCGGCAGTTAACGCGGCCGCTACGCATTAGGCGCGGGTTCGCTCCCCGCTCGGTGCAAATATTTGTACATATGCATGAATATGTATATTTGCATTGGTCTGGGTGTTTCTATCTATAATATGTATGTATTTACAAAAAAGTATCTAAGTATGTTTATACGCATTCTAGATGCCATAACACAAGCTAGTTAAGCTATGCTTACTATGGATCTAGATAGCGCTGTGTGAAATGTTGTGGAATATTTATTTATTTATTATTTTATCTAGAAGTATCATTCGTGTATCCCCTTAATAGGAAACAAAACGAAAATAATAAAAAAGTACCTAAGGTATTTTGCATTTTAACACACCATACGCAATATATAAGTTTCGCAGCAATTAAACTAGCTTCGGTAATTAGCCGTTCAATTAACTGCGTAGGCTATTAACTAAACAGCGCAGCGCCCGTTTAACTAACGGCCTGAATGATATTCAGTCGTAACGTTTATTACAACATTTATTAAGCAGGCTGGCGAATGTTTAGGCCATTCATACGATAAGGCACCTACCCGAATTAAGACAGAACGTTATTGAGAAAACTGCGCAAACGGACAAAGTTTTGAGAAAGCGCAATCTGTATCGGTTAGGTTAGAACGATAATACGGAAGCGGAGCAGATCTCTCGCTTTAGCCTTCGTTGTTATTTTCATTATGCAGAAATAAGTCATTTGCCCTGTTTGATCTGATCTGTCTAGGCAAGTAATTAAACGTCACCCGCATACTTTGCAGAATATTACATCAAGAACGGCGGGCGTGAAAAAGCCTCTGATGAGTCCGTCAAGCTGAGTGCCGCCATTTTAAATATGCCTTAAGGTTACCATCAGGCGAAGTGAAGTGAAATTGAGATGTCCTATATATAAAAAAGACGGGTTGCACTCTGGGAGTGCCGGCAGAAGTGAAAACATTTTCTTTTTTTCTTTCTTCGTTATATACATAGATAAAGATAAAAAAGAACATACCATACCATACCTATAATATAGCGCTAATCATAGAACCTATCACTTATTTTTGCTAATTTTCTGTCAGAAGAAATTAATAAATTATGAAAAGAAAAAATTAACACAAAAAATAATAAATTACAGAAAGAAAAAATAATCATAAAAAGTAATAAATTACAAAAAGAAAAAATAATCACAAAAAGTTTCAGAAGGCCAGATGGTTTGAACCCGATACTATTTGAAACTATAAGGACTTACAGTCGAAGTGCTTACCGTTTAAGCTACAAAGCTATCTTTGTAAATTGCAAAATAGATAGTCTTTACCTAATCTTGTATGACGTCAGTCGTCGGTTACGGTTCAAAGGTCAACTAATCCTGACGCTTCCTTAACATTTTACACCCATCCAACGCCGCTAAAGAAGTTTTCACTTCAAAAATCCATCGCTCCAAGCCATTTCATCAAATCGCTGAACATCATTCAGGCCGTTAATTGAAAGGCGTCGTTTAGCAAAGAGCCAAGGCGGTTAGTTGAACGTCTGATTAAGCTAGTTGGCTGCAATATAATATGCAATAACGCCAATTTCAACATTTATTTAAAGCTAGAATATAGGTAAACTTTGCCCGGATTCCGAGTTTATAGTTTCAGATGCGACCGGGGAAGGATGTTTAAAGAGAGTTTTTGTGCTGTCAGTGGGAGGACCAAAAGCTATTTCTGCTTTATCTTCTACGCTGGCGGGACAGGAGCTCTCTGTGTTTACCGGGTCGGCAGCATGAATGTGACTCCCCTGGTGTTGTACAGGTCTATAGGCCATGGTAATCACTTTCCATCAGGTGGGCCGTGTCCTGGTCTGTGTCCGCCAACTCAGTGGTATAAAAAAAAGTTCTGTCTGCCTACCCCAATGAGAAAGAAGTGTGACTATAGAAGCAAATGTTGAGGTACAGTTATCCATGTACGATAACATCTCTGTATCGAGGCTTGTCGCCGAACAATTTTCCGCTTTATAATTCGAATAATATTTTTGTTCAACTTACTCCATCGTGTGACATTCATTTCTCTCTGGTACAGGAGGTAACTTGTACAAAATGCTTATAAAAGTAATGTTGCCTTTTATGTTAGGGAGTATTGTGTCTTGTAAAATGTTTGAAAGTGATCTAAATATCAATGATATCCTTCGTTCTGATCTTATGCCTACGTATTTCATGGTGGACAATGAAAATCAAGATTTAAACAGCTCTGTGAGCGCAAGTGTGAAACCATCTTCGAATGGATCTATTGATGCTGCACTTTCTACGCTCGCTTATCACAGGTAGATATACTTACTTCTATAAATTCAATCTACAATCCAGTGCACTCGTTTTTTTCAATATTTTTATTTCCTCGAGTGCATATTTTTGATGTAGCACAAAGGCTCTGGCCCGGGTTTGCCATTCGGGGTTTGAGTGTCAGATGGTAATCGCTTTCGTAAAAGGCAAAATAATCAAATTATGGAGGATCCTAGGTTCCAAATCAAAGGCAACCGGGATTGGTGCTCGCATGAAAGAAAATGGCAATACTTTAATGAACGAACTACTGTACTGCTTTTAAGTATATGTTTGTGATTTCTTAATGATTTATAAGTCAGTAATCTTCCGTTGCCATCTGTTCGCAAATTCATACTGTAAAAAATAATAATACCCATATTTACTAGGTGATTTTATAGTCGTTCCGGAAAAGATGAATTTGCGCACAGTGTCGACAGCAAATCCGCCTGGAAATATTAATTTGGCCAAGTAAAGTGCCAAGTGTGTAAAGTTTAATTGCCTTAATTAGGGGTCATAATTTAGGGTCACAATGGCGTCGAAGACGGTAATCATCAATACAAACGTGTATCACATTGTGTTTTTGTAGTGTGTTACTCTTGTGAATAAAATAATACTAAAATAGATATTTACGCTTGCAGTTTTCGGGTAGTAAACTTTCCATAACGTTAAGGACTTCAACATCAATCACATCATATATCGGACGTTGTACAACATAAAATAAATATTCTTTTTCAGAAATAATACTTATACACATTTTAATTAATAAATAACTATAATTTCAAAAGTGAAAACGTGTTGTGCAATTTTTTTTCGCTATATTCGGATATATTAATTTGTTTTGATGTGCGCGCATCTCGTTCGGTCTTTAACTAAAATATTGTTTTGATTAAGGTTAATTGATTGAAATTTTTGTTTACTATTTAAATGCGAAGTTGCATGAAATGACCAAGTAATAAGTATATTAATTTATTTGTAGGTACTATTGAACACGACCTTTTTTGTATTGAAACTTTCTTTTTAAGAAAAAAGCAACTGAACAAATGAAATTAGAAAAAGAATCGATAAATCACTTGTGAATTATACGATCAAAAGTCACAGTTTGATTATAGGTGTTATTATGTGCGTAATTGCGGTGAAATTAGAGCCAGTTTATGAGCAAGTGTGTTGAAAAATATATTTTTTTCGGCCCAGATACATTATTCCTTTCACCTGTACATCGTTCCCAGTACTATAGAGAGCTTGCAGATAAATTCCAGCGCCTTCAACTCGGTTGTGGTTCGAAAAGGGGCTGTGAGGCTGTCATACACGCACTTTCGACGTACTGTGGAGATTTTAGGCGAGGTTTTTTTTTAAAATTTTATACAGTACTTGTTTTATAGGACCGCGGAAGCTAGAACACTACTTCTCTTTAAATCTTGAGCTTCCGGAGCCTCGCTGGCTTCTTCAGAAACCTCCCGTCAACTGTCAGGAACTGTACAGCTCGTTCAGTTTTTTCCTATCTTCTAAATTCAATTTTAATTTTTTATTCGTATGATTTATTTTTAGATCGTTGACACATGATGTCCAGGCAAATCTACTAGTAATATCTGCCAATAAAGTTAGGTCAATTTGAAGGTTGACCTGAGAAATGCCTTCAATTCAGTGAATAAGCTGACCCAAGCAAAATTAGAAACCCCTCATATCTATAAATCCCTTTGGCAATGTTATAGATACCGGACAAAATTAGTTTACAAGGATCGTCTTTTAGAATCACTAGTATTGGTTGTCAGCAAGGTGACTCTTTGGGATTAGTTATCTTTAGCCTAGCAACACATCCTATCCTGAACAGATAAATTCAAAATTGAACATTTGGTGCCTAGACGACGGGACTCTAGAGGGTGGCGTACAAACAGTTCTACAAGATTTAGAACTCGTTAAAATAAGTTTCAATCCATCGACTTAGATCTCAGCTTGGACAGATGTGAAATCTTTATCAGCAACACCATTTAGCTACCAATATCAAAATTTTGGAAAAAGCTTCTCTACGCCTCATGAGGTATTGCGTTTTGGAAGATGGATTTCAATATATCAAATATCACAGACATTTACAAAAAATAAGTGTTCATTTGGCCTTTATTGTACTTTGGTTTTGCCTTTTTTTAAATAAATTTACTCGTCCATTTCGTTCAACACAGTTTTTGCAACATTTGACACTTTTGGCAAAAACTGATAACATTTTGCAAAATACTCTCAGCAAAATTTTAAATGTGGCCTTGAACGACTGAGCCTGGCTCCAAGCGTCCTTGCCAGTTCACTTGGGTGGTCTCGGCGTTCGAAAAATTTCAGATGTTAGTCTTTCAGCATTTCTGTCGCCGGTCCACTGCACTAAGGAGTTAACCAGGAAAATTCTTAGAAACACACAGGTTAACTCTGAGGTGTCGTGCAAGTCTGATGCCATTAATGCTTGGAAGGTTGCTTGTCCCCACACTGAGTTGCTTTTCTCCCAGGGACAATGGGATGCGTTTCGCTGCAATCTAGTTAGAGACAGTTTAAAATACACATCATCGCATGGTTCAGAGCGTGCGCGGCTGTTGGCTGTGGAGGAATGGAAGTCAGGCCTTTGGACTCAGGCCTTTGAACTCAGACACTCCCATAGCGCAACATAGGCACTATATTGGACGCTTAGGAGCGCCGTATGCTTCTCCCCAACATTGCCACCGCGGTGAAGCTGTCAACAGCCTAGAGCACCATGGCCTTTCAGTCTGCAGAAGCGCTGGGCGTATATTGCGACACGCCTGCCTCAATGACATTATTCGTCGTGCTCTTGCCACCGCTGGGGTACCAGCCATTCGTGAACCTAATGGCCAATAATACCATCTGGTCACGTGGTGCGTGACGATGGCAAGAGACCAGATGGTATGTCGTTGCAAAGATGGGTAGGCTTTTCGTGTGGGACGCAACGTGTATCGATATCCTTGAGCCTTCACATCTTCCAAGCACAGCCGGCTCTGCCGGCGCTACTGGTGCATCTGCGGAAAACCTCATACGGCGTAAATACTGTAACTTAACACGTGATTATGTATTTGAGCCGTTTGGGGTTGAATCGTTAGGGACATGGGGTCCCAGTGCCCGCTTTCTATACAAAGATTTGGCAAAGCGACTGATCGACGCAACGCGTGACCAGAAGGCCGGTTATTATCGTGCACAGAGGACAGGCATTGCCATTCAACGTGGCAATGCTGCCAGCCTTGGAAGGTTATCGGTCGGTGATGATGCGGAGGAATTTCATGATGCAAAATCGATAGTATCCCACCTTTACATATAAAGTTGTATGTAAAGGTGGGATACTATTGATTTTGCTGAGTGTACTCAAATTAAAAATAAACTTTTCTCTTAAATGTTTTAGAAAAATGATGAACGAGTATCATTGTCGTAATTACATTGCTGAGCAAATTTTAGAAGAAATGGGCAAGAGTGTGTTGCAGAATCGTGTCGGAAAACCATTCAGTGATATCAAGAGCAATGAGTTTATGCGCAGACAAGATGTCAGAAACAATGTAATGTTCGATGTTGGCTCGGGGAACTATCAGGAGTGGCTGGCCAAGTAAGCGATACCTTGAATAAATAAATAAATATTCTACCATATACTATCTAGACTCAAAGTAAGCAAAGGATAACGGTGAGGTGGTAATAACAAGTAAGTTTGAGTTATGGGATCTGGAATGCGGATATACAACGATTTATGATACCAATACCTCCTAATATTTACCTTTAACGGGAATCTCAAACAGAATAAATTCAATTTAAATGTATTGTTCGACTGTTTGTTCGAACTTATAGCAGTTTATGATGATAATAAAATTCAAAAGAAAGCTAAGAATAGGTATTTAATTTGACTGACTCGTCTAATTTGCCCAATTACCTACTACTAAAAAATATTTGTGTAGCCGTATACTACACCTAGATGCTTAATGAAGTAGTCTGATGCCATCATTATTACAAACTATCTAGCTGTTAGGTAGTGCTTTTTGCAATATTTTCATTCATATACAAAACTTGTTCTGATAATATACAAACAAAATAAAAAGAAATAATCCATATCGGCGCAGCCATTCTCCAATTCAGCTAGATATTAGTGCCTAACCTATAATGATATACAAGTTTAAAAAACCCTTTAGGGCAGCGGTAGTGAACGAGGTATACAATGCTGCAACAAACACAAACACAGCAACAACTAATACTTCAATACCGGGGTTTCCCGCACAAGCACCAACGCTGCAGACAAGAGAAGGTTATGAGGTTTACGAAGGAGGTGAAGGCATGAACAGTTACGCACACGGTGCCGTATCTTCAGGACATGACACTGAAAAATATGGTAAGAAGATATACCTTCTTCATTTCAGCTTGGAGTCTGGGCGCTTTACCAGTCTAACTGCGGATTTGGCTGAACTTCGATATTTTCTGTGAAGCAACTGCCATCTGACCTTCACGACCCAAAGGCGATATCGAAGCATTGAAGCTATTAGACCCCTTGCTAGACTTTTTAGGGCTCCAACTACACGTAACGACTGCCATAGATGTTCGTATGGCAACTGGGATAGGCGGTTTAACGTGCTCTCCGAGGCAGGACCAGACCAATGCTATATACATGCATATGAATATTTGCATTGAGCGGGGATCGAATCCGCGTTCTCTGTGTAGCGGCCGCGTTCACTACCGCTGCGCCATGGAGGTTGTCAAGAAGATATAGTTACCTATGCGTGGTGTAATTTTTCATTTCCATTCCCCAGAGGAACCTGTTTCCATGATAAAATTGAAAAATATTCAGGTATCCTGTGTTACTGGAGTACGAGTATTGGAGTACGGCTAATCAACCACGGCTTACGCGTGATTAAGAAAAATTATCTTAAATGTTACCTTATCAAGACTCATTTTCATTCACATTAACTCGGGGTTTTGCTCCACTTCTATCGTAGTCCAAGTACCTACCTTGGTAGGTATTGGTCTGTATTTAGGTATAGCGTTCGTCGATAACTTTTTCTTATAAAAATAATAGGTATGATTTAGCTAATATTCCTTCAACCCATCCAGTTAAGCTAAATTGTGTAAGTTATGTGTTAGCATTCGAAGTAGAGGCATCTCATTCGTAAGGCGGTCCTTTAACCATTAAGCTAACAACGCATAACGCACCGTAAACTCAACAGGACCAAGACTGGAATAACATTAAGTATCAATTATCTCTTTGAGAATTTAGCACTGTTATGAAATTCGGGTGGGGAATGAAACCCCTAAATACCTTCCTGACTATTCGTACTTATACTTTACAGGTGGTGGCTACGAGTACTCAATGCCTCCTCCACCACCGCCGTTGTATCACCCACCAGCCCCGACTCATGTTGTTGAAGAATACGCCGAGGAACGCGAACACCACGGATTGGGCGTGGCAGATCTTTTTGATATATCGCTCACTGGCATCGCTTTCTTGTCCTTCGGCATGTTTGTGCTGCAGGTCCTCATGTGTATTACTATGGTAAACTTTTTATTGTTTATGTAGGTAGCTAGCTGTTTATACTTGATATCACCCATGTGCTGACGCTTCCATTTTGATTTTCCACAATTTACCTTATAACCTTTATATTGATAACTATGCTGACAATAAGGGACTGTTCTTTTGCCGATAGTAAACAAACAGTCCTTCACAAAGTGCCCACTTGATGGCAATTGGCTCACCGTAGGACCGAATATCATAGTTTGCGAAAAGTGGCTTTTAATACCCTTTGGAGATTTACAGACGTGAATATATGTTTAAAAAATAAATCATCCAAATCGGTCCAGCTGTTTGCGCTTACTTGTGCTTGTGCGACTATGTGACATAGAGACTCCAGCATAACAAATATCTCATGATTTCATTTTATTATTCAGAATCCTCAACCAACGCAAGTAATGCAGATGGTGGACAGTGGAGGGGACACAGTAAACGTGGACGAAGTGTTTCGTTTCAAACGCGATTCAGAGGAAGACAATCGGGTTCCTGCAGTTAACAAGTTGGCTAAATATGCTCTTTTGGCGTTGAGACCACGATCAACTCCGTGTCTTTACCGCGCTTTGTGCGTTGGAAATAAGCAAGCAAGGGATCTACGAGACAGCAATTGGTACTGGTTGCCGGTTTGGCAGTAAGTGTTTTAGAAAATAATAATAGTCGTTGGAATAAATTCAAAAAAGAGCTCAGTACGAGTACCTAAAAACGCCCGCGTGTAATTTTGATCTCGTTCACGCAACACATGGAATTTTTTACAGAGGGATCAAAAGTAGGCTATTTGATATTCCAGACAATAGTCTATCCCTGTTTCTAAATTTAATCAAATCCGTATAGGCGTTTTGAGCGTAACTGAGAACAAACGTCTTGACGCCTCCTCAAAGTATTTTTTATTTTTTATTTCTTGTTAGTAACAAGATAATATCGAAGATTTTACAGAGTTTGTCCTAGAATATTTTTGAAGTGAAAACTTCTTTAGCGGCGTTGGATGGGTAAAAAGTGTTAAACTCGCGTCAGGATTACTTGACCTTTGAGCCGTAACCGACGACTGACGTCATACAACATTACAACAGCTACAGATTGTATATTTTGTTTATTGCGTAAAGAAGCTTCCTAGCTTCGCGGTAAACGCTTCGACTATAAGTCCTTATGGTTTCAGATAGTACCGGGTTCGAACCTGAGCATCTGACACTTTTGTGATTATTCTTTCTTTTTGTAATTTAATACTTTTTGTGATTATTTTTTCTTTTTGTAATTTATTACTTTTTGTGATTGTTTTTTCTTTTTGTAATTCATTAATTTCTTCTGACAGAAAATTAATGATAGGTTTTACGATTGGCGCTATATTATAGGTATGGTATGGTGTGTTCTTTTTATCTTTTTCTTTGTATATAACGAAGAAAGAAAAAGTTTCACTTCTGCCGGCACTCCCGGAGTGCAACCCGTGTTTTTTTGTATTCAGGCGTTTTATTATTTTCACAACACCTTTTTCCTTTTGCTTGGGGAGCCGTTGTTGCCTAAACATTAAGTGGGGTTGAAAGTGGACCACTATTCGAGGTGCAGGCTTTGTCCACGAGTGCCAGACGGACATGACCGTGTTCTTTTGCAGATGATGTTTTCAAAAGATTTTGACATGTTCCTGTGTGTAATATACCACAATGCACCATGTTTACTTTATAATTTATTTTACCAGTGCGGGTGTAGCGTGGACGCGAGGTCGCGCTTTGGGTGCGCTGCGAGCTGCTGCCTTGGGCTTAGGCGGGGCTGACTGCGATATACACTACCCTGCGGCTCATTGTATTACTACAAATAATTGACAGATTAGCAAGTAAGTAAGTAAGTAAAGTAAATCATTTACCTATTGCTCGAAACACGGTATTTTACAGTGGTGTTACAAAATCAAATAATGTCCGACATGTTTCGCAGATTCTCTGCATGCAAAGTTAAATTAATTTATTTAATAGAATTCAAAATTTCACATATTTAATAATTAATAATTGTAATAAGATTAAAATAATTAGAATGCAAATAAAATGTCTATTATAAAAAAAATATGTCAATATTTTGTCAAGAATGCATGTAAGAATAAATTTGTAATGTCAGAATACCCAGTACTATCAAATAATACAAGCAATAATCATATCATTATATTAATAAAAAAAGCATTACAATAGTTATTGAGCTCATGTTATATATTAATATTTTTGTGTGTATTACTTTTTACTGTTTTTGTTAAGGTTTTCTTATTGCTTTTTACTGTTTTTGTTAAAGCCATTATTATCAGCGGATTTTACAGTTTTATACCTTATTAAAGATCTTGTAATTAGTATTCTATCAAAGATGTATCTACTAACCTACATTTGATCCGAAAGCTGGTTAATAAATAAAACTCAGGTAGTACACTGTATAACACTTTATGGAATATTGTATACTTACATAGGTTTGATGTTTAGATAGCTTAATATTCTAATAACATATAATTTATTTACAACTCAATTTACAGTTTAAATAGGTATAATTAGATACTTAATTGATATGAATATGATTTATTAAGTTATTCAATATGAATAAACTTTCTGGCACTTATCGTAAATTATATTATTTATCATCATTATTCGCTAATGAAATTCAGGTTAGGTACCTTATCACTGATTACAAAGTGTGTAGTTTTCAAGAGCTTTCAAGTGCCTTTGAAGATTCTCTACTCTAGGTAAATTGAAACTACTAATCTAAAGAAGGCTATTGCTCCTGTTAGAGTTAGGTAGATTATGGTACCGGTCGAAGCCGTCTGGTGAGGATATTAAGAGAACCAAGGACGGTAATTATCAATACACACGTATATCATACGATGCTTTTCAACGCTATTGTGAATAAAATAATACTAAAATAGATATTTACCCTTGCAGTTTTCAGGTAGTTAACTTTCCATAACGTTAAGGGCTTTACATCAATTACATCATATATCAGACCGCTGTACAAAATATATATATAATTTTCTTCCTAGTATTTGTAGACATTTTAATTCATAAATAACTATATTTTCAAAAGTCAAAAATTAAATTATATTAAAATTAATTTGTTTTCCTATGAGCGCGCCTTAAATGGAAATTATCCAAATTACTAATATTCCCTCTAACCCCTCCAACTAAGCTAAATTGCTTGTACTAAGAGTAAGTTCAGGTCGGTAGTGTAATGGCTAGGATTCGAACCCGGGACCTCTCGATCGTAAGGCCAATTCCTTAACCATAACCTTAACCATTAAGTAATGAAAAAGTTACAATTTTATTACAGGTGTCATTATTTGGCTAATTGCAGTGAAATTATAACGACTTAATGAGCAAGTGTGTAGAAAATAATGTTTTTTTGACAATTGGGTACAATATGAAAATGTTGCCTAGTTATCAATTCTCTATGTATGAAGATGGCATGCACTGATGATGTGGTAAGTACTAGTTTAATACAACTTCACTCATAATTTCGAAGGTTGACGGAAGGTCACACGGAAATCACTTTTCAGTTAATGTGTTGATAATGTCCTTTAAGATCTTTTCTTTACGAATATACAATGTCTTTCACCCTTAGGCTTTTAAAGTGTCCATATGTATCTACCTATTTGGAACAAAAACGATCACCAAACGGAGGAGTCGGTAACACGTTATTGACATAAAAGCTGTTGGGAGTGTTTATAGGCACATTTGTTTGCCACTTTGGTCGTTTAAGAAATATCATAAAATATGGAAAAAATATTCCTACGTGTGTAATATTTGACACCTCTGATTTAACGTGACGCTTGGAGTGACGAAAGTAGCAAGTTAAGTAATTATGTACAGTTCGCGCGGCAGTCAAAATAGTTAAACACTAACACCCTAAACATCACGGAAATTGAACATTAATAGATGTTGGGCAAAATAAATATTGCCTTTTAACGTCGCGTCGTGGCGAAAGCTATTCAGATTATTATAACTTCACAAGTCAGGTGGGCGTATAGAGCTCTACCTACCACGACTTTCGGGGCCAAATCGACCTTACCTGCAAGCCGGTGTGGCGATTTACCTGCTTTCAGGTGCTTGACGAGGCTCTGGTATAGGATAACCTTTCAGGATGCACAACTCCGAGAGGGAATTCTACACCTTTGGATTTCCTATGCTTTTTTTTTGCCACCTAGCAAACGTTTCCAAAACCGTATGAGCCAAATCAAAAAAGGACTATCCAGGAACTACGTCAGAATAATAAAAATTTGGAATTCATAAGATTTTTTTTTTGATTTTTGATTGAAAATTTAAGATCAGTACCTATTTTAATAACATGCCATAATGATAGACTACATTAATATTAGTTTTATTTCAGTACTTAAACGATGTCAGGAATAATATGTAGTGTACCTAATAGCAATGTTGTTGTAGGTACCCAATGACTACTGATTTTCTCTATATTTTTAATTTATTTAAAGCTTAAAGTTTATCCTACTTATAATTAATTAAATTACAGCATTTCGTTTCAGTGAAATAATAATATTGTGTTATTCCAAAGACAATGTCTAAAATTAAAATTATTTATGAATGATTTCAATTTTGATTCTCGAAATCTCGAAATAATGAAGTTAGTAAGAAAATTTCAACCCACATAAAGCTTAAATGCAAATGTTCATGATAGGTATCTATATTAAATAAGTACTTTAGGATAGTTCATAACTGATATTTTTTCTTCATAAATATTTCATTCTTCCTAAGTCTATGGTGGTGATGAGGGCAAAGTCACCGGCGTGAATACACAACTGAGAGGTGTATACGCATAGGGGTTCAATAAAGAGTATGCTGGTGGCGAGTGACCAAATATTTGCGGAGGAAACAGTCCTTGCCGCTGAGCAATTTTTAACCGTGACGTCAGCTGCTTCTTCCATTTTGTGCGTCGATTTTGAAACCAAGTCTTTATTTGTACCTCGGTTAAGCCCAAAGCTTTAGATAACTCCATTCTCTTTGACACACTAAGATATTTGTCAATTTTGAACTCGGACTCCAATCGTTCCAGTTGTTTGGCGCTGTAAGCTTGGCGAGGTTTCCTTTCCGGTCCAGCTCGCCTTGGCCGTCTATTATTCTTGTCATCTGTAGCAACAGAAAAATTGAAAGTTTGAGTAAATTTCGCAACACAAATATTTGTAGAAATTAAATTGCAGAATCATCGTTTTCAAATGTTCACCCCTTTACAAAATCTACATACAAAGTAGCTGCTCTCGCTAGAACAAATATCTCGTAAAGTTTTTTCGTATACTAATCGGAATTATCACGGGCTCTTGTTAAGTGGCTTTAAACACAATCAGTATGTTTGTGCTGTGCCTGCGCAGTTTGACATCTTGCGTGTCAACATGGTATTGTGGCCGCTGTATGCGATGGTCGTGCTAACCGACTGCTAACTATTTACGTAAGCGTTTTACGATCGTACAACATTTCAGGATATAAGTATATTATATTAAAAGTTATTAAAATCTTTATATTGTTACTTATTTATATAGTTACGCATTATTTTACACATTGCAGAAAAAGACCCAGTTTATTTGGACTTTAAAGTTCTCGTCTCCTAATTTATTTTTTACTTTCAGTCGTTGCATTGAACCTGGTTGCTTAGGTCAATAAGGAGATAACATTGTATATCATTTCTATAGCTAAGAGTTCGAAATGAAGAGCACTGGCGACTTTAATCAAGCAACATCGTCTTTTCTAAGGAGGAAATATAGTAAACGTCTTTTCTAAAAAGGAATAAAAGGAAAGGAGTTGATTATTTATCAATTAGTAACACATGACATTCCCTAAGATTCATACTTAAATTGTAATCTCCAGTACAAACTATTACTGTGATCTCGTTAAAGCAATGCACATACAATAGGTACGATCTTGGCGAAGAAATTATGATTGAACAAGAATTACTGCTACACTCTGCTTCTTTTATCTTTATTTCAATGTTTTTATAACGCGATCTATATTTTTTTCATTTAAAAACATTAAGAAAACAGAACACGAACAAGAAGACATTAAAAAAAACAATGAAACAGTTGATTCACCAAGAGACTGAGTGATGTTTTGATTGGTGAGTAAGATATGCTGGGATTTTGCAGGGCTTCTTTTCATGGTATCACCAGGCGGCTCATGTTGGAGCACTATATACATATAGGTATTACAGCAGAATAAGAGATTATACACATTTAACCAGCAGAAATTTCATGACTGTGTTTATAAATTAGATCAGCCAGTAAGATATATGAAGCAAAGCTTTTATCAAGTATCTATATAAATTGTATCAATTACTACTCACTCCTCTATATCTCCAAAGGAATGGAACCAGCACTTCAGCGGTATAGTTTGAATAAGTAGTATTATTTCAAACTATACTGCTGAAGTGTAGGTATTAGCATTATTCTGTTTAATTCCACATAATAGGAGGCGAGTTCTTTAGTACCTATCTACTTGACACGTTTTAAGATGCAAAAATCTTAACTTTTCAGTTATCTTTCAGCGTTTGAGCTATCGAAACTTACAGTATCCAGATTTGAAGTCAAGTAGGAACAAAGAGTGAGAGCCCGGCCACCTTGTTCGTTTAGTTATTGAACATATTATATTTCACAATTTTCATGAAATTGATCAGAAACTAACCATTTCTCAGTAAGCACCTATGTATTTCATAGAACGGTGGTGTCAACTGAGTTTCTGGATACAATTCGATCACAAGAGAGGCAGCGTTAAGCCGATGTATAAACATGAGAGCTTTGTTGGTAATTATCGCCGCGGCAGCTGTTTGCCGACACCTCGGTGCGAAGTCGCGACCACCGACCGACGGCTGGCGACATTTCGACGAATGTGCCCTCGGCCTAATCGCGCGAACCGTACAGCGTGTGTACCCAAGCTGTTGGTAGTTACAATTATACTTGAGCCAAATTCGGGCTATTTATGTATAAGTATACAGAATGTCATAACGAGAACTGAAAAGGGTATACTAAGGCGGTATGGACATTTAAAACGAATGACTCCTGACCGAATGACACATGTTAGGCACATAAGAATTACCGCCTCGTGAAACTATTCATTTATTGATACGATACACTCGAGGGGAGATGGGAATGATGAACCTCTTGAAACGTGTAGGGACAGAAGCAGATCGTTGACTGACGTCTCTACATCACTGCAGATGAGAGCTGTTTCCATATGTTTATTATATAGGTGGAGGCTTACCTCGGATGGAAAAAGCTGAAGGTGTGTGTACAATATGTATAGCACACAAAAGGACATAAAAGAATTTTGACAAGAGCAAGTCAGTAAACCACTTCCCGAAACTGAATCGCAATTGAATCGCTTCGCGTTTTGGTAGATTGGCAGTGATCTTCTAACCCACCTGGTTTACACACGTCAAAATTCTAATAGATGACTCTAACATCGTTCGAGACATATCAGTTTTTTTATATCTCCTATGACTTGACAGGCGCTCTTGCTTAGAAGTTGTAGATATACTGGTAAAAGTTCACTTTTTGGGGCAAAATCTGTCAAATATATTTGTTAGCTTATTGTAATGTACAGGTATCGTAACATTACGTCATTATTTTGCTGTTATTAGAGATGTATCGGCCCTATATCAGTCCATAGATCCCTATATTCAAAATATTGATTTTGTTTTTTTGACAAATGATTTGGGTACTTGCAAATTATAAAGTAATATTAACTAATTTATTGTAATATTATATTGCAATCAGAGTAGGTTAATAGTCATTTTAGTGTAAGTAATCGTTCAATTTGAATATTTAGTATGCGTAAGGAAATACTTAAGTCACGAATCACGACATGATCTCAAACCGTATCTTTAAACTAAAATATTGTTACTAAAGTAACATACATACATACATATAATCACGCCTTTATCCCCGGAGGGTTAGGCAGAGCTGAATTAACACCCACATTTCACCAATCTGTATTCGGTCCCACGGAATAGGGGGTGAGCCTATTGCCGTATTCCGTGCACTATTTTTGACTCGAGCCATATATCTGAGGCTGAGTCTGGGCTGTACATATCTGTCTGATGTTAAAGTTAATCAGCCCTATCCCTTAGTCGCCTTGTACGACACCACATGGGAAGAGAAGGGGTGGCCCAAATTCTACTCTGCCGGGAACTACGCGGCTTAATGAAGTAACTTCTGTTAAAATATTATTATACGATCTACTAACGCTACAAAAAAAACAAAGAAATTCGTTGTTTTTTTTGTAGCGTGGCAGAGCAACGCACGGTTTGTAGCTACTGCTCATGGATCTACAGCTTGAAATACTGTCCCCATTCCTCATAGGAACCTATTGCTGGTGCAAAAAGCTATGAAATCGAGTAACAAACATTTTCATCCATTGTTCCATTTGTTCAATGTTCGCATTTCTAACGTTGTGGTGCTAATTGTTGTAGTGTGTACCTAAAGGTAAGCGTTGTTGTGAATATGAAACTCAGACAACAACTAGACCAAAACTAATGCTTATTTTATCAAAGCTTATTAAGTATTGATCTTTATGTCTGGCGTAAATCTAAATAAAGTTCTTCTTGGAGTGAGAAGACCAATTTTTGGAGTTAACTTCAATTTTGACTATTTTTATCCCTCCCTGGCCAGATGTGTCACGAGTACTAAATCTTTTTATGAAAACCTACTTGTAATAATTTACAACAGCCGTTTGTTATAAGTAAATTAATTTAACCACTCGATATGTCCGGTGAAGTTTTCTCTCTCGTCTCTTGAAAAAGGCATCATAAATAATTTTAAATTATTCCCGCTTATCCCTTACTTTATGTATCATCCCAAAATGGGTTATGTATACCACCGACAAGAGGGGATCAGTAAAATAAATCTGGTGAATTCTTTTTATTTTAGGTTTGCTTGCTGTATTAATTTTGTTACAACTGCTTGGTCAGTCAAAGCCTCAAGGTACAATAATACACGAACATAATGTCAAAATGTCAACGTGAATAATGTCGCCCTGAGTTGACATAGAAAGTTTAAGCTTGCAGTGGACCCCCGGGCTATTCCCGGACATTACACGCTCACACTAATTTTATAGCCACCGAAATTCCTTCCCGCTGCCGAGTCAACCAATGTGTCAACTGCTGATTAAACAAACATACAAATTCTTTTGAATACTTATACGTTTTAATAACTTTGTAATGGACATAATGATTCATTGAATCATCACAAAATTAAAATTTGGAAAAGATATCTATAAATTCAAGTAAATCAAGTAGAGAGTTACTAAAAAAATATGTACAAGTCCAATAGATGGGGACTTTTATATTTCTTTTTATGGTGTATCTAAGACCCCACCAATTTTCAGTTTTATGCGAATTTATCCAAACTCAGACGTTTATACCGTCTGGATTACATACACGCACTCTTCGACAAATCACTCAAGCGCTGACCCGCTGGCCCGCAAGGGGCAATGCGGTCCTGTCTACTGCTTAGGCGATGTTTAGGCACACCAGGCTTACGCTTTCCTGGAAGGGTTTGCAGGTGGAGAGCTAAGTTGTATGTGAAGTGCTAAAAGATCTTTGGCCCTAAGCCAAACTCTTCTGTAAGTCAGCAGAGATGAACGGACAAAGCTCTGACGTATATAGTTATAATATTGAATATCTGTGAATCTCCATGGTGAAGACAGAAATTGAGCAGGTGTTTCAGAACGCTTTCTTATGGTATTGGGTAGTGATGGATAATGGAAAAATTTCGGAATGAAAAGAAAAGAAAAAATGAAAAATTTCCAAAAATTTTTCAATTTTTCAAATATTTTTCAAATATTGGAAAAAATGGGGAGTCGACCAAGATCAGAAAATAAAACAAGATAACAAATTTTTATTTGTTACTTTTTATCAAAATACTAAAATTTCTCATATTTAGGATTCCGTACCCTATTACTAAGACTGTTATTTATTATTTTTCTTAAAGACTTTTATGATTTCTTGCATAAGATTATACCGTTCATCACCGGTATACCGGTGAAGTTCATGCGAGATAAATTTACAAATCATTAAGTTTGAAATTCTAATGTTCTCATTTTCTTCCGCTTTGTACTCTGGTTCTGTCATCACTGCCGCATCACAAAACTGATTTTCTGAATTTGGGATTTGTTTTTGGGATTCTTTAACTGTATAATCTGGACTAGACCAACGTTGAGCGTACTGACTGTACTCATCTGGTTCTGATATGTACGTATCACTTCTAGGTAAGCTGCAATTTGGAGTATTGTCTTTTCCGGCGACTTCTGAAAGCTTTTTTTTTTCTTGGAATGTAATCAGCATTTTCAGTGAATAAATTTTCTGATTCATTACGCATATTGTCAAAATTACAGTTAATTTCAGTATCTGATTCACTATCTGAAGCTAGTATAATCTTTTCTGAAAAACAAATAAACATACCTACATAAACTCACACGAAGGCAAAGCCACTGAGTCTAAAATATATTATAATGCTACGTGTACGAGTAGTTATATGAACGTGCAATATTAAGTAGATAGATACCTACTAGTTTGTTGGTATTTCTGTTTAATAGTAAAATATTAGTTTTAGGTGCTTACCTTTGGACATCGCTGTCTACTAACAATGGCAGTTTTGTGGGTCAGATCAGTCAAAAACACTCATAAAAGGAGGGAGGTTATGTCGGACTCGAACCGACTAAACCGCACGCCGTCTCTGGGTCGTAGTGCTAGGCCGAAGGTGAGGTTGTCATGCGACATATCCCTCGCACCCCGGCTGACCCAGGGCCATCCCTCTCGGTCTGGCCTTCCTCGGGAAGGGGGGGACCACGCGGTCCCCGACTCAAACCCGGTGTGGGGAGGCGCGCATCGTCCTACGATGCGCGCCGCCGCCGTGGCCTGCTTCTGCTAGGGTGACGGGCGGCTCCACCCGTCACCCTCAGGCCCGCGCTCATGGGGGGCGGAGGTCAGTTTGCGCCCTCCGACGCCCGAGCTGCCTTCGAGCGCGTGCAGCGATGTCAGCGAGCCTTTCTCGCTCATCGCGCTGCGCTCGCTCTGCTGTCTCCTTCGCGAGCATGACCTGCTCGCAGAAGGAGGCGCTGGCCGCCCACGCATCCGCGCAGCGGCCCATCGCCGCGAGCAGGGTGGAGAGCGTGAGCACTCTCACCCCCAGGGCCGCCACAAGCTCCCGCCTCGGCGTCTCAAACGCCGGGCACTCGGTGAGCGTGTGCAGCCCCGAGTCCACGCTCGCGTCGCAGTGATGGCACTCGGGCGTTGGCTCTATACCCATCAGATGCAGATACCGCCCGAAGCTACCGTGCCCGGTGATAATCTGCGTCTGACGGTACGAGAGGCTACCGTGTGGCCTCTCTAGCCACTCCCCCATGATGGGCCTTACCGCCGCAATCACGGCGTGCCCTGCGCGTGGTTGCCCAAGTCGTCGCTCCCACTCGGCCACCATGACCTGGTGGAGCCGGGATTTCTCGGCCCGAATATCCTCGGGCTCGGGATAGAATCCCCGCTCCCGCGCCTCCTTTCGGAACTGATATAGTGCCGAAAGGGCCCTCGCTTCCAGGATCCACGGTGGCGATCCGGCCAGGAGACTCGCCGCTTCGAAGGATATCGTGCAGTATCCCCTGATGGCCCTGGAGGCCATCGTGCTCTGCGCCGTACGGAGCAGAGGCAGGAATCTGGCCTCCAGGGTGTCCGCCCACACGGGGCACCCGTATAGGGCCATGGACCGCACGACACCCGCGTCGATTCTCCTGCAGGAGGCCTCTGGGCCCTTCAAGTAAGGCAACAACCGGCCCAAGGCATTCGCCGTGAGCACCAACTTGGGGCGCAGACTTCGGAAATGCTGTCCGAAGTCCCATCGACCGTCAAGCACGAGCCCCAGGTATTTCAACCGGGGCTTGATGTCGATGGGAGTGCCTCCCACTGTAAGGCTGGCTCCCGGGCCTGGCCTGCGCCGAGGGCCATGAAAGAACATGGCCTCGGACTTGTGCACCTCGAGTGTGTACCTCGAGACCCAGCCGCCGGATCCTGTCGACGACCTGAGCAACCGCGGTCGTGGCCCTCAGGGTCGCTTCGCGGTGCGTAGCCCCGCTCACCGTCACCAGCGTGTCGTCCGCATAACACGGGACGGTGGCACCGTACGCGAAGCACCCAGTCGTAACCGATGTTCCACAGGAGCGGCCCCAGGACCGAACCCTGTGGAACACCGCACGACAATGTGTAAAATAAACCATTGACCATGAATCTGTATTAAAATATAACTTTGATCATTTGTTTTTTTTTTTAAACAACATGTAAAGCCATTAAATCATTTGAATTTCAACTTATTATGAACTATATTTTATAAACTATTTCATTTAAACTAATAATTTCGATAAAAAGATATATTTCCATTATTTTTCCAATTTTTCAATTTTTCAGAAAAATAAATTGAAAAATTTCCGGTATTTGAAATTTTTCGGACAATTACCCATCACTAGTATTGGGTGACTGGTGCGTACACCTCTTACATTCGTAAGTAGTTTGCATATTAGTGTGAATACACACCTAGTACGTGAACACTTGCTTACGGTTAAACAAATAGATGCAAGTAAATTTGAAGAATATGATTTAGGCTTCATAATAGAGCCTTATATTACTTAGATATATATCTGCAAGGGCTTGTAATGTTTATATAAGGTGTAACAAAATTAACTCTCGTAACTTTGGAGGGTTGATCAGTATCGGTAACTATAGCACAAAAACAAAAAAAAAAAAATCTTTATTGTACACACATTATACAGAGATCATTTATAAAAAACATTTAACGGAACATGTACAAAGGCGAGCTTAACTCATAATGAGTTCTCTCCCAGCAAACCTTTGAGGTGCAGAGAAGAATATGGTAATGAAGGGGGATGTGAAGTGTACAAAAAAAAAAAAGAAAATCAGATAACAAAAAGGCGTACCTAAACATGTTCATTATACACATATACAGACATACATAGCATACATATTATATTCATACATACACATACATATACAATATAAATACGTAAATATATAGACGATGAACTTTTCACTTATTATTTAACATTACGCTCATATTTGTATGCTAACACTATCACGGAGCCGTTATTCAGTATTCGGGACCTCTCGAGTCATGATACGCGTGCGTCGGCTCATGAAACTTACTTATGAAATACCCACTAATCATTCACTTCCAAAAGTTTGCTGCTTACTACAACCCAAGTGCTGGACATATCAATGTGGTACGGTTAGCAAAGGCATTGATGTCAATTTTTGAAATCATTTAGAATTTTTTTACCCACGTCATATTTGCCGATATCAAGTAATCATACAAAGTTCCGAGGTTTCATTTTGATACACTTTATATACATATGTTATACACAGTTTATATATATACGCCTGGAATATGAATGAATGTCGTAATCTTATCACTACTTAGTATTAAACAAAGTCGCTTTCTCTGT
Organism: Eilema caniola; assembly: GCA_949126895.1. NCBI lineage: Eukaryota > Metazoa > Arthropoda > Insecta > Lepidoptera > Erebidae > Eilema > Eilema caniola. The sequence goes on along the minus strand of OX421471.1, from coordinate 11,984,271 downwards.
CCCTATATCCCTTTGTATGCTTAAATCTTTAAAACTACGCAACGGATTTTGATGCGCTTTATTTTAATAGATAGAGTGATTCAGGAGGAAGGTTTATATGTATAATACATGTTTATTATAGTAGAGGGTGCAGCGGGAACGGGATCTGACGCCACGCGAGCGGAAAAATATTGGCGGTACGAAGTTTGCCGGGTCAGCTAGTCTTAAATATATTTGTCCGCAATAAACTTCGAAACCACTGAACGGATTTTGATAAAATTTTGTAACCATTTATAATATGGTCCAACTTAAAAGATAAGATAGCTAACATCTCAATTTTAGCCGCAATCCGAATTCAACCCGTCGGAGCCGCGGGCAACAGCTAGTTATCCTATAATCCGATTACAGTGCCATCGGCTGACGCGCAATCATATTTGAAATGGGTTCTACGACTATACACACTTATTTTAACAAGTCATTAAGCTTACTTTATAGTAGTAACATATGTAATAGGTACGAGCTTCTCAATGAAGACTCAATCAATGAAGAACTTTTTGAGTTTTTGTAGCAAACGTATACAAACCAACTTAATATTTAAACTTTTATTTCTACAATTCTGAAATATGAAATATTCATCATAGGTACACATACCGAAATTAAATTGGAATTGTTAAAAACTAAACTAAAGCGAAATGTACTTATCTAAGAATTTATCTTCAGAGATATTTAAATCCTTAATCTTTAGTCCATTCGTGCTACGAAAATATTATCCGTACCACTTTTATATCCATTAGAGCGTGCAAGTCTTCTTAACCAATACAGATGTATAACAGTCAAATCGTTTCTTTTCTCCATTTTATAAGGGGTAAACACATAATAATTAGTCATAATCCGTTAGTGAGGGACGATTGCGTGCGAATTATGCGTGCGAAGAATTACACCGGACGATATTGGCACGCGATTAGAGCACGCATGCTTTCTATATCGTTATTACAGGCGCGTGGGGGTGTCAGTGATGATAATTAAGTTTAGAGGGAATTTTACCGTAGTAAAAGATCAAAAGGAACATACAATATTTATATTTTTTATATTTATTAAACCTAAATTTTAGTATTTGATAAGAATACCCGTTCGACCTCATTTTGGGACCCTTTGGATCCTATGCAATAGGTTTATTATTATTCTCTTTATTCCTTTTAAAAACTTACAAATTATATTTTTAAATACATATAGAAATATATATAGAAAAAAGAACAAACATATATTTAAAAATATAAAAAGTAGTGCCCCATTGGTATCGGATACAAGGACCAAGCTACCGGTGGTTAGAGCTCCAGAGAAAGGAACTTTCTATTATTATTATTTTTTTACATAAGACACGTCACTATGACTAGAGTTCATCTCGCTTCATAGCAAGCAAAGTCTCAGAAAAGAGGGTCCCTATTACAGATACCAATAATTCCACAATGGGGGCTCTTAATTTGACGGCCTCATCAGATGCTTCTTCCCGCCCAGCTTAAAGGACTATAGAAAGAAGGAAGCATAAAAGGAGCTAAGAAAGCTCTACCCTTCTCTATCCCCACACCATGGATATCACTCGTCGGCAGAGCAGAGTAGAGCTTTCAACTTCTACGTTGAAAGTTGCTGGGTCTATTACCACTCAGTGCAAAGGTTTTTTACATTGTTGTGATAGTAGGTACTCACCATAAAGGGACGTAGAGGGTTGATGCGTAGCAAGCCAATGGGCATATGCGTGTCCGGCCAGTAGCCCCGCTTCGCTCAGTGCGCTCAGTTCGGGACACGTCGACGTTGATGATACTGGGAAAGTAAAGATGTACTTATTTGGTTTTCAAAGATGCGTTTTTGGGTTTTAAGCTGTTAGGTGGGTAATATTTATATAGTGCTCAGGCAGCTCAGTTATTGCAGGTTAGTGTCAGTTACAGGGTTAGTGGTCAGAGGTCTTTAAAAGTTCCTGTGAATGCAATATCAATATTTTTAGAGTATAGTTTATCAATTTATGTAAGGTACTATACTATAAAGAAAATAGGTACAAGGTGATGGTGATGATAATATCTCAACAATATAACTCCTGAAACTTGATCCATCCTTAATCAGTAATATTTTCTCTTACAGAATTTTTTGAAAGAATTCTATTCTATATGAATTAGATATGTTTTAAGATTTTTTACATTCTCTTGCATGCGAATGAGACATGTCCCAATTCCTTCACCAAAATCTAGGTAACATCATGACTACATGTTTGTCTTAATAAATTAACTCAAAACAGATTTAAAAGGAACGCGCTTATAATATTATTTAGAAACAATGTCAACATTCTGAAATCACTTGGGTAGAACCACGGAGGACAGAATATGATTAAGTAAGGATTGCGGGTCTACTGCGGTCCGAAGCGTACCATACTGGAATGGCATCAGTCCTGCGTGGGTCTCATGCGCAATGACCCTAGGAATCCGTTCGAGAGGTCTCCACAAATCATGTGTCGAGTGGAGACAGTCCCTAAAATTATGGAAGACAGGATAGTCTTTATTCAAAAAAATAGGCCAGTGCAGTGGTTTAGTCGTCCGCCTATCGGTCCCATTATATTGCTCAACGAGGTTTTTTGAACTCTGGTGTGCATTTTGTTCTGCCGGTAAACCACCTTCACCCAGAATGGGTCTGATGTCGGAGATACCGTGTGGCTTAAGTCAATTCGGTTCTAACAAAAAGTCCACAAGGAAAAAAAAGGTGGCCACTGTAAAAGGAAAATCATGGGTTTACCGTGGTACAGTGGTGTGTGGAGTGCCAAAAATTACACCTAACACTTGCCAACTAAAATCCAACGGCTAGAACCATTTCAGGTCGTCAATACACTGCGAAAGGGGCCCTACATTGCACTGTTCAGGCCGTGTCTGTCTATTCGAAAATTGTTTTTCCCGAGTCATGAAAAGGTAAAACTTGTCAATTGTAGTATATCTGTCGCAGCCAACTAGCCTAATCAGCTGTTCAATTAACTGCCTAGGCTCTTAACTGAACAGCACCGTTCAATTAGCGGCCTAGGCAGTTAATTGAACGGCTGATTAAGCTCGCTGGCGGTGACATATCCATACCTACTAATATTATAAATGGGAAAGTAACTCTGTCTATCTGTTTGTATGTTAGTCTTTTATCCTAAACCACTGAACCGATCTTAATGAAATTTGGTACAGAGGTGGATTAGAGCTTGGGAACGGACATAGTCGTGCGAAATATAAAGGCGAGTTGGGAGGCGAGTAGAGATCGTTTTAGGGGTGAGTGGATAGGCGTGTAGAGGTCCAATAGAAAGTCGTGTACAGGAGCGAGTAGATATGCAACTAGAGAAGCCAGTGGAGATGCGAGTTAATCAAATAGAGTCGAGTAGAGAAGCGACTGGGTAGATGATTATAGAGGCGAGTGGAGATTGAATAGAGAGTTGAGTAGAGATTCGAGTACAGTAAAGTAGCAAGGCGAATGGGGAGGCAAGTGGGGAGGCGAATAGAGAAGCGAGTGGAAATAGTCGAGTCATGTGGAGAGGGGAGTAGAGAGTCGAGTATAGATTCAAGTATAGAGGCGAGTAGAGAGGCGAATAGAGGACATAGTTGAGTGGAGAGGCGAATTCAATGCTCAATACCATCAGCACAACACTAAGCGATAACCGACATCTACACGGGCGGAGCCGCGGGCAACAGCTAGTTTGTTTATAAAAATGTACAAAACCTTCGGAGCCCAAGTCAACATCATAATTATGCATAATAATTATGCAGTCACTCAGACAAGGACAACCGAAAGTAATAAACGGACTCGAGCCATGCATCTGAGGCTGAGTCTGGGCTGTACCCATCTGTCTAATGTTACAGTTAATCAGCCCTATCCCTTATTCGCCTTGTACGACACCACATGGGAAGAGAAGGGGGGGCCTAAATTATATTCTGCCCGGAACCACGCGGCTTTCAAGGGGAAAGTTTTAAAGTAGGTCTATTTCTTACCATTGTGCTCATCTGTAGTTTCTTCAATATTATCACTGTCATGTGAATTCACAACTTCGGAATTAATATTTTTATTATTACCCAATATGCTATCTATTAGGAATGTTTTGCTTTTACCATTTATAATATTGTTAACCGCCTCTTTTGTACTACTATTCGATGCTTCACTTTTATTACAAAGATTTCTAATATTGTCTAACGTTTTATTAGGAAATACCACTCTACTCGGTTCAAAATAATGTATTTTATCCGCACTTAAAAGTGGACTTATAACATTTTTATAGTTTTTATTTTCACGAATTCTATGTATAGAATGTTCACTATTTTCACATATATCTATAGTTTCATTTTCACTGTCATATTCTGTTTCAGATTCACAATCGTAATTCGAATATTTATCAACACTGCAAAGTAAGCGCGTTGTCACTTTATTCGAGATGCACTCATTTTCACAAGTACTTGAAATATCGTCCATTGCGTTCATTGTTCGTACTATTAACATATATTCATATTTTATACAATATATTCTTAATAACTTCTCGTATTTCTAATATCCATGTTAGAGAGGACAGGTGAGACTAAATTTCTTAGCTCGGTGTTCGTTGGAACTGATAATTGCATCCGAAAAAAGGTGGTGCCAAGAGTTGGACCGCGGCGGCTGTAGGTATGAACGAGACGAGATCCTCCAACGCTACTGGTTGACCGCTCGCTGGAGGGGATAGCGCCATCTTAAGTAGGAGGGGCCACGATAACCGCCTGTGAAAATTCACACCTTTCTTTTATTTGATAACACATTATGTCAGAGCTCTTTAGTTCACAAAAGATCTCTAAAAGGTTATGATGAGGCGTGGATCCAATTTCTACCGGTTATTGTTTGATTAATGTCGCAGATTTAAGTGATTTATTGTAAACGATCTGCTTGCTTAATGCGGTGTGGTTAAAAGGAAAATTTGAGAAGGATTGTAAAGGAATTAATAATATAGTTTTAAAGTGTTAGATATTTTACACGTTAGGACGAGGAGGGTTGTAGTGGGGTAATAGCGCCTATTTATGCCAGCATAGATAGAAGTGGCAGAGATGTGTTAGTTTCGTTGTTTGGCCATAAACTCTCATCAGTGGCCCCAAGCAGTTGTAATGCGCGTCGGTTTGCGGGCTAAACCTGGTTGAGGGGGCTTGTCACCTCGGTGGCAAGTTTATTGCGGATGCATAAAGTTTGATTCGGCGAGTAAAGCAACCCACCGTAGATATGCAAAAGGGCTTGGCGGACTCGGCTATTAAGCATGGCAAGATGGATGGCCTAGGGCGGCGGTAGAAGGCGTACAGTTACCGTCGGCCAGACACATCATCCGACCTCTCCTCCAATCGTAGCGGTTCTTATGGGTTCAGGAGGGGTATGACGACTGTGTGCGCTTGCGTTTGCGCGAACGCTTGCGCACCTCCAAATATCCTGCGCACTTGAGCGCTTCCGTATCTTGGACTCCGAATACGTTTAAGTCCTATGGCGATAGGATGAGGTAGAGAGGTCTAGTTTGATGCAAGCTAGTCTTTGTCTGATTTCTGCACAGGGGCGGTCCTGGGGGTGTGAGTACACGCCGTGGTCGCTTTCGCACTGCAAATTAGGAACGACAGTGCGGTCGGCAGCACCCGGGATGACCGAGCAGAGAGAAAAGGTGCCCTAAGAAAATGCTCGTTCCTACTCGGAGGGTGATAGTAGCCGCGACTGTCACTGAATCATACTAAAACGTGGTCGAAAGAACAAAAAGCATACCATGAAAACACCTTTTTTTACGTGCTGGAAAACCCCACGGATACCCCCCCCCCCCTTGGGAACCGAAGGGGGAGGTTATGTTGGACTCGAACCGACTAAACCGCACGCCGTCTGTGGGTCGATGTGCTAGGCCGAAGGTGAGGTTGTCTCGCACTCCGGCTGACCCAGGGCCATTCCTCTCGGTCTGGCCCTCCTCGGGACGGTGGACCACGCGGCTCCCGACTCGCCCCCGGTATGGGGGAGGTTCTCTCTCGCCGCCGTGGCCTGCTTCTGCTAGAGTGACGAGCGGCTCCACCCGTCACCCTCAGGCCCGCGCTCATGGGGACGGAGATCGGATGAAAACACCTATCATGACATTCGGCGCGTGGAACGTGAGAACACTTATTGATCGCAATGGCAACGCCTGCCCTGTACGCAAAACTGCTATAGTAGCTCGGGAACTTCATAGCTATAATGTAGATGTGGCTGCTCTTACCGAAACTCATCTTGTCGATGAAGGAGAGATTCTTTTGGAAAGGTACCGCAGCCTCCGAGCCGCGACGTTCAGGCGTAGGGTTTGCCATCAAAAATCACATAGCTAAGCGACTTAAGGACCACCCTGTGCATACTTCGGACCGCGTTACCTCACTGCGCCTTCACCTGGACAAAGATAATTACCTTAATGTCACCAGTGTCTATGCCCCTACGCTAGACAAGGCTGATGACATCAAGGATAAATTGTACGAGGAACTATCTCGATGCCTTGACAGCATAAACGCTAGAGAGCAGGTTATATTGCTAGGCGATTTCAATGCCAGAGTTGGACGGGACTACGAGGCTTGGCCTGGAATCCAGGGTAGACACGGAGTCGGCAACATGAACAGCAATGGTCAGTTGGTACTCAGTGTCTGTACTCAATAAGAGGTTGCAATATCGAACACTATGTTCAGACTTGCCGCTAAGCACTGGAAAAAGTGGATGCACCCTGGCATTTGATCGATTATGCTATTGTCAGGCAGAGAGATACTGGTCAAGTCCAAGTCACTTGCGTCATGCGTGGTGCTCACAGTTAGACTGATCACCAACTTGTTGTCACAAAGCTACGGCTCTTCCTCCGTTGACCTCGTAGATCCACACTTACAAAGCTTGCGTCTTTGAACGTGGATAGGCTTAAGAATCTCGAGATGAGGGAGAAATATGCTGAAGCTGTGTCTGAAAAGCTGTTGCCAGTTAATGAGACAGCTGATGTTGGTGCGGTCTGGGGAACTTTTTCTTCTAATCTTATGGTAGCACTACTTTAGGTATAAAAAGCCGTCGTAGTGAGGACTGGTTTGATGAGAATGACGAGGTTCTTAGGACAGCATTTAATTAACAAACATCGAGACCTCTTGCGACAGTAAAGTAGGCAAGGTGCAAGCGTTGCGGTAGTTAAAGCGGGAAGATCGGGGACTTTTACTCCGAGGTAAGTAGGCTGACTGGTACAACCTACCGAGCGAAGGTGCTGTTGAAGTCGTTAGATGGTATGCACCTATTGACAAACAAGGAGGATGTACTAAATGGTTGGGCCCAATACTTTGACAGCTTGCTCAACGTAGATCGATCATTTGATTTACAAAGTGTAAGTCTAATACCTCAGCTCCCTCTTTCCATTGAGCTGGATGAACCCCTGTCATGTGATGAGGTTGTCTCTGCCATCAGGCAGCAACAGAACAAGCGAACGGTTGGTATTGACCTTATACCGGGAGAGCTGTTAAAATACGGTAGCGAGGAGTTGTACATGTTAGTTTGGAAACTTTTTGCTCGTATGTGGGACGAAGAGCGAGTCCCGGATGACTTTAAAGCGTCTCACATTTGTACCCTCTACAAGAACAAGGGTGACCGTTCGGATTGCAATTCGTTCGGATCAGCCCCTGGAAAGGCCTTTGCCATATTCCTTCTAAACCGCTTAAAGGCTCTGTCTGAAAAGATACTGCTAGAAACCCAGTTTATCTTCCGACCTGAACGAGGTACCTGTGCTTGCAATGAGCTAAAAACCTGAGAAGCAAAAGTCTGCGTCCGCTTCCGCACACTTTCAATTTGGCCAGACTTAAGGCGCGCACTAAAGTCTCCCATACAATGATTACAGAAATCATGTATGCTGACGACTTATACTTTGTATCAGAATCCCTTGATGGCCTGCAACAGTTAATGTCCAGTTTTCACCAAGCTTGCTGCAAGTTCGGCTTAAAAATCAGTGTCAAGAAGACGGAGGTGATGTCCCTGGACACAGATGGTCGCTAGACACTGTCTTTACAGCTAGGTCAGGACATGCTGAAGCAGGTTGATAAGTTTCGCTATCTGGGGAGCACTATTACACCCAAGTGTGACCTTGATAATGAGATCAGCAGCAGGATCTCTGCCGCAGCTGCGGCATTTAGGAAGCTGCGTTCCAAGGTTTTTTGTTCACGTGACCTTAAGCTGACCACCAAAATATCTGTTTACATGGCAATTGTGCTGCCAAACCTCTTATATTCCTCCGAGACATGGTGTGTCTATCGGCACCACATACGCACTCTGGATCGTTTCCACCTCAAGTGCCTACGTTCCATCATGAATGGAGGCTGCTCATGTGAGGTTCTGAATTCTTGTCCGACAAAACATCCAACACCAAGCTAAACAGGTAAGGACTAACTACGGATCTTTGGCGTACCCCGACGGTGATGGGGAAGGTTTTTGTGCCACCAACAGCGGACCGAACCACAGAACTGTAATCGTGGTACATGTCTCGGATGGCGTTAATGTAGGCCTCTGGGATTCCCTTGTCTACCATATCATCGTACGAGGAACACAGTCGAAGGCCTCCTGCATTTCTAGAAATAGGCAGTGCGTGTTCTTCGCCCTATATTTTCCTGCGACAATCCTTAGGGCGCAAACCGGGTCCATGGTCTCGTGGCCTACGAAACCCATACTGTGAGCTTTCTTCGCCCTGATCTCCCTCTGGACTGTGTCGTTCTACCAACAAATCTCCTTGACACACTTGCGTCCACCCTTAGACATGCCTTGCACGGCCTTTCCCGCCTCAACAATAACTGCCTGCAACTTGTCCCAGCAATCTTGTACTGGTTCGTCTGCAGCATCGGCGCACTTGTTACCGATAGCTGAGACGAAACTCTGGGACTTGGCTTCATCAAGCAGCCACCACCTGATTCTGCGTTGGCCGCGCTCAACACGCTTGCCTTTGGGTTGCACACAGAGGTCCATGACAAGGTGACGGTGTTGCGTAGTGAGACTCTTCCCGAGTATGACCTTGCAGTTTGCTACCTTGCTGATGCTGTACCTCCTAGTGAGTAGTAAAATCGATCTGGGTAGCGTGCCCCCGTGCTCGTAGGTGATAAGGTGTTCGGATTTTTATAATACGTGTTCACGATGACAAGGTCGGCAGCCGTACACGTTCTGAGAATGTGTTCACCCTCTGAGTTATGGCTACCGTGACCAAAACCACCGTGGACACGCTCAAACTCCTTACACCCATCACCCACATGACTGTTTAGGTCACCACCCAGACCAATTCCCTGCGACAGCGGAATGCCACTAAGCACTTCTCCGAGCTGGTTCCAGAACGAAATCTTTTCGGCTTCACTGAGCCCGGCCTGTGGAAAGTAGCCACTTATCAGCTGGGTAACAATCCCATCGATAAGCACCTTCACGACTATAAGTCGGGCACCATAGCGTTTCACCTCCAAGATATCATCTCGAAGCCCCCCGGAGAGCACCACGCCCTCTCCGCCCTGCCCATCAGGTGCACCTGTGTACATCAGCTTGTAGCCCCCTCCAATGAGCTTGGAGCTACTGCCACTCCACCGAGTTTCCTGCAGGAACGCCACGGCCACCCTCCGCCGATAAGGATAGTACGACGGCTTACTCCCTCGCGCGATGAGTCAATGTACCGATGTTCCATGTTGCGAAGCAGAGTTTTTGAGTTCGCGATTTCGACCTATCCTCTTTAGTAGTGCCCGGCTCAGGCGCGGTAGCCCTTGCCCACTTGTCACAAGAGGCGGGCTACCCTCCTGCGTGCCGTTTTGTGGCGGCGCCCTATGCCTTGCGCAATCCCTGACTTTATCTTGCATTTTTGGTTTAGCGTGGATTTGACCTTTCCGGGGGCGACTGCCATCTGACCCCCCAACCCTGGAGAAAAAACCAGCGCCAGACTCTCGTCCGTTTTTCAGCAGGTGCACCCGGCTTGCAGTTGGGGTTGGCTTGGGCCCCAAAGATCTAGGTGGAACCCCAAAGTACCCCAGGAATCATTTTAATGTCAAATACTATCTTTATTAGAGTATCTAAGTAAAATCAGAAATTGTTAATGGAACTACAAGCTTTGTCAAGCTGATATAGTCATTTGATTGATTACAATTTATTTATACTTATTTCGAACCTACTAAAGGATGAGAAATATGTTCATTTCAGGCACCTATAATGTAGCGCGATCTTCATTTTAACAAAAGAATCTTTTATATACCATTGCGTTGAAGGCGATTGGCACAATGCCACGCACCACGCTCGTGATCGCGGGGGAATACATCTGCCTCCACGTGCAGATTTGTTTGTTGTCACGCGCGGGGAGGTAGTTTGACTATAAATCGAGAGCTGATAGACATTATTAGGTATGTGTCTTTAAGCATCTGGCTTGCTAAACTATATCTACATTACTTTAATAGCATTTTCACATTCTCCGATACAGGTGTCGGCTCCGATATCCTATATCGGAGGAAGTAAAATGTATGTAATATGTATCTATCTTTCACATTGTCTGGCCTGATATCGGCTATCGAAGCCGATACCGCTGTGTTGACCCGATATCGGATTATTGATAATGACAGACATCCTTCCCCCTTCCTTCTTTTTTTTCACTCGGCCCGGCCACAGACTAGCACAGGAGCTAATTTAGCAGGTGAGGATGTTATGTGGGCGAGTGCCATACCGACTAGTCTGTGCTATCATGCAAATGGCCGAACCGGACAGATTTTATCGGATAAATGTGAAAACAGTACACAGGAGTGTTTACCAGCTCTTGGACTAAAATTCCACCAATACCATACGCGTTATGGCAGATTTCAGTTTGCCATAGCTCGCGTTTTCCCCGCTGTCACGCGCGGGGACGCGTTTTCAATGTGTTGGACCCCGCGTGTTTTCTATACAAAAAGAGCTCTGTAAAGACGTCGCGACACCACGCTTCTCCGCGCCCTGCCGCGTGACGCGGGACAGTATCAGAATCGCCGAAAGAAAACAAAGCCGACAGGAAACCGCACTGCTCCAGTGCTGCCACACTTTCTATTTTTCCACTATGACATTGTAGTTAACTGTCCTGTTAAGAGAGGGCTCTACGAGTGATATAAGTTTAAACGTTAAATGTTTTGATTCCTCAATTCACCAGTAGATGGCAATGAGGCCTTATTTAACCACTCTGTATTTCATTTTATTTATAAAATTTATATTGAGACGTTTTCCCATTAGTGCAAATAAAAAAATAGGGAAATAATTAATAAAAGCATGGAACTTGTTGAAAATGAAACCAAATATGGTTAAAACACTGGGAAAAATAAATTAAACTCGCTATGTAGTACGGATATAAAATGGCGTGCGTTTTAAGGGTGAAAATCCTGAAAAACTGTAATTATATAAAACTTTATGATTTTTGCTTCGAACATGATTTGAAGTTTTATATATTAATGAATAATAGTATATAAAACAATGAGTAGAAAACGCACAAATAAATAAATTATTTATTTATACCCACTTCGTATCTAGTACTAAATTATTGTGGTAGTAGTAGTTTTTAGTTTTGTATTATTTAATTTGATTTCTTATATTTCATTAAGGATAATAAGGATTTCCATTGCAAATATTGAAACATTTTGATTATATTTTAGCGAAACTTTTGAATTCTAGTATAATTCTCAGTTTATTGCATTTCCTGTAAAATTTCTCCAGAGAAATGTCATTTTCTTTTTTAATATATCAAAATGTACAGTTCAACCGATACAAATGTATTTTAATTCATAAAAAATCGTACTTTTAGACTTAGACATTTTCGTTTGAAAATGAGGACTCATTTTTTATTGAGCATCAAAATCAATGTAATCGTGAATAAAAAGCATAAAAAAGCTATGTGATCGTGTTTGAAACATAAAGAGGTGAAATTTGAAAAAAAAAAGAGTTTTTGTGGCAGATCGGCACAAAAAACCGAAAAGCCCTTTGCCCCAATTTTGCTCGAAAACTGTAAGGTAATTAGAAAAACGCTTCAAACAAAAGCCGTAGACCTTGTTATTACCTACAACTTATAACCAAATTTCCATTCATTTTCAAAAGGTCTCATGCGGTTATTAGGTATCTAATTATTTCCCAATTTTATCATTTTTGACGTCATCCGCACTGGCGTATTGATGTTTTCACTAAAGCAGAATTTTATTATCTTTATTAGGTATTTCTCAAAGAGATAATAAGCGTTGATAATCCTTAAAATGGCTAGGTACTTGTTAAAAGTACCTACCTACTTGTATGAGGAGGCTGGAGTTTAGGTATTATTTGATTGACGAAATAGGACTAGATCGTTACTGACTTTATCCTCGAGTTATATCGGGAATTTCATTGGTAGATTATATTTTGTGAATAGACCCTCTTTTAATAGGGTACAGATACCTTTTTTTGTGCGGAATCCCCACGAGTTGGTAGGATCGGTCATGTTAGGCTCGAGCCGGCAAAAATCGAACGCCGTCTTGGATTTCAGATGCCAGTGTGTAAAGTGGCCCTTAAGGCATTTAGCTGGCACCCCGGCTGACCAAGGGCCATCTCCGATTTCGAAATGGCCCTCGGTTCTTACCTTGCGAACAACTGCAAGATTTTAATAACGTGACCTCAGCTCCAACTATAGAGTCCTTTAAACTTCGACTGAAGCGATGGCTATGCGAGCAAGCATTCTACTCATTTGACGAACTGATAACAGAGAAATAAATATAATTGTTGATAAATTTAACTTCAAAACCTTATTGTTAATTAATGGTTATCATGTGGAATTATGTAAAATATTTAACTTTGACCTTGTACAATTTGACTCCTATTAGAATTTGACATTGTTAGAATTTGAACTATTGACATATTATTTTGACTGCACGAAAACCTGTTATGCTACATTGTTGACATTTGTACAATTTTTATTTTTTATTTTATGTGTGAAAGATTGCAGATGTTTTTCGGACGAGGAAGTTAAATGGTAAACTTGCTGTAACATAATATATGACGTGTAATGATAATCCTTATGAATAAATGAGTTATGAGTTATGAGTTATAATTTGGTTTATCTTGGCATCTGAAACTGCCGTCAGATCATGTGGTGGCCAGTGGGACTCTAAACACCGAATAAAGTTACCATTTAGACTTAATGAAAAAATACTTAATGAAAAAATATAACAAAAATACACGAACTCAGCATTGTTATATAAGACTGAGGAACCCTAAATATGAGTGTGAAGGTATTGCTTTATCTTGGAACTCCATTATAGTTATTTACATTTTCATCCTCACGCTCCAATGAACTTTTCTTTGACTACTAATGTTTTTCTTTTAGGGGTCGTCTTGCAAAAACGTCGGACCGGTTGTTAGTAACCCAACCCGTGAAAGGGTTTGTCAAGACCGAAGCCACAAAGCGGAAAACTAGTCGTTGATATTTACCTTTGGATATTTTCTGTTATATGAATAAAATGTATAGAATCTCAGCAAGTATCTTAAAAATGGTGATACAGAGTGAGAAAAAAATAAAAGAGCAAATTTATATAGATAAGCAGCTGCCTATCTATTAATTCAGACTATGAATTATCTTTTTATCAAATTTCAGCCAGATCTATTCAGCCGTTAGACACCGTTAGACATTTGGATGATTCGATAGGCTTACATGATCAGCTAATTCCTTTTCATATAATTGAGGTGGCAGACAAGCACACGGCCCACTAGATGGAAAGTGGTTACCGTCGCTTATGGACGTGTGCAACACCAGGAGAGTCACACTCGTGCACAGAGAGTTTCTGTGCCGTCAGTGTAGAAGGCAAAGCAGCAATGACCTTGGTCTTCCCACTGAAATCACAAAAACTCTCCAGTGAGCTCTGGCTACTGTACTCCTTGTGTAGGTTTGGTTTCTACAGCTGTTCTGGAAGTGGCTGGCTCCTGATCCTCCAACTACTAGAGGGATATCTGCGCTAGAGCCTCGTCCATCATCAGCAGTTGTACCAGCCTGCAGGTGAGTATGCCTTGGCTCTCGAAGATATTACTAAATCTCCAAAACACTTAACTTAAACTCACGTGATGTAAGTAACATGTGACTAGCATGATATATACCTGAGTATATAATTGAGTATTAAACAGCTACGATTTTAGAAGCTTGCACAGTATCCCGCAGATAATAAACACGATTACTCTCGATTAGTTTGTTAGAAAGTTATATTGGGCTATAATCTTGTGATTGACGCAATGTAAACAGAGATTATTAACGGGCTGACGCGTGAGCGAAATATTGAAATCATGAAGTAAAGGTTCGCTAGGCACTTTATTATTTTATTTATTAGTCACTTAATTAACGTACACTTAGGTTAGATTAAATGTTGTGTTGTGTTTTATTTCCTTCTGTTGAATATTTACTAGTAATTTTGTCCTCCCCCTCCTCAAATTACGACATCCAACCATTTCTATCTGCACTCAGTAACATACTTCGGTCACTTGTTAGGTACAAAACAGTAATTATAACAGGAGACATCACACGGAAGGTCATGTGTACCTAAACGCTCTGGCTTATCACGGTTTTTTACCTGCACATACGCACCCTTCCAGGGACGGCAATTGCTTGGATCACATAATGCTTCGCACTAAATCGAAAACCTTAACACTTGTATATGACTCAACTTTAACGGACCATTGCTCGTCATTGTTGTGCCTGGAGAATAATGTCCTGAAACCAGGCCGTCACATAATCAAAAAGACAAATTATGATACCCTTGACTTGGACATGAGGGACTTGAACTTCGAGCCCATTCTGTTCATGTCAAACCCAGATAGTGCCATGGAGTGTTTTATTGAGACAGTGAAAGCTGCTATAGACCAAAGTACAACGGTACAAAAAGTATCCTCCAAGAAAAGAACCTTCAAGCCCTGGATAACCCAGGGCTTGCTGCGATGCATACGAAACTGTGATTCTCTTCAAAAGAAGGTTAGACAATCACCTGGTAATATCATAATATCCACTACTTATAAAAAGTACAGAAAATATTGCACAGCTATACTCAAAAAAGCAAAAAGGCAATACGATCCACAAGAACTGAATAAGGCTATAAACTATGACGGTATTAAAAACATCACGGGCACGACTAAAACTAAGCACCTTTGTACTTAACTTTTAACATTTTCGGAGTCGCCGATTCAGTCATGCAATGTTGTAAATGACTATTTTGTGAATGTTCCGAAGAGGCTCGCGGATGACGTACTTAATAAAAACCCACTATCGCTATCGCAACTCTCTCGCACTGCTCGACTCGGGAATTCTTTTGTATTAGAAAACATAGATTCAGAGGAAATTGAGACGACTATAAATTCATTAAGGACATACGCCGCAACTGGATGGGATAGTATCTCGCCTTACTTCTTAAAACGATACTCTCGTATCTTGGCACCTACAATTAGCTACATATTTAACCTCTGCTTAGAAACAGCAGTATTTTCGACATCCCTCAAAAAGGCCATTATCTACCCCATCTTCAAGAATGGCAATAGAGGTCCAGTTAGGAACTATCGTCCCATAGCAGTCCTTAGTGTTTTATCTAAGATATTCGAACGCATAATTAAAGAGACTAACTAACTACTTGGAACATTTCAAAATTCTGTCACCTCAACAATTTGGCTTTCGTAAAAAAAAAATCCAGCAGCGTCGCAGTGCACGGGTTAATAGACCACATTGTGGAGAACCTGGACAAGAAAAAAAAAATTAACAATATTTTTAGACCTCACGAAAGCTTTCGACACTATTCCCTCTCCAACCCTATTATCTAAATAACAAGATGTGGGAATCAGGGCATGACCACTGGAGTTACTCAACAGCTATCTCTCAAACCGCTCTCAGCTTATTAGCATTGGTAACTTTACTGGTGATGTGCGTTCTGTTAAAAACGGCGTGCCTCAGGGTAGTATATTGGGGCCTGCACTGTTTCTCGTATTTATCAATGACCTGTGCAATCTGAACTTACCAAACGTCCACATTGTCTCCTATGCTGATGATACCGCAATCACCTTCTGTGTGGAGTCTGAGCCCTGAGCTGGAACGGTTTTAATACTACACTAAATTGGCTTTTAACACACACTCTAACCCTTAATATTACAAAAACCAACTTTATAACTATTTCTATAACTACAAAAACCCAGCCAAGACAACCTCTATCATTAAAAGCTCTCTTCTGCTCTCCCGTTCCTCAACATAATTGTCGGTTGATTACAGCAAATACCTAGAAATAACTATTGACAGTCATCTTAATTTCAAGTTGCATACTAGTATTCTCTCGGGTCGCATACGGAAACTAATCTACATTTTTAAGACTTTACGACATGTCGCAAAACTCTTTTGTCATTCGTAATGTGTACTCGGCGCTATGTCGTGACTCTGGTTACCTACTGTATTACTTCTTGGGGTGGAGCTTCCAAATCAGCAGTGAAGCCTGTGGAGATTGCCCATCGAGCTATACTTAAAGTTGCCACGTTTCGTCCAATCTTATTCCCAACCACTGAACTCTATAAAACTTGTAATGTTCTAAATGTGCGTCAACTATACATACTACATACTCTTCTTCTTCAACACTCTAGAACACCATACCACCTTATTACTAAACGTCGCAAAGTCAAAACCTGCACACGCACCCCACGCACCTCTTTCTTCAAGAAATTTTCACTATATCTTGCACCGTACCTCTAAAACAAAATAAATTCAGAATAATAAATAGAAATATCTACAGATTATCACACTTGAATGCGAAAGAGACTTTGCGAATTTTTCGAATCTGACATATGACCAGACTGAAAAATATATATCCTCCTAAACACACAAATCAGTCAAAAGCATCAAGATCTATTCAAAAATAACGCAACAACAGATTCCCCTCCCTTTCTCACCCATTTTCCCTCCTATCAAAAAAGCTCTCATCAAAAGTTGAGCTTTAAATCAAAGAATATGTGTATAAAGTTGGGTGTAAATCGGTTAAGAAATGCTTTCTCTAGACTGGAACTTACAGACATAGGTACGGACAAAAGCAAAATCGGCCATCTTGGCGAAACGGAGACTGAAAATGTAGTTCAATGCATTCATAATTGTCAGAGTTCTTATTAGAGTAACGATTAAAACGTTGTATTATAAAAAACAGTTTTCAGAAGCTAGTTTTGAAGAAAAAAGTCATGCAAGCACCTGAAGCAGCATGTTGCATGACTTTTGATGAATCAGGAGGCCTCTTTTACCCCCAGGTTTAGGAGGCCTTATAATCAATCCCATGAGGTTCCTGGGCTCGAATCCTTGCCATTGCACCACCGACGTAAACCCACTCCCAATACAAGCGATTTAGCTTAATTGGAGACATTATAAGGAACATTACCTAGTCATTTCGGTAGCTGCGGTTCTACATTAAAAAAAAACAATAAATAAAATATCCATGGGATCATAGAGAAACTAATGATTACCTATTTACAGTAAAGGAAAATAGTGCAGGTATTTCAGCCGATGTCCCTAAGCATATCTCGCATATTTGTCGCGTAGTTCCGGCTAAAAATAGTTTTACCCTATCTACCCTTAAATGTACAAGGCCACTTAGGGGACGTGGCTGATGCTCGTGCCCACCTGAATGTTTCGTAACTAATAAAGGTAAGTATTGACCTGCCAAGCGAGATAATTATGGGATATACTATACAACACACCCTGTCTTTCGCATCTGTGTGCTCTGCTTGTACAATTTTTTGGTAACGAAAATGTCTGCAGCTTTTTTCCACGCAAATTCCGGTATTTTAATAGTTTGTTTGTTTGTTATCCGCAGCTAAGATGGGGTAACCGCTTAGCCACGAGCCTCTCAACCAACACAAGTAAAATTATTAATAACTTTGTCCTCTAGGGATTTTTTTTTTTAACGTGTGGAAACCCCCACGGGCTTCACCCCATCGGTGCCGACGATGGGGTGGGCGTGTCGGAATCGGACCGACTAAAACCACACGGTGTCCTTCCCAAGTATCCATTGCCGGGCACCCCGGGTAAGCCCTAGAAAGGATAACCCCAGGGTTGCCGGCGGACATTAGCCGCCACCGCGGCCTCGCCTGGTGGGGTCGGGTTATATCCCGCATCGGTGAGTTAGCAAGCGTGTGTAGGACACACACGACACGCCTCCGCCACGGCCCGCTTCTGTAAGGACGGCGAGTCGGCCAACTGCCGTCCTCAGGCCCCGATCATGGAGGTCGGTAGTCCCGGGCGTAGACGAGTCTGCAGCGTCCACGCCGCAGACTGCTGAACTCAGGGGGCAGGGTTCTCTCCCGCTCCCTCTCCGCCGCCTCTTTCGCGCGCATTACCTGCTCGCAGAAAGAGGCGGCGGCGTGCCATTTGCTCCCGTCGGAGACCACGGCCCTCACCATGGTCTCCAAAGAAAGAACGTCCACGCCCAGGACCGCAACGAGATTCCGGCGTTGACTCGCCCACTCACACCAACGTGTCTTCGCCAGGATCCTCGCAGTGCTGACACTGCGGTGTTGTCTCCCGGTGGATGCGCCATAGATACCTACCGAAGCACCCGTGCCCGGTAAGTATCTGGCACATCCGGTAGGAGAGGTCACCGTGGTGCCTCTCCAACCACTCCTTCATGATCGGTCTCACCGCCGCAATGGTGGATTCCCCCCACCTTGGATGCTCAAGTCGCACCCGCCATGTCTCCATGAGTTTCCAGCCTATGGCCCCGCTCCAGTGCCTCCTTGCGCCACTGATACTGCAACGCAAGGGCTCTCGCTTCCAGGTCCCATGGAGGGGTCCCGGTTAGGAGACATGCCACCTCGGCAGAGATCGTGCGATATCCCCTGATCACTCTGACGGCCATCGCTTTTAATGGGCTGTTTAATACAGCCACGTTGGGGGCCGCCAGAGTCTCCGCCGTACAGGGCCATGCTTCGCACGATCCTCAGGTACAGTCTCCTAGTGGGGGCGTTGGGTCCCTTAACGTTGGGCATTAGCCGCGATAGCGCGGCCGCAGCCCCCCTCAGTTTTGGGACCAGACTTCGGAGATGAGGTCCGAAGTCCCATCGGCTATCGAGTACGAGCCCAAGGTACTTCATCGTGGGCTCGATGCCAATGTTTACGCCCCCTACGGAAATACTGGTTCCCGCAGGTGGCCCCCTCCGAGGCCCGTGAAAACACATAGCCTCGGATTTGTGGAGAGCCACCTCGAGTCCCAGTCGCCGTATTCGACCCACGACTTGAGCAGCCGTGGCCGTGGCCTTTAGTGCCGCGCTTTGGTACGTTGCTCCCCGCGCCATAACGAGGGTGTCGTCAGCATAACAGATTATGCTGACACCCTCGAGCAGCGGTCCGCGCAGCACCCAGTCGTATCCGATGTTCCACAGGAGTTGTCCTCTAGGGATAGTGAAACTGCATCAATTTATTACATTTAAAAATTGTTAAAAAGTTTGTCTTGTATGTGTAATAAATTTTCGTGAATCAACTTTATCATTGGCGATACAAATATTGTACCTACGAATATATAAAGTATATCAGTCTGTTAAATTGTAGAACAAAACAAAGGGTCAGCAATCTCTTAATTGTTCTATTTTCCTTTATACATAGAGACTCCGAAAAATACAATGAGATGTTTGTTCGTTTTTTATCTACATAAGAACACAGGCATTTCATTATCTTTTTTTTAAAATTCATTTTATCTGCTGCTAGTGACTATTTGAGAACTCGGTTGTGCCTAGTTTATTAACTTTGAAGGTAGGCATTAATATACCCATCTATTCTTCAAGACAGAGTAAATATTGGTGAGAAATTGGAGTTAAATCTCGTCAATGTCGACTCTCGTAGGTACGTAGCTATGTATAAGGTTACTGAAAGGAAAAATTGGATTTTAGTTCAATTTCTCAATTCAGTAACCTCACTCACTTTATACAGGTCTGAGTAGGATATTCCTGGCCAATATTCTTTGCAAATCTTAAACATAATGTTCAAGATTTGCAAAGAATATTCTTTGCAAATCTTGAACATTATGTTCAAATATACCATAACTGGTTTTTAACACAATCTAACATTGTCCACAACTAGCACTTACTATGATCAATAGTTGAAAAGGGTTCAGTAATGAAAGTGATACCATTTTTAAAAACATCGTATAGCACTTAGTGTCACACTCGTATACAAAATTTATGACCGAACTTTATACCGAAAAACCGGCATCAGCTAACACCGAACTAGAAATATAACCGATACGACATCAATGACATCTGTAATATCGTTCTTCATTTTACAAGGGTTATAAAGATACGTTATAGTGTCGCGTATACTTTTATGTTACATGAGAATATCTTGCTAGCAAATGACGTAAATACCATGTTATTTATGCTGAAGAACATCGTGGACTATTATGTGCGATTTGTGAATGTATTGGTTACATTTTCACTTTTGTTAGTGATATCTTTTTTTATGTAAGTACTTATATTTTATCCCTGTAGGAAAAGATAAAGTTGTTTGAACGAAACCTCATTTCCAAAATTATCTTATCCGTCAAAGAAAGATTGTAAAATGGGTTAATGAATAAAGAATTTACATTTTGAAACGGGACGCAGAAACTAAATAAATGAGTTAATGAGTTTTAGGATGACCTTATGCCCGATGTGTCGATAAATGTCCATGGTGCATTTGTACCCGCGTTTATTTAAACTCGCCTTTCTTCATAAACAATATGTTATTCTCTGGATGTCATCACCTTTTTGGAAAGCTCAATAAACGCACACGTTATTTCCGTAATTTGTACGCTCGCTGCCGTAGTATTTTTTTGGGTTAAATAACAATTACTGGAGAGCAAGGTATTTTTCAGATTTTATTACTATTTTATGTTACTAAATTTATTACCTACAAAAATAAATTAGAATGATTCCCACTCGGTAAAAACTTTTTTTTAATTTGGACTGAAGCTCAATTCCGGGTTAATACGGAAAATACTTAAAAGTCAATTATTTCGAAATCTATTGATTTTCGGCCATATATATGGGGGATCAAAATTGTAGAATTGTGGGTCCTCTAACACCTCCGGTATGATGTCATAGATCATAGATCTAGTTATATTATGTAATGGCTGAAGAGGCATGATGGTCAATGTTGCCAATTATAAAATTTCATTAAAAATTTGTTTATAGATGGTTTTTTATAATTATTTACGGTAGTTACTTATTGGAACTTAAAATATGTACCTATCACAATACATTACATTAAAATGAATTCAAAATTACCTAAAAAATATTTGTTATTGATATTATATTATATTGATCTGTTTTGTGTAAGCCGAAATGAACGCATTTTTCTTTCTTTTTCTTTCTTTCTTACTAAAATAGTCCTAGATTTATATTTTAATCTTAGTTAGATTACGAAGATGTCTGCACAATATCTAGGTAATAGGCTTTAAAACTGACAGTGAATGATTGAAAACATAAATATCTAAGCCATAATATCCATTTTAAATACACATTCATTATTATTAAGATTTCTTGAATTTGTAAAGAAATATACCAGCAGATAATATTATATGCTTTTATATATTTTTCAGTTTTCTGTTGAAGTCATGACTTAAGTATGAATAACTGACCCTTTAACCTCGATTCTAAAGCCTGCTCCAAAGCCTCGTCCACCAATTATCAGATATTTTATTTTAATTTATTTATTTCTTAACTGCACGCTTACAGATTACTGAAATACGAATTAGAAATTAGAAAGACGTATGTATGCGATTTGACGTGTTTGACATGACAGTCAAATTCTATACATTCGTCATACTATTCCATCAAATGCAGACCAATGAATTGCTACTTGTCTAAAGCGGCTGGAATTACATGGCTAAGCATTTGGAGACAGATACAGTTACAAGTTAAATCTAGACAGTATTCTAAATATAGCATACACAACGTGAAATGAAAAAACGGTACATGATACCTACATGACAAAGTAGGTATGGATACTAGCCATGCATATACGAAATTTACTAGAAATGCAACGGATAGTTGTTTGGCCGGATACCGGATACCGGATATTCGGCCTGATCACCGGCCGAATATTCGGCCGGCCTAACGATACCTACATTTTAGTTTGGCGGCGCGGGCGCGTCGTGCAGGTTTCAACCTGTTACGTATTGTAGGTTCGCGCGGACCGTTTTCTAGGCAAGGAACGTGTTTAATTAGGCCAATGGCCAGTGTACTGAACTATTTCGTATGCAGTACACGTGCACGGGTGCACCCGCCTATTTTGTTGAATAGATAAGTTTTTTTTGTGTTAAATGTATATAGTAGTGTATACGTAATTGTGAACTCGTACTTCATTCTGTGTTTATTTATTTGTTGTTGTTTTCTTGTATACTAACCATTTTTCAAAGTTAAATACCAAACAGAATCACTATTCGGTATCCGGCCGGATAGTGCGCAACTATCCGGTATTCGGCCGGATAGTAAAATAAGATAGCAACCGAATATCCGTTGCATCTCTAAAATTTACGACTATATCTATATATATATATTTATATATACTGGTTTGCAGGTGAGGTCGACTTGGTCGTCGAAGATGACTGGGGATCCAAACATCATCGTGGTACACGTAGGTGCCAAAATAAAACGCAAACGTCTTGAAATACCTACTGTATCCTTGATGAAGTCGACAGTTTACACAAATATTAGGTCCACAATAAAATAAACCTATGTTAATCGGATTCAATAACAGTTACTTATAGTTTTTAATAACTGTTTGATACCAGTATGTTTGTGTAGGTCGGTATAAGGGACAGCACTATCAAGCCGCGAACTGAACATTTATAAAAAGCGAAAATATTTTTTTTGCAAACATTCTAGATTATTTTAATTCTTATGAAAAAGTAATAAAAACGTACACTCACTTACTTCAGAAGTCTACGACTACTCGCCTCGTCGTGTAATGCCCGTTCATGGGTATGATCACATATCATGCTCGAACCAACAATCTCCCCGCATACATAGTATTGGAAGGGAGGGGTCCCCCTGGGTTTCAACGCCTTCACTAAGATTGATATTGGTCTTGATAGACTGCCATGTATCAGCCAAGTTCGAAAAGGAAATCGAATACACGAATCATTTCGAGCTTTTTTCGACATTTACATAAGTAAGAAACTAATGGAAGTTGTATTGATGTTTATTTCAAACTAGCTGTTGCTCGCGGCTCCACCCGCGTGGATGTCGGTTATCGCTTAGTGTTGAGTCAACGATATATTTCTACAATAAAAGTAGCCTAAGTTCCTCCTTATTAAATCACTACCTGCCAATAAATGTCCCGTCAAAATCGGTCTAGGCATTTCAGAGATTAGCCGAAACAAACAGACAAAAATTATAAAAATGTTATTTTGGTTGATGTACCGTATTATATTCATATGCATGTAGTAAAAAACGGCTATTTCAATATTACAAATAGACACTCCAATTTTATTTATATGGATATAGATGTATAGATATTTCTACGATTAAAGTACCTACGTAAATATATATTTTGAGCCTGGTTTTTGTCCAATGCTTATAAAGGAAGTCAGGAAGGAATGGAGCGACAGCTGTCTGACTTTCCAACCCCGAGACGCTAAGAGGAATCACTGCATCAGA
This sequence comes from Eilema caniola, assembly GCA_949126895.1. NCBI lineage: Eukaryota > Metazoa > Arthropoda > Insecta > Lepidoptera > Erebidae > Eilema > Eilema caniola. Next base: position 11,960,643 of record OX421471.1, on the reverse strand, counting down.
GTCATCTGGCAGAGTCCGTTGATTAGCAGGGCCACCGGCTAGCTGGAGAGGTTGGCTTAGACCTTTTAGGGCACTCAGTACACTTTCAAATACCATGTGACAATATATTTAATAGCTCTTGGGTTATTAGTCTCACGAGCACCAAATTCAACGCACACTGTCCTTCTTGTATACATCCAGAAGTTGTTTAGACACGGTCCTGACAATTATTATAGGTTTTTTTTTACTTGCGTGAAATCCCCACGGAACACCCCCTTCCGGAGCCGGAGGGGGGAGGTTATGTCGGACTCGGACCGACTAAACCCGCACGCCGTCTGTGGGTCGTTGTGCTAGGCCGAAGGTGAGGTTGTCTCAGCCCCCCGGCTGACCCAGGGGCATTCCTCTCGGTCTGGCCCTCCTCGGGGAGGGGGGACCTCATGGTCCCCGACTAGCACCCGGTATGTGGGGGCGCGCATCGTTCCGAGATGCGCGTCGTCGCCGTGGCCTGCTTCTGCTAGGGTGACGAGCGGCTCCACCCGTCACCCTCAAGCCCGCGCTCATGGGGGGCGGTGGTCGGTCTGTGCCCTCCGATGCCCGAGCCGCCTACGAACGCGGGCAGCGATGCCCGCGAATCTCTCTCGCTCATCGCGCCACGCCCACTCTGCTGTCTCCTTCACGAGCATGACCTGCTCGCAGAAGGAGGCGCTGGCCGCCGACGCATCCGCTCAGCGGACCATCGCCGCGAGCAGGGTGAAGAGCGTGAGCACTCTCACCCCCAGGGCCGTCACAAGCTCCCGCCTCGGCGTCTCAAACGCCGGACACTCGGTGAACGTGTGCAGAACCGAGTCTACGCTCGCTTCGCAGAGATGGCACTCGGGCGTTGGCTCTATGCCCATCAGATGCAGATACCGTCCGAAGTTACCGTGTCCGGTAATGACCTGTGTCTGACAGTACGAGAGGCCACCGTCTGGCCACGCTAACCACTCCCCCATGATGGGTCTTAAGCGCGTGGTTGCTCAAGTCGTCGCTCCCACTCGGCCCCCATGTCCCTGTGGAGCCGGGATTTCTCGGCCCGAATTTCTTCGGGCTCGGGATCGACTCTCCGCTCCCGCGCGTCCCTTCGGAACCGATACAGTGCAGAAAGGGTCCTCGCTTCCAGGAGCCACGGAGGCGATCCGGTGCGGTATCGTCCTCTGCGCCGTGTGAAGCAGAGGCAGGAATCTGGCCCCATGGTGTCCGCCCACACGGGGCACCCGTATAGGGCCATGGACCGCACGACACCCGCGTAGAGTCTCCTGCAGGAGTCCAGGTGCAGGGTGCAGGCCCTTCAAGTTGGGTAACAACTGACCCAAGGTATTCGCCGTTTTCACCAACTTAGTACGCAACTTTTGAAATGTTCTCCGAAGTCCCATCGACCGTCAAGCACGAGCCCCAGGTATTTCAACCGGTGCTTGATGTCGATGGGATGCCTCCCACTGTAAGGCTGGCTCCCGGGTCGGGCCTGCGCCGAGGGCCATGAAAGAACATGGCCTAGGACTTGTGAAGAGCCACCCCGAGACCCAGCCGCCGGATCCGTTCCACGACTTGAGCAACCCCGCCCACCGTCACCAGCGTGTCATCCGCGTAACACGTGACGGCGGCACCGTACGCGAAGTCACCGCGAAGCACCCAGTCGTAACCGATGTTTCACAGCAGCGGCCCCAGGACCGATCCCTGTGGAACACCGCACGACATCTCACGCCTACCGACTCCGTTCGAAGTTGGGTAGATGACGGCTCTCTCCGTCAGGTACGTCCCGACTATGCGGCGGAGGTAGAGAGACACATCGATAGTACACGAGCGCCTCTCTGATGCAACTTCAGGGCAAGGTGTTGAAAGCGTTGGAGATGTCCAAGGACACCGCCAACATCACCTCGCCTCGAGGGACCGCATCCTCCGGCAGAGTCCTCACACGCATGATGGCATCGACAGTGGAACGCCACTGGCGGAATCCGAACCGGGTATTCGCCAGGTCCGGCCCCACTCTGGAGAGATGCTCAACGAGGCGCTTGGCAATAACTTTTTCAAAGACCTTGCCCACCTCATCGAGCAGCAGAATAGGCCGGTACCCGACGGCTCCTCCGCCGGGCGTCCCTTCTTGTGGATGAGGACCAGTTTACCCGTCCTTCACATCTTCGGAAACTGGCCCCGCTCCAACTATGCGCTGAGGAACCCTCTCTGTTGGGGTTCGAGGCCGTCTTCCCCTAGAGCTAGGACCCATGCGCGGCCTGGAATGCCGTCGGGTCCCGAGGCGGTGTTCTTCTTGGTTCACAATTATTATAGGTAGATACCTACATTTTATATACAGTATCGAAAACCCACGAGATTATAGTGTTCAAAACTCTTCGATAAATTTTCTGAACCCAGGAATTTTGATAAACTATGAAATTTCTGAAAAATTATTCCAATATTTTCGGCCTGGATTCCGAGAATTTTTAAGAATTTTACAGAAATTTAATTTAAAGAAACTATGAAATTACTGAATCTTGTCTATTTTTTTTTTCGAAATAGAATATAATACCTATTCATATTACAATTTTAGTATACTCAATACTACATTTTTGTACCAAAACGTTACGTGACATGGGTCGCGTTGTATAGTACCTATTGGACACGCTTGGAATCATTGTGTAATATCTGTCTATTGAACTAACTTTGCCTTGTCGAGATACTGTTCAGTGTTCATATCAACATGATATTAATAGAATATTACAGTTATATTTATTTGATGACTGTTATGATCAGATCCTTTTCAGCATTATTAGCTAGAGGTACCTACTACTTCAGGGATTCGTCCACTTTCAAAAGGTTATTTACCTTTTTGTAGGACTAAATTGGTAAACAGGTATAGATTATTCTCCAAACTGTTATTATAGTCAATAGACGTAGATATAATAATTGCAAATATAAAGAGTTTCATATTTATGAAAAAGAAAATTAGTAATCTAAATTACTGATATATCTGCAGCTACACTGAATTCGTGTCACGTCATTACGTGAAACAATAATTGCTAGGATTGGAACACTGGGCCTTTCGATTGTAAGTCCGACTACTTAACTACCAAGTAAAAATGCTCGAAATTATAAAAAGTGTTGACTACGTTGAAGGGGTTCTGATAATTTAACTAGATTATGTTTACGCACAATTTCATTCATTTAAATTTCGAAGAAGACAAATCACATCTAGCGCGTGCCCCGATTATGTAATTGTGATTTAGGAATACATCAAAAGCTGTCTACCAAACACGTCCTACCAACTTGGGTTGAACGTGTTCGGCAGACAGCTCTGTGAGATTAATTACTCACTTTGGTTAAAATACTTGAATAACGGTTTTACTCATGTAGGGACACATAGAGTCACAAATATGTCTACATATATACCATAAAGTAGTTAAACATTGCTACTGTTTCATTGTCATTGAGTTTCAGCCACTGAATTTAGGGGATTTGATTAATTGGATATTGAAATAATAAAATACTTTTTGCTCCCTTCTAGCTGGACAGTTTGTAATGAATTGATAGTATAAGTTTCTATTGGTGGTTAATTCCGCTGTTGAGGTTGTATGAATTCTCATTGAGCGTGGAGTAAGTACTGGGAATTTACGCCACACCTTTTTTTACTAATAACTGTAGTAAATCAGCATCCGTGCACCAATCATAATTACATTCAAGACTTGCGACTTGCTTCTTCAACCCAGGTCCACCTGGTATGACAAAGAGAATCGGAATGCAAGAGGAAAGTTTAGGCTAATATATAATAGGAAAATCTTTCTCTCTGCAAAATCCCAAAAGCAGAGGTGTTGGTAAAAAAAAAGAAAAAATAAAAAACCCAGGTCCACTATCCTAATCTTTCTCTGTTCTATTCTCCTATAGGTCCATTTATAGGTACTCTACTATTGGTTTATCTTGGCGTTTACGGGTGTTACTACTAAAATACTCTAGAGAGGAAAGTCTGCATCAAAGTTTCGTTCATCAATTTAAAGGTATCCGGCTTTCAGGTGGTGTTGGCTTGGGTCCCGAAAATTTTGTAATATGTGCGGTCATTTATATGACTCAATTAGATCTAGAATATTATGATAACTGTTAGACGGTTATTAAAGAGCTACCATCACTCATTAATAATTAATTTTAAAAGCTTTCATGAACTTTGAAAAGATAGACGCCGATTTAAGATTCATTAATTAGCTATCACTAATGAAAATTAATTACTTCTTAACTAATTTCTGTCTTATTTTATTATTATTAACTAACTCTTAAGACTTCTTGCGGACGTAAATTAATCGAGTAGATACTTCATTCAATTTATTATTATACGTTACAGCCCGCAGATTTATTCCAGGGATTAAAAGTAACCTAAGTATTATTCCAGACTGTAATTTATCTACAAACTCTCGCATTCATGTTACAATAGGATAGTACAATTGAAGATAAATATCAAGATAAGGGCAAACAAATATTTTAATAATGAAGTCACTATAAGGATCTAGGACAGCGTGAAATGGAGCTCAGCTCACTGTGGTCTTAGGCGTGGGCGTCCGGTGACAGAGATGTAATTTGGATAGGCGACAAAGCGAGCGAATGTCTAAGTTAAATACTTATTTAAATATTATGGCTACTATTTATGGTTACTACCCATGGAAGAATTATTTGTGGTATATTTTGTATTTTTAGTTTAAACAGTGCCAGTTTATGTATCACTCTTAGTCCAAAACACATCGCTAAACAATAAAGACTATGAAAACTACTAGAAAACAAAAAGATTCCATGATCAATTGGTAGGTTATTTTCCTAATCAAACATGTATACCGTACGTGCCAATAACGGCGATCGAGTGAAATGGAAGAGAATAATTAGCAACGTGGACCCGGGCTCCGAGGTAAGAGGTTGCATGCATATTTGCTTATTTATTGTGTATTTATGTATATTTTTATGTACCTATCTATTGCGCTGTGTGGTGTCGGCCTAAAAGAATAGCACCATCCCAACTCTGCCCGCGGGTGTCGTAAAAGGCGACTAAGGGACACAAAACGCCCGGTTTTGTGTGGGCAGCAGTGCCCCCTGCAGAGCAAACCCACAACCAAACTGCGATCCCCAACCCGCATGCCCAGCGTGGGGATTATGGGCACTACCCCTCTAAGATGGCACGACTAAAAAGATGGCCCTCCGTTCCCGGCCGCCTCGCTATTCCTGGCCATGGCAGCGGCCATGGTAACGGCGGGGCAGGGGGTGCGAAGAATCACCGGGCTATGGTAGGCTGCCACAAAGATCTGACCCTGGCAACGTATAACGGATGCACTCTGAGGCTTGACCACCATCTAGCGCAGTTGGAAGTGGAGTTAGAGAAAATTAAATGGCATGTTTTAGGGTTATGTGAAGTCCGTAGAGAGGGGGAGGACACCGTAACCCTAGGGGCCATCTTCTCTACTTTCGCGAGGGGGATAAAAAATCCCAGGGTGGCGTAGGTTTCCTCGTCAATAAGGCCCTCTCTAACAACGTTGAAGAAATCTCCAGTGTATCGACCAGGTTAGCGTACCTGATCCTTCGGCTGTCCAAGCGCTACAGCATGAAGGTCATTCAGGTTTACGCACCGACCTCGACACACCCGGATGATGAAGTGGAGGATATGTATGAAGACATATCCAAAGCCTTACACAACACCACCAAGGCCCACTTCAATGTCGTTATGGGGGACTTTAACGGCAAGGTGGGAACACAGACTGGCAACGAATCCCGTATAGGTCCGCATGGTTATGGAGTTAGGAATCACAGGGGGCAAATAATTGTCAACTTCCTTGAGAAGGAGGGACTGTTCTTAATGAACTCCTTCTTTAAGAAACAGCCTCAAAGAAAGTGGACATGGAAAAGCCCCGACACTGTGACAAAAAATGAGATCGACTTCATCATGACGGATAGCAAGAACATATTCAGAGATGTCTCAGTAATCAACAGGTTTAATACCGGATCTGATCACCGACTTCTCCGAGGCTCTCTGAATATCAACTTAAAGCTTGAAAGAAGCCGATTGATGAAGTCCACGTTCCGACCTAACCCAATTCATATCATGGCGGGCACCGAGAAGTTCCAGCAGCTTCTCGGGAATAGTTTTTGCTGCCTTGGAACCCATCGACGACGTTGACGAGAGCCTACACAATCTAGTCGAAACTCTGAGGGATGAGGGCATCAAGTTCTGTAGAACGCAGCGGACTGGCAGGATATCCAAACTCTCGGCTGAGACTCTCGGGTTCATGACAAAAAGACGAGAAACCACCCAAGCGACTTCGTCGGAGAGGTCAGACCTGAACAAGCAAATTGCGAAGATGGTACGGCGCGACCTTCGGAGCTCCAACACACGCCTTATCGAAGAGGCGATAGAGCGAAACCGAGGGTCTAAAGTATTCACTCAGCAGCTTGGCAGGAGCCACCTGACGAAGCTAAAAACGCACGACGGGAGGACCATATTGTCAAAGCCAGGGATCTTCGCCGAGATAGAAGATTTCTACGGCCGATTATACGCTGCACATGCCTCTCATTCTCGACGAGATGACCACGATTCCAGAGCCACCCTGACACGCCACTACACCGACGAACTGCCTGACATCAGTCAAGACGAGATCGTGTCAGCTCTGAGGCAGCTTAAAAATGGAAAAGCCCCCGGTGAGGACGGAATAACATCAGAGCTTTTGAAAGCTGGAGGAGCCCCTGTTATACAGGAACTACAGAACCTCTTCAACGCCGTCCTTCACAGTGGGAGAACTCCAAAGGCGTGGAGCGGGAGTTTGGTGGTGCTCTTTTTCAAGAAGGGTGATAAAACCCTTCTTAAGAATTACAGACCCATCTCGCTCCTGAGCCATGTCTATAAGCTGTTCTCACGAGTGGTCACGAATCGTCTCGCCAGGAGACTCGACGAGTTCCAGCCGCCGGAACAGGCCGGTTTTCGCGGAGGATATGGCACCATAGACCACATTCACACAGTGAGGCAGATTATACAGAAGTTCGAAGAGTATAATCAGCCCCTGTGTCTGGCCTTTGTGGACTATGAGAAGGCCTTTGACTCTGTCGAAACCTGGGCTGTTCTGGAATCCTTACAGCGATGCCTAGTAGACTATCGTTATATTGAGGTGCTGAGATGTCTGTACGAAGCCGCCACCATGAGTGTCCAAGTACCGGACCAGCAGTCTAAACCGATCCAATTGCGCAGAGGAGTGAGACAGGGGGATGCTATATCCCCGAAACTGTTCACCAGCGCGTTGGAGGATATGTTTAAGACGCTGGACTGGAAAGGAAAGGGCATTAACATAAACGGCGACTACATCTCACCTACGATTCGCAGATGACATAGTCCTAATGGCGGAGTCGCTAGAGGAGCTGAACCAGATGCTGGGTGGACTAGCTTCAGCCTCGCGACGTATCGGTCTTGGCATGAATTTGGACAAAACCAAAGTCATGATCAATGGCCACATTGATCCGATACCGGTCGTCGTACATGGTCACCCTCTCGAAAGAGTACACTTACCTCGGGCAGGTTCTGCAGTTAGGTAAAAACAATTTCGAGAGGGAGGCCAAGAGGAGGATCCAGCTGGGCTGGGCAGCGTTCGGGAAACTACGCCGAGTCTTCTCGTCATCCATACCGCAATGCTTGAAAACTAAAGTTTTCAATAAGTGCGTCCTACCCGTCATGACCTACGGAGCCGAGACATGGACACTCACGGCAGGGTTGGTCCATCAGTTCAAAGTCGCTCAGCGAGCTATGGAGAGGGCTATGCTCGGAGTTTCTCTGAAGGATAGAATCCGCAACGAATACATCCGACAGGGAACCAAAGTTATCGACATAGCTCAAAGAATCAGCAAGCTGAAGTGGCAGTGGGCTGGCCACATCTCGCGAAGAACCGACAACCGTTGGGGTAAAGGTGTTCTTGAGTGGAGACCGCGACTCGGCAAACGTAGTGTAGGACGCCCTCCGACCAGGTGGGATGACGATCTAAGAAAGACTGCAGGTAGATGCTGGATGCGGCAAGCTGAAGACAGGGCGCTATGGCGCTCATTGGGGGAGGTCCAGCAGTGGACTAATATAGCCTGATGATGATGATGACCTATCTATTTATATTAAATATTATACTGAAATATATATGTGTGTTTATATGTATATTTTTTGTAATTCTATGTAGTGTGTGTAAACTCTGTTCTTTCTCTTTTTCATACACACGTCAGTGTACCTTTTCTTATTCTTCACGATCTCCTCTCGCCGGTCTGCTGGAAGAAATTTCTTAAAGAAATAAGCAGTACCATTGTACTATATTTTCCACCATCCATATATTGTAATAATTTTATTGTGTGTGCATAAATTTTTAAATAAAAATAAATAAATAGTAAGAGATTTTTGATTTATTGTATATACCAACCAACAGTATGTTCTTGAACTATAGCGATAATAAGTGATGAAATTATGGGTGTAATAAACATTTGCATCCGTTTAGGCGTGAGTGAGTTTAGAAAATACTGAAACTTTATATTCGTGTCATGAGAAAAACCCTTTTAAATTTTTATGTAAATAATCCTCCGTACACAATCATTACTTTACATCTGGTAGGTGTGTTTCCAGTAAACTTTGTGAGGCTTCCTTGTGCCTTCATTTAAATTATTTTCTCTTGAAATGGAGGTGCGACTCGGTACATTAACATGCTAATTGAATCCTCCTATCGAAGACACGTCCAAGTCAACAAACATTAATTTAAATGATAATTACGAGAATATACGGTCATTGAATGAAATGACTAATGTATAATAGGCTACGTATCATAATAAAGAAATTCAAAATCTCGAATAACAAAATCACGAAATAAAAAATCTCGAATTTCAAAATCCCGAATGTACGAAATACGATTGACTGAAGTTCAAAATTTCAAAGTTCAGAATCCCGAAAGTTCAAAATCACGAAGTTAAAAATTCCCAAAATTACATTTTGTAGTCTAGTTTTTATAGGTACTCTTTATAACGGGTGCCCTCATAACCTTCTAACCTATATGTATCTATATCCACACCGCCAAATCCGACTTGGATAGATTAGGTTAGTTATTAGTGGCGTGGTAATTTTTTTATAACCATCCGGCATCCTTACAAAACTACTCCAAAATCGAATTTTGGATCTGAATTTTGAACTTCGGGTTTTTGTACTTCGGAATTTTGTACGTTCGGTATCTTGAACATTCGGTTTTTGAACTTCGGTCTTTCGTACATTGGTATTATGAGCTTCGGGATTTTGTAATGTAACCGTATAATGACCATGTTCTGGTTGCACCAAGGTTTCATCTCTGAACTAACGACCCGGTTATACTCCTTTTCCTCTTTTGGATTGGTTTATACTTTTTCTATCGAAGCACTAAAACCTGGCCTGCCTCTTGAGACAAGTGGGAATACATTAAGAAGAATGGAATAGATTGACCAATAGGAGAGTCGAGTAAATTGCACCGACGTTTATATCGTGTCTAGATTTTTCACTTAATGACACTTTTTCTACACCGGCAACACTAAACTTTGCTTCAGTGTTACCTTTAACTGCCCGCTATTTTAAGTTGACTTATAACGAAAATTGTGTATGGGAGTGAAAAAAAAACAGTTTTCATACTGGTTTGTAAGGCCTTGACAAGCGATACAGGTATACTAAAACTACACAGTCTACGTAATGTAACTGCAAATTTGTTTATTTCAAAATTTACCTGGTTCGTTAAATCGTACCACCAATAGTTACCTAAATACATTTATAATTTGTTCATACAAATACATTTATAATTTGGTTAATATATAGAAATAATTAGCTATATTTTTGTACCCGATTGATAGGCTCACCCTCTATTACGTGGGACTGAAAATCATAGTTGGTGAAATGTGGGTGTTGATACCTACCCCTTCGTAGATTTACAGGCGTGAGTATATAATATATATTATGTGTATGCTATATTTTTGTTTTAGTAGCCGCGGTAGCCTAGTGGTATGGGTAATGGACTGCTGAGACGAGGTCTCGGGTTCGATCCAAGGTTTTCCATGGCACACACCAATGACTTTTCGATGCTTTTCGAAGTTATGTGTGTATTTATGGCAGGTTTATAAGTGCCCAGTTAATGGTAATGGGCTCGCCACCTATTACATTGGGACCTAAACATAAACCGGCGAAGTGTGGGTGCTAGCACTTCTGCCTACCCCTTCGGGGATAAAGGCGTGAGTTTATGTTATGTTATGTTATTATAAAAGGCAAAGCAAACTAAACGCACGCTTTGCCGTGTGCATGTCGTTTATGCGACCAAATATAGCCTGTCCTGCTTCAATTTAGTACAGAGGTGACCCCTGTACTAAATTTCATCAAAATCGGTTCAGTGGTTTAGGCGTGATAGACAGACAAACAAACAGGTACACACAAACACTTTCCCATTTATAATATTAGTATGGATATTACTGTATGGTACGATTTAAATATCTATGGTACAATTTAAACGACTAGTCTGCTAAATTGTACCGGTGGCAGACCTCCGCAAAAACTACATTTTAACTAACCTAACGTAGAGGGCAAGGGCAAGCCATTGTTCTTTTGTTATGAAATAATTTAGATATTAAACTTTGTTTTACATGCCTATTTATCTTTTTAAGTCCTTTTATGAGCTAAATATCCGAGTCCAAGTAAGTAACTAAGTAACTCATTTATTGCTCGAAACACGGTATTTTACAATGGTGTTACAAAATCAAATAATGTCCGACATGTTTCGCAGATTCTCTGCATGAAAAGTTAAATCAATTTATTTAATAGAATTCAAAATGTCATATATTTAATAATTAGGAATTGTAATAAGATTAAAATATTTAGAATGCAAATTAAATGTCCATTAATGTCAATAATAATAAATATAGAATGCATGTAAGAATAAATTTGTAATGTCAGAATACAAAAGTCAAAATAACAAATCAAAAGTGGTTTAATATAACTCACTCTCCACATACGTTGACGACGGTCATAAGCGTCAAAATACGTGTCAATCCCATTCATTCATCATTCTATTCTACAATAAACCGGCCAGTGAATTGCCAGTTGTCTAGGAGGGCTGTTTTGTATCTGCAATGTATGTAATAAGAATGTCGAAATGTCCTAATAAAACAACCTGCATTAATTCACAAGATTGAAATTAGTTGTGCATTGAAGCAGACTCCATATTAGTTTCCTTGTTAAAAATCTTCAACGGCAGAAAATAGAGCATCTTTTTAAACTTTATCTAAGACGCAGTCTTTTTCATTAAGCCGGCCGCAATATTGCGAGTCGGGAGAGCGAGATCGATGATGGGGCTTTATCCTAATATACGTAACTTTAATATTGTGCATAAAAATGTAGCGACGGCGTATTAAACTGTGAAAAACGGTTTCACTCCGTAAGCGAGCCACAAATATACCCGATATTGGAGACACGCGCTCAAGGGACATTTGTATTGTGTTCCCACTTCCCGGTAAATTATAACATCCATCAGTGGCGAGGGGTTCCTACAACATGATTCCTGTCGGCTTGCTCTGCAAAGGGAAGCCTCGAAGAGATGTTTACATTTATACTCCGAAGTTTCGACTGGCTTCTTCTTCATCCTAGCGTTAATCCCGGTTGCATCCGAAGCTTTTCAACTTGGAGTCTGGGGTCCGCTTTTTACCAGTCTAGCTGCGGATTTGGCTAAACTTCGATCTTTTCCGTGAAGCGACTGCCATATGCGATATCGAAGTATTGCAGCTAGACCAGTTGTTGGATTTTTGAGGGTTCCAACTACCCGTAACGACTGCCATAGATGTTTGTATGACAACCGGGACCGACGGCTTCACGTGCTCTTCGAGGCACGACCAGACCCATGCAAATACCCATATTCATGCATACAAATATTTGCACTGAGCGGGGATCAAACCCGCGCCTCCTGCGTAGCGGCCGCATTCACTACCGCTACGCCACGGAGGCTGTGAAGTTTTGACCAGCTTGCCTTTTGAAAATTTTCACCTTTCGCCACGGTTATACATTTATATAGCCACGATTTTCTCAATTCAGGGTAGTTAAAACAATAGTGCGTCATATATGCCCTTCTAAATGTCACGATGAATATAGAGGAAGAAGGTATTAATGGTTTAATTACGGTAAAACTTTCAATGCCATCGTTAACCCTTTTCTGAAGCACACGGGTTTATGCCGTTCTACGACCTACATCTAGCCAGAGCTAGTTGCATTAGGTAGGTTCTTTACCTATTTACGCATAACTGCAAGGCTAGGTAGGTAGTTTTACAATAAAAAGATCGTCGAACTTCAAAGTAGCCAATTTGACTGCACCCTGCCTGATGGTAAGCTGAGCTAAAGTCCCAAAACTTAATGATAATCACTCCCCTGCATACATCCTACCTGGAGAGTAATGTGTGCATACGAATTTCTGAGACGGTACTCTAAAATGATACCGTAGTGCTACTAATAGGTTGGTTTCTATCTTTGGACATCTTCAAACTGCTTGAACCAGTCTATGGGTCTAAGAACCATTCGAAATTCAAAAACATATTCGCTTAAATCATTTATTAAACAAAATAATCACAGTAAAGACGCATATATAAATATATAGATATTGTGTTAAAAATAACGAAATAAGGCCTGCATGTGGAAGAAACAGTAGGTTCTCGTACAAGAAAATAACAAACATTCATGTAGTTTTAGCTCACAAGTATGTAGGTACCACAACCAAGATTTATTCTGATAGGTACACAAATTTTCACTCCGCTGCATTGTTTTAATTTAGTATTGTATAAAGCCGTTAATGATCTCGATATACACGGATAAAAGTCTTTTTAGATTTTCCTGAAAGTTATCACTTATTTTTGTAGCACACGTGTCTGGTAAGATGAACAAAAAGTTGAGTTATGAATTGCATTGCATTAAATTGCGACAAGAAATGGTGCAAACCATGCGGTATGAATGGAACTTTATCCCATGCACGCTCAAGCTGTGGAATGAACTTCCTGCTGTGGTGCGTTAGTGTGACCCCTGGTGTTGCGCACGTCTTTAGGCCACGGTAACCACTTTCCATCAGGTGGGCCGTGTGCTTGTCTGCCATATAAGTGGCTGCGATTTTGTTATTGAGTTAACGTGATTCCCCGCTGGCTCAAAATTAACCAAAATATAGTTAAGCCAGTACCTTGAAGAAAAAGAATAGTCAGCTGCCCATGAAGCGGTGGAAAATGCGTCAGCTGGTGACTTAAACATGTGAAAATAAATTTTGAGCATCACCTGACGTAATTTCCACCGCGGCATGGGCAGCTGACCAATTTTCTTCTTCAAGGTTTTGGCTTAACTTTATTTTGGCCATTTTTGTAGCCAGGAGGAAACGACTGAATTTAATCAGGTCACCAGTTGACGCATTTTCCACCGGCGAATGGCTGACAATTTCTGTCCGTCAAGGCATTAGCTTAACTGTATTTTGGCCAATTTTGAGCAGGGATGAAACAACTGGCGATTTTAAATTTTTCATACAACTTTATGGTCACCAGCTGACGCGTATTCCACTGCGATAGGGGCAGATGAAAATTTTTTTCTTGAAGGTATTGGCTTAACAGTATTTAAGCCAATTTTGAGGCAGGAGGAAAAGACTGATTTTTTTTTTACAACTCTAGGTCACCAGCTGACGGATTTTCCACCGCGATATGAGCAGCTGACAATTTTTTTCCTTCAAGACATTACTGTAATTTAGCCAATTTTCAATTGGGAGGAAATGCCTGAATTTTTGTCATTTTTTTACATGTTTGAGGGGTCACTGCTGCAACAAGTTGGCAGCTGACAACCATGAAAATTCATGATTCCAACTTCCTTAACCATTGTACAAAGTATCATCTGGGAGGAGATTGGTCACGAGAACCTGTTACTGTATTGCGGACCACCATACATAATTCCTTTCACCTTTACCTTTTCCCATACATGGTAAAAATAAAAATCGCCAAATTAATACTTCCGGACGATTTTACTATCGAACTGGGCCCAAATTCTATTTTCCGAAACGACTATAAAATTAGGGTGTATTTTTAGCGTGTTATAGGAGCGTTAGGAATTTATTCCTAGCCGAAACATCCCGATTTTGGCTGGGAATAAATTCCAGGTCGCTACTATTTTAATAAATGAATAAGCCAAATAGTTTTAACAAAATGCTATAATACTTTCTACAAAACATTCGAATGCCATTTTATCATAAACTGCACCGATCTAAATATACATGACAGCTATAAGCACGTAAGCAACATTTATGACATCCACGATTTCCGAGTGTACATTATGGCAGACAATACGAGTACTCGTACAATAAACTGCCAATCGACCGAAATGGTTTCCGTAATGTGGCACTTGTTGATCATAGTCTGGGTAAGGGTTATTTATGCCTAACACTCGCTCATACGTTCATCGTTAGTAGGGTTAAAAGCATCGAGTGACACCATTACGGGACTGAAAACCACGTACAAATAGGGTTCAAAGATTACATTATCCCGTTGTGATAGATTGATGTAACGCCCGCACCTAACACCTTCGAGAAACCTAATGATGCTCTCTGATTGATTTGTCTGGTTTCGAATGTCTAATGTGATTATTAGATGCGGTATTTTATCTATCTACCTTTTTTCTATAAATAGAATATGAATTAATTGTTTTTACTAAATGATTTATTATTGTAGAGCCACGCAGTTTTTGGCAATTTCGCTCCTAAATACACTAAACAATCAACGTTTTTTTTTTAAATTAATAAATAATAGTGTTTTAGTAATTGCATATGGGAACGTACCCAAATTACGTGACCGGTTTAAGGGAGAGGGGAGTCTCCCAAATACTACGCTTAGTCACAGTACCCTTGGGGCGTGGCTTAGATTTTTGTTACGAAGTCGATTTCACTGACAAAAAATTGGCGATTTTTATTAGATCTATCTTGAACAGGAGCATGCAGACTCAGGTTCGTGTCTCCGTTCCCGCGCCTCCTTTCAGTACCCATATAGCAACAAAAGGCTTCTCGCTTTCAGAATCCAAGGCAGCAATTCGGCAAGGAGACTGGCTGCGTCAAAGGATATGCGGGATACCCCCTGATGACTCCTTCGGGTGGTACCTGCATCTGATGGGCATAGAGCCAACGCCCGAGTGCCATCACTACGACGCGAGTGATCGTGTCCATGTAGAATTTGTTATCGGCGTACTATTAATATAATTGTAAATATTTTATTTATTATTTCAGTTTGCTTCGAATATGTTTATGTTCTATAGCTATGAAAAAAAAATATAATGGAAAAAAAACCCTGATATTAGGTAAGCCGGCTTGGTTGAAATGGCTTCACTTCGCTCGCGCGTATTGCTTTTATATGCGTTATTATTCTAAGTCTAGAATAATCTCTAAATAAGGCAAATAATTTTTAAAAATAAGGCCATCTTTCGGATTATAACAAAATCATTTAGGCCCCCTAAATGATTTGGCTTTATACCGACAGATGGCCCATTTTTTATTATTTAAATTTTCAATTTCAGCTAAATATACCATTTAATAAATAAACTAACATTTTTAAAATTCATATTGAACTCGGGCGAGATTATTGTGATGAAATTTTCATAAAATGGATTGAGTTATTATTACAACTATTATACATGAAAGACAAGGTTACTTATTTATTCTCTACGCTAGATGGTTCTGTAAAGATATTTTTTTTTTCAAAAAAAATAAAATTTAAATATAGTGGACTTACTTACTTACACTTTGTACATCCTTTGTACATCATTGTCCTTATTTTTTTTATTATTATTTAAAATTAAAACAACCAAAATATGATCTGTATATTTTTATTTTTTCTTAGATCTTTTAACATGTTCGCGCGCGGTAATTTTACCAAACATTATACAGATAATCACCAAAAATGTCCATACATGACGAAAATTCAAACTTTTTCTTTCTTTCTTTCTTCGTTATAAACATAGAAAAAGATAAAAAGAACATACCATATCTACCTATAATATAGCGCCAATCATAGAACTTATCACTAATTTTCTGCTAATTTTCTGTCAAAAGAAATTAATAAATTACAAAAAGAAAAAATAATCACAGAAAGAAAAAAATATCACAAAAAGTGTCAGAAGGCCATGTTCGAACCTGGTACTATCTGAAACCATAAGGACTTACAGTCGAAGCGATTACCGCTAAGCTACGAAGCTTCTTAGCGTACCTAGCAAAATAAACACTCTGTAGCTAATGTTGTATGACGTCAGTCGTCGGTTACGAGTCAAAGGTCAGCAAGACAGACTCGCGGACATCGCTGCTTACGTGCATAGGTGACGCGGGCGTCGGAGGGAGTAAAACGACCTCCGCCCCCCAAGAGCGCGGGCCTGAGGGTGTTGGGTGGAGCCGCCTGTCACCCTAGCAGATGCAGGAAACGGCGGCGTCACGCATGGCGCGATGCGCGCTTCCCCGTACCGGTGCCAGACCGAGAGGGATGGACCTAGGTCAGCCGGGGTGCGAGGGATATGTCTTTGACAACCTCACCTTTGGCCTAGCACAACGACCTACAGACGGTGTGCGGTTTAGTCGGTTATACCACAGAATAGATATTCTCCAAGTCTATTCTGTTACGTAACTTACATTTATTTACTATTCCTAATGGAAAATTCTCTGAAATGCGTGTGTATAAACGAGAGATATGTCGTATTGGCCCAGATTATTTCTTCTCCGGCTTATTAATGTTTACCGTATATACGTGATTACACAATATTCGATATCGAGGCCAGGGTTTGACGAATAGATAAACAGTCAGTACACAGATGATATAGGTATATCCAGGATTATAATTTTGTAACGTCATCAGACACACAAAAAAGGCCTACGCAAAAAGAGTTACGATCGATGCAAGGGTATAAAAAATGGTGGAGAAAACTGACCTGTAAAAATCGAATAAGCGCTGTCAATTTACGTGTTTAAATACTTAGTTGGGTATTAATCAATCAATCAATCAATTAGCCCACTGCAGTCCACTGCTGGACATAGGCCTCTCCCAATGTGCGCCATTTGGTACATACGATCCTCCGCCTTCCGCATCTAGTCCGTCCCAGCCACCTTTTTACGACTTCCAAACTAGATACGATTGCAAAATCTGGCTCTGGGTAGTCTCGAGTCTCGACCAGAAAAGTCATGTTCATAACGGAAGGGCAGTATCTCCATACTGCCCTTTCTCACTGACGGAAGGGCAGTATCTCCATACTGCCCTTCCGTCAGTGAGAATTTGGGCAGGTTTTATGGTGCGATGAACGTAGTCTGGCATAGAACTTTGATGTGGTTTCCAAGATAGTTTTAACTTTCTCTGAGAATTCTCAAGTGTTATTACTCGGTGTGGTGCCACTACTGTTGATCCAAGTGGACTGGAATCACAGTAGTAAGTGGGTATGAGGGTTAAATTAGTTCCGTTGGTAAAAAATATCTCCACTGACCGGGGACTTTGAACGGAACGGACTGGTCTCTCTGACGTCAGTGTAGAAATTCCAATTCTATGATATTCAGAGATAATAGATCGGTTCGCAAAAAAAGCTGAGATATTGAAATATTTATTAAGATTCTTGAATTTTATATTTGGGCAACAATATTTTCCTAAAATATTTCGGAATTCGGCAGCTCAGTATCACCGAACGATATGTGCCCCGCGGGGAAATATTATGATTTTCCGCAAACGCGTAGGTACGTACATATATACCTACCTATATGCGATACATAAGTGCAAAGAGGTTCAAATGGCACAATTTTAACGAAACAAATCTCACACAGTAGCTGTTTCGTCAACATCAGAAAAATATATTTATTTTTCATTTCACTTGCTCATAACATGGCCTAATCTCACCGAAATTAGGCACATAATGATACCTATTATCAAACTGTGGTTTTTTGTTTCTTATTAAATCACGAGTGGGATAATGTCGTTTTTCTTTTATTTTTATTGGTTGAGTTGCATTATTCTTAAAAAAGAATTAGATACAAAAAGATCATGTCAATAGAACAAATAAATTTTTCATGCAGCTTCATATTTAAATAGAGAATTTCATCTTTTACGTGTATAACTTTTACTCAAATATAACTTTTATTTTCTCTCTGTTTAAAACTTTCAGTAAATTCAGCATTTTGTACACGTAAACAAAAAAAAAAACTTCAACTTCAACTGTGGCCAGTGTATTTTTTAATTATTCCCGCCAGTCCGCCAGTACCAGAAAGTTTCGCAATTCGTTTTTTTGGTGAAATTATAGTTATTTATAAATTAAAATGTCTACAAATACTGGTTATACACATATACATATAACGTCCGATATATGGTGTGATTGATGTGAAGTCCTTAACGTTATGGAATGTACTACCTGAAAACTACAAGGGTAAATATCTATTTTAGTATTATATTATTTACAAGTAATCTACTATTAAGTAATAGGTACTATTATACTTTAGGAATTACTATTTTTTATTTGTGTAAGTAAAATTTTGTATCCCAGTAGTCCATGTATCTTAGAATTTAAAAAAGGTGCAGCATTGATTATGTATGTTTGCTTCTACTGTTAAATTTAATTACCTAATTTTATGTAGTTGATTAAATTTGTTGAAACTTCTTGATGGAACTTCATTTTACTACCTTTAAAAATACACACTTTACAAGTTCCACACAATTATATAAATATATAGAGTGATAAATATAATTTTGTGGAACTTGTAAAGTGTGTTTTTTCATATATTGAAAGGTAGTACCTAACTTTAACCACGTGTGACCAATATAATAAGATAGAACAAGGTTATCGAAGTCACACTGGTATAACAAAAATCATGCAAATGATCATAATATGACGTTGTCCATCCCAATTTCTGTAAGCTTACCAAATGGCGGTCAAACAAACACATTCTGAGATTGAACAAACTATTTAATTTGACCATGGTCAAAGACGATATTACTCGTATCTGAATACGCGCAAAATATTATTATAGCAATTATTATTATTAAATTACTTTACACCTTTCATCTTAAAGTTGTCGTGTTGGTAAGTGCCTAAATAAAAAATTCAAACGCCTTTTGGGGCAAAGTCAGGCAGCGCCGCTTGTTTTCAAAATCCTTTATCATTTTATCTTCTTCATGGAGACGCACTTCCTGATAGCATCCGAAGTCAAGGTGACCGCGGAGCTCAGGGTCCACCTTTTGGCTCCTCCTCCACCACTTCGCACGAACTTGGGCGTCCATGGTAGTGTGACCATTTGCACGAATGTCACCCTTCACGACGTCAAGCCAGGACTTCTTAGGCCTACGCCTTGACGTTGCAGTCGATGTTACCAGTCACGTGAAGTACAGATCCTAGGTACTTCACCTGGTTCGAGCACTCGACTTAGTTATATGTAGACGGGTGTGTGAGATCTGTTATTACACACAAAATCCTTATTACAAATGATAATTACAATATGTATGCCATGGAGAAGGAAATGATTTATATTCTGTCCTCCTTGATCTATGCATATCGAATTTGTAGCAAAGATTATATGGTATCGTTCAGCACTTAGCGACCGGAAAATAAAATCATAAGAAACTTTAACTTACCCTTCCATTAGCACTAGTACACATTACTAGTGTTTAACACACACATACACATAGCTCTACTTGCTCATTTTCTGCAATAGCTTAGCCGTACTAGTTAAGTATGCTGTGTACTCGGTAGGTAAGTGCATAAAAGTTTCGCTTCAGACGGGCGAACTCCGACGTGACAGATTTTTAAAGCATTTCAGTTTATTACATTTATATGACAGTTAGGAAATTTGAACTAATTTAAAATTCTGATCCCATAATCATTTGTGGAGTGAGAATTGTAATGCTATTGTATTCAAATATTACAAAATCATTTGTGGAGTGAGAATTGTAATGTATTGTATTCAAATATTACATTTTAAAGAGAAAATACCTAATGCACCGCGGTGCAGGAAAAAATAGGTTTTTTTTTAAATATAGGACACGTCAATTTGACCTCACCTCGCTTGATGGGAAGCTGAAGGCAAAGTCTCAGGAAAGAGGGCCGCCATTATATACACGTACCATGTTAACAATGGTGGCACTCAGCTTGACGGCCTCATCGGATGCTTTTTCACGCCCCGCTTAAAGGACTGTAGTAAGAAGGAAACACATGAGCTGGCAAGGAATTACAGGTCTTAATGGTGCGACAAAGAAAAGAGTCACCGAACCACTTGGTTCTTGAAGAAATCTTCTGCACCGTATGTAGGTGACATCTCAGCTCTGCATGTGTTGTTCTGTATAAGAAAGAAGAGGGTGGGACTAATTGGAATAGCTCATCAGCTATGTGGGTTTTTGTTCAGATAAAGTTAGATGACCTCTGTGGAGCATGGCGTAGCGATAGAGGAGTCTAGTGCTATTTTTCGGGTTTACTTCGTGCTCAATGCGAATATTACCAGTGTCATTATATTAGCAGATGACTTATAAACATATATACATATATACTAGTTTATGCCCACGGCTCCGCCTGGGTGGATGTCGGTTATCGCGACCAAACATAGCCTATGTGCTTTCTCAAGGTCTAATCTACCCCTATACCAATTTTCATCAAAATCGGTTCAATGGTTTAGCCGTGAAAGACGGAAAGACAGACACACACACAAACACACACTTTCCCATTTATAATATTAGTATGAATATGTTATCACTGTATTGAATATTCAGTAATTATGTAATCATTCCATTACTGAAGTTATTAAGTATCAACATGAAAAAAATATCAATGGATTACATCTTAATATTATTTTTTGAATATAATATCTGAATACGCACGCCTAAGCGTATAAAAACTCTTCGAAGTTACAGCTTAATCGGTTGAATGATATAGAAATACTTATAATACCATCACACATATTCGATTTATGTATTAAATATCGATTCGAAGTGTATTCCAAGTTTAATAATGATAAAGATACCGAAACGATTTAGAAACTTTCTCTTATTGTCAATATGAGAAACGTCTGGAACGTTTGTCGTTTAGGTGTGCTTCTTTGATATCAGATATCTCTACTTTTAATATAAGCCAATCTTTGTCTCCTTTGATAGGACTTTTTCATATACCAACCTGCTACATTAACACAAAGCCGAAAGTCTGGTGTTTAAATATTATTTTTGACAATTACAATTAAAAATGTATTTATCTTAAAGTTTTGCTTTAGTCATTTTGCTTTTTAACGCCTTTTTCTAAGGAAAAATTGAGTAGGTAATTTTTCTGCCACTCTCTTCAGTGCTACAAAAGCGTAGGTAAGACACAAGAAATAAACGTCAAGATTATCTGTGTTATTCGTGAGTCGTGACCAATATAATTTTCTAGATTCTTTCTGGTTATATACGAATAGAATCATAGTAAATTATCAACAGCAATCTACATCTTTAGCTCCGTTGGTATATTATTAATGTACGCCGGACGTAGCAAAAGAGTGTAAAATAAAACTCCAATAAGTAAGAAGTTATAAGTAAGAATCGCAGTTATCATCAATCTATGTTATATTAAAGCGAAAACTTACTCGTTCCGTCACTGACGAAACACGAAATTTCGGAAACTCCTTGATGTATGGAGCTGAAATTTGACAGGTAGTCAGCTAAGAACATGTTGTTATAAACTTATCTGATGTTGTGGTTTCTGATTTTGATCGAACATTTCATTGTAATATAGCATAGTATACTGTATATTATTAATAGAATGAAGGTGAACAAACGCACAAGAGTGGATCGTTATCGTGAAGTGCGGCATACGTGTTGCCTCGTGGGGCCCATCACGGTCTACAGGGCCCAATCACTCTCGTGAAGGCCAAGATGAATCAATTATGAATGAACAGGAGTCTCATCCAAAGCTCGTATTTCAAAGCTCGGGTTCCGTTGTCCTGTTCCTCTTTTAATTGCTTTATTTTGGCTTTTATCTATCTATCGACTGTATCTATCTTCCCAAACCCGAAAGAAAAGCTTCGTATGTCAAACTACAAGTGAGGACGGTATGGGCCCAAAAGATCTTCGTAGACTGAGCCTCATATACACGCTAGTTCTTCGTGTTCGTTAGGCCCTCCTTTGTTTGTTTGGTGCGTACTCGCCATAATACAAAATGTGCTGCGCCATTTCACCCGCGTTAACGTTACTTCACCGCTCTTATGGATCGAAGCGTGATGTGATGTATAACGAGCCATTGACAACAATATCAGTAGATTGTGTAAATATAGCTCCGATCAATTAACTAGTTTACATAAAAGTTACATAATATATCAGATGCGGAATGAAGAACGTAATATCAGGTACATATGTATATAAACTTACCCCGCAGGGGCGACAATTTAAAATCTTTAACTTTAAAATGAAGAACTTCTATACAATTTTCCACTCCTTTTTAATCCTCTTATTTCATCGATTCTTTCTGAACGGAACTTACAAAATATAAAAGGCCACAATTGCTAAAATTTCAATCTTATAACCCTATCAGTTTAGGCTCTGCTTTGATGAATTAGCCAGCCAGTCAGTTAATTTATATATGTAATATGATAATATGTACCTATAAATACCTTACCTTCAGTATGATTATCCTTTACGATGGTCAAGCCCTACATTCTCATAATGTAAATGGATATTTCGCAACCAACTACATAGTTGAATCAGTCGTTGAATTAACTGCAGCGGTAACTAAACGGCGCCGTTTAATGAACGGCCTGAATGATATTAAACATCTAAGCAAATGACTTGGATCTGTCGCAGCCAACTAGCTTAATGAACCATTGAATGAACCGCCTAGGCTCTTCTTCTTCATCCTAGCGTTAATCCCAGTCGCATCCGAAGCTATTAACTATGGAGTCTGGGGTCCAAATGCGGATTTGACTAAACTTCGACATTTTCCGTGAAGAGTAACCGCCTAGGCTCTACACAAAGTTAGTAGCAAGCACTCAATTAATAATTGGGATAAGTTCATATTCCCGTTTGCCCTGTAAACATTATCATAAAATAATACTCTATTATTGCTTGTACATACATTTAGAGCTAAAATGAGCTCTGTAAAAGTTATTATCAGTAAGTAGGTACAACACTTTTCCATTGCGGCGAATTTTTTGGATAGCTCGCATTTTTCGTTGAATTCTCGCAAGCCGAGCGTTTATGTACTCGTAGCTTCTAAGTCGCATCGTTCCACAAATTGTAGCCTCTTACATTTTAACCATTGCTACATTGTTTTCAACTTCATAAACTGATGTTAACAATTTTTTGTTTAATTCTTGAGGAACATTTGTGATGTTTTTAGCAATGCTATTGAAATTATGATACTAAGTAGAAATGTTGAGATGCAGATACTTATATTATGTTTCACAATATTTCATTGATCTATGACAATTAGTGTGGCGTAGTGGTGGAGCGTTCGACTGCTGAGTCAAAGGTCGCGAGTGTCGCGTTTGATTCCCACTCAGTACAAATTTTATGCATGTGTCATTCATAACTATTTTTGCATTGGTGTGGGTTTTTCTGATAAACTTACTCAAAACCCGCATTTTAGACCGCTTAACGCAAGGTAGTTAAAGCTATGCCTATTTTGGGTTTAGATAGCGGTATATAATAATAATATAAATCAATGGCGTTGTATTAGAAAATCCTAGAATATTTATTCATTTTATAACTAGAAAGTGTTAGCAGAAATCATTTTAATATTCGTGAGTTTAGCTGGATTGGCTCCAAGATAAAAATAAGCTAAATGTGCGTCGGACTAGCTCACTGAGGGTACCTTACTATCACAATATTATGTTGTATTAAGTACATATCTATAAAATATATTAACCCTCTTGATGCTTAGACACGTCTGGCACCCACTATGATATGGGGCTTAAAACATTACCCTTGTAATTATATTAACTTTATCACTACCCAGCATTTCGAGGGATATAAGCCTACTCTTCGCAATGTGCCATTGCTTGGCAACAGGGCAGATTGATTACCTTTCAGTCAAGAAATCCAATTTATACAATTGTATACATCACGATTGGATATTACTGAAAAAGTAAATTTGAAATTTACAAATAGAAAGCTTTAGACAGCGTTGATTGCGAAGCTTCATCACTTAGGCTGAGTTACTATCAGAGATGTGCGAGGATGTGTTTGTTGAACCAATAAAACAACAACATTTACTTAACCTCGCCCAGCGCAGTTCAAATGGAAATCGTACAGCGGAGCGAGGTTGTTGATGTGTTGCAAGGATTCCCTGTGAAAACTTTCACCCCACTCACATAAAAAAGGAGACGCCATACATCTACGCACCGCCCATCTGCTCACAGTTTTACAGCATCTCTTGTCTTTCCTACACACTTCTCACCAAGTTCTCTACTTCTCACTCTCTCCTCTCGCAGGCCTGCTGGAAGATATTTCTAATAGAAATAAGCAGAGCCTCTGTACTGTTATCTCCACTTATGTATCGCTATATTAAATAAATAAAATAAATGGTGCGTGCAAAACAAATTCTTGCAATGCTTAGCGGTCTAGTCATAGACTTAAAACGCTAACGTTATAATTATATGGGCCTACTTATCCCCTGTGCGGAGCAGAAACACACCGTTCCACAGCCTCTTTATGTATTCTCACACCAGCTAGCTACCTCTCACATCTCTGGCGGAAACACAGCCTTATATTTTCAAAGGACCAGTGATTTTGGTAAGATGTAAATGTTAGGATTATTGATTGTCTCAATCCTCTGCTGAAACAAAAAACATCTTGATTGTGAATGGACAAACATACTTTTTAATAAGTACTGTTTTATAAAAGCACTAAGTTCATTTCTCCTCAATGTTGAGGTGCAGGAAAATCAAATAGATATTCACGATGGTCTTTGTATAAATAATATTAGTTGCATGCAGCCTCAGAAGTTATCACGCAGCCGTGGTTATTGCTTTCTGGTGGTACCATCATCATTATCTCGATTCGATGTAATCTTCGAAAGAGCTAACAGACGGCTGAGATAAGCCATGCAATGGGACTGGCAAGGTGGCAAGGTGTGTCAGCGTCAAAAATATATTGACTACTAAGTCTCAAAGTTATCGTGTGACCAAGGTATTAAGAACAAATAAAAATGTTTTATTGATTTAAATTGTATTATTGTCCGAACTAAAAGTGTACCTAATATCCGTCAACAGAAAGGAAGGAAAGCAAGGCAATAAGATCATGTTGAGTACTTTGTTCATCTAGATCGACTGTACCATATAGCAAATCTTGTACATCTTCGAACAACAATATTATATAAAGTGACATTATTATTATCACACAGTCCCCTCTTCTTATGATTTATACTGCTTTATCTTAAATCAGTACCATTTGGTCAAAGTGTATTCATCGGAAAAAGGTTTTCATAAACAACTGTCACATAAAGGTAAGCCCTTTGTACCGTAAGGGCTTTACAAATATCGTAAGTACAGATATGAAATATATATGTCGCAGCCAACTAGCTTAATCAGCCGTTCATTAAACTGCCTAGGCCGTAACCTAAACGGCGCCATTTAATTAACGGCCTGTATTATATTCAGCCGTAACGTTTATTATAACATTTAATAAACTGACTGGCTAATGCTTAGGCCATTGGTAAACTGGGACACCACCCTGAAATAAGACAGAAAATTAAATAGATACTTATATCACACTTTTAAATCTGCTAGGGGTTAGGCAGTGGTGTATTCACAGAAAATGAGTGAAAGGTTTATTGATAAAATTAAATCGGTTAGAAGGCCGCATTAGCCTTCGTGGTTATTTTTTTTATAATCATGCAGAAATTTGTTAAATGGCAAGTAGTTCAACGTCATCGATCCAAGCCGTCAATCAAGTCAAAGATCCACGCGTTTAATGAAATGGCTGAACGTAATTCGGACCGCTAATTGAATGGCACCGTTTAGTTAATAGCCTAGGCAGTTAATTGAACGACTGATGAAACTAATGGCTGCGACATTATATTCACAAAATAATTGAAACAATAGTACGCACACGTTTAATCTATACGTTAAAAGCTGCATACTAATATAAGTGCTGTATACTATTTTTCAAAATAAGAGATAGAAGCATACTTTTTATTTCAAACCCATTTTTATATTTATATAATATAACTTAAAGAAAAATAACAGAATTTACAGATTCATAGTTCTGTTAGAAGACGGTGGTTAGGCCGAGAGGTCATATTTCAATTGATTCCAGCATAGTAGATCGCACCGCTCGCCATAGACAGGGAGTTCATCCTCACACATTGCGACCGGAAATGGTGCGAACCGTGCGGTACTAAAAGGAACTTCATCCCCCGCACGCTCAAGCTGTGGAACGAGCTCCCTGCTGTGGTTTTCCCAAGCGATTACAATATGGGGTTCTTCAATAAGGGCATTAGAAGGTTTCTTCAGGGTCGGTAGCGCGAGTGTGACGCTCCTGGTGTTGCACACGTCCATAGGCCATGTAACCACTTTCCATCAGGTGGGCCGCGTGCTGGTCTGCCACCTAAGTGGTTTAAAAAAAATACTTTTCTGTTTCTCAAGCCGGTTTCTTAAGCGTAGTTTTATTTTTACTTTTTTCTTTTCAGTGTTATTAACAAATAGGTTGTTCTTAAAATTTTATTATTTTTCACCCCATTTAGTGATTTAATCCAGTCCAACATACCTTCGAGCACAGGTTTTTAGCTTTGATTAGCTTTGGTAATAATACTTTCAATAACATAAACAAAACGTTCATCCTATATATATAATCACACATAATATAATTCTTATAATATAATTCATAAATTCTTATAGTATAATTCTGGAGTTCTGTTGTTTGCCTCCATAGCTCAATACTAGGGAAACCAACATAATGTAGCTTACCTTGTCACAGGATCGTCCTAAAACTAGCTAGTAAACAATCATTTCTCATTTCTTACTTGATTTTAAGGAGTTCTCTGGTGTATCTCCGGAGTCCGGCACCAATGAATTTATTATGGGACCATACCACCTATATAAAAAAACATGTGAGTTAGTTGTACTAAACCCAATGTAAAAAGAATTTTTGAAATCGGTTCATAAACGACGGAAATATGGGACAATATAAATAATTTGTCTGTTAAAAGTTTCAAATAAAATAATACTATAATGTTCATAAAATGATAATATAACCTAACTATATACTAGAAACTATATGAAAAATTTATAGGAACAAAAAAAATCACGTAAATCCGATTATAACTCTCGCAGTAATTAGTGTAGATACATAAAAAAAAATATCGATCGAATTGAGGACCTCCTCCTTTTTGGAAGTTGGTTAAAAATTACATCTAAACTGCAACAAGTGTTGCACAAGGGAATTGGGGTCCTATCTCTCTCTCTCTCTCTCTCTCTCTCTCTTCTTTTCTTATAAAAAATGCAAATAAAGTGACAAGATTCAATTCGCTAGCTGTCAAATCTATCAACTTAATATTGAGCGGACGCAAAGACGACGACATGTGTTTAAAATCTATAAGACTTTAATCACGCAAGCGTTCAGACATTGAGCGTAAGCGGTGGTGTGAACCACACTTTCAGACTACATAAAAATGCTCGAGTGGAATTCCTAACATCAAGTTTTCACCACTTCATCGTACATTGTTAAACGGCTACGAAGTCAACGGCAAGATTTTTGTTAGCGCTACATTTCTTCTCAACTTGCAAAGGGATGCTTCTTTTGACGATTTTTTTTTGTTTTTTGTTTCTACCAAGTTATTTAAACCTTCTTTGTTCTTAAATAACTTTTAGAAATATATTTTTAAAATTTTTTTAAATTTCCAAGTCAGTATAAAAAATATTCATGGAGGTTCACTCAGCATCAGATTGATCTGATGCTTACTAAACTCACTATTAAATTTATGTGTTCCTAAAGGGGTTAGTAGAAATATATTAACGCTAATAATAATAAGGTAGTAGAATCCCTTGAATGCAATGACATGCCTTGTATGAGTTTAATGTCTATGACATATATTTGATACTTTTTCGATGGCAGATTAGCACACTGCCCACCTGATAGTGGTATAGTCTAAGAACGTGTGCGTGTACCACTACCGCAAGTTTAATTTGCAGGAGCTGTTGTATCAAGAGACACAAATGTAAACAACCTGGGTATCTATATTGACAATATAGTACAGCCTTTCCTGGAGACCTCAACTCCAAGAAACAAGTCGGAAACTTTTTGCATGGCTTTGTGGCGGATACGAAACATCCTTCCAAACTACTAAAATTTCGCTTGCTCAATCTCTTCTTCTTCCTGTACAAGATTATGTCGATGTCAGCTATCCTGATCTCACTGAGAAGCAGCTTGATAAGCATGAGCGTCTTCAAATTTTTTGTATCATAATCATATTTGGCTTAAGAAAATATGATCACGTTTCTGAATTCCGTAAAAGGCTCATGTGGCTCCCAATTTGTCTTAGCAGGAACGCTCATATTCTGACATTATTATTATAACGTTCCCTTCAATAAAACTACTCCCACTTATCTCAAAGAACGTTTTACATTTCTCCATGACACACTTGCGGGATCCTTGAGGCCGTCTAGGAACTTGACGCTGGGATTGTCAGCGCACTCCACATAATTATTATGGCAAATCTTTTACTGTGAAGGCCATTGGCCTATGGAATGCATTGCCAGTAAAAAATTAAAGAGGCTCCCGATAA
The DNA here is from genome assembly GCA_949126895.1 of Eilema caniola. Taxonomy (NCBI): domain Eukaryota; kingdom Metazoa; phylum Arthropoda; class Insecta; order Lepidoptera; family Erebidae; genus Eilema; species Eilema caniola. The sequence goes on along the minus strand of OX421471.1, from coordinate 11,931,908 downwards.
CGTTGTCGTTCAAAGCTCCTCACATTCACATTTTTTTTCTGTAAATGTATTTGTTTACTATAAGATATACTATATAATTGTTTGTGAAACACACTCTTATATTATATTTATGAAACTACAGTAACATTCACTTATATTCATATTTTTCGTTCCTGTCCATCCTAAGGTTGCCTGGAAGAAATCACTTTTAGTGATAAGGCCGCCCATTGTGCACTTAACTGTAACTGTATCCACTTACAATAGTCTGTAATCATATTAATGTACAATAAAGAATTATCTATTTATCTATATCAAAGGTATGATACTAGCGCAGCTTTCAGCCAGCAAAAAGTTCGTCTACGATAATTATTGTACTTTAGACAGCGCACATAGAGTGGTCAATATACCTTTGTTCTAGCGTCAATGCCTAAAGGTCCGTACAAAAATTAGGCACCAATACGTCATATGTCATTGACAACGTCACATCAGCCAGAACATAATTTTAGGGATGGAGTTAGTCGATCCACTGTGTTTAAAAAAAACTTGAAAATGTTACAATCGAAATCGACTACAGAATATAAAAATTACAATGACCTTACTTTTTAACTGATTTCCGCACAAGGATGAGATTCTTAATTCGGATGTTTATTTTTTTTTATGTTTGTCCGCGCATAGTTCCGTCATCTGTAGACGGATTTACAAAATTCTATTTTGCTCGTAAGATGGTCCCATTTAAATTTCGTAAAGATCTGATGATGGGTTTCAGAGACAGACCTTGGAACTCTTCAATAAATACCAGGAAATCATCCGCGATTGCGGCACTCGCATATTTGTTAGATATATCGCATATTGGTTTTGTTAAATTTATGACCATCCTGTACGGCACAGTACGGTACATTACCGTGGTTCAACAACAATTCCAGCATGTCGTGACATTGTTTAGACTGAAGTACAAAGACAGACAACATAGCTCTTTAGTGATGAACCGTTGATGATGTAGCGATATAAGTTATAGAGGGTATTAATATCCTGACCAGTTTCGCCTTACGGCATTATCAAAGGTTGATACATGTTTTTTGGATATCAGATGTCAATTAAAGTAATATATTGACTGTGTGGGTAGACAAAAATAGTGAGATACAACTTTATAAATTTTCCCAAAATTTAGGAAGTAGCACAATATGAGACCATTACCACAAATCAAGTCTTATTTGAAGTATTATTACAAATAAATGTCAAAATAAAATAAGTAACTGCCTAGGCAGTTAACTAAACGGCGCCGTTCAATTAACGGCCTCAATGATATTCAGCCGTCTCGTTTATTACATCATTTAATATCCTGGCTCGCTAATGCTTAGGCCAATCGTAAGATAGGCACTACCTCGAAATAAGATAGAAAATTACATACAAACATAGACCAAGCTATTTGTTTAGCCGTTTAATTAAATGGCTGAACACCATTCAGGCCATTAATTGAACGGCGCCGTTTAAATAACGGCCTAGTTGGAAGCGACATAATCTACTACTTCATAATTATTTATAGATAGATAATAAATAATAATTTCACATAATATAATGATACTTAAATTTTCATTTATCGATTAATGATTTTTTAATCGTTCGATTTTATTCATTTAAATTTTTATGCATTCACCATATCATTCTGTCTAAAATACAATTATATAATGTAATAATATAATGCTGTGAAAATCTTACAGAACTCCATATTTTAGTCGTTTGGGAAAACCATAATAGGGAGATCATTCCACAGCCTACTTCGAAATATACAAGTATTTCACCATTCTAATACCTCAATTAATAAGTACCAATCAATAAAGATAAATAGCTGTAAAGAAAAACAAATACCTTTTCGTTTTCCAAGAATCAAAACTTTGACAAAGAGTTTGTCTCCCCCAGTCTGTAACAATTTCAATTGTGTCAAACTGTCATTCGTCGCTTCGTCGTGTCAGTTAGAAATTCTAAAAGACAGTTACCCTCTTTGTAAAGAAACGTAAATACCGATGTGACCTGTTAAATCTATAGGTATACAAAAAGCAATGACCTTTTTTTTCACAAATTTTAATATTCCAGTCACCTTGAAAATGCGTAGTGATCGATGTTACACGGCTTAATATAATTATTACAAGGCAAGCATTCATGCAAACACGTCAGTGTCATGACAATGTTAGTACATCGCGGCGTCATGGTACCACATGGTACTCAGAGCTGAAACTGAGCTAGGGGTCTTGTAAAAAAAGGAATAGAATGAAATAAAACGTAATCAAATTTTTATATTACCCAATGACATGGTGTACCGATCCTACGAAAATAGTTTTAATAATATATTGATGGCACTAGTAGACTCATTTAAAGAAATAAAAAAGGTAATTTCATGTTAAAACGCGTATTTACTGACTTAGAATCACGTAAATTATTTCAGAACTTAAACACATGATAATGTAAGCATGTAAGCATATAAAACTCGTTGGTAATGTACTAAATAAAGATTTCGTGACAATCGTGTTATTTATTTATTTTTGTGCTATCTAGCGGCATAGTGCATTGTCTGTAATTTTTGCAATTACTGAGGAATGTGGCAGAATCTATATCTATAGATTAGAATATCTTTATTTTTGTTCAGTCATAGTCAATAATGTGTTCAGTGAATGCTTTATTTTCGATAAGTTAATTTTAATACTAAAACTTGTAAAAAGTTTACCGAAACAATGTCGCCATCTAGTAATAACTCCTGAACTAAAAAGCTGCCTGCCTGCTATTTGAAGTAACGAGTGTAATCATTTTTTGTTCCAGATTGTGCATCTGTATAAGAATTATATTTTAATTATTATCTGTGCCAATGGTAAAAGATCAGTCAGACCCGTTCTTTTTTATACGTGCGGGAAATCCCCGCGGATACCCACCCCTCCGGAGCCGGAGGGGGAGGTTATGTCGGACTCGAACCGACTAAACCGCACGCCATCTCTGGGTTGTAGTGCTAGGCCGAAGGTGAGGTTGTCATGCGATATATCCCTCGCACCCCGGCTGACCCAGGGTCATTCCTTTCGGTCTGGCCCTCCTCAGGGAGTCAGACCCGTTCAGTCGTTTGAGCGTGATTGAGAACAAATATACAATCATCTTCACAAACTTCAACGTTTATTAATTAAAGACGTGAGTGGATGAAGGGCGTAACTAACATTTTTGAGATTTTTGATTTTTTGCATTAAATGGCGGTTATAGGTGTATATAAACTATATTAGACCAAAAAACCCCGCAATTTAGGCTCAGTTTCAAAAATACCAGAAGATGAAGGACATAACTGCAACAAAAATAGCAAAAGTGTCATGGAAGAAGGAGGTATGTGACTTAACACCATCTTCCATTTGAAATTGGTCAATTAAACGTATTTCTTCCATGGAAGAAGGAGTTAAGTGCAGGAAAATGCACTGCCACGATGCTTTATTTGCTGCTCTTCTATGTATTCTACTAGACTGGCTGCATATAACAAAAAACTTAGTAACTATTCTGAACAATCACTACTTGACTAACAACAATGAGCAACTTTTTGTTACCGTTACACATGACAGTACAAAAAGGCGCACTATGTTGTACAGAATAATGTCAAAATATATTAGCTCATTATCTAGTTTTTATACCAGATGGAATCTTTTAATCTGAGACTATTATACAAACTCTATGGACGCCAGAAGTGTGACAAAACGGCGTCATACATACATGCCATGACGTGCACACATTGTCAGTTTAAAGAACAATATAGACATTAACTAACTTAAGCAAAACCGATTTTCCAGACCGTTTTTGTGACGAATTTTCTGACAAAGCTGTGTCTATATGGTATATGGTCTCAGCTTTTAATGCCCTCCTTGAAACCGAATAACCATTAGGCAACATTGTTACGTACCATGTTGTGCGAAATTCTCGCACAACGAAGACGCGCAGCAGTGGAAAAATTTTGTAAGTTCACAAATGATCAATTTTTGAAGATATGTCATGTTGCGCATCAGCAGCCAACATCGCGGCTGTGTTACCGAAGTTCACGCATTGCATGTCAAATATAAAAGAATCCAATCTGATTTCGCTCTGACTCCGTACCGACTTCATTCAGACTCCACCCCGACTCCCTCCAACTCCAACTACAAACCGACTCTACTCCGACTCTAAGCCGACTCCACTCCGATTCACAACCTACTCCTCTGCAACTCTAAACCAACTTCACTCCAACTCCGAACCGACTCCAAACCGAATCCACTGTGAGTCGTTCCCAATTCCACTCGGACTCCCTCCAACTCCAAATCGACTCCACTCCGGCTCTAAACCGACTCCGCTTCAGGTCCAAGGCGACTCCATTTTGACTCCAAACCAACTTCAATCCACCTCCCTCCTACTCTACTCCGACTCCTTCCAACAACACTCCCACTCAAACACCAAACTGATTCCAACTCTCAACCGACTCGACTCCACCTCCCTTCAACTCCATTCCAACTCCAACTCCAAACAGACTAAAAATGGACACCATTCCTGCTCTAATCCGAGTCCACAAAGGTCCCAAATCGACTTCGCTCCAACTCTAAACCGACTCCCGCCGCATCGAAATTCAGACTTCACACCGACTTCATACCAACTCCAAACCGGCTTTACTCCAACTCCGAACCGACTCCTAACCGAATTCACTTCGATTCCCTTCCTACTCCAAACCGACTCCACTCGGGCTCTAAACCGACTTCACTCCGGTTCCAAAGCGACTCCATTCCGACTCCACTCCAACTCCATTCTACTCCACTCCACTACCTGCAACTCTGAACCGACTCCAAACCAATTCCACTTCAAATTGAAATCGACTCCGCTCGGAAACCCTCCGAGTTGCTCCTTAACTTAACTGGCTATTTAAACCACTTGGGTGTCGTGTGACATATATGTATAAAAAAAAATGACTGTCGTAGTACTCACCAAGGAAAGGATGTCTGTTTCTGTTAAACCTGGTATTAAACGTTCTGTCGAACAGCATCAGAGACTCCGCGGCTGCTCATTTATGCTGTTTGTATCGCACTGGTGGATTGGACAGGGGTAGTTTGGTGAGAGTGATGAAAGGTGGCGCTTGCTCCCCGCCCGAAGTTAAATGTGGCGACGACCGACTATATGGCGTACTCCACAGATCCTACACCCGACCGTACAGGTGATGACTTGGCGTCAACGCATGCATTGCTGCTGTATGGGCCAAGCTGCGTGAGGTAACAAGTGGCATTTGTGACCCCAAGAACCTGTCCGCTTACACGGCTGCGAAGCATGGCCTTTTCTAGGGCAACACAAGCAGGAGCTGCTTGTTACGGAGATGAATATGCTGCGGTGGATGGATTGAGTACACCTAAGCATAGCGTGAGGAAGTCACGCATCCGGGGCAGCCTTGTCATGTAGGCTTGGCTACGTTTAGCCATACCACCTGCACCGAGCCCCAGTAAGAGGGTAGACCCAAAAAGTACTGACTTTACGTCATAGAGGATGATATGCGGGCCAATAGTCTCACACCATCGGTGCCCAAGACCGTGTAAAGTTGAAAAGTAAAAGCTGGATAGCGGATCACGGACTCCAGGGTGAAAGCTTTGGATGCGACCGGGACTAATGTAAAGATGATGATGAATGACTGTCTTGACTGTTCTTAAGTGTAAAAAGTTTGTAGTGTGACCGGTATTCAACTCTGAGATGGTGATGATATGCTAAAAAGGTTTAGCAGTAGACATTAAAGTTGGAAGAAAATAAAGTACCAACTTACTTTATTTACTTACTTATTTTTAAGAAAACGTAAGTTAATGTTTAAAAAACATATAAAATCTGGAAACCTGAATATCAATATTGATAACATAACCTCGTTGCCCAAGATTAAGTTGATAAATTTGCAATATATGCATGTTTTTATATTATTTAATGTTACATACTCCCTTCTTCCAATCTTAATATACTTAATTTCTATTACATTGTCAATGGAAGAAGAATGTATATGCACAGTTTTTCAAATAAATAAATTTCCATCCACTTATTTGTATGTTTATGCATCTCCAATAATAAATATGGACAATTACTATAATTTGACCCCATAATATTACGACATAAATTATAAGAAAACATAATAATTGCAAATGAAATGTTCAAACTTTGAAGCCGATTATCTCGATATTTAGAAATTGTTTAGTTACGTCTTTCATCCACTCACCTCTTCAATTATTATTAGTGAGGTGAAATTAGAGTTTTCAGTGAGACATTTTCAGTAACAACCAAGAGTCCGATAAAAGTGTCCGGTTGACGGCAATAGGATAATAAAAAATCTGGAATACTGAAATACTGAATAAAATATACTGAAATCTATTTTAAATCCTATTTGTTTATTCAATAACTAGTACCAAAATAAATGTACAGTAGATAGCCTTAGAAAGGTATACATAACTTTAATTTACTTCCAAAATAACCTTATAAATAAAATTGTAATGCACCAATTTCGTGGGTCTAAATATACATATCCAATTTTCAATTCCATGTTCCGAACGTGTCTTCCTACGACTTGTCAGCATATCCACACATAGCTGCTTATCAGAATCGGATATCATTTCCGGAAGCGTCCCTGCCGTGCACACAGAATAGATAAATAGTACTACCGTGCGTCCGTAGTCGTGACGATTACAATTTGAGTCGTTCGGTCTGATGTATGTAAATGTCACATTTTCATCTTCTATTTGCTAGACGAGTTTGAAGTATCACTACATAGTATAAAACAAAGTCGTTTTCTCTGTCCCTATATCCCTCTGTATGTTTAAATCTTTAAAACTACGCAACGGACTTTGATGCGGTTTTTTTAATAGATAGAGTGATTCAAGAGGAATGTTTATATGTATAATACATGTTTAGTATAGTAGAGGGTGCAGCGGGAACGGGATCTGACGCCACGCGTGCAGAGAAATATTGGCGGTACGATGTTCGCCGGGTCAGCTATATAGTAAGAAATATAATTATGTATTTTTCATATAACTCTTATCGTATTTTTTATTAATGCGAATGCGGTTAATTTCAGTTATTCTACTAAACGTTAGGTTTAAGTGCACGTCCACCTCCATCATCGTATAAACTCAATAAAACTTTACATGATGTATAAAAATGTTCAAAGCACAGACATTTAATACCATCTACTAGATCCTTATAAAATACTAGCCAACCCGCCTCAGCTTCGCCCATGACATATTTTTGAACCCATGAACATTCTTTAAGCCACATTACCCGTTTTCTTAGTTATCAAAATGTACGAAAATCTACCGAATTTGTTGACGTTTGTGATTACTGCACCTTTCTCTTTAATCGGTAATAAGCGGTTGCTGATATTAGCGCTTCAACCAAACATAAAAACATATCTTTAGCTTTATGATAAGTTCAGATCTGGGGGCACGGCAGTGCGCCCGCAAAGACGAGCCAAGTGAAGCGCAAGGGCACTACCTATCATTTCTCGAAACGCTTCGTCGTTTTTTTGAACTCTCATAACTTTGCTTTGGATGATGCTAACTAGTTAACATTTTCAAAATATAATGCCATCGGTACAGTCATTAAATATACAAAGTTTGAATGTCGTAGCTATTATACTTTAGATTTTATTAATGTCTCAAAACCCTTAATTCCGTCACTGACTCATCACCTACTGATCATAAAAATTGTTAGGGCACTCGTGAAAAAGTTATCGATCTCGTATAAAGCCAAGCTCTAAAGACTGCACGCTCTTAACCTACAAGCTCTACACCACACCTTAGTATTAGAGCGTGTAGTCTTTAGAGCTTGACTTTATACGAGATCTGATAACTTTTTCACAGGGTAAGCTACGTAAACTCGTCTTGGCAACATTTTTACATGAAAATGTTTTTGGTGGGATTTAACGTACACAAATGCAACTTCCATAATCTGGCACGACATGCAAATGTTTGTCCTAAACTATTACTGTGTTCTGTTTACTGTGATAATGAAAATTTCTTTTGTTATCTGTAGTTCAGTTAGGCACCAAAATCCAAAATGAAAACTAAAATATTTGTTCCAGTGTCGAGCGGCTGTTGTACGTTTTACCATTTATATACCTACATATTGTTTGTAGTGATTTTCAGCTACGTGTGCGGAAACACTGATAAGTTAAGCCGATAAGACTCGTTCAAATTTTGAACAAGCAGGATGAAGTCCAAAGAATAATATACAAACCGAAAATATGTTTGCATATTTATTAATATGCATATTTAGAAGTTTGTATATAATCTCACGCTTCTGAACGTTTTAGTTTGGAAAAGGTCGTATTCCTTATTTTTGTGTCTCATTATCGTATATTAACTTAAAATTATTACACATACTTAAACTTAGTCTCGTCTTTTTTCCAATGCTAAAGAAAACGTAGAGAGTATAGACATAGGGTATATATAAACACTAAAGTTTTTGATATATAAACACTAAAGTTTTTATTTTTTTACGTGCGGGATATCCCCAAGTATACCTACCCCTCCCTCCGGAGCTGGAGGGGGAGGTTATGTCGGACTCAAACCGACTAAACTGCACGCCGTCTGTGGGTCTTCATGCGACATATCCCTCGCACCCGGTTGACCCAGGGCCATCCCTCTCGGTCTGACCCTCCTCGGGAGTGGGGACTACGCGGTCCCCGACTCGCTCCCGGTATGGGGGGGCGCTTATTCCTAATAGCTGTGCCTTGTAGCTTTACCAATGTGGTCCGTTGCTTACTATCTACCCAAAAATAACTTGACTTTACTACTTATGAGTCGGGCAGTGTTTGTTTTTGGCGGACTTTACTACAGCCTATTCCACTGTGTCTAGAATAGCCGTCTCTTTAAATGAAGAATGCCGTTCACAGCGGTAAAAAAATCAGTGAAGTTCAGCTGCTGCGTTGGCAGTAAAAGACAGACTTGACTTTCTTAGGGTACGAAGCAGGCTTGTTCGGCCTGCCACCACTCAATTATCTTAGTCAAGGTTAAATGTTTTTTTTTATACCATTATTCATCATAAATCCGCGCTTATTATTTTTTTATTTTTTGTAGTGGTACAGTGAAAGGAAAGAAAATATTATAGAGTTATTAATTGTATAAAATTTTAATTAGCTGCCATACTTTGATCATTATTTGGTGAGCGTATTATTTTATAATTTTAAAATTTTTCTTTTACTGGTGGAAGGCTTAGGTTCTTGTTGCTGATATATTTTTCAGTACTTATATTTTTAAGGCTATTTAAAAATTTTGATCTTTTGTATTGTTCCTCACTGTCATTTCCTAATATTTTTTCGTTTTACTATGCCCCAATTTAAAAGACCTTGTATGAAATTGACAGCACGAACGCGTCCTTCTATCATAGTGTAACGAGCGTGGGGGTCGGTTAAAATAGAAAATGCGAGGACAACCGTTGAAAACAGATTTTATTCAGCTGCACTTAAATTACAGCAAAGCGCGTAGAAATTCAAAACTTCTTCCTTACACAATACACAGTCACTTGTATAAATCGCACTGTATCGCTTCGCACACTTTATCGCTTTGATCGCTACGAATACTAGTCTTAGACTAACTTCAGCGGAGGCTGTTAGCTCGCCTTTTATATCGGGCGCGGCCGAGCAGCGAAACATCGAGAAAAGACAGGTACGTTCTGAAAAAGACAGGAACTTTCTGGAAGGTTCTATTGGGTCTTGTGTCTCTTTCTAGCCTGACGTCTCGTTCTATTCATTCGATTCCTTCTAGAACAGTGACGTCAAGGCATGCTGTCTCTTTCTACAGTGCCGTCTCGCTCACTCCTATAGAAAATTGGGCATATATTGAAGTGGCCAAGCGCCGGGCGTAGCACTACCCCCTTCTTAGACATGCTCGTCCCGAGCATCATTAGATCCGTAGTATCTCGCCAGTCGGTCAACATGTACAACCTTCAAGGGGCTTCGCTGGTTGCGTTGTATCCGGTATGTAACGTCATTGTACCTGGTGACAACTTTATACGGCCCTTCCCAGTTTGAAGACAACTTCGGAGATTTGCCTTTGCGACGCATCGGATTGTGTAGCCATACCAACGAGCCTTCGTCGAACCCGGCTTGATGAGAATTGCGGTCGTATCGGATTTTCATTCTTTCACTTGCCTGGAGCCCAGATTCACGGACGTGGGTGTGAACGCCATTAAGTCTATCACGCAATGCACTAGCATATTCCGTGATTTCTTGCGGTGAATCTGGAGGACGTCCAGTCAGTAGATCAGCCGGTAGTTTCAGTTCTCTGCCAAAATTTGCACATGCAGGAGACACCGTTGTGTTTTCATGTATCGCTGTTCTATAAGACAACAAGAACAAAGGAATATGACTATCCCAGTCTTTCTGGTGGCTCTCAACAACCTTAGCCAAATGCCTTTCCAAGGTTTGGTTAAATCTTTCAACCATTCCGTCTGACTGCGGATGATATGGGGTGGTCCTGGTTTTATGAATACCCATTATCCTACAGGTTTCTTGAAATACCTGTGATTCAAAATTCCTTCCCTGGTCACTGTGTATTTCCAGAGGAACTCCATATCGGCAAAACACTTCCGTGACCAATCTTTCTGCGACTGTAGTTGCTTCCTGGTTAGGTATGGCAAAAGCCTCTGGCCATTTATTAAAGTAGTCCATTACTACTAGGATGTATTTGTTTCCAGACTCCGATGCAGGAAATGGCCCTGCAACATCTAATGCAATCCTTTCCCAAGGCGCTCCAACATTGTATAGCTTCAATGCTCCCCTGCTCCTTGTATGCGGCCCTTTTACCGATGCGCAGCATGTACATTTCCTACACCAATTTTCAACATCCTCACGGTAATGGATCCAATAGAATCGTTGACGAATCTTCATCAACGTCTTCTTCACACCAAGATGGCCGCCTGAAGTTCTGTCATGAAATGATCTCACAACCTCATTAATTTTAATCTTTGGGACAACCAACTGCAAATGTGAGTCTTTCCCGTTTGCAGACTCCCATTTTCTACACAGGACTCCATTGTGCATCACGAGGTTTTCCCATTGTGCCCAGTAGCTCTTCGTAGCTGCACTCATTTGGGAGACATCACTCCATTCCGGCTTAGGTTTTCCTGCCCTTATCGTTTCGAGAATAAGCTTGATGTCTCGATCCTCTTGCTGTGCTTGCTGCATGGCTTCGCTACTCCACTCATCGCTGACAGTAACAGTCCTTATCGTTCTAATCGGCACACTGTCCTTAGCTTCTTGCCTGCCACAATGGTTACATTTCACCGGACAGGGTCTTCGAGAGAGCGCATCTGCATTTCCATGCGCTTTCCCACTCCGATGTTCGATGACGAAGTCGTATTTCTGGAGCTTTTCAATCTGTCGCGCTGCTTGTTCTTGGCCATTACCTTGTTGAGTCCGTTTCGGGCAGCTAGGCCGAAAATGTCTTTGTTCTTTGCAGAAAAAACACCGGGGAGCGAACTTCCGACGGTACACACGTTGCTCATTTGTTGAGATCTCACGCAATCTATGTGGTCAAGGATCATGTCATACTGCTTCCACTTCAAGGGCGTGAGCAACAGCATCTTTTAGGGTTGCATGGTGACCCAGACGGACGGTAGCTCTTACCTCCAAGTCTCTGATCCCGTCAATAAAAGCTTGCACCAAAATGCTGTCAAGAAATGACGAAGAAGCTCCTTGGTTAGCTTTTCTCACGAGCTTTTCTATTTCCAAAGCCCACTGCTGCAGAGACTCATTAAGACGCTGGTTTCTGTCCTTCAATTGGGCACGGTAGACATGTTCCAAGTGACTATCACCGTAACGTGATTCCAACGCTTCAAGAAGGCGGTCGTAAGTCACTTCACCTCCAAGCGCCTCTAAAACACTGAGTGCTTGGTCTCGTAACCCCAATGTTAATGCTATTTTGGCTTGCTCCTTATCCCAACCGTTCGCCTTTGCCACAGACTCGAACTGCAGTTTGTATGCAGTCCACGAGGAGGTCCCGTCAAATGGCGGTACTTTGAACTTTCCGACAGTCTGTGCAGATGGAATGGTTACAGAGCCAGCTGTTCCGCAAGCTATTTTCGTCTCCAATTTTTTTACGTTTTGAGCCACAGACTGCAGCCGTTCCTCATAACTCTCAAATTTCTCGTCGATGCTTCTTAATTTCTCCTCGTGGCTTTCTATTTTGTCTTGCACTGAATGAATTTCTCTTTGCCATTCTGCTTTAGACTCTTTCAAGAAGGCAAATAGATCTTCTTGTTGTTCCCGGAGCTGAACCTTTAGTTGTAAGGCCTGCTCCTCCTGTTGACGGGCCTGCTCTGCCTGTTGTTGCTGGAGCTGTGCCTTCAATTGCAGAGTGTGCTCTTCCTGGCGACAGGCCTGCTCTTCCTGGCGACGGGCCTGCTCCTCCTGTTGACGCTGGAGCTGTGCCTTCAATTGCAGAGTCTGCTCTTCCTGGCGACGGGCCTGCTCTTCCTGGCGACGGGCCTGCTCTTCCTGGCGCCGGGCCTGCTCCTTCAATAAGGTCATCATCGCGTTCAGGTTAACTTCCGATGATGATCTTGAAACACCCGTCGACGTACTCGGAGTATCCGCAGCCTCTTCCGCGGCCTGGCTTCGTGTTTTCACTCCCTCCCTGTCGTCTCTCGGCGTTACCGGCATTTTCTATCCCGCTTCTGACACCAGTTGTAACGAGCGTGGGGGTCGGTTAAAATAGAAAATGCAAGGACAACCGTTGAAAACAGATTTTATTCAGCTGCACTTAAATTACAGCAAAGCGCGTAGAAATTCAAAACTTCTTCCTTACACAATACACAGTCACTTGTATAAATCGCACTGTATCGCTTCGCACACTTTATCGCTTTGATCGCTACGAATACTAGTCTTAGACTAACTTCAGCGGAGGCTGTTAGCTCGCCTTTTATATCGGGCGCGGCCGAGCAGCGAAACATCGAAAAAGACAGGTACGTTCTGAAAAAGACAGGAACTTTCTGGAAGGTTCTATTGGGTCTTGTGTCTCTTTCTATCCTGACGTCTCGTTCTATTCATTCGATTCCTTCTAGAACAGTGACGTCAAGGCATGCTGTCTCTTTCTATAGTGCCGTCTCGCTCACTCCTATAGAAAATTGGGCATTTATTGAAGTGGCCAAGCGCCGGGCGTAGCAATAGCAAGCACAACACTACCGGCGGCTCGACGTATACGCATCTGCATAGTGCGGTAACAGGTGCGATCAATCATCCAAAAAAAAAACAGGTCCGCTCCCGTACTGGGACAACTTTGTATAACTTCTGTACGGTGGCGGTCAAATAGTCCTGCCACGTTATTAAATTGCTATATTTCTACAATTTAGTAACAAATCGAAAACTATATTTATCTCTGTTATACTCATATATCTAAGTAATTGGTTCTGCACCAGCCCGAAAACGCAATTTTTTCGGTACGCACCCAGATTTAGCACTGCATCGGGCCGATTGTGCCTGACTCGCTGTGAACTAAGTACAAAATTTAACTCCTCAGCGATCAAAATTTTCAAATTATCGCGAGAATCCAGTCATTATTTTCATAAGGTATCATAAATTGAAGAGGTATGTTTTTATTGTAGGCCTTCAAAATGTAATAGGCAGACTACAATAAAATAAAATAATATATACTAAAGAGTAGATCTATTCAAACAACAGGCTATTACGATATAAATTAAATTTGAATAAGTGTACCAAATTTTGAAATTGAAAAACCTACAAGGCATTTTGCGTAGTTAGTGAAACCTAAGTCCAAGATTATTTTAAGAAAGGAAAATCTATCGTACTGCAATTATATTTTTCATCGATTTATATTGTGTCAATTTATTATTTTACACTGTTCTCATGTAACAGCTAGTCTTTTATATGAATATAAAACACTAGCTGATGCCCGGTACGCCCGCGCCATTACTTTTATATAAAAGTTACCCTGTCCTTAACTGAAATGTTAGGTAGGTATTGCCTTTTAGTTTACTCTCTTACTTACTTAATTCTCTTACTTACTTTTACTTACTCTCTTTTCAAGAATACGAAATCTACAAGTAAACGAAATTACAAGAGGTCTCACTACCCTCTCTGGCTAAACTATTTTGCTGATACCAATAAGTTTTTTAAATTAGCAATGATTTAAAATAACGAGATGAAAGGAAAACACATTTTTGTAGGTATGAATGTATATCATGTATATTACATTACACGTGTACGCATGATACTCTGATATATTCTAATAAAGTTACTAGATACACATTAAACTTACGCAATTAACAACCGTAACCTTGATTTGGCTGCGGTCATGCGATACTCATGTAACTCTAGTGGATGTTATCAACGTTGATTGAGTGATTTATACATAATTAAATGTACACAATATCCGAATTATAATCTCAGCCTCTCAGCAGGTCTGACGTCAGCCTCATCACGTACTTTTATTTAATCTAACTCACAGGGCAAACACTGACTGTGAGTGGGATTCAATAAAAATATACGCCACTCATTTGATTACCTCCGTGACTCAATTTTTACATAACCCGTACAACAATACGTAATTGCATAGCTAAACCTACTTTCGATAACCAATTTGTATTTAGTGATTTGAACTATTTTTAATGGATTCTCTCGCGATTTATTTGGTATTATTTTATTATTTACACTGAGCCCGATGTTGCGGTTGCATTTCAGCAACCAGCATCACGGTGGGACTAAAATTAGTTGTCTTAAAGTCAAGTTTTCCAGAAATTCTGACCGAAACAAAAATTATGTTAATTCGAATCAGTCCTTAGAGCTCTGCTTTAATTAGAACAGTTAATATTGAAATGTATGGTTGCCAAGCTGTTGCCAACTGAGTTGGTACCATACATTTCAATATTAGTTGTTTGGATACGTAGCTGGCGTCGTCGCAATGACGGCCTATTGAGGCAGAGCTCTTAAAATAAAATAAAATATATTAATCCGAAGTGTGGTATAACGCTAAAGGCTACGTAATTAATTCATATAATTTGGGAAAATGATTAATGATATAATAAAGTGGCTTATGGTCCCCGTTTAGGCTCATTAACGGTGTACAGCGGGTGGTCGCCGGAGCGGAATTTATCTATCAGTCGACTGTGAACCGCCCTCGGTATCAGCCTCGATACGTAGGTACCTACGTAAGGGATGATTGTTGCTTTAATGATTAAATTTCACAGCTTTGAAGCTTATCATATACCTACCTATGACTGAATATAACTATTTATTTAGGGTTTCATCACATCGCAAACGTATATCCCGTACCTATACATTGAGAGTTGTTTGTTTTTAATTGCGTCATTTAAAGCGCCTGTTAGTTATGCGTTTTGTTTGACTTATTTAGCTCAACTTTAGTACACGAGAATTTTATTTTGTAAGCCAGAAAAGCAAGAAGAGTTGTTTATATTTACAAGGTATAATAATTATGAATGAGGAATACAATCGTTATCTTACCTATTATAGAACTAATCTAGATGGCACGTTTTCAACTAGGTATGGTACCTATTAAATTTGTAGCTTTCTATAGCAAGCTTAGCAAGCGTATCTATACTGCTGAACTATTTATATAACGTTCGAGTTATTTAGATAAAGTTCAGATACCAACCAAATATGCCGGCGGCTCTTGTTCCTTATTTCAATACCTATACAGAGTTACGGTAATTGGGCTCCTTTGTAACCAGCGCTTATTGTAATCGGCCATTGCCTATACACATACACCCACACCAGTTGGTTTTAAGTAATATCAATTTTTATTCCTAAGGTATATTCTATTACTGAACAAGTACTTCAGACGAGTTCAAGAACTATGAAAGAAGCCTCTCATACCCCCTCTCAACATTATTTCTTCACAAAATATGCAGATGATAAAAGATTAATTTTGAAATAATAATCTAATTGAATAAAGAATGGGTTGGAATTCGTTTAATTATTTACCTATTAGTAGGTATTCCACAGTAGAAAACAAGCTCCTCTCTGAATACGTACTTAGTTTTTTATTATAAGTGGTAGACGCCCGTCCATTCTCTCATTCTATTCCAGTCCTTTTTCGGTTTGGTGATCATGCTCTCCTACGAGAGGCTTCACGCACCAATGGTCGTGGCAAGGCCTCCGGAGGTTCCACTCCTGGTACATTTCTGACTTTCTAAATTTACAATTTAAGGAAATAAAGTACTAAGGAAATGAATTCTAACAACACATTTTAAGAGTCAATTATATGTAGGTGTAATGCATTTTGAAACGAAGGATTTATTCTGTTATTTTTTTCATAAAAGTACATATTCTGTCTGTCCTATTCCTTGAACACTGGTTATAATAAATTTAAGTTCCAATTAAGCCAGGAAAATAATTGCGCCGTTTACACGTACAGTTTTTAACCGCGCATCGGAACCACGTTCCAAACCCCCGGTTCGATCTGTCGGTTTGGACTGCGAATTGAACTGTGGTGATATATTGCGACTAAGTTACGACCACAGTTCGGAACGCATACACATTCCTGTGTTGTTTAAAAATGGAATCATACGTGGTTGTAGCGTTGGCTAGGTTCGTAGTCGGTTTGGACAGCACCAAAAGAAATATAGGCGAAGATATGGATACATACCAATGATAAAAGAATTACGAGACAGGTTTCCAGAACTGTGTACCTAATCTCCTCCACGCCCAAGTCGACATTTCGCCAATTTTTTTTTTTACCTACTTGAGCAAGGATAAACCTGTATTGCAATACGTGCGCGCCAACCGTCAATCGAACTATTCCCGAGGTGTCGTCGCTGACATTTATACGTTCGTTCCGAACTGACGGTATAAACTGGCGCGTGGTAAATCCTTCGTTCTGACCCTGTACGTGTAAACGCACCTAATCTCTAATTTCATTTACAGTGTTAATACTTCCTACTCGGCGAGGTGCCTGCTCAGGTCTATGTCGATTAAAAGTTTGTATACTGTATGTGCGTACTTGTTTATTAGTTTACAATTTTCCAAGTTTCGCTGACAATAATTGTGTAAGTTATAAGACAATATCGTTTTGAAAGCGACAAAAGGTAATTTCAAAGACATCAGTTTCAGTTTCACGTAATAGTCTAAACTTTGTTTTACGAACAAAATACTTAATGAAACATCATAACAATGGTATAACGGGTCTGATGATAGATTACAATACTTTAGCATTTAATATAAAAACACGATCTGTATTGTTTTACAGCTAAATCAAGCAATTTGTCTTCGTCATAATAAACATGAAAAAATTGTATAAGCGGCTTTATGCAAATAGGATTTCGGATTATTTATAATGTAATTGTAATTGAAATTTGAGTCGGCGGCGCAAGTGTGATGCCCCTGGTGTTGCCCACGTCCGTAGGCCCTGGTAATCACTTTCCATCAGGTGGGCCATGTGCTTGGCTGCCACCTAAGTAGAATAAAAAAATGTACGAAACCATGAAATAATTTTTCCCTATTCAAATTAACCACTGATTTAACCATTGCAATGTGATTTCTATTCATTCAATGTTATCTTATAATAGGTCTTTACCTATGAAATTGCCGCTTTTTTGAAGAAATTGGAGGAAACCCAATTTTTAGTACTAACATTTTTTTTTATTTTTTTTAGGAATAACAAATCCAAATTTTATATTTTTTTGTGTATGAATGAGACAACATTAAGCTAACAAACAGCAGCATTAGACAGCAGCATAAGTGACAACTGTAAAAAAGTAATACGAAAAAAAAGAAATAGCATTTAGGAAACTAGTACTGTTTTTGAAGCCAATAAAAACTAAATTATTATAGAGTTGTAAAATCTTGAAATCGACTTTTAAACAAAATATAGTTAATGGAAATAGCTATTAAATTACAGAAATAACGAACTCATGAATCTGTAAGAAACTTTCGGCAATTTCATAGGTAAAAACCTAATAATAACTATTTCGGTACATGTGATGCTTAAAGTGACTACTAAATGAAATAACAATTGTGCTGATGTTCTACAAAGTGACATGTCACAATTGTTATGTCCCGGCTGATGACGTGACACAATTATGGCCCTACCGATGTTAAACTAAGGATAGCTAAGAGTAGGTAGTATGTTAATATATAAAGTAACAGAGAATATTTCGCAGCCGACTAGCTTAATCTTAAAGCTGAAGTGGTAATAGCTGGCCACGTCTGTCGAAGGACCGATGGCCGTTGGAGCAGATGAGTCCTAGAGTGGAGACCGCGAGAAGGCAAACGAAGGGTAGGACGCCCCCTAGCCAGATGGACCGATGACCTGAAAAAGGTGGCTGGGACGGACTGGATGCGGAAGGCGGAGGATCGTACGAAATGGCGCACATTGGGGGAGGCCCATGTCCAGCAGTGGACTGCAGTGGACTAATTGATTGATTGATAGCTTAATCAGCCGTTCAATTAACTGCCTAGGCTCTTTGCCTAAACAGCGCCTTTCAATTAGCGGGCTGAATGATGTTCAGCCAGTTGATTAAACGGTTAGAGTAATGGCTTGGATCGATGACGTTTAATTACTTGCCTAGGTATTTAATCATTATAAAAATAAAACAACGGAGCGGAGCGTAGCCGAAGCCTTCTAATCTAACCCATCCAAGTTGGATTGCGCAGCTCTCTAAATAAACCTATGCCTAATTTTCTATGTACACAATACACCTCTATTCACCCCTCGGGGATTTACAGGTGTGAGTATATGTATGTATGTACGTTATTTTCTAACTTATTTCGGGGTGGTGCCATCTTACGAATGGCCTAAGCATTAGCCAGCCAGTTTATTAAATGTTGTTATAAACGTTACCGCTAAATATCATTCACGTCGTTAATTGAATGGCGCTGTTTGGTAACCAGCCTAGGCGGTTTATTGATCGGCTGATTAATTTAGTTGGCGACGACAAATACACGTAAGTCTTCTCTGTCCTACTTACTTTATACTGTACCTCGTGTTACACCTGCATTAATGGAGCCCTTTCATATTGTCACAAGATTAGTTTCTCTTTCAATTTTATAAGCGTTATAAAAAGCATATTTATGATGTATTTTTAATTTTATATAGGTACTTCTTTTTATCTGGTCGAACCGAAATATTGGAAAAAACGAAATCAAAATATAAAGACGGTAAAATCACCGAATTTTCTAAATTTTTCACAACTACTAATTTTATAAGTGAAATTTAGTAAAATGAAACTGAACTGCTTGGGAACCTAGTTGTAATTTCATAGCGAACTATGTCTTTTTCGTTGTTAAACTGTAAGTAAAGTGTAAGTTCCACATACACGCATGTTTAGAAAAAATATTCTATTTCAAATCAGTAAAAATGAAATTATTATTGATGAAGTCTTTAAAAATTTAAATTATGCGTCAATCTAGTTAATTAAGTATCATTCTATGATTAATATTGCTTTTCATGTCGTAGATCTCAGAAAGGGTTTTAAAATATTAATTCTTTATTGCTTCATCCTGGATTGGTAAACACTTTTAATTGTGACGATAAATTGATTACATTTTTGAATTTCGGACAATTGCCGTGGCCTAAGATGGATTCTATAAATTGTAATGTGCTCATATAAGTGGTGATGAATAATTTTTCTAATTTGGTATATTCTTAGGATGAGATTCAAGCGCCAATAGGCACTCATAAACAGTTCAGTATTTTCTAATAATTAAAACATGAAATCTTAACCATGTTATTTGAGGGATAATGTGTAGTATAAGAAAGATTGTATATTTTAGTGTTAAGCTACTTTTGTCATTGACGGTACGTTTCGATATAATTAAAAGTTACTCAACGATAAAGGGATTGTGTATAGGAGGGACTATATTATATACAAACGAGGCTTTAATTAATTATAAGCTTCAGGCGCGACAAACAAACGAATTATTTTCTTAATTAATTTTAATACTTTCCTAATTTCATAGGATAGAATGATAATTAGAGATAATTTTTGTAGAACTTGAAGTACTAGGTAAATTGAAATTTGTTAATTGGCAGAATTATAAACATCAAACGACCGAGACCTGCCCGGGTTCTCGAAGAATACCAACCTCCCAAAATCCCTTTTTAATGACTCGCATGGGTTTTATTATCTGGATTCTTTCAATTATCACTTTATTGTTAACAAGAGTAAGTTTGCAGGTACCCGTTTAAAGATAATTATAGTGTTTTAAGTACTGTGG
The DNA here is from genome assembly GCA_949126895.1 of Eilema caniola. Lineage (NCBI taxonomy): Eukaryota > Metazoa > Arthropoda > Insecta > Lepidoptera > Erebidae > Eilema > Eilema caniola. Next base: position 11,911,738 of record OX421471.1, on the reverse strand, counting down.
AATATTTCCAAGAATTAGCCAGTACTTTCATGGTAAATTTCTAAATTAATTTTTGATAAGTATCAACTATTTCTAACTACTCCTGCATAGGAATAATATCCCTGATTCGCGGGGACTTTAAATACCAAAGTAAAATGCGCTCAGGCTCAGAACAATTATCCGTAAATCACACGGTAATCTCACAGTAGCGAGGCGATTACTTTAACCACTCCATCATCTGCGCATCTAACAATAGAGAAGTGGTTGTATTATAATTGGTAGGATACATAGTATAATGAAATTTCTCAGTAGAAGGTGGTATCATGAAACTGTACCGGCTTACTTGTGAGGTTAGCTTTGACCCTGAAGATCTTGTTGGAGCTTCAAATACCCTGATATTTTATTCAATCATCGTATTGTTATAAATTTTGCTTTCTGAGAGTTCGTGACTACTCGAAACTTCAGAAAGGATATGTATTTGGATCAGTCAGGCCACTTATCTAAGTACTACTACAACCTACTACAAACTTATCTAAATACAACCTCGTGAAATGACGTCATGAATCCTTATTAAACATTCGTTTAATAGTCCGCATTGTTCCTCGTAATACTTTTTGGTAAAATTTTATTTGCAGTATAATTGTATATGCTATTATTTCCAACTTTTAATCAAGTTACAATTGTCATTATGTTTTTAACATACCAACATTATCTTTACTCTGTGTTATAGCGGTAGAGGTTATTCATTTTATGAGATGTTGAAGCAAAGAATTAATGAAACGACGTCCGTTGCTAACTGTATATAAAGTCCGTAGGTAAGCAAATGACGGGGCGATGAATTGGATACCAAAGGTGTCGAGGACTGATAAATTAAAGCCGAGACAAGCGGAAAAATATAGGGGACGCTCTTTTACAAGATAACGACGGAAAAATGTCTGTTCATTCGTTAACTACCAAAAGTGACAGCCCCTCAAACTTCCTATGATACGAGGCACCATCAGATTTATTGTTTATACTATCTTTGTTTTTTGCTTACAACTTACCTAATAATATTATATAAAAAATGAGAAGCATGCTTACCACTAAATACAATACTGCCACCAGTTTTCATTTAATAGTCGGGCTGTGACTTTTTCGGAAGCAATTACTGATCGCCCAACCCCAAGAGGAGATGCTTCGCCAGAATTCTGACTAGCAGGTGAGGTCGGTTTTGGCCCTCTAGGTGTGTACCTTCCACACATAGTCTTAAAGCCATTATCATTACTGAATTGTACTTCTATCCAATGTAAATTTTAATTCTAAATTAGTACAACTGACCATATCAGTTTCTATACTTACTAAAAGTTTAATCAAAAAACATTCTAGTAAGTGGGCCACGAAACTCAGAACTCGCTAGACTCGTAGTGGATTAGTTTCAAAAACAATGAAATGTAACTGACATTATTTCATGCTTAATCCACTTTGTGCTTACTGAAATTTTAGTTTTGACACCAACTTTGTAACGTAACATTCACGATGGCCGCCTGACATGTTAAGTTGAATAGGTAATATATGGCGGCTGGATGGTCCAAAATGAGTAGCTAAATAAAACAGTCTTTATTAATTTTTAGCCGACTTCCAGAATGGAGGAGATTCTCAATTTGATCGATATTTTTTTTAGGTATGAACACCGATTGCTCTGAGATTTATTAACCGATTTACGTGATATTTGTTTTAGTTCGACGCAAAATTGTTGCCATTTGGTCCCATAAAATTATTATACAGTTTGTTTCAGTAGCTTAAAAAAATAATAAATAAATATTCCGCAATATTTCACACAACGCGATCTAGATCCATGGTAAGCATAGTTTAATTAGCTTGTGTTATGGAATCTAGATTGCTGATAAACATACGTGGATACTTTTTTTTGTAAATACAACACCCAAACCAATGCAAATATACATATTCATGCACACAAATATTAGCACTGAGCGGGGATCGAACCCGCGCCTCCTGTGTAGCGGCCGCGTTCACTACCGCCACGCCACGAAATCTTTTAACCGACGTATTATTTATAGAACACGAGTCCGTTCACCGCTTGATCGGCTGCGGCCCATATGTACATGGGGTGGTTCTGTTTTCATGCATGCATGCCGCAATTGGATGCTAAAGCCGCTGCGCGGACGGCACCGGAACGCGGGACACGGGTTCATGTGGGTGAACTGTCATTGGAGGACGTGTGCCGGGCTCTCGCGCGTCTCAAACCTAAGCGTTCAACAGGACCAGACGGCATACCTCCCTATGTAGTGAAGGACTGCAGAATGGTGTTGGCACAAACTCTTCAACATCTTTTCAATATTTGTTTGAACGAGCGCTCGTATCCTGAAGGTTGGAAGCTGACTAGGGTAACACCAGTGCCGAAGGGCGCTTCAGGCTCGGATATCAGTGGTTACAGACCTGTGGCGGTACTGTCGACGTTTGCGAAGGTTTTCGAGACAGCTTTGTGCTCGATTGTGGCGTCGCAGGTTAGTATACAGTTTAGCGATACCCAGCATGACTTTAGAGCGGGCCGTAGTACTAGTTCAAACCACATGTGCTTCATGAACCAGGCAGTGCACGTGCTTGATTCTGAAGTAGGTGCCCATTTCGACTATAGTAAGGCCTTCGATAGTGTAGATAACGACGTGCTTTTAATGAAATTCGCGATGGCTGGATTTACTCCGGACCTCTTACAATTTTTCGCGGACTATTTGAGGAACCGAAAGCAGTACGTGGAGTATGGGGGTTACACTTCAGACTCGTATAGCACCTACACGGGAGTGAGTCAAGGTAGTAATCTTGGACCACTGGAGTTTACCATCGTGATAAATGATCTACCAGAAGTGGTCCAGGACGCAAAATGCTTATTGTTTGCAGATGACTTGAAGTTATCCTTCCGGATAACCAACGAGCTGGACTGTGAGCGTCTCCAACGAGATATAAACCGGGTAGTAGAATGGAGTTCAAAAAACGGATTGTGGTTTAATGTTTCCAAGTGTAACATAATGTCCTACACACATGCGGTTGGACCTATACACTACAATTATAATATGGAGGGGGAAGCGATTCCCCGTGTGGCACAGGTGCGAGATCTCGGCGTGTTATAGACTAATGAATTATCATTTAAAACACACATAGTAGACGTATGTACAAAGGCCTTTAAGAACCTAGGTTTTATAATTCGAGAAACTAGGGATTTCGAAAACACCGTTGCTGTGCAAGCACTGTATAGCGCGCTAGTAAGAAGTAGATTGGAAACGAGTGCTATCATTTGGAATCCCTATAAAGCTAAATATAGGGGGTGGTCGTTGGGTAACCTCCACGTCGGTCTCTCCGTTTCTTCCCCCTTTGGACCACGGTCCTGGGGAGCGGAGGCGGGGGGGCTGGTGCACCCTGGACAACGGCTAACAGACTCCTACCTTGGGAGTTCTGTTGGCCGTTGACAAATAACCCAACGGCTGACCTCACGAGGAGGTCGTGGGATGGCGGGCCTTCAAGGCCCGCGGGAAGGGGTCCGTAGGACACCCTTCCACTCCAACAGCCCTTTTAAGGGCTAGCTGACCCCATTGCACGAGGGGGTCGTGGTATGGCGGGCCTGCAAGGCCCGCGGGGAGGGATCCGTAGGGTTCCTCCCACCTCAACAGCCCTTTTCAGGGCTAGCCGTCGCTCCCAGTACCCCTCTGCTTTAGCAGAGGAGACATGGGAGAGGCGACGGGATCCGTAGGATCCGGGGACGGGTCGGCCCACTGCTCGCGCAGGGGCTGACGGGCATTCGTGCCTCCGTCGGCGTTGGGAGAGTTGGCTACTCCCCCGCATCGCGTAACCTCCGAGACATCGACAACGACCTGAGTGCTAGCCACACTCGGGAATGCCGATATCCCGGAGGCCGCGGGGCTTGCCTTAATTGGCCGGCCCACGACAAGGAAAAGTCTGAAAACCCGACAGCGAAGTCGCTTAAAACCTGTGGATACCGGGGGACCTCCACAGTATATACCCCGCTTCCTGGAATGGCCGTCACCCAGGAAGTGTAATCAGTACGGTTCTACTCGTGGGAACTTATGGAGTCTCTTTATCAAAACCAAAAACCAAAACCCATACCAAGTGAAACAGTCTGCGCGAAGGTCGCGCAGCATCATGACGCGGAGGTCGCGTCCCAAGCGGTGTCAGACCACCTCGACACCGCCGCCCAGAGCAAGGCTAGCAGTCCGGGCGTAACAACCCGGAGCTCGGCTGGGAAGAGGAACCTGGTTCCTTCCCCCTGGCCTTTTGAGCCGGACCCGGAGGTCAGCATGACCGACGGGTCCACGTCCAGCAGCGGCCAGGAGGGAGAGTATCTTTCTCCCCCGCCCAAGTTTGCGGCGCTCGGCCGCCGTAAGACGCGGGGTGGCAAAAGGGCTGCCCCGCAGAAGCGTGCCCCAGCCCCAGTCCCGAAGGGTGTCATGGCGCCGCCGAGTTCCTCCTCCTCGGCGGCGCCCCTGCCTTGTGCCGGCGACAGCACCTCTATCGAGGTGGTGGAGGCCCTTAAAGGCCTCGCTAAGGCCCAGACTGGGGCCATGAAGCCGGAGGAGGACCGGCTCATGCGGTCGACGCTTCGCCTTGTGGAGCAGTATAATCTGCTCAGGGCGGAGCTAAGCTGCGCGCAGCACGAGCGGGCTGAGCTCGGCAGGCGGCAGGAGGCACTGCACCAAGAAACCGAGCGGCAGGCGGCGGAATACCGCAAGGAGATGGCCAAGATGGCGGCTGAGTTGGCGGCGCTCCAAGACCGAATGTCCCGTACAGAGCGGCGGAGGGTCGGAGCGCAGCCGGAACCGTCGCCGTCTTCGGCGCCAACGTCTCCACCTGTGCGGTCGAGGTTGCCGGTGCGGCCGGAGACGCCACCTACGCCACCTCCGGCGCGGCCGGAGTCACCGGCGCCACCGCGTTTGCCGCCGCCGCCGCTCCCGCCACGTTTGCCGGTCCCGCCGCCGGTGCTTCCGAAGTTGCCGACGCCGCCGCGAGTACCGCCGCGTTCGTCGGCAAACTCCGTGGAGGCCTGCATGGCAGCGATGGTGGCACAGCAGGTGCGGCACGAGGAATGGACGCGGAGCTGTCTGGAGGCCATCATGGCCTCCATTCAACGTCCACCCTTGGCGCAGCCGAGTGGCGGATACGCCGCGGCGGTCAAACGGGGCCCCATCCGTACGATGGCGGCGGGGACCCCGCAGGAGTCGGCCCGCGGCGCGCCCACTGCGCCGGCTGCTCCGGCCACTATCGCTGCACCAGCCGGGGGTGCCCAAGCTAAGGGCAGGGGAAAGGGGAAGGGCAAGGGCAAGAAGTCCTCGGTCCCTGCCCCGGCCCTGGCACCGGTTTCGGCCCCGACTGCCTCCAGTAGCTCTGCACCGGCAGAGGGCTGGGAGGTGGTCGGTGAGGCCAAAAAAAGGCGGAATGCCCGCAAAAAGGCAGCCAAAAGGGCCAAGAAGGCCCAGGCTGCCGCGAAGGGAGCGCCGGGAAGGCTGCGCGTCCCCTCGTACCACCGCTGTCGTCTTAACGATGACACCGGAGGCGACGGAGAGGGGCGTGCAGTACGTGGTCCTGGTCAAACAGGCGAGGGGCCTCATAGATATGAGGGCCCTCGATGTGGCGGGGACCCTCCGAGTGACACACACTCGGACCGGTGCCCGCCTCATCCACGTCCCTGGCGCCTCCAGTGGTCCCAAGGCCGATGCCATCGCGGCTAGGCTGAGGGAGACGCTGGATGCGGCCGACGTCCGGGTGTCCAGGCCCACCAAGTGCGCAGAACTGCGCATTTCGGACCTGGACGACTCCATCACGGCCGAAGAAATTCGGGCCACCGTGGCGGAGGCCGGGGGTTGCCCCCTGGAGGCGGTTAAGGTCGGAGCGATTCGCTACGGCCGTCGCGGACAGGGGGCAACAGTTGTCGGCTGCCCCATCGCGGCAGCTCAAAAGGCTGCCGAACAGAAGGTCCTCGCGGTAGGCGGCGTTGTGGGAGTCCGGGTACGGCTCCTGCAGGCTCGGCCGGACAGGTGCTTCAGGTGCCTGTCGGCCGGCCACGTGGGTGTGCAGTGCAAGGCGGAGGTGACGGTCGGCGACCGTTGCTTCCGCTGCAGCCAACCCGGTCACAGAGCCGGTACTTGCGAAGCTCCGCCGCACTGTTTCAGGTGTGCGGCGGAGGGCAAGCCGGCCGACCATAGGGTTGGCAGCAAGGCCTGCACCCGCGGGGAGCCGCTGCCGCGAGGCTGGCGTTCCGCCAACGGTTCGGTGCGGGATGCGGAGATGGTTCCATAATGGATCCCCAGCTCCGCATCCTGCAGGCGAACGTGGGCCACGGTGTCGATGCTCAGGCCCTTCTGCTCCAGAGCATGGCACAGTGGTCCATACACGTCGCCGCTGTCGCCGATCCATACACTCACCGGCCCCTCGGGCCCGCCTGGGTGGTCGACCTGGATGGATCGGCGGCACTGGTGCATAACGCCGCTGCGGGTGCCCCTCCCCTTGTAGTGATCGCAAGGGAGCATGGCATCGTAGCGGCGCGTGTAGGGGAGATTGCGGTCGTGGCCGTTTATCTCACGCCGGGGTCACACCGACTCATCGGGCAGTATCGGCGGTCGCTGGAGCGGCTGACCGACGTCGTCAATGCCTGTACGCCTCGTCCGGTTCTTGTGCTCGGGGACTTCAACGCCTGGTCTCAGGCTTGGGGTTCCCGGCGCGCAAACGCGCGGGGCAGGGCTCTGGAGAGCTGGGCCGATTCTCTCGGCTTAGTTCTCCAGAATCGCGGGGCCGAAGCCACGTATGTGGGCACCTTTGTGGCGGGGGAGCGCAGGTCGATCATAGACCTTTCGTTCACGAGCGCTTCCCTGTCACTCCGCGTGCGGGACTGGCGTGTCGCCGTGGAGGTGGAGACACTATCGGATCACCGATACGTTCGGTTCGATGTCTCCCCTCCTGCGGGTGATGCGCCGGTCATATCGGCCCAACGCGAGCCGCGCTGGGTGTTGGGGCGACTGAATCGGGAGGACCTCCTGGAGGCCGCCATCGTACAGGCCTGGGCCATTGCGCCGGACAGGCCTGTCGACATAGACGATGAAGCGGCCTGGTTCCGGGAGGCCATGACGCGGGTCTGCGATGCGGGTATGCCTAGGGCTCCAGCCTATAATCCGAGGCGTCGGGTCTACTGGTGGAATGCGGAGATCGCGAGGCTGCGTCAAGCCTGCGTGATCACGCACCGCCGGTGGGCTCGACTCCGTAGGAGGCGTAGCCGTACCGCAGATTCGGAGCCCCGACTGGCGGAGCTTCACGAGGGATACAGGGAGGCCCGGAATGCCCTCCGAGCGGAGATCAAGCGGTCTAAGGCCGCTTGTTACCGGGAGCTCCTGGAGACGCTGGAGCGGGACCCATGGGGGCGGCCTTACCTTATGGTAAGAGAAAAGCTGCGCCCCCGGGCCCCTCCGCTGACCCAGGTGCTCGAACCGGCTCTGCTCGGAGGAGTGGTGGAATCCCTGTTCCCGGCGCGAGCGGAACATGTTCCGCCGCAGATGGCTCCGCCGCCTCGGTCGCCTACGGCGCCCAGTGCGGTGATTGACGACGACGTGCCCGAGGTCACTTGGGTAGAACTAGAGCTGGCGGTGCGAAGGCTGAGAGCCAAGAAAAACACCGCCCCGGGACCCGACGGCATTCCAGGCCGCGCGTGGGTCCTAGCTCTAGGGGAAGACGGTCTCGAACCCCGACTGAGAGGGTTCCTCAGCGCATGTTTGGAGCGGGGCCAGTTTCCGAAGATGTGGAGGACGGGGAAACTGGTCCTCATCCGCAAGAAGGGACGCCCGGCGGACGAGCCGTCCGGGTACCGGCCCATAGTGCTGCTCGACGAGGTGGGCAAACTCTTCGAAAGAGTAATTGCCAAGCGCCTCGTCGAGCATCTCTCTAGAGTGGGGCCGGACCTGGCGAATACCCAGTTTGGGTTCCGCCGGTGGCGTTCCACTGTGGATGCCATCATGCGTGTGAGGACTCTGGCGGAGGATGCGGTTGCCCGGGGCGAGGTGATGTTGGCGGTGTCCTTGGACATCTCCAACGCCTTCAACACCTTGCCCTGGAGTTGCATCAGGGAGGCACTCGTGTACCACGGTGTGCCTCTCTACCTCCGCCGCATAGTCGGGGCTTACCTGACGGAGAGAGCCGTCGTCTACCCGAGTTCGACCGGAGTCGGTAGGCGTGAGATGTCGTGCGGTGTTCCGCAGGGATCGGTCCTGGGGCCGTTACTGTGGAACATCGGTTACGACTGGGTGCTTCGCGGTGACTTCGCGTACGGTGCCACCGTCACGTGCACAAGTCCGAGGCCATGTTCTTTCATGGTCCTCGGCGCAGGCCAGGCCCGGGAGCCAGCCTTACAGTGGGAGGCACTCCCATCGACATCAAGCCCCAGCTGAAATACCTGGGGCTCGTGCTTGACGGTCGATGGGACTTCGGACAACATCTCCGAAGCCTGCGCCCCAAGTTGGTCACCACGGCGAATGCCCTGAGTCGGCTGTTGCCCAACTTGAAGGGCCCAGGGGCCTCCTGCAGGAGACTCTACGCGGGTGTCGTGCGGTCCATGGCCCTATATGGGTGCCCCGTGTGGGCGGACACCCTGGGGGCCAGATTCCTGCCTCTGCTCCGTACGGCGCAGAGGACGATGGCCTCCAGGGCCATCAGGGGATACCGCACGATATCCTTCGAAGCGGCGAGTCTCCTGGCCGGATCGCCACCGTGGATCCTGGAAGCGAGGGCCCTTTCGGCACTATACCAGTTCCGAAAGGAGGCGCGGGAGCGGGGATTCGATCCCGAGCCCGAGGACATTCGGGCCGAGAAATCCCGGCTCCACCAGGTCATGGTGGCCGAGTGGGAGCGACGACTTGGGCAACCACGCGCAGGGCACGCCGTGATTGCGGCGGTAAGGCCCATCATGGGGGAGTGGCTAGAGAGGCCACACGGGAGCCTCTCGTACCGTCAGACGCAGATGATAACCGGGCACGGTTACTTCGGGCGGTATCTGCATCTGATGGGTATTGAGCCAACGCCCGAGTGCCATCACTGCGACGCGAGCGTGGACTCGGGGCTGCACACGCTCACCGAGTGTCCGGCGTTTGAGGCGCCGAGGCGGGAGCTTGTGCAGGCCCTGGGGGTGAGAGTGCTCACGCTCTCCACCCTGCTCGCGGCGATGGTCCGCTGCGCGGATGCGTGGGCGGCCAGCGCCTCTTTCTGCGAGCAGGTCATGCTCGCGAAGGAGACAGCAGAGCGGGCGCGGCGCGGTGAGCGAGAAAGACTCGCGGACATCGCTGCTCGCGCCCGAAGGCGGCTCAGGCGTCGGAGGGCGCTTACAGACCTCCGCCCCCCATGAGCGCGGGCCTGAGGGTGACGGGTGGAGCCACCCTAGCAGAAGCAGGCCACGGCGGCGGCGCGCATCGTAGGGCGATGCGCGCCTCCCTACACCGGGGTTGAGTCGGGGACGGCGTGGTCCCCACCTCCCGAGGAGGGCCAGACCGAAAGGGATGGCCCTGGGTCAGCCGGGGTGCGAGGGATATGTCGCAAGACAACCTCACCTTCGGCCTAGCACCACGACCCACAGACGGCGTGCGGTTTAGTCGGTTCGAGTCCGACATAACCTACCCCTCCGGCTCCGGAGGGGCGGGTATCCGTGGGGATTTCCCGCACGTAAAAAAAAAAAGCTAAATATAGCTCCCCGGTGGAAAAGATTCAAAATAAATTTGCTAGATATCTGTGCCTTAAACAGTTTGGGGTATATCCTTTCTACCCACTTATGTATCCAACAATCTTCGTATTGGGGATGGTTGGATATTATAAGCTGGAGGTAAGACGTAATTTGGCTTTGGCTAAGTACGTATTTCTGGTCTTTCGGGGTAAATTAACTAACCCACAAGTATTAGAAGTGTTGAAACTGCGTGTCCCTAACACCAGGCTGCGGCTGGCGCCAAGGGAGCAGACATTTGAAGTACCGGTACCCCGTACTAACTTATTGAAACATGCTCCTTACGTGCGAGCCATGAGTATATTAAATAGTATAGCACAGAAAATGGATATCTTTTGTTGTTCATTCGCGGAATTTGAGCGGGTTGCACTTCAGTGTTTAGAATTAGGAACCTTCTAATGTTATATTGATGTACTACATTGTTGTCTTGGATAAATTCTGTAAAAACAATGTATGATTCGATCTAAATAAATAAATAAATAAAAAAAAAACTTAGTGGCCCATTCAGGTGCAAATCTGAGCAGTGCTCTAAGAGTTGCTGGCGACTTGGCTGAGAAGATCGCACTGATGATTTTGTCGCCTGTGTTTTTATATTAATGGTTTTTACCCTGACGTGGGCCTCTAAATTCGGTCGGTATTTTTCTTTATTTGCACAATTATTTTTCCTTTACAAATCAACGAATTAGCTACAATTTTCTTATAATTATTTACTTATCTATGACATTTATTGGTTACAATGTTGTGCAATGCACTCATTTATCTATTTATTATTCATTATTACACAGAGATTACATATTATTTTTCTAATTTACAATTTAAATGTGGAATAGTAGCGTTTAGCGTCTATGGTTGTACTTTTATTGATCTTTACTAAAATTGACAATACTGTGGTACATGAATTCATTGTGAAACGCTAGGTACTGTCTTTTATTAGCTATGTATATATTTTTTACACGGAATTACATAACATTTATTACTTAATACAATATCGATAACAATGGTTTTTAAAATCTAAAAAGTTCCACCGCTAATTACAGAGGGCGTGACTGAGCCATACAGTGGCCAATCAGAGGCCGTTTCACACTGTTCTAACACGATTTACACTGTTTAATCAACTATACACAAGAAACACTGTTTATTTCAATTGTTTGCAAACCGCAATCAACTATACAATCACAAATTGTACCGTTCGTCTGAGATAAATACTGTCTGTCGCGAACACCGTCGCGTCGTTTATGAACCGATTTCAAAAATTATTTTTACATTGGGTTCAGTATTTCTCACAGGTAGTCCCATATCAATTTCATGGATACTGGACCTTGGACTCCGGAGACACACGGAGAACTCCTCAAAATCAAATAGGAAATGGAAAATGATTGGTTTTGGACGATCGTGTGACATGGTAAGCTACATTATAATGGTCAAGGACGTGCTGGAATTACCAAGTCTTGAACTATGGAGGTAGACAACAGGACTTAATAATTATCTCGTTTATGTTATTGAGAACATTTTGTCAATTTTATGAAACAAAACTCAAAAACTATGGTTGAAGGCATGCTGGACTATAATAAATCACTAATTTGGAGAAACATTGAAAGTAAAAATAAAAAAAAGAACGTTTAAAAAAACCGACTTCAAAAACAGAAAAAAAGTAACAAATTAACTTAAAAAAGTATAAATTAAATTAGGGAAAAATAACTGAATTTACAGATTAACTGTTCTGTTAGAAGTCGGTGCCAACTTGCCAACTGGAAACAATTGAAATATAACCTCTTGGGCTAGGCACCGGCTTCTAACAGAACAGTAAAGCTGTAAATTCAGTTATTTTTCTTTAAGTCATTTTATATAAATATAAAATGGGTTTGAAATAAAAAAATAAATAAATAATTTTACTAACATCCGTATTAACAAACATTACAAAAAAATAGAAATGCAACCCAATTGAGAACCTCCACCTTTTATAAGTACCAACTAATAAAAGGGGAGCAAACATCATGACAATATACAATGTACAATTTATATTTCCTTAATATCCTGCTAAAATGTCAAATACGGATAGATATAGTGTACTTATTTACATAATACAATATTATATTAATATAATCAACGTAACGTTTAGTTTACCTACTCCATTGATGTTGGTTGAACTACGATCATGACATGACTTTTATCTAAGTAAAATAGACCTAAGAAAGTATTACATATATAATAGTCACGCCTCTTTCCCATTGGGATAAGCAGAGACCAAATCATTCTTGTTGCTACGATACTGGCATATGCCTTACACTTCTTTTACTTTCGTAAATATATAGGAAATTTATTTTATTTAATACTTTACAATTATATTACAGAATAATACTAAATAATAAATACATGCAAAGCTATATAATACATGCAAAAATAACATAAAAGAGGGGGAGAGACTGCAACTTTAGGCATCGAAAAATTCCTCCCCATCGACCTCTACTGGTACCGTGCCCAAAAGGCTGGCGGCATTACCACGCTGAATAGCGATACTAATTCTTTGAGCGAGGTAATGGCCGGCCCTCTGGTCACGGGAAGAGTCGATTAGGCGCTTCGAGAGTACCGAAAGACTAAACGTAAATGTTTTCCTACATGTGGGAAAGTAACTATATCACAAATGACCGAATGAAAAGTCAACACTAAGTATAAATACTAAGTATCTACTCTATACTCCGTGTTTTTAGTATTGACTTAATACTAAAAACACGGAGTATAGAGTAGATACGTTCTCTGGAAATCAAGTCAGAGCTTTGAAGTATTGTTAAGAATTTTGCAACAAAGAAATCAACGGATAATCGAGAGATATTCGAGATGGAACTAAGCGGTACTTTATACACTCTTTCGGTTTAAAATGAATCATTGAATGAAAGATTTTTGGGATGAAACGAATGTGGGACGAACCATTGAAGTACCCGTAACATGCCGGAAACTGTTTGCGGAGTAATGTGACGGTAGAGGCAGGTAGATAAATAATAAAATAATACGCGGCTATTTTGTTGAGTCATGACTTCACGTCTATCATTAGGATTGATTGAGGTCCTTAAGTCATTTCAAGAAGAGGATGAGAGGCAAAAACTTCTCAACTTGTACTACCTAAATGTCTTAAGTAATAGATCTTAGTAAAGTGATTATTTTTTTGATGTGACGTTTACACGATTAATTGGATTTTCTGGGCATTTTTTTAAAAACCAATCCATTAATTTGTTTTATTTGTTGTTGCGTCGTGTATAAGGATACATCAGAATCTTCAGGCTTCAAGGGAGCGGAACCTGCAAGCCAGTAGGTACTCCCGCGAATTGACGGTTAAATCCTTAAGCCCTTGCAAATATTTCAAGCAGGTAAGTATTTTATTCAGCTGTCTATGATAGCTAAACTTGAATTCAATGGTACCGTAGTAGTATTATGAATAACCTTATAGTTTCAAGCGATTTCCACTAGATTAATCTCCAACCCTCGGTGTAGGATTCGGGGACCTTAGAAGGAGTGACAGAAATAATATTAGACACCAATTCCTATATCTGCAGTATCATACTAATACTTAATGTATCTGGCGCAACCAACTAGCCTGATCAGCTGTTCAATTCACCGCCTAGGTACTTCACTAAACGGCGTCATCAATCAACGGCCTGAATGATGTTGATTGATTAGATTAGGCAAATGACATAAATCGATGACGTTTAATTACTTCTAGCCATTTAATCAAACAGCTAGGAAAATTACCTATTTCTGCAGGTTTATAAAAAATAATAACCACGAATGGAACCGTTTTGTTAATAACCTAGGCATTTAATTGAACGATTGATTAAGCTCGTTGGCTACTGCATATTTACAGCGAGGAAAATTGAATAAACTACTCACCTATGCACACGAATGGGTACATGGTTACTGCTTATATGCGTACAGTTTGAAACCATTTTCACTCTAAATTCTGAAGCTGTTGTATACTTAATAGAAAAGGGGCTGAGCAAAGGAATAATACCGTAAGTCTCTTATTTACCCAGGCTTATAGGATAGGTCAGAATAAGCAAGATTGGCAAATGAAAATGAAAATTATGCTTGTGCTATCCTAAAACCTTTTATAACACCAAACCAAACTTCGTTTCTCGTAACATCAACATAGATAGAAATGATAAAAATAATAATACCACAGTATTACTACTTCATACAGTAGCGCGACGAATGTACTTGCACTGTATGTAGTAGTAACACTGTGATAATACCATTGGGATGGCCTTTGTTCAAACGCAATATAATTTTCCAGAGGTGTTGATTTTGTAACACTCGGTGTAGCGATGCCAAATACTCTTCTTGGCATGTGAAAGAGATTCATCTGTTTTCCAGTGTGAGTGCCACGTCGACCAGGAAAGTACCGAGAAACTCCTTCTTTCCTTCTGTAGTATTTGACAAGTAAGGTAGATATTGGTTATATGTGAGTACTACTCGCATATAACCATTATCCTACTTACCTAAGTTGTCAAATACTCACTGAGTAGTCAAGTTCTACCTTACGTACGGTTTGCAGGAGACTTTTTATAGCGTTTACTCTGTACTTACTTGCTTTTACAGTATCTACTGACAAATAATAACAAACCTGTGAGTTGCTCATGATGATCCCGACGACGGCATGTAGAGACTGTCATTACGCACTAGATTATTGAGATGGACCATGACCCAGCTCCTCCTTGTCATAATAGACAAAACCCATACTATGGCTAGGATACTTTAAAAACCTGGCTGATTTTATTTATTTAAAGTCACAGAGTGGCCCGCAAAATACTATTACAGTAATTTAATGGAATCTATTTACATCATATTGCATTATATTATGCGTAATTTAATTTCTTGAAATTGAGCAACCTACTTATAGCTCACAATAATTTTTATGCATTATTAAACATCAAAATTGACAATAATGCTGTCTACTACTAGAGATATTCTGAAAGTTACATTTCAGTACGGCATATTCTGCGAGGAAGTTCAAAGACCACAGCTTCGTGTTCATGGTTCCGCTACAAAGGAACTTTTTGTTATGTAAAGCAACACACGAGCATTACACAGGCGCACATATTTATGTACATGTATGCGTTTCGGCAGGTTCACACGCATTATAATAATACCAACGCGCACGTTGTTAAATGAATTATTTTGAGAAGAATGTCTGTACATTATTATACAAAAATAAATGGTTCAGTTGCTACAGCGTGAAGACTTTTGATCACTACAACGACGTTTCAATGTTAATTATATCTCGTGTTTGTTTTAAAGTATTAAACAATGGGGCGAGTTCTGTGAAGTTACATAGTTTAATTAAAACTCAAAAGATCGAAAGCTTCGCGTTTCTAATATCGAAAATCGGTTGGGTGAACATTCAAATCCATTGGTTTCAGATCTCGCTTTCAGTTTTATTACTTTGCTTTATAAACTGAAAAAGTAACTTTATCGCTTTCAGCTATAATGTATAGGGTATCTCGTTGACCCTCAAGTCATACAAACACGATGAATAACGCAAGTTTGGCTGACTTTTATATCTATTATGTATGAAATGTCATTGAAACCGTAGAGATTTCGTATTTTATATGGATGTACGCAGACAAAGGCTTGTCATCTTTATAATTTAATGTATCTAACCGAAATGATTTTTTTTCAAACTGTATCTCAGCTGAAATTCATTAAAGGACAAAACCACGATTTAATTATATTATGAGACGATCTTTAAAAAAAATCTTTTGAAATTTAATAAAATATCATCGAACCATTACTTTCCTAAATTCTAGCTGTTACCCGCGGCTCCGCCCGCGTGGATGTCGGTTATCGCTTAGTGTTGAGTCAACGCTATTTTTCTAAAATAAAAGAAGCCTATGTTACTCCTTATTGCATCAGCTACATGCCAATAAAAGTCCTGTCAAAATCGGTCCAGCCATTTCAGAGATTAACCTGAACAAACAGACAGACAGACACACAAAAATTTTAAAAAATGTTATTTTTATTCATGTGCATGTAGTAAAAAACTGATATTTCAATATTACAAACAGACACCCCAATTTTATTTATATGTACCTATGTATACATTGTACAGTTTGAAATCTCTAAATGTCAGGGTTTTCCATATTACTTAGAAACTACATGAAAACGCTTTATAACGAACCACAAGTTAATAACATCCTATTTAAGTAATGTCAAGAGCGAAATCCACTAACACAGATTCGGAGCTGTCTAAGTTGAGTGTGAACAGTTTAATTTTACGCCGAGTATAGGAAGTTCTCATACAAATTGTTTAGGAGTAAACATGAGGCAACCCAGCGAGGCATCAGCTTGGCCGCATAGTTAAGGGCGGGTGCCTCGGGAGGTATTCTGCGCTGACTATATCCCACCTTTTCAAAAGCTACCTTTTCTCTACTCTACTATGGATATATGGTACAATATGCGCACCTTTGTGCACACACTGAGACATAGGAGACCCTTCTATATGTCGCATAGGCGATAGTAATCGACAAGTTAGATACTCAAAATGTAAATGATACTACAAATTATTTTATAAAGATATTTTATTAAACATTTTTTTCTGTAAAATAGATTAATTAAAACTGACATTTACAACAAACAACTATAAAATTCTTTGTATTATCTCTCTAACACTAATTACGTTAATAGGTCCTGTTAAATGTTTGGAATCTTCTAGTATAGCCAAATGAATGCATTGACAGTTCTCGCACGGTGGCGATATCTTAGACATAATCAAACGATAACATTTGAACACGTAGCATATCGTATCACACGAGGATGGGAAGGGAGGCGGATCGCAATTAAACTAACACGTACATTTAATTGTCGATACACATATTCGTAACTAGTTGCTCAGCGTCAGCCTTACTGCCGTCACACGGCGCATTCCCAACCTGTCGCAATCTGCAGACTCTTTTTGTTTACGTACGCGTGCCTGGCGTGTTTAGACATTAGACATGAGTCTTTGTTGCTAAGCAGTTACAGCGAACATTTATAAACGGCCGTTCTGGATTCGTAAAAATATATTTACGATGCAAGCCGAACGATTTGCGAAAGGCTGAAAATTAGTAATATGTGGGGATACACACACGCTTAGCTTACATTTAAAACATTATATTTGTAACATGGAATACCAATATTCACTGAATATTCTCCTACCACCGCCAGATCAGCGTCTTAGTAACATATATTCCACCAAGTGTTATTTAATCAAAGTTAATTGGTACATGTCCTCATAATTGACAAGGAGATTTATAACAGGGTTTGGCAGTTTAATTATTACTAGATAATAAAACATATTTGAACCGAATGGGATAATCTAGTGTATGTACGTATCTATTACATAGGTACCTTCACTATTATTGTATAATCTTACAAAGAGGAAGTTGTAAATCCGGATTATGTTTCTATCAACCAAAATAGGTACAATAACGTAACGAACAATGTAAATATCTTATTAATTTAGATACCTACTGTAATACATATTGTATAATAACATTTTTAATAACTCTTTGAATATGTACAGAAACTTTGATATTAATTTATAAATTAATTTTATTAGTGCCCTCACCAACAGAACTGTCAATAGTATATCGATGTTGAGATTTCTAGATGAAGGTTTTCTAGTTATTTTGTTAAATTGAAGATTTTTGACTTTGTATTTTATTTATTGTTAAATCTGAGAAGACCTAGGAATAAATCTTTTTTTGAAATTTAGAAAGGAAAGAACTGTCTGTCAATGATATAGTCTTCTGCGTTTTGTAAAAACTGAAACGAAATTTAATTAAAAGTTCATCCACCGTAACACTGGACGGATGTGGGGACTTTCATGCTTGCGTGTGGTGCCATTTTCGTAAATAATGTGGAATCAAAGCTGTGGCTTAATGGCAATACCGTAATCAACATCTGCAACGAGCTTACTTCAACTGACTTATTCTGAGTGACAAACCGTGTCGAAGCTATGCACGCTCATTAAACTAGTTACATATTAAAGTTGATCTTGTTTTACGCCAGTTCTGTGTTAACCAATTGTGAGCCACAGTCTTCACACGTTATGCGTTTGAAAGTCGATGTCACTCAGAATAATGCCCCCCGTTTGAAATAAATAGGTTAAAACTAGGTTTGTCTCCTACGAAGGGATTCTATAGCAATTTTTTTTGTTATTTTTGTATCTACAATGTTTGCCGATGTTTAAAATAAATCGCGATTTGATAATAATTAAACAGAAGATGTTTTTATACCGCTGTCTTAGACATAAATGATTGAAACAGGCATGTTGGTAGTAGGAAAATATATAGATAGCGACTCTGGCAGGTGTCTGAATGGTTGCGACCAGCAAGAACAATAGGGAATGCAGATCCATTTAACTATAACGAAAACGCAGCTCTTATAGTTTGAATCATTTTTATTCGATTTGTAATCATATGTGTAAAGTATGTCTCATAAAATGAAAAAGGCATTCCCAAGTAGTAACATGAAAAGCACTACTGTGTGCCCGGGATACGGCATATTTATATGTATGTACCTATGCATGTTCAACAAATTGATTTTAATTACTACTAACTTCTTATATTCATAGGATTTAATATTAAAACACATATTTGCTACAAATGGAATCGAATCACCATAATTATGTTGTGCATTTATAATTTGATTTCATATCTCAAAATTTTCCAGGTAATACCTATATCTCTATAACTTAGATAACAAAGGGGAATAAATCCTATATAGCTAAAAGTATCTCAATATCTCAATCAAAAATTGGAAGTCCATTTTTGATTGAGATACTTTTAGCTCCATCAAATTCGAATTGAATAAAAATGTTCTTATAGAAATATGGTACAGTCAGCTACAGAATAATCTTGACAATAAGGTCTCTAAATGATCTTAAAACAAGGTCATCACTATTATCTGCATTTAGACGTTATCCCGATTGCATCTGAGGCAAGATGCCCTCAGAGCTCAGTGTCCCCCTCCTCCTCCACTTCGCTCGATTTAGGACGTCCATTCTTGGTCTTACCCCTTCTATAAAAGGACAGGCCTAATGATCGTCTTATCGACCTGCCCCTTCAACCTGACTGGCATTTTAGGATCGCATGTGATGTCAGTATCCTCCCGCCAATTGGCCTACGCGGCAGCAATACGTTCCTGGACGTCGTAGTCGACGTCACCAGTCACGTGCAGTACAGATTCTAGGTACTTAAGCTGGTCCGTGGGCTCGTCCAAGTCATCGCCTATGCAGACCGGTGTGGGATCTGTTGAGATTAATACCAAGTATTCTATCTTCACCACATTTGGTTTCAACCCGTCAACAATTTACTCCTGTTCACGTCCTTCAACGCAATGTCATCAGCATACATGAACGGCCATGGCGGCTCCTCATGTGAGCATCTGGTGCTGCCCGACAAAACGTCCAATTCCAAGCTGAACAAGTAAGGACTAAGTATGAATCCTTGGTGTACATCACCGGTGATGGGGAAGGGAAACCGGAATCGTGGTACATGACTCGGATGGTGTTAATGTAGGACTCTGGGATTCCCTTAGACCGCAGTGCTCACCAGATCACCTCACGAGGAACGCAGTCAAAGGACTTCTGCATGTCTAGGAATAGGCAGTGCAGGGGCATGTTATTCGCCCTATATTTCCCTGCGATAATCCTTAGGGCAAACATCAGGTCCATGGTCCCGTGCCCGGGACGAAACCCATACTGACAGACACTCCGAGACTGCACTCTTCTATCGGATCCGGGTGTTGATTATTTTCTCGTAGATCTTCATGGTGTGAGACATTATCTTTATACCACGATAACTGCCACACTCCTGCACCGATCCCTGGTGTAATGATGCTCAGCCTCCACTGGTTCGGGATCTTACCGGTGAGGAGTACGCAGTTATAAAGATTTGTGAGGATGCTCACACCACAAGCACCCATTTCCTTTCAAGCCTCGATGGGTACATCGTCGGGTCCGACAGCTTTCCGATTCTTCATGTGCCGAATCACAGTTTAGAGATTTACAGACGTTATCAGTGACACTAGTCCTTGATTTGGAGGGAGGTCTGATGGCTGCATGTCTTTATACTGCTCGTGGTAGTATGAGGCCATCTCTTCTTCACCGCGACTTCCTCGTATAACAAATGGCTCTCAGGGTCTCTCTCTGGAGGCAATTGAATAAAATAAGGTATTAAGAGCCAATTTATTTTATTTAAATAAAAATAAAAATAAATAAAAATTTTGAGCACTTTGTTCGTCAAGATCGATCTCATGCTGACTGTACCTACCTCGTTTCAGAATTCAATGATAGAGATCTTAAAGTATATAAAAGCACGATCAATATCTTGAAGCACATAAATCACGTTACGAGAGCTCAGTGCCCTAATCGGTGATTCTTCGTTCTTGTCTGTTTTGGGTCAGTAACTGTAGGTAGGCACTCAATAAATCCTTCAAATTCTCAGTTGGAAATAATCTACACTCATTATTCAGTCGTAGAAACGTAAATGGCTAGTGGTATATTTCTAAATTCATATCAGTAGATGATTTTCAGAGATTTTCATTCATTGTGATACATGATGAATTGAAATCTAAATCAACGCTATATTATGTATGCATCAAGTTCTGATTTGAGAGTATAACTATAAATGACATTGAATAACATCGACTGTAACAAATACCTATAATGCTTGTTGTTGATCTCATTAAAATCATTGATTCTTTAATCGTTTTGCCGTCACTTAGATTTTTTATAGTGACCCAGGTAACGCATAGTCATAAATGTAAGAGTCAAAATTCCATTATGCTAAATAAATATGTGTACATCTGTGTATATATTTTGTACTGAAATATTTGGGTAACTGAAAATTACTTGAATAGGTGACATTATGCCACGCGCATAGCATTTAGTGCAGCTTGTATGCACTTAGCCCGTATACGCTAATCGCAACCACACAGGCTGTTTCCTGTTCACACTTCCATATACTAATACAAGCCTTCGTCGCAGAACGCTAGCATAATTCATATAATATTCTACCTAACCGCATCGCGAACCGCATTATGTGCATTTAAGACGACAAACCCAACGGAGTGTACGACACTGATTTTACAGTTTTATTTATCGACAAGAATATTCTTTCCATAAGAATAATAATCTACAACAACTACTATACAAAAAGCTCTTATTCTTAACAAATTTTATTTTAAGCACAGGGTTTGAAAGCTCTTTTTGATTAGAGTCGAACATTTGAGATATTATGTAGAATAGGAACTCAAAATGATTGCTTTAGTGAAGACTGATAATATCGAAAAAACCACTTGCAGTCACAGTAAAACGATATATAAATTATATGTGTATTGTACTGTGTTAAGAGTAATTGAATGATTCTTATATTGTGCTCTGTGATTAAGTATATAGGCTATACATATTACATTTAAGTCAATTATATTGGTATCCATTAAATATACAACATTATTAATAATACCTATTAAATACAACATCAGGTTTGATAGCTAAAGGTATTATCTATAACTTTTATTTTATATGGGCGTTAAATTACTTCATTGTGCTTACAATGGCACTATTTCTGCGCCACCAAATAATACATAAAATCTATTACATTTGCTAAAGAAAGAAATCTAACTTGCCCTTATTGTATTGTTGATTGTTCCCGATTGAAGTTGGTACTTTTACAATTATTGAGTATCGCATATAAAGTTATGCTTCTACAGATCTACAAACCTCCGTCCACTAAACTTAACCTCTTCCGTTGTTCTCCGGAGGTAAAATTGTTAGCAAATACCTACATAAGTAATATCAACTTAATCGTTCCTCACAATATAACCCATCTTTTTAACATTTATTGTATACTGTATTTGAAACAGCAAATTGCATTTCTTCCTTTAGTTCCATACACTTGAAGTCTTAAACATATTAGACAATTGCATAATATTTATTACTATCGTGGATCATTGACTGACTTGCTGTCTTTTACACCCTACCCGATACGTTTCAACAAATAACATTTTCATTCTTTACTATTTGTTCACAATTTGACATTGGCTACCTACACGTCCTTTTCGTCACTCTGTAATTCTTTTTCTCAAACGAGTAACTCATCTCTATGTATATTCTCTCAGTTCACACACCGTTGCATCATAGCCGTGCGTGCGTGTATGGGCAATTTGTGCGTTCACTTGCGCCAACCGAGCAGTCAAACAGGACTGGAGCAGGCCATAGATAAGGGCTCACGTGGGCCCCGGCGGAGTGGTGCTCACAGATAGCTGGTGGCGGAGCGCAGCTGGTTCATCAGGCTCATCCGGGCCGATGGGTGGCATGCCGGTCACAGGGTCCGGCTCGGCGGGTTCCTCCGGCGGCGCTGCGGCCGGACGCACGTGGTCGAGCCGCGGTCGCGGCGAATAGCGCGGCGTCAGCGCAACGCCGACGACTGGGTGCGATTTAAGACTCCCACCTGGAGGACGTCGTGCATCATGCGCTCGTTCTCCTGGCGAACTGCGAACAAACACGTCATCGGCTTAATCATAGTTACGATACATATTAAATCAGGGGTGGAATTTGCAGGGGTCACATCCCTATACATTCGGTACTTTTATTTTACCGACTACACAGGCTACAGTGAGAAAGAGAGGGGGGATGTTAGCTAGTAAAGATCACATATTTAAAGGTTAAAGGTGGTTTACCTACTGGTCGAAAGTCACAGGGGGTATAACTCAATCTAATAAGGAAAGTACACATGAGGGGATTCTGAAATGAATTTCCTATCGATATTACTTTGATACTCTAGAGGTGAAATGTTTATTCGAAAGACATTTCAGGACAATAACGAGAATGTTAGATTTGTGAGTATTTTACACAAGCTTGCACGGATTGTTAATTATTATATTAGTTGGGCCTAAATTGTAGTTTGAATTATTATGCACACCATTTTAATGTACATTACCTATGACTGTATTTGGATTTCAACCGGTCGGTTTGCGTTGGTCAACGCCCACGATTTCAATAAAATTTGTAAACAAACGGAATGCCTTCTGCTTAGTGTTAGTTTTTATCGTGTTGAAACCCTCTCGGTTGTTGTCTTGAAGGAGCTGACGATAAAGTGGTTATGTCGAAAAGGAATCGCGTAAGGGTCGTCTCTCATTTATCAACTCGGTAACTGATCGGCACCTCCACTGAGACGGCCCTCACGATGATGGCAACCCGACGGTGAGCGGTCATCTACGAAGAGCCGTCGTTGAGCGATCTTTTCGATCGACTCGATTTAAAATCGACTGTTCGAATTTCCATGATCCCTTTTTTTTGTTCTTAAATTATAGCCCCTGATGAAGAATACTTTAAATAACAGAAGTAATTTTTCTTTTCATAAAATAGTGCTACTGGCTATTCGTAAAACTTGTGTTACGTTAAGTTAAACACACTACAACAGATATTGAGTTGTGTGTTTAAGTAGGTACTGCGGTTATTCTGTTACTGATTGCATATGGGTATTTTCGAGGCTCCACCTAAATATAATAGGGCCCAAATCAACCTTACGTGGTAGCCGATACACCTGCTGTTCAACGGGCAAGGCTCTGGTACAGAATTTTCTCTTGGAGTTCGGAGATCAGACGGCAGTTGCTTCCGTTGTAGCCATCATCGCGTGCAGTTGTACACACGTAATATTTTATTCTAATACGTATTGGTATTTTCTTGTATTTCAGGATATGTATAGGTATTTTCCAATCTGGTTAAATTTCAGGTTAATAAAGTTATATTAAGTAAAAGTCCGGTACTTCTTCAGCCCACTGCATATTCTTTTTAAAGTTCAGAAAGAAAAATCAGGTGATTTAACAGTTGTTGCCCTACGTAAAAAAAACGTTGCGCGTCGTTTAAAAGAATAGTATTTGATTGGTCAGTTCAGGTAATTCATTTTATCACCATTATTCATAATAATTTCTTCAACATTTTGATTCAGTGCTCCCATAAAATAAAGTCTTTGTATTATTACCGGTAAGGTTTCAAAATAAGCAGTTTAGCCTTAAACCATTTTTCTAAATTTGATTCTTTTAAATTACGGTTTGTTTTGAATGGGGGAAAAGGTGACCCGAAAATGCAATCGAAAGAATTTATTCCGCGTTCTTCAGGAGTATAGTGAGTAATGTATTATTGACGTGTATTATGTAGATACCTATCTGTTTAATTCATAAATATAAAAATAGAATTGTTATTTACAAAAATATAGCATCTTGCGATAGGATGATGGCTTTTGAGCACACACACAAAAAATTTAAATTGATAACTTATGGAAAATATTAATCGTCGGGGAAAGTAAAGACAACAAAAAAGAGTTATTGAGAAACTACCTATTATACGTTATAATTAAATGAAAGGCAAAACTGGCAACATAAAGGAACATCAAGCAACTAATGTGAGCCCTGCACTGTTACTAGTCTCGTATCCAAAACACAACATTAAAATTAAACTTAATTCTACAACTGATTAAAAGTAAACTTTTCTGTCAAAATAATTAAATCTTAGAACCAAAATAGTTAGAACGATATTGAATTCGCATTAGCAGTGTTATACCCAATGATTCAATTTCGCAACAGTATCCAAATGTTGCAGAACTAGTTAAACGACATTGATCGTCCTAAACAAACAAAGGGGGAGAACGTCGCGTCGACGTTTAACACGATTGTTCCACTAGTTCATGAGGGTAGTGCATAAATATATAATATTCTCTTCTCTCTCAAGGAACAACAAAGTATTTTACAATAACACGAACATGGGTGCTGCTGAATGTATGCGTGGGTGTTTAAAGAGTCTTTGGATCTAGACTACAGAGAACTGTGCAAAAATCGTAGGTAGGTATTTTACTTGCACAATGGTACGCTACTTCCTTCCTACTAGTATCACTACATAGTATAAAACAAAGTCGCTTTCTCTGTCCCTATATCCCTTTGTATGCTTAAATCTTTTAAACTACGTAACGGATTTTGAAGCAGTTTTTTTTTAATAGATAGAGTGATTCAAGAGGAAGGTTTATATGTATAAAATAAAAAAATAATAAAAATAAAATAATTTATTTCATCTCTAAGTAAAAATTAAAACACTAATTTACCATAACATATTTTTAGAGACAGAGTGAACGTCAGTGTCTGTGCTAGTATTAAACTGTGTTACAGACACTGGCGCCTTCCCCTTACAGATTAAAGCTAATTAGGGTAGGTACAACCACTAGTATTTGTAATAAACAGAGTTCATTTTGGTAAGTAATGTCATTTTTGACAATGTAATGTTTTTAAATTGTACATTGTTTGAATAAAAAGGAAATACAATGTAGTTTAACCGGGAGATTTAAGTACCTTGTAATTATACATTTGACGCTAAAGTAAGTTGCTTCTATGTTTTTGGATGTGTAAACGTGTATGCGTATGAGTGTAAATGTGTATGAGTGTAAATGTGTGTATCTGCGTGTGTTTGTAGAGGATGAGTGTGTGTTTAATTAATAGGTGCATGTATGACTTCTGTACAGTACTTTTGAGGTTTAAGTGCGTAGGTAGGCAATTTTGTCAAAGAGTAGTTCTGTCTCATTATAAGTTAGTTTTTGCAAATAATTTGTTATTACTTTTTTACATTTGACTTTCGATAGGGGATATACATTACAGCTTTTGTTTACCGCATTGTAAAGGAGGCAACTAAGACTCGGGAACTGCCGGTCCGCTAGTGCAGTTCTAGTAGCTACAGGTGTGCACACAATATATTTCCGACGTTTATGTTGTAGCAGTCGTGGATCATAGGCTAATGTATTATGTTTGCGTAAAATGATATTTAGCGCACATAGCTGGCGGACGGTAAGTACAGATGCGTCTTTATAAAGCTGCGTAGTTGGATAGCGATATAATACATGTTTAATATAGTAGAGGGTGCAGCGGGAACGGGATTTCACGCCACGCGGGCGGAAAAATATTGGCGGTACGAAGTTCACCGGGTCAGCTAGTTTATTATAAATCAAAAAGTTTGGATGTTTGCTTATTTATGTAGATGCGTGTTACTCAATCACGCTCTTAAAGCTCAATGGTTTTGACTGAAATTTGGTAGAGGTGTAAAGATTTCCAGACTATATCTGGAATAATATAAAAGCTACTTTTTATCCCTGAAATAGGGTCCCATGGGTTGTAGGAATGGGAACAGAATTCCAGGCGCGCAGAGTCATATAGCCCGCTTGACAGAGCGCGGGCCTGAGGGTGACGGGTGGAGCCGCTCGTCACCCTAGCAGAAGCAGGCCACGGCGGCGGCGCGCATCGTCAGAGGAATGGCCCTGGGTCAGTCGGGGTGCGAGGGATATGTCACGAGACAACCTCGGCGTGCGGTTTAGTCGGTGCGAGTCCGACATAACCTCCCCCTTCGGCTCCGAAGGGGGGGGGGGATATTCGTGGGGATTTCCCGCACGTAAAAAAAAAGTCCGCTTGACAATATGACAATATTTCTTTTTAATGAAATTTTAACGCATTTTGCATGCTAAATATTCAAATCGATAAAATGTTTGAACGGAGTAGTCAAAAATCAATGTTTTAAAATGATTGAAAACCATTCATTGGTTCCGATAGTTCGTAAGAAGATTGATAGACACTCCACTGTCGCCTCAAACAAATATATAAATGGAGTGATTTGAATTAGTTCGGGTGAGGTCTGGTACTTTAGTAGTCGAAGCATTGCCCCTGTAATGCAAAGATCCCGGGTTCAAACCCCGCCTGGACAGATTCAAACTTTTCCTATTTAATCAATATGACAATATTTGCAGTAACATAAACGTTTGAAACGAAGCTATCTGTACACTAGGTACTAAATGTTGCAATATGGTTTCAAATATAGCTACAAAATTTTAATGAAGTACTTAAGTACATAATGACAGATTAGGGTGTGTACCGAGAGAACCTAGATGAGTACCTATATTTAAGGATGTGTGTGTGGCGGCAGAAGTTAAAATATAGCTGTCGTATTACACTTCACTGGTTGATGCAAGTTGACAGTCTGTGCACGCTTTCAAGAACTTTTCAAAGTATTAAGTATGCACGTTACATAACAATGTTTGCTTTCGCGTTTAAGCTTTGAACTCGTAATTAAATTTATAAATCTTAGTACCATAAGGGCACAACGGATCGTATTGGTCGTAGCTCTTTCGTCTACATTTTCAGCGATGGAATTCTAATTCCAGGGAAATTCTAAGGTATGGTGGTGCAATGTTAAGTATTAGTATCCAGGTCAGTCTTATTATGGGTCACTATTTTTATTTATTTACCCTCTGACATAGATTAATATTAGCGCTAATGGATAAACATACTTAATATGAATCAACTAACAATAAGCCACTTTATCATTACCTACGAATTCATTTAGCAACTATCAAGATTGATTCCTCAACTTTGTCATCTTTCTCGTCTTTTGTTGTAGAAATCTGAGAAAATGTTCACTGAAGGAGTACCTTTGCTACTGTTCTGTAAAGGATGAGTGAAAATAGTTGTATAAGCATGGAATTTAACACGCATGGAATTATACAGCCATTCCTTATTATCACAGCTCTGGTCCCGGTTGCTTGCATTTTGGAACCCATGGTACTCTTTAAGTTTTTCTCTTGATTTGGCATATCTTGTCTTTAACAGTAGTGACTGCAATGCCATCTCATGTTCTATGTTTTAAAGCAAAGTTTGAGTCAGAATATCGTGCGTTAATTACCAGGTATACTAGGCAGGAGCTGACATTACCTTGGGCCCCGAATATCTTGGTGAGGCCCATACACCTGGCAAGGTTAATTGAATCGGTTAAGGGTAGGTACGTTATTCCACGGCTGCTAGATATAACTATCAATAGAGATTCAAGAAATTTCAAAGACGAGTAGAGAAGTTACTTTTAAAATAACAATTTCCTAAAATAACAGTATTTAAAACTGTTTTTTTTTCTAACTAGTTTATAAACCGAATACCACACCAGTTTTTAAAATTGCTTAGTTTCATATAAAAGGTCCGAACAAGCGAACTCATATTTTACTTTATTTTTAAGACACGACCAATAATGTAGATATCGGCAACAATGCATATATTTCCACATATTATGGTCGGCTTGTTTATCGTAAGCGGTGCTCAGTTTTCACCTCAATGCACTGGCGGTTCTCCAAACTCTTTCAACTGGTATTAGCCGTATGCCTACGTCGGACATTATTACATCTTACAAACTCCCCGGGATACATTTTCTAAGCATATTAACGCGAGGTTTAAGATATTCACTTAAGCTTACATATCTGTACATAAGTATGGGTATTTCAATATCACTTTTGGTTACACTTTCTTTTCTCCGATACAGTTTATTTATTTAGTTACTGTAAATTTATTTCTCAGTACATTTAGACATTTCTGTAAAGTCAGTGAAAAAAATTGCAGAATCTGTTGCTAACTTCATGAGATAATTAATTATTTCCACCACCCACGACACCTATAAAATTGTTAATGTCATTTAAAACCACATATTGAGTCTCTTCACACAGGAATAAACGAGTTCAATTGGTAAAAACAGATCTCAGTTAGATACATGTTTATGATCTTTTACAAATTTTCGATACTTATGGCGTGTTTGGACCTCGGCAGCTTTGGCGAGCGACCAAAATGCACGACTACCGGATGGGAACCGCGCAAGCCGCTCACCAATTCTGCCGATGAACTCAAACTTAGCCCTGGCCGTTGCCATCTTACTGAACCTCGTGATAGCATTCAGTTTTCAGCTGTAGGTGAAGCGAAAATAAAATTCATTACTGATGATACTCAGCCAGAGACACCGTCCTCCCCGAAAAAATTTCATTCGTCAGCGCTACCAACCAGCCCCTCTAGACAAGTGGCAATTCGCTAGCCGGCGTTTGGTGGAATAGAATGACGAATGTATTGTGTTTTCAATCCATCCCGAAACATTATATGTACAAAGATAAAATAGGGAGAGGGAAGACATGACAAGATTGCTAAAAACGATGAGGTAAGATCTCCATTGAGAATAATCCTCTGGCACGATTGAGAACAATCCGTATGAAAAGCAGCATACATAAGAGACAACTATCTAGGTTGAAAAACACTTACATTTCTAATATTGGTAGCCTACCGAAGTCTACCGACGACGTTTACAAATACGACCGACCTTTCAAGTTTTTATGGTTTAGATATGAGTATGGCATAGTTTCTTATGGAAATGGTAAGGAAGTTATATAAAAATCTGAGAGCCTTAGAGCGTTTTTACACTCATCTGATATCCGACATCCCATATCCGACATCCGATATCGGAGGAAGTCAAATGTATGAGATATGTATCTTTCTTTCACATTGTCCGGCCCGATATCGGTTATTGGAGCCAACAACACTGTTTTGGCTCCGATAACCGATATCGGGCCGGACAATCAATCATCACCGATATCTCATACATTTGACTTCCTTCGATATCGGATGTCGGATATCGGATATCGGATGTCGGATGTCGGATATCGGATGTCGGATATCGGATGTCGGATGTCGGATGTCGGATATCGGATATCGGATATCGGATATCTGATGAGTGTGAAAACGCTCTTAGGGATAAAATTCCTAAGAAATTATTGTGGAACATTGTTAAATATCAATTTTGTTCAAAAATATAACAGAGATGAGTTAAAGATAAAATTCTTTGAATAATTCTAAATCTAAATATCTGTACCATCCAAGAACAATATTTATATTTATAATTCTGTTGAAGAAATCTCAAATGTGTATTTGCATGTTTACTGCCATTCGACGGTCCATAATGTTGTGTAGCGAGTATTTAGATACTTGTAAAATTAATCAGTCATTTTATTAAAAAAAAAGGTTAAAAGGCAAGCCATGAAAAAAGACAAAAATATCACGTTTTTTGTATGGAAGCCCTTCTTGATTGTTATTATTATTTTGCTTTTAGTATTTGTTGTTATAGCGGCAACAGAAATACACAATCTGTAAAAAATTAAACTGTCTAGCTATTAACGTTCTTGAGATACAGCCTGGTGACAGACGGACGGACGGACGGACAGCGAAGTCTTAGTTATAGAGTTCCGTTTTTAACCTTTGGGCACGGAACCCTAAAAAAGGGAAATAGTGAATAAAGAAAATACATGTGAAATTTTCGGTAATAGCATGTAAATTGTAGGTACATTGATTCTAATATTTTTGTCACCTTATGTTAGAAAAAAATTATTTTTTAGATCTGTAACACAAGTTATATAAATACCAAACATAAAAACAATCCTGTAGTTTGTGATAGGTGATCCACACGATTATTAAAAAAATCCAAGGTAGCAGTATAATATGCTTCTAACACAGTCTAACGAACCTATACTCGTTATACTATGCTATTACTACAAGCTCCATAATGAAATTGGATCGCGAGCAGCCCTCGTTTAAGTTGGATTGGAAAAATTGACACTGACGGAATTAAAATTAAGCTCAGTAGGTTGATCCGATCACGTCAATCCAATCCTTTAATTCCAGTATCGGAAACGTCATTCATGATTCAGGACTTTGAATGTAAACACAGGTTCATTTTAGGAAAACAAAACAATACATAACATACAACCCATGCCTGCAATTCACTGAAGCGTTATGCAAAGGTGTATATAGATCCTATGAAAAAGGGGACAAAACTATTACCGTCGTTTTTTTAGAAGTTAAATACTACGTGATTAGGTACTGAAACTGACTGGTACAAGTGATGAAAGATAGCACGGAACTGATGTTCTATGATTAAATAATTTATGATAACCTGTCATATTGATATAATTAGCAGCATCGTGAATGTTGATCTTAAGATTGTTAATGTAATTACCGGGTTGTGTTAAACTTTGAAAGAGCTTGTGACTGCCTGAAATCTTGGCATTATATTAACATATTTTATAGATACTAGATTTGTAGACAAATTATAGATTAACCAGAGTATCATTCATTTCTAGATATATGTTAAGTATTGATATTTTTTTCGATATGTTAAATTTTATGTATCCGCCCGAGGGATATATTTAAGAGAGCTCAACCATTCTTGATTCGAATTTTAATCGGAATTGTATTTTGTTTGTTGTACTTCACTGGTATTATTTATTATTTATGATTGCAATATTTTGGTAACATAGGTGCAAATGTGTAGGTATAGATACGTACGTTTTAGAATAATAGATATACGTAGTCTACATTCACCAACAAACAGGTCTTAATAAAAGGCTCTGAACATATGGCTTAATGTGTCACCACTATGTGGTCGAGTGCCAATATATTGATATGCTATCCAGTTCAAGATTGTTCTCAAACGAATTTCCAAGACCACTACAATCGCTTCCACCTCCATGATAGGCTGTATTTCCTCTTCTGAATCTACAACTCAAACAAATCAACAATCAGTAGCAAGTAATCTGTTATTTACTGAAACTGAGAAGAGGTATTGATTTTCTGAAACATTTCATAAGCAACGCTCAACTACTCCACAACGAATTATGACAAAAACGAATTTACTTTACGAGTTTTGGCATTACCTATGAGTTCAGGCAAATCTCTAAGTATATTTATAACAAGGGCATAAGTTATCAACAACAACAAAGAAACCATTCAAAACGACTACTACAAACATATTTCAAAACCGGGATTTGATAAAACTTTTAGTATTAATTTTATATCAGTATCAGATATGTGAAATGCTGATAGAGAGAGAAATGAAGCTATGCTACTTCTTTTATTACAATATTTTACGAGTTACGGAAGCACTGAAGGAAATTGCACTTCAAACAAAAAAAACTCTACGGGCCTTCAGACTTTCATCCGCTAGCTCATACCCAGAAGTAATTATGTAGTCAGATAGGTTTTATTTTATAACACAGAAGATGTTTGAAATAACTGAAATACCGTTATTCGTGTTTTTTTTTTCTGATCCTTCCGGCGTTTATATATGATGTGCTGCAAAGGTAAGATAGACTCTTATGCTGTGGTAGCAAAAGGGTTATCGGTATCCCAGAGAAGGGTTCTGTGGTAATCATTAAACCGAATGACACTCTTTTGTCTCCGGATTCCAATCTCTACTACCTTTTATGTATACTTTGTGTGTGTTTCAGATTATTAATATTTTTTATTTTACCTTTGTTGAGTGTCCCAAAGAGGGAAACATTTTTTAATTCAATAAGTAGGTACCTACATTAATTAAAGCGGTAAATAAAACCAAAGAACTCACTTCACTTCGTTTAGAAACTCGCTTTACGTAGAATGTAAATGTAAAACGGGCACAAAAGAGACCCGGTATATTTGCCCCACAAACTTTCGCTCACTTTGAGTTAGGATGAAATTTTTGTGCGCACTTGTACTTTTATAACAATTGCAGCAGTATGTAGTGATGATTAGGGTCTACTAGTCGCATTCACGGAAAAAAAGGTAATAAAATGGATATCTTTTTGAGCACGCAACGAGCACAACTTTACTCGATATTGAAATTTCATTTCGTAACACTGAAGATATTAAAATAGATTTTCGAAACAGATTCATATAAAATACTTTCTAATGTTTCTTTAGAAATCATTTCATACATATTAGCAAATATTTATACGGCCAGTAATAAATGCAATCATGATACATGATTTATCTTTGCACTTATTAACGCAGCAGTACTTAAATATTATAATTCCCGTCATTATCACATAGCAAATCGCGATACGGTATTATCCGCCGTATTCTTGCCACTGCTAGTGTTTCCGCCGTTCATCAGCCTAATGTGACGATGGTAAGAGACGATGCTATGTAGTTTCCACCTTGAAAATGGGTAGGAAACGCTTCCCACTCTTCAGAGCACGCCTCTGCCACTGCAGGACAACCTCAATATCCTCTGTATGGATGTTCGCTGCAAACTGAATAAAAAAAACTACATCGAGAGTATCAACAAAACAGCCTCGCGTAAACTCGGAGTCCTGCACAGAGTGAGACGGTCTTTCAAGCCGGAGCAACGGTGTTTATTATACAAGACATAAATTCGTTCCTGCGTGGAATACTGCTCGCATCTCTGGGATGGATCCGCAAAGTACTTATTAGACGCTCTCGACAGGTTGCAGCGACGTGCGGTTCGCATGATCAGAAATCCTGAGGTCACGAGTACCCTCGAGCCTCTGCAGATGCGTAGAGATGTTGCTTCCTTGTCAGTATTTTATCGGCTCTACCATGGTGAATGTCCCACCCTCTCCTTTCCTATACAGGACGACACGTGCAGGACTTAGATGTCACCCGCATACGGTGCAGAAAATTTCTTCAAGTACCAAGGGATTCGGTGACTCTTTCCTTTGTCGCACAATTAAGACCTGGAATTCCTTGCCAGCTCACGTGTTTCCCTCATCCTACAGTCCTGGATCCTTTAAGCGGGGCGTGAAAAGGCAGCTGATGTGGCCGTCAAGCTGAGTGCCACCATTGTTAACATGGCACGTGTATATAATGGTGGCCCTCTGTCTTGAGACTTTGCGTTCAGCTTACCATCAGGTGAGGTAATGTCAAATTGACGTGGCCTATATATATATAAAAGATAAATATAAAGCTTGTAAACCACAAAACCATGGTAAAAACGATCATAACAACAATTTGTTTCTTTACAAGATAGGAAACTTTATCTGAAGTTTTAATCACGGCTTTTTATAATAAGTTTTAAACTGTAATATATCTAAATGAATAATGCTATACTCTTCACTGAAAAATTATCGCAGGTAATCAGATTTGAGTAACTTCGGATAATTTGAAATACATAAATCATTTACATTAAATTAATGTTTGAAGATTGTAATTTATGCACATCGCTGACTGCTTGCGAGTGTCATAAATTTTTTAGGTCGGATTTTCGATTAGACGTATATACTTCCAATATGTTTCCAAGTATTAAATGTATGTTAAAAAAAATAGTCTCTTTTATATTATTTTGAATGCCTATTCTGCGAACAAGTCACGTGAGTACTTTAATTATTATGTGCAGATTCAATGCCAACATGAGACAATTCGTTGAATGTGTTGCTTGCAGCAGACACATTCACACAGAAAAGATTCTGATATAATAATTTGTACTAGCGTACTAGAGGTAACAAAACTATACCATCGGTTTTCCTAACATTATAAACTATCCTATTTGTGTTAATAAATATTGTAAATTGTAATTCCTTCCAAAACGTCTACAAAATCTTCCTTAAAAGATAACTTACATGCTTGAGAATATTCTTATGTAACAAGGACGTCATAAACACGCATTAATTTTTGTAAAATAAAATCTATGGATTGAAACTAATTATTTTCATATCTGTCTGTTAAAATTGGCCCAGCCGTTCCCAAAATTAACGAAGTGGGGACAACTACTTAGCTTTTCGTATACGAGTTTGTCAATGTTAGCTGTGAGTTTCGTCTGACCGAACATATTTATGAGTTAGCTATTGAGAATACTGACCGAGCTGACCCAACTGATGTCGGAGTCGGAGCTGTAAGGTCACTGAACTGACCTGTGTTAAAGATGTTAAAGATACTGCCTGTTATACTGTGCCAGCTGGCCGAGTCTTCCTAGGCCAGCCGGGTGTAATGTTAGTATCTAGGGTGACTTTACGATTTCCATCCAAGGATAACTTGAGAGTGATACTTGGGTCACGTTACTTCCAATACTAGTTAAAAACCTTATCATGGATATATTGATTGGTATGAAAGTTATAAAGGTTATAAGATTAGTAGGCATATATTCCTTTCTCCCTCGAGATTGTTTGTAAGCAAACATTGCGTTTAAGGAATATATATTCTATAATCAAACTCTTACCCCAATAATAACACGCAAACTCGAAAGTAATCACAACCAGATCACCTTCGTCTTTAAAAACTTATTCAATAGCACTCGTGCGTCATCCACTTCGTTGTGATATATGAAAACATGACCGCATTCACATCAGAAGTTTGAGATGCTTTTTTTACCCTCACACTCTCAGTCTGTGCGATAAATTTACGAGTAAAGTCAGCAACAAGTTCATCACACAAATTTGCAAAACTGCCATCTAAAACTTAACTATATTGCTTATTATTAGCTTACTACGAGTAGATATTCCATGGACCTATTAAATTAGCAGATACACCTTTCCACGACGCTTTGAGCTCTGTATCTGGCATAATACCTATGTAGCTATATGCTATTTCTGAGTATAATAAAATAATCTTACATTTAAAATACAAATAAGAAGCAGGAGTGGATGGTGGAGAGAATGTAACCCGGGTGGCAGCATTGCGAGCCGTGAGCCACCATTTTGTTCACGACGGCATTGGAGTTTGACCTTTTTAATTTTGGTTTAGTTTGTTTCAGAAAATTCTAAACAAGAATGAATTTATAAATTTTTGGTCAGAAAATGCTAACAGTATTTATAGACACTTTTCGAAATATCCTTGTCTTTAAAAAATTAGAGATAGTGAATATAGGGACAAAAATATGAAATTCCAAACAAGCAGAAATTTATTTGATTTGTTCAGGGGTCAACAAGTGCAGAGCCGGGCAGGGGGGATTGTAGTCGCAGCACTAGTGGGATCGGTGGGTGTCACGCGGTGCTGCGACGACAATCCTCTTTTGATGAGGCCGTCAAGTTGAGTGCCACTATTGTTAACATGGTACTTATTTGTAATGGTGACCCTCTTTCCTGAGACTTTGCATTCAGCTTACCATCAGGCGAGGTGAACTCGAATTGACGTGTATTTTAAATAAATACAAAAAATATATATTTTTGTATTATATAATAATCAAATCTATATGTATATACTAGCTGTTGCCCGCGGCTCCGCGCGCGTGGATGTCGGTTATCGCTTAGAGTTAAGTCAACATAGTAGCTTTATGCATGCAAAGTCTCAGCCCGATCAGTTTAAAATTGACAAAGTTTCATACAAACTTTCATCCCCTATTTTATCCCTTTGGGGGTAAAATTAATCAAAATTCTTTCTTAGTGAATGCCTCCGTCCAGTGGTTTGGGCTGTGCGTTGATAGATCACTATGTCAGTCAGTCACCTTTGAGTAATATATATTTAGATATAATAATCAAATCTGTATTATATGTTCCACCATTTATAAAAAATCGCAACGAAACACTTAAACGTTCATGCAGTGAAATAGTTTCTTTCATACCAGTATCCTATCGTGTTTAGCTATAATTGGTTGTAACCAAGCGCAAAAGTTCTTTATACATCGGCTCAGGCATTCTGAAAACTTCCTTCACGTAGCGTAACTTTTTTTGTTTAATTTTTAAATGTGACATGATAGAATTCCTAAATAGCACCAAGCCTCTTCTCTCGACGACATCGCAATACAGTGTGAGAAAGCTTCACGTGTATAGCCGACGGCGAGCCGATTAAGTTCGCGATCTTCATATCCGCGTGCTTTAAGTTCGTACGTCAATCATCCTCTTTAGAGTGATAGAGTGATTGGAAAAATATTATTGCATGACTTGACGGGCCAGTACGGTTAGGGGCGGGCGCTTAGGCCATATACCTAATGTGACTGTTTATACTGGAGATTGATGGTGCTTGGTAGAATGTACTACACTTTTACTTTTCCACAGAAAAGTACAAGTGCATTATTCAATTTAAATATAAAGTGACTCTGACTACCCCAATTTAATAAGGCAATTAAACATAGAATAAGGTAGGTAAGTAAACACAAAAGAGAACCATAGGCACTTCGCCAATGTGTTTGTTCAAGTTTCCGGAAGCGATTGCCCATCATTGTGGAATAAGGTAGGTAAGTTAACATAAAAAACCCATAGGCATTTCGCCAATGGGTTTCTTGAAGTTGCCGAAAGCGATTGCTCATCATTGTCATACCATTATTGAGTAATCGCTTCCGGAAACGTGAGGGGAATTAACTATGCCAAGTTTTCAGTGAAGTGCGAAAGTACGTCATGTCTTTAGAATACTATAAAAAATGCAAACTCATGTTGAAGCCTGCAAACATGAGTAGCATTTATAATCTCTTCATATATTATGTATGTTCATAAAACGTGCTTGGTAAGATGAAGGGTAACACGTACTGAAACAATTTTGTGGGTCTTATATCTTTGTGGGGATTATAATGACGTAATTACAAAGGTTGTTAATATGTAAAGGTTTCTTAAATTCAAAATTAAGTAATATAGTTATGTCAATATTCGCGTTAAGGCTTTAAGTAAAGGTGAAGGTACGAAGTTTATCAAGATAAATGCAAAGGGGATTAAAATCGAGTTTGATCCCACGGCACTCTTGCAAACTCTTCGATATGCATGCAGAGAGATGCAGCATAATACTACTTTGAGTAAAAATTGAGTAAGTTGACTTCGTGCTCACTCATTCTTATATTAAAAATAGGTCCCTACAAAATACACTTTTTTTATACATTGTCAAAATTAATCTATTAACCCGCCCCTTACCGTACCAGGGGCAAAGGTGCTCATGACGCTAGCGGCATTGCCCTGCTGGATAGCAACGGCTAACGAGGCCCCAGGTTCGAGGTGGAGCGAGAGTCACCAGCTTTTTTCTCTCAACCTGCGTCCCAATTTGGTCACTAGGTTTTTGGCATCAGCACCCCAACTACCCATCGTCTCGACCGACCTACCTACCGTTCAGCTAAAGCCGCATATTTGCAGCGTATTTTTTCCGCTGCGTCTGCGGCAGCGGCTGCTGGAAACAAGACGGTAAGGTTCAGGTGGCTGGAGGCAACCGTGCTGACGCATGTGGCATCCCACAAAAGGCATCTGCCATTCCTCCACGGCACCAGAGTCATAACGTCCAGTCTTTTGCCATCGGATCTACTGAGGTCAAATGGCTCCAGTAGGCACGGGATATCTGCCGATACAAATGTTCTAGCATGGTGACGCGGAAACCTACCCGCGCTTCTACGACAACTCAATGCGTGCTGGCCCTCGTCCCCCACCATCGAGCCGCAGGTGCATCTATGGGATTCGCACACCTTGGCGGGGCCACCGCCACCCGCAAAGAATTGTTGTTATTTTATGTATTAGGTGCTCTTAGTACTAAGAAAGTAATAATCTTATTATAAATTAACGTTTCTGTTTGTACTCTAAAGTTTCATGGGCATGCGAGTTGGGGTGAGCATTGTCTTAAATAACTTTTCAACTCCTTTCTTCAGAGGTCCGAAAATATTTCTCATATCATTTAAAATTATAATGATCGTTATTCATTAAAAAAAATAACTAAATGTCAAAAACATAATCATTTAAATTCATAATATCACAAATTATACACTAGTTTTTACTAATATTTGTTTTAATTTATTTGTTTATACTAATGATCGAAACTCATAATCATTCGAATAAATGACTATATATATATGACTATTATATATATTCATAAATGTGTTTTATTCTAATATTTATTTTTATAAATTTCTTAATCATAATTGCTACCAGAAACGAGATGCTACCAGACAAGTAGGTTAGGTTGGGTTAGGTTAGAACTGTGACCAGAAACTAATTTTAACATGAACACATGAAGAAAGTTTGATATAAATTAACGGTATTTAGACACATGCTGGGCAATAGGAATAGTAAACTCAGCCCGTGGGCATAGTTGGACATATTTGAACACAAAATATATAGAATAAAGAAGTCGATAAATAAAACTCAGCTGTTTAGGTATTAAAATGCCAAAGCGTTGAATGCCAATGAAGTAAATACATTATATTATTGTATATCGTAATATTTCTTCGTCGTAAAAGAATTTTAATTCAATTATGGACATAGTAAAGTAGTCAAAACGTATTTAGCTATGTGTGTACATAACCTTGACTAAGTAAAATACAGTTATAAAACTAAAGTCTAACTTAGTATTATTTTATGAGATAATTTTAAGTTTGTTCGGGGCATTTCATCGCTCGGCCTCGGCCCTTTCAAACAATATTTTCACCGAAGTTTGCAAGCAAGTGACTATTACGGGCGTCCCCTTCAATTACTCGAAACAAGACTCACTCTTTGTTATAGAGTTTACAACGCATTTCGTTAATTACCTACTTCATTGATCAATTAAAGAGCTTGTTGTCTATTGCTAATGGGGTAACTGCGGAATAAATACTTGTTAATTATATATCGTTTCGAGGATTTCATTATGGAAATACATAGTGATTATTATTTTTCTTTGTCACAAATAAACAAAAGGAAATTTAGACTTTTTGGCCCAGTAGATCTTTAACGTAGTCGTTTGTGAAGGCACCTAGTCTTTTTTTTTTTTTACGTGCGGGAAATCCCCACGGATACCCACCCCTCCGGTGCCGGAGGGGTAGGTTATATCGGACTCGAACCGACTAAACCGCACGCCGTCTCTGGGTCGTAGTGCTAGGCCGAAGGTGAGGTTGTCATGCGACATATCCCTCGCACCCCGGCTGACCCAGGGCCATCCCTCTCGGTCTGGCCCTCCTCGGGAAGGGGGGGACCACGCGGTCCCCGACTCAACCCCGGTGTGGGGAGGCGCGCATCGTCCTACGATGCGCGCCGCCGCCGTGGCCTGCTTCTGCTAGGATGACGGGCGGCTCCACCCGTCACCCTCAGGCCCGCGCTCATGGGGGGCGGAGGTCAGTTTGCGCCCTCCGACGCCCGAGCCGCCTTCGGGCGCGTGCAGCGATGTCAGCGAGCCTCTCTCGCTCATCGCGCCGCGCCCGCTCTGATGTCTCCTTCGCGAGCATGACCTGCTCGCAGAAGGAGGCGCTGGCCGCCCACGCATCCGCGCAGCGGACCATCGCCGCGAGCAGGGTGGAGAGCGTGAGCACTCTCACCCCCAGGGCCGCCACAAGCTCCCGCCTCGGCCTCTCAAACGCCGGGCACTCGGTGAGCGTGTGCAGCCCCGAGTCCACGCTCGCGTCGCAGTGATGGCACTCGGGCGTTGGCTCTATACCCATCAGATGCAGATACCGCCCGAAGCTACCGTGCCCGGTGATAATCTGCGTCTGACGGTACGAGAAGCTACCGTGTGGCCTCTCTAGCCACTCCCCCGCCTTACCGCCGCAATGACGGCGTGCCCTAAGGCTCCTAGTCAGTACCTACTAAGCGAAAACATTTATAAACCAAAGGCTTTCACGTCTGCCTAATTGAAAATAAACTCAATGTGTACAAGACCTTACTGGATGGAGAACTTATCAAAATCGTGAAACCTTAAATATAAATTCTGAAATACTTATACGTTACATTTATACTCGTTTAGAAAAATTGTGGGAGGGAACTAAGAATGTCGAATGTCACCATAATCTAAACTTGAATGTGTCAAAACTCTGATAAAACTTGATTGAATAACAACTATGCGATATAGCGTATTTAAGTGATATTATGTATTACAAATAAAATAGCTATACAAAGTGATTTCACTTCAGCTTCCATTTATAAGCTCTCATGAGAATACCGTAATAGTTCTGAACAAAAAGGCTTCGTAAATGCCTTTTAGTCAGGTTTCACTCTGTTTTTACAGAAGCCGAAATCTGGCGAGCCGTGAAACAATGAGTTTAGCGAGGAGAAGACTGAATAATGAAGCTACGATAATTTACTGTGCGTAATAAATAATCTTCATCGTGTTGCGGGAGCGCAGTATTTGTCGGCCCTTTAGCCAGCGCTTATTTCTGACGATACGATCTGTTAATATTTAAGGTAGACTTGTAATTAGACAAATTGGCTGAACATTGTTTTTCATTTCAGTTTGTTGAGCAGTGATGCTAGAAAGTCAAGCCCATAGCTGCGTACCGACATTGGGAGTAAGCACTTTTGAAAGAATATAAAGTGCCTTTCCTATAATTAAAATGAGTTATTGGTACTAAATGAATAAAAAGTGTGTACTTTTTCACTCTTCCTTTTCCTCTTAGCGCTAATTTCGGTTGCATACAAACGGGCCCAAGATCCAATGGCTTGCATTAAAAATAAAAAATAAAATAAAATAAATTTTATTGGGTCTTTCATATACAATAGGTTGGTTTGCGTTACTGCTCTCCTAAATAGGCTATCAGTAGCCTGTGCTAAGGAGATTACAGGGCCATCCACCTAATACGGTAAGCATTTCAATAAATAGTTTTAAGATTTAAAAAGATTATTTCAGCAAATGATAAAATTTTATATAATATTAAACATTAAAATTTTAAATATACGGTGCATAAATTATAATACGTGTGTATGTGAGTACCTGTGTACTCGAGGGTGTGTATGTGTGTGCATATATATAGGTATGTGTGTGTGTGTGTGTGTGTGTGTGTGTGTGTGTGTGTGTGTGTGTGTGTGTGTGTGTGTGTGTGTGTGTGTGTCTGTGTGTGTGTGTGTGTGTTTGTGTGTGTTTAGGAGGGCTTGCATTATGTGACTTGTTTGTGACCGGCTTTTAGGTAACCTTGAGACGAGCCCTTATGGTCTCGGTGGGGCCCATATACTCATAGTGTTTTATTTCATAACAGCAACAATAAAATAATAGAGCGGTTTTATGAAAGATCTTTGCGTAAAATGCACAAAGCTATAAAACGTTGAGGAAAAATTGCCTTCCAAGTTTATGAATAGGCGAGTTTTTATTCGAACTATGCAATATAAACACACTACACTACCTCTTAAGTGGTAAGGATAGGGAGTAATTTCGGAAAAGTCATAAATAATGTAAGCCATATATTAAATTACATACTTACACTAGTAAACATCATGTATTGTGGCTCTCAAGCGTCGGTTTGC
This sequence comes from Eilema caniola, assembly GCA_949126895.1. Lineage (NCBI taxonomy): Eukaryota > Metazoa > Arthropoda > Insecta > Lepidoptera > Erebidae > Eilema > Eilema caniola. The sequence goes on along the minus strand of OX421471.1, from coordinate 11,870,260 downwards.
AACAAGCAACGGAAACTACCATTTACTTGTTGCGAACCGACGGTTTCTATCGCTTCTATCGTTGAAATAATTTGATAAGGTATTAATCATAAAGCACACTGCCACTGGTGTTATTTAAAAATGAAGGATATTTAACTGCTGTTGTAGATAAACCAACGGAAGTAAAATATTATTAAAATAATTATAATATTTTTCAAGATATTTTAAACAATAAAATATTTCTTAAACTACAGTAAACTTCCTCAATTTAGCTTTTTTATTATAATTTCATTGCATTTTGTTGCTACCTTTGAAGAAATAGTTTGGCAACATCATAACAGAATCCATTTAAAAGATTCATGAGGCAGAATACTTGTGTTAATTATATTAAGTTCTACGTAATATAAAAGAGCACCCGCCTTACCCCCTACCACGGTCATTCGTTCATAATGTTCATATAATGTGACTCCTGTCAGATTCGTATTTCAGATTTATTACCGCTAACGACCGACATAATATAAGGATTATAATGTGATGATACATTCTATGCTTAAAGTGGAAAAGTTTAATTCCTAGAATAAATGTTTCTATGGGTGTTTCGGAGGTCCTGTCAAGATCTTCGGCCTTAGAGCTGCTGAATGACTGATGAGGCCACAGGATGAGGTTCTGACGCAGGCTTTCCTCTTTGAGTTGGGAGGTTAGACAGTATCTGTTCCCATAAAACACAAACCCATAAAACATAAAAAGAGGTAAAGTATTCTAAGCTCCGAGGAATTAACCTTTCAATGATTGATTTGATTTTTAATGATTGATAATTCATTCAAAAAATAATTCATTCAGTATATAAAGCAGTTACGAATGTGACATGTTCAATTTGCACTGTTTCTTTGGGTATTGTTCAATGAAGAAAAAAATCCCATCCCATTGAATATGGCTTAATCAACCTGGAATTATCGGAAGAAAGAACCAACCGTCTAATTTATGGCATCAAATAAATTGTATGTTCTAATTTATGAAACCATATAATCAATAATATTTTCAAGTAAGTTAGTGTATAATTTGGTAAATTTGTTAATGTTCAGCAGCAGTAGGTAGGTAAGTCGAGCATAGCTTACGTACACTTAATAAGAAAAAAGGCGTAGGGAAGCATTAAACATCCAGTTGAAAGGTCAGCGTCTAAATACAACCTTCCAAACAGCTATCAGGTTTTTCACAAAGGTTTCCTTTTCTACAAAGTGTTAATTACACCTTCATGATTAAAGTTGAGTGTATTGTATTTTTAGCGCAACTTAGACGCATGTCGATATTTTATTCAAGTGGATGGTACCGTAGGAAGGGGAAGACCAAGGACCTGGACCAAATCAGGGAAGTTTTAGAAAAGGGGCAGGTGGAGTACCCTAAACCGACGAGCATACATGAAAAATGTAATGAGAGTGAATGAAGCGAGATTAGTATGTCAGGATAGTGATCCGTAATCTCTGCCAACCCCTATTGGAAACAGGCGTGATTTTAGTATGTATGTAAACTGACGGACTTATTAACTGCAATTAAGTTCAGGATTACTTTGAAATGATTTTTTTAAATAAGTATGCAAACTTTTTAGATTAAATTATATAAATATGGAGAGTCTGGCTCTTAATCATAAAAAAGCATAATTTAAAAATAGAACTGCAGTAAAACAAATGAATATAGCCGGGAAAAGAAAATTTACTCGTAGTATCAGATTTGCGTGTTATTTAAAGCAAAGTTTTAAATTAATTCGCATTGATTTTTTATTCTTTTGTCAATTGAATTATTGTTACCAGCAGAATTGTTGGGTTAGTTTTTTAACTCATCGAGAGTTTTTGAACCATAATATGGATACTTCGTCCGAACAAGCGGCTCAAATTGTAGTACTGGTGCGGGAGGGCTTGGATCAACGAACGATTGGTAGAAATTTAAATTTAAACCAGTCTACGAGTTCTAGAATATACAGAAGGTTTGTGGAGACAGGTTCTTACAGAAGGAGATGTGGTACAGGCAGGACTCGAGCAACCACCGGTCGTGATGACCGATTTATTGTTACAACTTCCCTGCGAAATCGTTTCCTCACGTCAGTTAACATCAAAACAGAGCTTAATAAAGTGCGTGGAGTAAATGTGAGTGCACAACAATAAGAAGAAGGTTAAAGGAAGCGGATATCACCCCTTTTAGACCAGCAAATGGTCCAAAGTTGTCTGTAGCTCACAGACAAGCTCGCTTAAGATTTGCGCGTGATCACCTAAATTGGACAGAAGCGCAATGGGCCTCCGTATTGTTCACGGACGAGTGTAGGACATGTTTATATGGTGCAGATGGTCGCAGAAGAGTCTATCGTCGACGTGGGGAGCGATTTGTTCAAAGTTGCATTGAGGAGCGTGTTCCTTTTGGTGGCGGTTCATGTATGGTCTGGGGTGGCATATCGATGAACGGGCGAACAGAACTTGTGTTCATAGACATGGTCCGTCAAAACGGTAATAGAGGGGGTTTAACTGCACATCGTTACATAACAGAGATTTTGGAAGATCATTTGGTGCCTTACATGGGATTCATAGGCGAAAATTTTACTTTAATGCAGGATAATGTCCGGCCGCACGCTGCTGCGCAAGTTCGACAATATTGCGAAGAGGTCGGGATACGTACAATGAATTGGCCAGCACGCAGCCCGGATCTTAATCCCATTAAGCATGTTTGGGACATTTTAAAAAGAGCTGTAAATGCGAGAAATCCTGTGCACACTCTATTAAAACATAAATAAACCCTTGCATAAAGTTTGTGTCTATTGTTAAAACGAATTTTTTATTGAACAAATTTTCCTTAAATTTCTGTTTTTTCTTCAAAAAAGTCTTAAGGTCCTTTCCAGTACACAAACTTAATCTAGAGGTTTCAATTTAAATCTGTATAGAAAGTTTGCATACTTGGTTAAAATATTTATTTTAAAGTCGTCTATTACTTTGATGTAGTTTATGAGTCTGTCAGTGTATGTATAATTTCATACTCAACGTTTGAACAAATCAGCAAAATGATGTTCGACAATATGTATCTACTTAGGTTGTGTTTGGACTCCTTCCAAGATCTTTGGAGTTAAGCCAACCCCACCTGCTAGAAAGCAAGAGTTAATGGACCCTGAGTTTTGAGGGCAAAGCCGGATGCTTGGGTATTATTTGTTTCACTTAGATGTTAAATATTGTTAAGCACACTGGGGTCATCTTAAAAAGAAGGATATTTATTATACTCAGTTAAAATTCAAAATGATTGAATTTTAATCTTCAACAGAACAACATCGACCAATAGCGTGTGAAAACGTATCACTATTTCAACTTAAGTGATACTTTTGTAACAATTTTGTAATATAATTGCAAAGACGCCTGATTGCAAATTGAAAACGATATGCGTCAGAACTAATAAGTGCGCATTATAAACACGTGCGTGTATGAACTAAGGCTTATAAATTAATTCCATTGAACTTATGGCCAATTATGTGTCAGTATCAGCTTTTACCTACAGCCGCATTCAATTAGTCTCACTTGTACAGTAAGTAATTATTATTGACTCCAAAATGTTACGGCACTATATTATAAATATCTAGGTTTTTGATATTACTTTGTTGTTCTAATCCATTTATGGAAGGCCAGTAACGTAGTGAATAAAAATTAGTAATAGGAAATATAAAAGTCCATCGATCGCCGCTGACGGACCACTATCCAATTTTTTTTTGTTTAAAAATTAACACAATTTTAATTAAGCAACAAAGCTTTATACATTAAATTATTGTCCTTACTAAGAGTAACGAGATATTTAATACTATTAATATTATTAGTATTATATATTTCTAAATATGTAGAAATTTGAAAGTTGCTCTGTCAGTTACGGGAACTTTTTCGAGCCTCAACCATCAACCGATTTTGATGAAATTTGGTACAAAGATAGAATTAGCTTTGTTTGTTTAAGAGATTTGATCGATGTAAATAGCCCTTGTTATATATTTTTTATACCACTTAGGTGTCAGTAAAGCACACGGCCCACTTATGGAAAATGATTACCGTGACCTATGGACGTGTGCAACACCATGGGCATCACACTCGTGCTGTCGTCTAAGCCCTAGCGATTGATCTCATAAAAGTTCAGATTGTTCCTTTTTCGGATATCAGCTGATATGATTACACCTACTGAATGGGACGAGTCAGTTTCTGAGAATTTTTGAATACGCAATTGTGTCTTTTTAAAAATTAAGGAATGTTTCCTCTGAATAAAATCCTATGTGAAGAAGTATTTTATTGCCGAGTGTCTTTATCTGTTAGACCGGTCAAAGTAACCTCGGATGTTTATCTTGACCGAGGAGTAATGTCGGCACTATTTGAAGTAATATCTGTCAGCGTTTTGGTTGAATATCGCACCTATATAAATCTGAAGAGGGACAGGTTGATTGAACTTGAGACACTTCAAAAAACGAGTCCTCGTTCATTGTAGGGTGTCGTAAGTATAAGCACCTACATCATTGAGACGGTTAAGAAAATAAATCCATTCCTGTAGTATTTATTATTTATAGTTCATTGTTGATTGGTCTATTAACATCTAATGGATATTCTCATATTGTTTTGTTTTTAAAGGACTACAGCAAAAAGTTAAAGGCCTATAAAAGCTACAAAAATGATACCGAGATGACAATTTCACATAAAAAATATATGAAACTCCATGTATTATGTTACACTTAAAGTGGTATGGAAATAAGAAATTTCCAACGCAGCTTTATCCTAGTAGATTTCTTAATATACAGCTACCTCAGCCTCTAGGGAAGCGGTAAATTTCATCGCTATACAGATATTTTTGTTCCATTAAAGTGTCTAATGAAAACATTATGTGTAGACGGTGTTAAAAGGAAGATGCTTAAGTTGATTATCGCCATTTCTGAAAAAAGAAAATAATGCGTTTATGATACTAAATATGCTTTCGATAACGAGGAAAAAATGACTTTGTTTGAAAAAAAAAATATAATTTTTTAATGACACTTTTATAATCATTTTCGCGAGTAGCGGATTCTGATTACAAATACCTAATTCTCACGTTCTTCTCGGTGTTCTTCTGCCCTGTTATAGCCAAAATAAACCAAGTAACGGGCTCCAAAGTGCAAGCTTTGCATGCCACCACAAGTTTGAAGAATTCACTATTCCAATATCACTTTAAAATACAAGAACATTTTATGCAAGTTTTCTGACTCTCCAACATTCCAATTCCAACGTCTGTGGACATTGCAACGGCTACTAGAAGAGAGTTTGTAGGTACTATTTAAAGACTGAAGAGAGCAAAGTACATACCTACTTTATAGACATCTAATGGTCGAGATAGTAACGGTAGCACTCTCATGGACTAGAAAGCCATTCGAGGTTGTTATAGCTTTTAGTAAGCTTTTATGTGATTTAACGTTCCATACGAAGGGAAGTAGACTCATCCAGATATTTTCAGATTATACAATTTTGCAAGTTATTGATATGTCAAACATAGTACTGGTGTACCACGTTTATAAGCAGCATCGACAAAATTCGTATACGCAGAAGAGAGCAAGTTAAAGCCGATTGATTACGATTGCGAAAGCTATTGAAATACAGACTATCGCATTACGATAAGATTATAATTCAATAAATTCAGAGAGTATCTCGCTCATAGTAGATGTCACTTGCTATCAAATAAAAAATATCAATATTTTTATTTTACATTAATAATTTAATAAAACAGTTTTTACAAAATATATACTTATAAAATCGGTATCTTATAAAATATCAAAAAATTACAGTGCTCAATTCCGTTGCTTTTTGGAGGTGCGGACTAAAAATAGTAACAGCAATTGTTTTTAAATTTAGTGAATTTACTCCTTCGATTCCATCATCGTCGCTATCATTATTACAATAATCTGAAGATGATGAGGATGATGATGAATCACCCTTGTCAATGATGAATTGGATCATTCAATCATCAATTAATTCCTCAAACGTGAGAAACTCGTCTTTACACTTAACGGCATGATCAACCACACGACACATAGGTTTCAATATGAATTGAATTATTTTCATTAAATAGCTGGATTATTTGAGTGACGTTCATGTACACGCTGTGTTTACTTATGTAACCTTTGACTTGAGCCCAAATGTTCTCAATTAGTTTAAAATCGGGATGATAAGGTAGTAATCTTAATAATTTATGCCCATGTTCCTTCATAATGGAGTCGATTGAGTGGATAATTTTTGTTTATTATAATTTATATAAGTTCGGGTTTCAGCGCTAGGGGATTAAATACAATAGGTATTTTTATTAAGGAGCCACTGTTGCATTTCACCTTTTGTTGAATTGGAGTTTGGTGGTTTTTCTCTGAGAGTATTATGATTTTCTGCATTGTCGATTACAAATACGGAGTGTGGCGGAAGGTTATGAAATTAGCTGGTTTTTTTATAAACTTTTCATAAATGTCAGTATATCTACATCTCATGATTTATAATCTCCTGTGGTTTCAGTCGATTTATAAATTAACAAAGCGCAAGGGACGAAGCCATTTGAGCCACCGCCGTGAACTATTATTAATCTTTGCCCTTTAGAAATGGGCTATTTAGTTCTTTTTCTCTTTTATCTGTCCATGTCATTTCTTTCGTATGAGTCGTGTGAACATACGTTTCATCGCCGTATACCATATTCCTCCCTTCATTCCTATATATTCCTTATTTTTTCGTAAATATTTTATTCTTAGTAATCGTACATCATCTCTTTTGCTAAAATTTCTCTAAAGAATTCAGTTTTCTTTTTTAACTTAAATCCTAGCTTTAATATTCTTCTTAATGTCTCCCGTCCATCTGTAAAATTTGTCTCGTTACAGTACACTTAATAATGATTTCACAGTGGGTACTTGTTTTTCAACTGTATGAAATCCGTATACTTTTTGGCTATAACTTGATGTCGAAATCATCTAATTTACGTCTTCCTTTTTTTGAGTTTCTGACAGTATAGGTATGGCTCCGTTGAGAAAGACTCTTTTTCCTTAATTATTGTAGAAGCTGTGTAGTGAGACTCCTGTAGCGCATGCTGTACGTTCCATCACTGTTTGACGCTGTTCCATTTTAAACACTTTGTTTTTGATTGCTGGGCTTCATTTTGCAAAAATTGATGCACGTAATACACAGTTTCCCTACTATTTAAGTAAGGAGATAATAAATAAAAAAATCACTTTTTATGTCTTCAATTGTACCTACGGTGCGGAGAAGAGACGTACTGACAAGTTTATGTTACCAATAAGTAAGATTTTATTATCAGTAGCAACAATGATAGCTATCTTATAGGGAATCAGTTAGTGAAATATGTTAGCAGACAGAGTGCTTATTCGCCACCTTAGTAACATAACAATACAATAAAATATTATTACCAAAATAATTGCAGATGTTACAAGGTGTCACTTTTGTTATAATGCTGTCGTTCCTGGACATTCATAAAAGTTCATCATTTATCAATTTATGGCCTGCTCGAGTGATAAATATTTACTTGGCGTCTATTTTACTGCCCTGCCATCTGTGGAAGCAAGTATGAATAATATCTCAGGTTACTGCTCAATATAATTTTTATAGTAACAATAAATAATAGACTACTTTAATATGTGGTTCGTAATGGTAAGAATTCATTGACTTTGCTGGGGTTATAAGTAACACTACCGGTCGTTATAAATTTCGAACGAACGTCTACCTCTTGGATTTAATAAAAATTAATGGCCCAATTTTAGGAACAGTACCGATCTCCTTACTGAGTTAACGTTTTATTCTAAATAATACCCAATAATACAGAAAAAAAGTTTATTACTGTGAATGTTAAACCTATCTTTCAGTCGATTACTTACTATAAAACTTTCTCATCTTACACTGGATGTTACCAAGGACAGAATCTACAATTAAGGCAAATAAAACTAGCACAATTTGGTATAAGTAGTATTTCACTGGTAAAACCTTATAGCTTACACACGTCATACTTGTGTGTGTACTGTGACTATATTATGTTGACACTGGTATTTATTGTTGTTCTCATAGTTCTAAAGCTCACGCTTTAGAGCCTAGAGTTTCCTTGGCTTATTCGGTGGACAGCATACTAAAAAGAAAAAACAATTTTGTAAAAAGTATGTTGCGCTTACAACTACACAAGCCTCTGTTGCAGAGTGGTATAACAATTCCACAATCCAGCTACTGCAAAAGTATGCCTCGACGCACACAATCTCTAATTGCAACAAAGGACAACCGTACAACAAAATATTTGAAATTATTATTTTTACGCAAACTATTAAGTACTTTTATGTATTGAATTTGATTCATTTTTATTACGCCGTTTGTGTATACTTAGGTTAATAGATATATTATGAAAGCGAATAAGTAATACTTACAAGGCACATCAATATGATTTCGCTTCGCTTGTTATTTTCGTCATTTCATGGAATCATTGGCTTTACTTTACTAATTCTCTAGTATTTTTCAATTACTTCTTTTTGTTACCGTTACAAAAGAAATCCAAACATGTCCCGCCAAAGTGGTACCCCACAAATGATTTACTACCTCAATTCGTCCGAATTACGTCTGAATACACTGGGACGGAAATCTCTCAACTAACCATGAGGGATGCGCGCTTGTGCTCTTAGCTCTATTGTATGGTATTATGAGTATTTTTATGTTACTTATCAAGTTTTTTTTTATATTTAACCCCACAGTAAATCTCAATAAATAGAAAGAGGTGATCAATTAGTGTAAATATTCGACTATAATTAATTAATGATACTTTAAGAAATAGCTAGACAATTATTCAGCTTAGGCTTATAACCACTACTGAAGGGACAATCTCAAAACCGGAGATGGCATTGGGTAAGCCAGAGTGCGAGCAATATACCTTGTGTCGGCGGGGCGGGCAGCAAAATCCACGGGGGTAACACAAACACATAGTTTTTTACTGAGGTGCACCCAGTGAGGCCGGGGCGGATGAGCGGAAAGCGTTGCGAGTCAGTGCGGGTGTCGCCAGGGGCGGCTGGACGCAGGTCAGTTTGCGTTTCCTGCTTAATTTGCCGTATTAGCTCGGTCATCTCTGCAGGAATTCTAATGATTTAAATCATTCGAATCAACAAGTAATTAAAAAACTATGAGAGGAAATAAAAATATAAAGCGGCGATTTGATGGTAATGAACTTTATAAAAAGGTCCCACTTTATATCACCTGAACCGCTCAAAGGCCCCACTGCCACTGTAATTGTCCATCAAAATGTACGTTTTCCGCTTGACCCGCCACCAGCACCCGCAGCCCACCCCGCGCCACTGTGATTACACACTTAGGCAATCTCATACCCCCATGGCATTTGAAGACCCAAGACGGTATGCGGGTTTGCGGTTCGAGTCCGTCATGTCCGTCCGTGCTGGGCTAGTGGATGTAACACTAAATGAAACCTGCCGGATAATAACTGGCTACCCCATGCTGACTCTGGGCCTGGAGTTGCACCTTCTAATACCCGCAGAGGCGTGGCGTCGTCGTCCGTGGAGAGCGGCAAGCTGGAGTCAGACCAGCGACATTCCATGAATGGCCATCCTCAGGTGCCACTGAATGATAAGCCCCAAGAGCTTCTGGGCGTGAGTTGCTCCTATTGACGGTGACCCTTCCTAAGTCAGTACGGAGCACTGGAGAGCGCAGGGTCCGCTACGGACACAATGGCCCACCTGTTAACGTGTGCTGCGTGCCTATACACATTTGCACCGGAGGATCTGTGCACCTCCGAGAACACCATCCAGGTCGCATCACACTGGGAAACATAATCTGAGAATTGAGGCGCCATCGCCCCGATAAAAGAATGCCTCTATTGCATGTTTTGGAGTTAATTGACTGGACTGGACTTCTTGGGCTGGCGGGTTCACATACTTCGTCTCCAAACTGCCGAAATTCGTAAAGATCTACTTTGTAATAATAATGTTATGTTCAAAACGTTTAGCTGGTTTTTGCGACTACTTCTATTGCACGTACAGTAACATAATTAAGTACCAACGCTTAAGACCATGCCCTACAACAAAGTTCATACCAAATATCAGCTGAATTTATTCAGCTATTTTTCAAGTGATGCTCGAACTTCATAAAAAAAGCAGCCAAACAGATATAAAATTCTATAAATCATATTTTCGGCATCAGTATTGCTCCTAGAAAGCACTAGTTTTCCTTTTTTGGAAAATATCTACTGACAATATCATGAAAATATTTAAAGAGTGTAACACCAATTTACATTGCACCAATACTGTACGCAATTTAAACCTTTTGTGAATAAAATCAGATTGAGTTATCAAACATGTGATAAAATAACATGTCATCAAAAGAATAAAATCTAAATCAGAAGCACTACACAGCACTGTGTCTGTGCCACAAACCATATTAATATAATTTGTCACTACGGTTTATGTGTGGGAGTGCTTTGAAGCAAGCAACCTTCAAAATAACTTTCTACCCCTTTTTAACCCTGTTAGGGGGCGAAATTCTATAAAATCACTGATACGTTTACAACCGACTCCGAGTTATATAATTTAAAGGTTCACAATGCTTTCAATTCCTGAAATTCGTTAGTAGCTATAACAAGTAGGTCCTTAGTTGTATTCACATCAGAAAACAGAAATAGTTCCACATTGTCCCTACCGGTGCTTACACTAAATCCAGGAAACAGCGACCTTGTCTCAAAGAATTGCATTATCTTAAGCTTTAATAGCAGATTTCAAGAGAATCCCAGAGACCGAGTAATTTTACTCATTTTACTGAAATATACATCTTACTAGGATTAATTGCAATGTCATGTAGTACCAAGGTTGAGAATACTTCCAAACTACATGTATGCATAGCCCTGACCCGAACATTTCACTCATCTAGGCCGAAACTTGTAAAGTACTTTACTATCGAAATTGCTTGATGTACTCATCAACACCAAGACGAAACTAGGCGCTTGTGAGTTTCAAGTTTCTAGGAATAAGTTAACATCACAATTTATAGTTTACCAGCCCCATTAGATAAGTGGCACATTCGATGTTACAATAGAATAAAAGAATAAATGTATGGGAATGACACGTATTTTGTCGCTTATAACGTTTATGACAGTCGTAAACGTATGTCAATCTATAAAATTTGACTGTACCTAATATTAGACTATTCAAAGTCTTTAATATGTTACTGCTATAATGTAGGTTACCGATAGGTGTTAATATAAAGAAACACTTCGAGAATAAAAGATAAGTCATAATTTAACATTAAAAAATTGTAAATTGAAAATATTATTTGATTTTATATATAAGTACCAATGACAACATATTCTAACTGTACTGGTTTTTGTTTATAATGTATGTGTTGTGCATGCCCCAGGATCAAAGTGCGTAGCTGTGTATGAATATGAAGTGTGGATACAAAATGTACGCGATGAGCCCGTACATAACCTAAATTCTAAGCTTGTTGAAACATTTGGAAAAGATTAGAACATTATAATTAATTATTGCAGCAGTTTATTACTTTGTTTAATATTTCTTGCCGCTTGGAATATTATTCGCCAGCAAAGTTTCTAGATGATGTTTTAATCATGCATAGAAACAAGAATGAATACTATCATTTTTATTTTATTCCAACCTTGGTTTTAGGGTTCTGTACCCAAAGGGTAAAAACGGAACCCTATTACTAAAACTTCGCTGTCCGTCCGTCCGTCCATCGGCCACCAGGATGTACCTCAAGAACCGTAATAGCTAGACATTTGAAATTTTCGCAGATTGTGTATTTCTGTTGCCGCTATAACAACAAATATAAAAAAAAACAAAATAATAAAAATAATAATTAAGCCATGCAAAAAACGTGATATTTTAGGCCGTTTTCATGGCTTTTAGCCTTTTTTGTGGTACGGAACCCTTCGAGCGAGAGTCCGACTCGCACTTGGCCGGTTTTATATTAGTCTGGCCAATTTTTCTACACACGTATGGTGTAAGTACCTAATTTCTGTAAATTATATGATAACGTTTTGTAAAGTGATTTTATACCCATAGATATATTACATAGAAGAAGAGAATATAATAATAGATATATTACAAAGAAGAAATGGTCGGAGTCCTGTAGACCAGTATTCAAATCTGAAAATCTGTTAACGGTTCCTAGTATTTACATTTACGAAGTCGCTAAATTTGTAAAACTCCATGACCATCTATTCGAGAATAACGATAACATGGGAAAGCGACAGGTAACGCACCTCCCAAAAAAAATGCCTGTACCCAAGTTAGAACTGTTCAGGAATAACTGTGTTTACATGGCACCTCTTATTTTCAACTCTGATGGTGGTGGTGGTGGTGTGGATGGTCAACTGAGATGGTGGAACTACCGCGCTCAAAATTTCTACGCACATTACGGGAGTGGTTAATTAAGCAAAGCTTTTACGATACTTCAGATTTCCTGAAGAGCAGTTCTTGCCGTTTCGGTGCGCATTGAATGGAAAGCATTGTTTCACATGTAATTGATAAATTATTTGACTTTGAAATATTTAGTTCATTGAGATTGTACTATTGCTTGCTATGATAATATAATCCTGTTGACTGTTCCTAAAATTTATGACATATTCTGTAATTTTTAACATTTCGATTTTGACTTATTTTAACTTTTGACATGTTTACTTTAATTTCATGTTTATTTAATATCTTAGGCTCAATATGTAAGTTTGACATTTTGATTTTGACTCATTTTAACTTTTGACATGTTTGCCTTAATTTTTCATATTATTTTTCAACTTCTTGCGCATAATAATTGTTAAAAACGCTTATATAGTTTTGATTGACAGACAATGTTGCATGCGGATATTTCTGTGAGACATGCTGTACACCATTATAATATTATTATAATGTTAACATCTTTATACCAGACCATGTTTCGTGCAATAAATGAATTTACTTACTTACTTCCTTACTAGACATTAGATTCCTAAAGTAAACGCGGTAGCCTAGTGGTATGGGTAATGGACTGCTGAGACGAGGTTCTCGGGTTCGATCCCAGGTTATACGAAAGCACACACCAATGACTTTCCGATGCTTTTCGAAGTTATGTGTGTATTTATCGCAGGTTTATAAGTGCCCGGTTAATGGCAATAGGCTACCTATTAGATTGGGACCTAAACATAAACTGGCGAAATGTGGGTGCTAGCACCTCTGCCTACCCCTTCGGGGCTATAGGCGTGAGTTTATGTTACGTTATGTAGATACCTAAATTACAACTAGGAGAGGAATTTCTGATTTTATTTCATAGCAGCTAATATGTAACACTGACAAAGTTCCCTTCCATTCATCATCATTCATCATTCAATTTTACCTCACAGCTAGGTGCCTGCTTACCCCTACTACTCCTTCTTGTTTGATTTGGCCACAAAAGTATTATTATGGGTTGGCAGCCGCTGTCTGACTTCACAATCCTATACCTATCCTATGTTCCTCTATAAGAAAGTATATCAGCTTACAGGTGAGACTGGCTTCGTCCCATAAATCTTGTAATTGTAGTTCTATATGCCATGATGAGAATTTGGCTTCTCTTCAACCGACGAAAAAACAAAACACGGAGGAGGGTATCAAGTCGATGTGTATATTTTTTATATATGACCACGCATAACTTCTTACAGAGTAGTCCGATGTTGATAATTCTTTTTTATTGGAAAAAGTATACCCCGAAGTTGGTCCCATTTAAATTTGAAAATAAAAATCTAACTCTAAGGGTAGGAAAACAGGGAATGATTGATTATTCACTCAGATTGCAAGGTATAACCAAGCATAACTTTTTACAGAGTAGTCTGATTTTCATAATTCTCTTTTTATTGGAAAGAGTATACCCCAAAGTTGGTCCTATATTTCGGTGGTTTAATTTTTAATAATAATAATAATAATAATAATAATAATAATACAACGGTGAGGTAGTAATCATAATGTCTTACTGTCTACATAAAGATTAATCCAAGCTGTTGAAAAATAAATTAACAAACTTTGCAAATGTGATAACCTGCGAGAAAATTACAGGCATTAAAAATCTAATATAAATAATTATAGTAACAATGTAGCTGATGTTGTATGAAGAGGAATTCATTTAGTACTCACCACACTAAAATAGAACGCTCTATCGAGTTTCGAAGACTCAGATTTCATCTCTGCTTGTTTTATTCAGGGTTAAATTGAATGAGCGCTAGATTGGAGGGCCACTTGTTGAACGCGCCATTTTCAGTCTACTCTATATAATAATCACAACTGTAAATAGAATTGCTAACTTGTTCAAACATTAAATGGTAGGTACTGAGTTTTGATGTTCACGCCGTTTATTACTATGTGAAGTAGAAATAAAAGGCATTTGAGTAAGATAATTTATGATAAATTTATGAGGATCGTACGAAATGGCGCACATTGGGAGAGGCCTATGTCCAGCAGTGGACCGCAGTGGGCTGATTGATTGATTAAGTGATTATGAGTTTTAGTGGTGCCTATAAAATCAATGCCCTTTCAAGACAGGCACAGGCAGCTCTGTTTAACCCAATGTATTGGGTTAAACGGAGCTGCCCCTAGATCTTCGCAACTAATCCAATCTGACTTCTAAATCGATACTCCTGCAGGTCAAGGGACGAGGATCTGACGCAGATTTCTTTTACAATTACTGATCCAACTCACTCGGTACAACTATTTGTTGCTTGTACTGATATCGGCTGCAAGACTCGTACAAGTAACGATTATGCCTTAACTACTTTAAAAAATTTTGAAAATGTTTAGCCAATTCCTCTACTCAATGAATTAAAATGACCACACTTTCATAACGGTATGAGCTTAATCCCTTTTGAAGTTAGCTTTGTCGCATGTAGGTGAACGTGTGAGTGTACTATGTGGGCGTCACGTGTCGGCGTGATAATTAAATTGAAATTAGACGGTCAGTTCACGGTAAATTCTCCGTCAAAATTTGCCTCCGCAAAATCCTAAGTACCCTTAATATAAATGAGTATCGTAAAAATTTTCTGGGTGAAAGAGCTAATCTTTAATCTGTCAGGTCTTCACTTTTTCTTATCCGATACAAAAATATGAGGACTTTGTTTTTTTTTATTTCTTGCTTGCTGAAATGCTAGTGAACGGCCATTATGGCATATGGATGTCCCTAGCACCAAAACTGAAAAGCTGACTTAAAAAAAATAGCTAAATATTTTATAGAATGTAAATTTGTCTGATTACCTTTGACCGTAGATACAGTAATATGAGCTGTTATGATCAAATAAAATCCATGAATTTCATCCAATAAATATGTTCCTGTAAAATAAATGGAGAGTAAGTCGATAATCAAGAGTACGTTACCACGACAAGATGAGCGAGCCCTAGCTTGAAAAGTTTATCTTGTGTAGTTAAGGAATTCCTATGGTCATCATCCTACTCCATTTTTCGACCTTGAATACCATGTAACACCAGCCCCTCTAGACAAGTGGCAATTCGTTGGCCGGCGTTTGATGGAACAGAATGACGAATGTATGGGATTTGACACATTTGACATGCGTTAACGACTGTCAGAAACGTCTAATCCCATACATTCGTCATTCTATTCCATCAAACACCGACCAACGAATTGCCACTTGTCTAGAGGGGCAGGGCCTTTGCCAAGATAAAACAAATGAGACCGAACTCAATAGCGTTATCATGTTTATATTCTACTAGCGATCCACCCCGGCTTCGCACGGGTCGTAAAAAAATTACCGTGGAAATCCAATATAGCTTATGTTACTTAGGGTTAATGAAGCTTTCCAATGGTGAAAGAATTTTTGAAATCGGCGCAATAGTTTTTGAGTTTATTACAACATACAAAAATACAAATCTTTCCTTTTTATAATAGTAGTGTAGCTGTAGATAGTGTAGATAGAAGTTTAGATGTAGATGACCACCTTCCTGCATTAATGCATTTGTTACACAGGACTAAACGTGTAAAGGTTCAGTTGGATTTCAAGAAATGGTCGCAAATGGTTTGGAAATTTTGTCGGACAACAACAGAGTAAGTTAAATTAAAGCTTGCAAAAAGGAGACTCATGTCACATGTTCACAAAGTATGTACCTATTTTTATAACATCATGTTAAACATATATCCCTATAGCAGCTTCCTTTGATAAAATAATTTTCGTGAATAATACCAAAAAAGAAGTCGAGATAATTGCTCTACTTTGAAAGCTTCTTAACAATGCTAAACACTGAAAAGATATGCCGGAAAATATTGTTATGACATGATTTGTTCCACGAAATTTTAAAAATAAAGGCACGCAATTATTTCAAGCCGTACTATTCTATTATATTTTATAACAATTGTGTTGTTATCTGTGTATAAGGTTCACTTTTCCAAGTCTACAAATGAGGGTTTACAGTCAAAGCTCGGTATTTGCATGCATTAAGGGCGCAGGTATAATATTCCCTGGCCCAAAGCCGGCTTTAATGTCGCCATCAACAAGTGCCTCATAAAATTGTTCCGCGCTATTGTTAACCAAGTCTAAATTGATTTTAGGAGGTTTTGGCATGTCATTGATATAAATAACTTTTGACTGGATGTGGCTGTAATTGCGAAAAACTCTAGCTTTATCTCTTTCACATTCGCTATCACATTTTCTATCTCAGTATATCTATAGCATGATAACTGATAATATTTAAATGGTTAAATTGATTTTGTTTTTTATTTTATTTCACTTACATGTAGGTGGAAAATATAATAATTTTTTGTTTGCCTTTTTCTTAAATATATACTTTCTGAAATTTATTTCATGTTTCACTTCTTTCATAATTATGTTACATAAAAAGTTACACAAACACAAAAAGTTTATCGTCTAATGTTTTGATAAATTACATTGGTCTTACTAGTCACTTACTGTGTACTGGCTGGCAAGTTCGAACGAGAGTAATCGAGTCGAAACAGGCTGGTAGATCAAAGTTATAATAAAGTGTAAAGTTTGCATTTGAACTGTCTAAGGTTTCAGTGATCCTATACAGAAACGTATTATTTTCCAAAAGCGGAATTTTATAGTAATATTGAACTTTGACTTTGACTATTATGTTTCGAGATTAAGGTCTCTTCAATCAGTTATAAGAAATGGATATCATTATTTTCTTGATCGCACTCGAGGCCGAGCTGAACTCTGAACATTTCATGAGGACAGCCTTCTGGTTTTTACTCTATACAGATTGTAAGGGGAACGCTCCCGAAGCCGAAGACCCCTGGCAGTACTCCGGGTAGGCACACTACATATTGGCAATTTTTTTTTTCGATTTGGTAATTTTTATTTTTATATATTTTTTTCCGTTTAATTAGCATTTTTTTAAAGTAAATACTTCTTTAGCGGCGTTGGATGGGTAAAAAGTGTTAAACTCGCGTCAGGATTACTTGACCTTTGAACCGTAACCGACGACTGACGTCATACAACATTACAACAGCTACAGATTGTTTATTTTGTTAGGTGCGTTAACAAGCTTCGTGGCTGAGCGGTTAGCGCTTCGACCTTATGGTTTCAGATAGTACCAGGTTCGAACCTGGGCTTTTGACACTTATTATTTTTTCTTTTTGTAATTTATTACTTTTTGTGATTATTTTTTCTTTTTTTAATTCATTAATTTCTTCTGACAGAAAATTAGTGATAGGTTCTATGATTGGCGCTATATTATAGGTATGGAATGGTATGGTATGGTGTGTTCTTTTTATCTTTTCTCTGTATATAACGATGAAAGAAAGAAAGAAAAAGTTTTCACTTCTGCCGGCACTCCCGGAGTTCAACCCGTCTATTTTTTATTCTCCATAGTATTGGGAAAAAAATCAATACAGATAAAAACAAGTGGCGCCAAGCCCGTGATTTTGTAGTGATTATTTTTTATGAAATTGCCGTTTCATCGAGCTATAGTAGTACGATGGAGAATTAATAATGCTAATGAAACTGAAAAAAAGGAGAAATTTATTTATTCAACTAATCGAAAAAAGTATGCCAATATGTAGTGTACTTGGAGTACTACCAGGGGCCTTCGGCTTCGGGAGCGTTTTCCTTACACCCGGTATTAAAAATCGTTTGTTATATATGACTATATGTTTTAAAAATTAAAATTGGTCTATGATTTATAAATAAATAATGTTCCGTGTCATTAAATTAAAAGAAATTACAATAAAATATTTACTTTTTATAACGTTATCGCTGATCGGTATAATAAACCCTAGAAACCTTCTAAATGTGATGATAAATAATTGTGATGATAAAATTAATTATAATAAATGTGAACATTTATTATAATTTTCGTTCCTGTCCATTTTGGTGGCCCTGAATAACTCCTCATAAAACAACTTTTTAACTGCTGCTGAAAAGTAGCCGAAATGTCGGGCTAAATGTACACAATACGAGTACCCAATACACGGTGACAGAATCCATTTAAAAATAGTTTAATATCAATGAGTGAAGTTTGCATGAAGTTCACACAACATTACATTGAAAGTACATTGGATACTCGTATCTTGGAAACACAGTAGGTACCCCCATATATGTTCGTGGTATGGTATCTTGAGCTACATGTTAATGGTACCTATAAGACATATGAGCGTAAAGCCTCATGTGACAGTGACTTTACTTCTACATGAGATATGGTACGATGCGACACCGATTGATGAAGCTCACAGATCATACGGATTACACCTATAATGGAATGTGCTTTTCTGGCTTGAGCCAATCATTTGTATCTATCACTTTATCAACGTCAAGATCCAATAACTAGATTATGCGATATGCAAGTTGTTGGATTAAAATATTTACAAAACTTTATAACTATATTCCAAATACATGATGCTCGATAATTGATAAATTGATCATGAGGACATCACTAGAGGAAGTTTATATTTTTTTGTTTTCATAAATATTTTGTGAAGGGTCAATGGCCAATGACCAAAGAATAAAACTTTGCCTTCAAGTAAGCAAGTTTGGTCTTAACATTAAATCTCTGTTGTTGTTTTTTTTTTTTTTGATAAAATTATTTGATTATTATAATATTATATAATTCATTTTTTAAATGATTCCAACAATAAATACTGATAATTAGATCAAGACAGCAGATGAAGATTATTCTATATTTCTCGGCGAATAAGTTCTAGCGTGACTTTGTTTGGAAGAGTTTATTTATTATTTCTGCTCTTTGGCATGTGAGTCTACATATACATACGCCTATCAATACTATAGGACTCTCAGATTGCGTAATGTTTTAAACCAATACAAATTAAGTACGTACGTAATTAATTCGTTTTCAATACGAACTTAATATAATACCGTGGGATCAAACTCGACTCTCGAGTCGAAAGGTTCTCAAAATAACAAAGCGAGTAAATAAAATCTGGACACATAAAGCCTGCAGATTTGATATTTGTCACGCATTTTCCACTTGGTCTGCCTGTCAAGGGTCTTTTGATGGATTTCAATATTTTCAAAGTGGGATTTTATTCCGTATTATACATTTTTGAGTCATTCAAAAGTTTTATTGTGTATTCTAATTCACGCACATATATTTTACCTATGAATTGGTAAAAAAAAATTCGTGTATACTATGAATGTATGTAACATGTTGGTTATATTATATTTTTATCATTGCAACCAATGCAATAGACTTGGTAGCTGGTTTTACTATTGACTAACTTGTACCTAAGTAGGATTACGTAAATAATACTACATGTACCTAATAATTATATTCTAATTATTATTATTATATTAGGTACATGTTACCTGGTCTCAGCTGTAAAAGAACACTTTAAATCACGGTGTACTCTCACGGATTTTATTTTGATTTATTTAGTCTTATTTTTGCAATTTGAATTTATCCCGACATTTCGGTTGTTTTTCAGCAGGTATCGTCACGGCACAAAATAAATCGCGTTAGAATCTGTTAAAAATAGTTTTATTTCTATGTGTAATATATGTGTAAACTTCCGCTAACATAAGTAGATATGTGACGTGTGTTAGTGTAACGTAAATTAAACGAAGTGAAAAATGTTTGTAACTGCGGCCGGCGGTATTGGAAAGTTATGGGTTGCGGCCCTATTTGTTATAGGACAACGCACACAGCCGCACCCCTCACTATAACCTGGAAAGTAATATACTGAAAGCGTACTGATATGTAAATTTGCACAGTGACCACTTTACCATTATAACAGCATTTTGGTCTAATTGTTATTGAACTGTCAATAAATTCAAAAAGAATTGGTTGGGAAGAGGTATAATGAGCCGTTTAGTAGAAGTTTTAAATGTTTTAAAAACTAGCGACCAGCATTCTAAGCACAGCACTGTGTCCTCAAGTAAAGTATTTGGGACTCGTGCTCGATGGCCGATAGGACTTCAGGAAACATTTTCGAAGTGTGCTCTTTAAGCTGAAAGGTACAGCTACCGCTTAAGCGCAGATACCGCCCAATTTGAGAGCACCTGATGACAAGATTAATTATAACTTATTTCAAGTTGTTTAATAATTGGATCATAATAAATACACATAGCTACACCTACCAAGCGAGTATAATCTGAAAATTAATTTGGATTTGGAATTATTTCAACGAAATCATTACCTACGTAAATTGTTTATAAGTTTAAATTTATAACGGTAACGAAAGAATAATCTATAAGGAATTCAGGGCAAAACATGCAGTCTGGGTTTGTGTTATAGATATTTATGGTTCTATAACATGGTTTACCGATATTAAGTTCATCATCTATAATGATATGCATCAATGAAATTAAGTAGCTGTGACAGATTTATTACAGTTTCTGCTTTTCGTTGATAAAGTGAGGTTTTGGAAAGTATTAAAAACTTTTTTCTTCAACTAAAGAATTCTTACGAGGATATTCTCGCTAGAAATTGAGGTACTTTCAAGTACATATTGCCGTCTCTATCGGCTTACAGGATGAGGTTATAATTATGTGGGACAGCGAGAGATATTGACCTATTTACAGCCCTGAGATATTTAATTACTAGACTAGCTATTTCAAAAATGACGTTGTTTTTCGAAATAATAAAAAGTTCATTATGTACTATTTCAAAGTTGTTACTATTATTTTTTATATCCTTCGATTACCTGCAAAGAAAGACAGTTAATCTAATTATTTTCTGTGTGAAATACGAGCTTTGTGTTACATTATCTATAGTTAATTAATTGGAAATGTAATAATTTAATGACAAGCTCGGAGAAGAATATTCGTATAGTTAATAGAATATTTTAGTTCACAAATATCCTTGAATTTAATTAATCTTTCCCTGCGAAAATATTAGGTAGGTATCTCCACTTTGTATGGATCGCGCTAACTGTACCTACTTTTATTCCTTTAAGTAACTAATATCAAGACGTAATTTACTCGAGTAAAGTGGATGCGTATAAAGTTGCTTTTAATGAAACTGCCTTATTATATTTATTGTTCCTTTTGGAACACGTCGTGTAAAATCAAAAGCCTGCCCATTCAATAAATTTTAAAAGGTATTTGTGTTCAATCGAGCGAATACCCCATTCACTGAAATAAGTCAAACCTTTTTGTTGAAAAACACTAACAAGTAACCAGTGAGGTGGGAAGTAAAAACTAGTGGGCCACGGCACTCATAGATACATAAGTGACTCATACCTACATACTGAATATGGAACTTTTTTAATTTCACGCTGGATTCGAAAACTGCATGCAAATGAGGACAACCCACTGGCAAGAACTCAATGTTGTGTCAATCTACATAATTGTTTTTGAACTTCATTTCAAAGCATTGAATGTAAATTGTTCTAATTAATAATAAAGTGAAAATGCCATATGGCTCCAGCATCAGTCTCACCACCAATTAATAAAATCTACGTCATCAGATAGGTTGTTCAGAGAGTATTCATGCATGAGACAACAATTATAAATAATTTACATCAGATAATGTAAAAATAACCTTGCCTGAATTTTAATTTGCTTTTGTTCTAATGGTTCCAAACAACAAAAGAAGAATTTTCTTTACTCAGAGCAAAAATGTCGAACTTTCGCAAAACATTCCAACGACTCGGTAAGAATTTGGGATTTTGTAATGTTAAATAAATGTACTTTAGCTCTACTCCATGGGCCGTACCACCAAATTATATTGAATTGTTATTATGAATTATGTAAGTATAAACAGGATTTGGACCCATTTATTAATTAAGATTTTGCGCTATATTTCATGATATAAATTATTAAAGCGCTGTTCTAATTGCTAAAGAAAATACATGAATATATAACTAAACCTTATATATTTGTGTAACGTTTTAATTGAAAATTTTAATTGAAGAACAGTAAAGGTTGGCACGACAGACACCTTAAAGAAAAACCAATCTAATTAGTTAATTAGCTTCTTGAGTAGTAGAAAAAATGACACTATAAGTTATTAATCTTTATGATCAAAACAAAAACCTAAAAAACTAAGTTAAACACCACCTTACATTTTTGAAGTTGAATAATTATATTGATATTATTATTTTTTATTACTTAATTATTTAAAAGCGTTTTATGTATCTTATTTCAATAAAACCATTTCACTAAAATAATGTAGCTTGATTCGTATGAAAACATGCAAACTATCACACACACTGAGGATTCTAAAATTGAAATTCCAACTTAGTCCATTAAATTTACACTATCAGAGTAGTTATCAAAATAACTATAACATATTGGTTTATACTATTATAAGCATCTTTTATCGATGAAATGTGGGCGACAACCTCTTCAGAGGCATATAAGCAATTAATCAGAAGTCAATATAATATAATACAAAATAAGTATTAAATAAGGATATGAAAAGAATAACATATTCATGTTTATCAATATTTTAGTGAGTTGACCTCTTATATGATCGGAAAGGAATACATGAAGAGGTCAGACTGTCACAATTATATTTGTGGGCCAGAACAATAATAATACGAGTATGAGTAATGTCGGAGTTGCCTAACAGAGTCCACAGACCGCTATACTGGAACACTTCAGTTATTATTGGAATCTCTTAATACTAGTAGACTGGACGTCATGCAATAACGTACTCATATTGGTTCAACTGATTCAGATATTTTCTGTTCGAAACTGAAATATGAAAAGTTTTGAGCTTATACGCAATTATTTCATTCAGTTCTCTGTCTATATTTATGTACGGTCAGTGCGAATTTCTCCTGAGACTTCAGGGAAGAAAATTTACTTAAAGAATTGAACTTTCATAAATCAAACCATTCATTCAGCAAGTAAACGTCCAAGGACTCTTTTACATGTCAATACCAGATTTACGAGCTTAGCGACGATTCTGAATTATGAGAGTTGACAGAAAACGGTGCATTTTAAACATGTAATAATGTAATAATGAAGCTTTATTTAATTCCATACATGTTGGATTTAAAAACATTCCATATAAACATTATTAAATTTTTTAATTGTATTCAGCATGCAATTTTTTTTATTATAAAAGTTATTTAATTCAAATCTTATTATAATTTTATATTATTATTTATTTTAATTCTATATTATTATTTATTTCAATTATTTATTATGTATGGACCCCGTTCGGCTAAAAGCCTCCCACAAGGAATGCCACGCTTCTCTATCTTTAGCTATATTCATCCAACTTTCGCTGCCCTTGCTACCAATTCATCTGCCCATCTAGCTCTTGGTCGACCTCTTGTTCTGGTACCTTTCGGTCCCGACCACTTCACTGACCTTTGGGTCCATCTGTCGTCTTTGTAACGAGCTAAGTGTCCTGCCCACTTCCATTTTCCATTCAGCGAAAAAGTTAGTGTTGCATGTTAAACATGTAGCTAGGACTAAATTGACTATCGATTGCTTTTATATTAAGTGCCTAAATGATGAAATAAGTAGAACTCTTACTGATAGGACAATATTGGCATTTTATTATATTCATCATCTCAGCATCAAGCCCCGTTTATTTTCAAGACATTTTATACAATTGCTTACGTATAAAAATATTCTGGATACTTTAAGTACAAAGCTACTTCTTTCTTAAGGCAGTCATTACTACTTTCAGAAAAATTTTACTCCAGAAGCGAATAGTTTACCTATTAGGTTTCCCAAGTGTCCTTTATTAGTAGAAGATAAAATAAAGAAACGGTGGGGGACGGTCGGGCTCACCGTCTTTGCATACTTTTAGAGTGGTGGTGGCCCGACCAATATTTAATTTGGCTGCTAGGAATAAAACATTTTTAGTGGTAGCAGTGATGATGGCCGTTGTCAACAGGCTCCGGTGCTCCAGATAACATATTAGAAAAAAAATTGCCTTTATCCTCACTTTATTGTAGTTGTGTGAGTGAGATTCAATAAAGTTCTAATATCACTCATGATCGAAACGTCAAACTCAAAATGGTGGCTCGCGGCTCGCAAGGCTGGCACACGTCATTTTAAAGTACGCGTACATGGTAACAAACGTGCGAATAAAGTCGCCGAGCCATAAGCTTGCGTACTTACTCACTCGTCTGTCACCCACTTAATAAAAGCTTTCTCAATTTGTCATATCTTAAATTTTAAAGGTTGTAGTTTCATTTAGATTGGAAGCATGAGAATGGAGACAAAATGGAATTACCATAAAATTTATACAAAAGTAGCAAGTAACAGGCATGTTTGTAAGAATTAAACGTTCATCAAATACCATGATGTTGAACTCGATATATTTTACTAGATAAATATTATTACGGCCCCATAAGTAATAAATCTGACCGCATCCGCTACTAGGCAGTGTTTATAGCTTTTTACTTTTTTGTAATATAAACAAAAGTTTGATGTGAGCTACATCAATAATAGTAATGATATGAAACGGAAGTTAATATTACCGATTAAAATTTATTCTTATCATACAACATGTATGACTGGCAGGACGTTACAAAGAGATTAAAAATATTTACCATTTTTATACCACTTAGGTGGCAGACAAGCACACGGCCCACCTGACGGAAAGTGGTTACCAAGGCCATATGCAACACCAGGGGCGTTACACTCGCGCTGCCGACCCTGAAGAAATCTTCTAGTGCCCTTCTTAAAGAACACCATACTGTAGTCGCTTAGGGAAACCACAGCAGGAAGTTCATTCCACAACCTGAGCGTGCGTGGGATTAAGTTCCTTTCAAACCTTACGGTGGGCACCGTTTACGGTCGCAATGTGTGAGGATGAATTCCCTGCCTATGCCGATCGTTGCGATGATGAAATGCAGCTGTGGGTATCATGTCAAACAATTCATTTGAGCACAGACCATTGTATAAACGGTAGAACACACACACCGAGCCAAAGTCCCTCCTGAAGCTAAAAGGTTGCCAGCGAGTATGAGATTGTCGACGAGCCTCAACGCCCGTCTTTGCGCCGAGTTGAAGGGGTCAAGCTGGCATGCAGGCGCTCCGGCAAAAAAGTGACAGCAGTACCTACTCCTACAGTACCTATTTATTGCAGTAATCTATATCAGTAATCTATATTATGCATTTCATTTGATTTTTCTGTAGTTCAGCATAATAGGAAATTAAGACTACACTCATTATTTCCAGATGAATTCTAAGCCCCTAAATCTCTCAAGTAAACGGCAACTAAAACTACCAAGTACATATGTACTATCCCGGCAAAGTAGGATACTGAGGCTAGTGTCGTACTACCGAAGGGGTTGGTTTACCGATTGGCGGCAATATACTTTCTCTCTATTACGTGGAATTAAATTCAAATTTATTCTTTGCATACAATTGAAATTACATATAGAAAATAGTTAAATACCTTCACCTACCCTTTTAGGGATTACAGAGATGGGTATACGTGTAGGTATTCGGAATCAATAAACAGAACTCATAATAAGACAAATCTCTCTTGAAAATGATGATGTCTGGAGAAATGGGTTTGGCTGATTAGCTTCTCACAGATTAAAAAATAGCAAAGAAGCATTACGGTTCGATTCTCGAGCCGTGAATATCTTTCTTTTTTTTCTGTGCGCTATTGTATTGAGGTTTTCATTATTTTTAATACGAACGTATTTCGTTTATGTATAACTATAGAACATGAAGAAAATTAGATAAGGGATCCTTGTTAAAAAAACTTAATTTTTAAGTTTTAAACTTAAGTTGTCCGTAAGTGAGTTCACAGATCACGGTAATCTGTGCTTATCCTCTTCTTATCGTATAATAAAGCTGATCTGATCTTAGTAAGACAATGAATTTACATTATTAGTTCCAATCCTACCTAACAAAAGGCTCCTTAGAAATGAAGTGTGTGAAATGGTTCTAGATTCGTCTGAAATTTACTGGAAATTCATTCGCACTATAGAGATCGCTTTTGCCAATATATTTGACATTGGACATTTATAATACCGAAAGTTATAGTAAAAACAAAATACTAGGAACACAACAAAGATAACGGGAATTAACACGATCATGGTTAGGTGGGTACTTGCATACCGGCCGTGGTCACAGGCTAACAGTCAGCCTGTGACCATGGTGTAACCTGGTCGAAACGTCAGACAATCAAAGGTATGTAAGTACCTATACCATGATCGCGTTAATTCCAGTTATCTTCGTCGTATATCATGGAACATGACAGTTTAAAAGTACTAGGTAGTTACAACTCAATATTTCTTTCTATAGTTAATTTCTATATACTAATAACTCTGTGATCAAAGAACCATACCTATCATGGCCCAGTTGATGTATAAGGTGCTCTGATATAAAAGATTTATTACCCCAGAGGTGTGTAATCTCTCTTGTAGCTATTCTTAAGAATAGCTACCCAAGGTCAGTAGCCGTGTCCAACTACATACATTATAACCTCCTTATCCAGTGTTTTTTAGCCATAGAATTAGCAGTCCTCATATATGTTGTTTGACATGCGTCAATTAGTCCAGGGAAATAGAATATAATTTATGTTGGTTGGACAAAGGTTGGCTCACCAGGTGGCGCTGTAGCGTAACGGGTTAAGTTCTATAAGCTCCGTAATAAAAAGTGTTTAGAAATTAGAAATAGACTTTATTAAAACCTACAAGTGTACAAATAGTTTGATAAACAAGTAGTGAGTATAGACAAACGTTTTCCAAGTGCTGTGTTTGCTGTACAGTGTAAAATATACATAAACATCTACACTGTAGACTAGTGTTGAAGTACATTACAACTTGGTGCGTAACTTTATATCTACAGTTATATTAGTTACGACCTTGCAGTGTTTCTGTGCCTGGAAAAATCATTGTGCGACATCCATTCAGCATAGTAGTGTTACGAAACAATAATTGGAGATTCTCATGTATATTTACTGATCGTGTGGGTGTTATTGTATTTCTTAGTACACCTACCCGTAGTCAGCTGGCGATCAGCTGAGCCGAGATCAGCGGACGTAGCGACATCTAGTTTGGGTGGTGTCGTACTGCTAACCTAGGCACGGAGCTACGGGGCTGCGTTCAATACAATTGATAATATGAACTGCAAGGCTTGTGGCCGATATATGAACAAAGATGGCGCTGTCTGTGCCACTTGCCCTCATTCATACCATTTCCAATGTGTGGGTGGAGCTAGGATGGCTAGGCAGCCTAACTGGTCATGCCCGGAATGCATGAAAAATAAACCACGGGACAACCGTTCGGACACTCCGGTAAAGAATGTCTTAGAGACAGGACCATCACCGGGTAAGACTGGGAAGACGACGCCTAAACAATCTCTGGACGCCACCACTAATATTGATTGCAGTGACGGTGGTCTGATCGTTTTGGCGAAGGAGATACGGCTTTTCCGGGAGCAAATGGGCCATATGCAGAAGGAACTGGAGTTGCTGCGCCAAGACGTGCAGGAGTTAGGGGAAACCCTCATCAAGAATTCCTCACGTCTCGACTCGTTGGAGGACAGAGTGGGCATACTGGAAGACAAGATTGGGAAGGGGACGGATACTCCGGGACGTCTTGAAAACATAGTGCAGGAGCTTAAGTCTGAGCTCAATGAGCGGGATCAGATGTTACTGGCCAACGATTTGGAGATAGCGAATCTTCCGGAGTGCAGGGGTGAGAACCCGCTGCATGTGGTCACCTTGATTGCTGCCAAGTTGGGTGCGGCCTTGGATGAGCGGGATATCGTGTGCGCCGAGAGAGTGGGTCCGAAGGTACCGCGGGGTGGTGGCCGTGGGAATGTGACGTCTGGGCGCCCCCGCCCTCTCGTGGTAAGGCTAACACGCCGATCGGTGCGTGACGACCTACTGAAAAATATGCGTGTGCGACGCGGGGCAAACACTGCGGACTTCGGACTGGGGGATACCCCCGTCCCATTCTACATGAACGAGCGTTTGACCAAGTTCAACCGGCAGCTCTTGTTCAAGGTACGCGAAGCGCGTAAAAGGCTGAAGTGGAGATTTGTCTGGATCAGGAATGGGCGTATTCATGTGAGGCAGGATGAGGGCAAGCCCACTTTTACAATACAAAGTGAAGCCGACATGGGGCGGGTGTTCGGCGCGGGACTCAGCTTGACCCATCAGGCTTCTGAAGAGTTGCGGGTGGTGCGAGATGAGGGCGGGCCCACCTTCGCCATACAAGGTATAGCTGACACCGGGCGGGATTTTGGCGCTGGACACAGTTCAACCGATCAGGTTTCGGAAGCATTGTATGTGAATTAGGGCATATAGCATCACTTGTGTTACATCTGTGTTTAGTTGTACGAGCTTTATTAGGCGGTGGAACAGGTAACATGGTAGTACAATGTAGTTTCGTATCACTTGAGTCACTGCTTATAATATCACTAGAAACACTGCTTATGATATCACTTGAAATACTGCTTATATTGCTCTGTACTATGTATTACTGTTGGTTGGTACTAATCACAATTATTAATCATAATATAATATACTGTGGCAATCTCAGTCTGTTAGGCATCGGTTGCGCGCAGTTGAGCTTACTAAAATGTAAATATAATGTAAACAAATGTTCTCGAGTCGGGCGGAATGTACCTGCAGGCCTGCGTCTGCGTCGGTGGGGAGTGTGTACATTGACGTGTTATACGAGTATTGTGCGGCAGCCGCGCTATACTATCCTTATCTGTGTATTGTTGCGTTGTGTAGATTCACGGCTCCTGTTGACACCGACTTTGTGTTTGTTTATTACTGCGTGTCTCGGATCAGTTTCATTTGTGTGTGTCTCATTAACATTATACAATTTTATGTGCATAAACTATGGGTATATGTGTGAATTTCTCAACTGTTTAGAGGTGGGTGTTGAAGGTAGTTTCTACGGTGAAATTCGCAATGACTAACAAATTCTTTAGCGTCGGATTGTTTAACCCGGGGTCTTTGGGTACAAACCACACCAATATTTTAGCGACAATAGACCGGCATCGGGTAGACCTACTGGCTATAAATGAGACATGGCTTAAGCGGGGGGAAGAGGGTCGCGCACCATTCGTGCCAGAATACCGGTTGCGGCATACCCCACGTCCCGACAGGATCGCTAGTAAAGGAGGGGGGGTTGGTTTTTACTGCAGGAACGGCCTGCATGTAAAGGTCTGTGTCCACCCTGTGCACCCGACAGTCGAACAGATGTGGGTCAAAGTTAAGGTAAATCATAATAAAATTATAGTGGGCACGGGCTACAATCCTCCTAAGGGTAACGTACGACAGTTTCTGGATGCAATGACGGACTCCATAGGTTCCTTCTCTGACTACGACTGCATTGTTCTGCTAGGTGATTTTAATATCGATTTATTTAAGCCTACAGAGGCAGATGTTAAGCAATTTAATACATTTCTTCATTGCACGGGGTTAACCCAGTATGTACGGGACGCAACTCATTTCACTGATCACAGTCAGACACTGATCGATGTAGTCTGTACAAATGCGAGAGTGCGTAGTACGACTGTAGATTCTGTCGGGAAGGTGAACGGACATGCATTTATAGTATGTGAGATGTTATTCCGCAAGCCAAGAATTCCACCTAAGGTAATAAATTGTCGACCATTATCGGACATTGATATAGATAGGTTCAACGTGGACGTCAGCTCTTTTAAATGGAACCATATATTGGGCCTGGAGGATGTTGATGACATGGTGCAAGACTACACCAAACTAATAAATTATGTATTCAATTTACACGCTCCGATAAAAAGAAGAATTATAAAGGATCGACAAACCCCTTGGCTTACTAGCAATGTAAGGTTTATGATAGGCTTGAGGGATGCAGCACTGAAACGAGCTAGGATATCTCAACTTGAGTCTCATAAAATCTATTACAAAGAGCTAAAGAAACAAGTTGACATAGCCGTGAATAGTGAAAAGAGGTGTTACTTTAGGCTCCAAATTGATAATAATATCAAGGATCCTAAAACGTTGTGGAAAAATATAAAAACCAACTTGAATCCGCACAAGCCCCTGGATCTCCCCGCGCACCTAAATGACCCTAATGCAATTAATCAGCATTTTATAAATGTCCCTGGTGATGCAAACGTCCCATTGTCTATACTTACTTTCTACGAATACAATAGGTTCAGTGACTTTACTTTCGGGATGTCGACTGTTGACTCATCAGCGGTACTCAAAATATTACAGGAGCTTAAATCAAATGCAGTGGGAGTCGACGGCATTTCACTAAAAATGATACTTATGCTAATCCCTGAAACTCTAAATGTACTCACTGCTATCGTGAATAAATCGATCTTGACGTCTAAATTTCCCACCAGCTGGAAAACTGCTATAATTAAGCCCATCCCTAAAAATAATGAGGTACTCGGTTATAAGGATCTACGTCCAATTAGCATTTTACCTTGTTTGTCAAAAATTTTAGAGAAGGTGGTTTCATCACAGCTTAGGCACTACATGGAAACGCGAAACATTTTACCAGATGTGCAGTCGGGCTTTAGAAGGAATCGTGGTACGGCTGCAGCCATGTTGGACGTTACGGACAATATTCTTTCAGCTCGGGACCAGGGCAAAGCAACGGTTTTGGTCCTGTTGGACTTCTCTAGGGCTTTTGACGGGCTACACGTTTCTCTTCTCCTTTCTAAATTGGCTTATTATGGGTTTGACAGCGAAACGGTGCAGTGGTTTCATTCCTATCTAACTGGCCGGGCACAGTATGTAGAAACCCAAAACAGTGATGGATCTACACTGCATTCAACTTTGGCAACAGTGGGTAGGGGTGTGCCGCAGGGGTCGGTTTTGGGACCCCTGCTGTTCATACTCTATACTGCGGACATAGCTCAAGTCATAAAGCACTGTAGATTTCATATATACGCGGATGACGTCCAAATTTATTTCTCTTTTGCGGCCAATGAAGTTCAGGAAGCCGTGGCAAAGGTAAATGAGGACTTGAGCAGTATCTGTCGATGGGCCCGTCAAAATACACTCGTGTTGAATGGGAATAAGACCAAGTACCTAATACTTGGCTCACAATGTCAAATCAAACAAATAAATAATCTAAGTCCCGTAATACATGTCGATAACACTCCTACAGAGCGAGTATATGAAGCTAGGAACTTGGGCTTGCTGATGGATGACACTCTGAGATTCGAACGGCATATTGCGGATTGCGTGAGGAGTTGTTTTTATAGGTTAAAGTTACTTTATAGAATACGTAGCTTCCTTAGTATTGATCTACGTGAGAAGTTGGTAGACACCCTGGTACTGTCCAAATTTAACTACATGGACGTGGTCTATGGGCCACGACTACTAGCGAAAACGGCCAATTTAGTTCAAAGGGTGCAAAATGCATGTGCGCGCTTCTGTTATAATATACCACCAAGAAGCCACGTGACACCATACCTGAACAATAACAATAAGCTAAAAATGAAGTTTAGGAGGGAATTACATCTGGCAACACTTCTTTTTGGTATTGTCAAGACAGGAAAACCTTTATACCTATACTCTAAACTGAAATGGCTAAATGAAAATAGTAGGTATTTGACAAGAGCGTCGCGTGTAAATCTGCATGTACCAAAACACAGAACTGCGGCTTTTCAGGGCAGTTTCAGATATCGGGCTAGTAAGGTATGGAATGATATTCCTCCACCCCTTAAAAGGCTGTCAGGTATACATGGCTTCCGGGTTGGGTACAGAAATGTCCTACTTAATGCCCAGAAATCTAGTCCGTAATTGGACTCTTTACTGCCCGTTTTTAGATTCTGGCTGTCTGACTTATTATTATTATTATTTTGCCCCTGCATGTTGTATGGGTAACCGTAAAATTGAGAACCCTTGCTTTACATGTACTTATTTATAGGAATATAATGACTAAAAGAAATAATTTCACACATATAGACATAAAAAATAAAAAATAAAGTTGTAAGGTAGGTAAATCGGAAAACTACTGATAAATATTTTAATTATAGTATTAAAATATCTATAAAATTGTGTAGATGTGCTATTTAGATGTGGCTGATCTGTGATACACCCAACATGATCTGTACTTATAGATTTATATGTCAGCGGGCATATACCTTTGTAATTCTTGTGTGTATAATGCCTACGTGAGTGATATAGATTAAGATAAATTGATCAATGTAGGTACAGCAAGTTACCTGACTGGGCTGGGCTACGGTTGAAAACCAGCGCTGCAGATTGTACCCAATCTGTAGCATTTAGCTGAACTGTAGCCATTTAGACACACTCTCCACACCGACCGACATTTATGTAAAAGACACACCTGTTATGTGAGTGTAGATTGTTTTAAAGTTATGTATAACGTCGCGGGAGCCGCGTGGGTTCTGATGTCTCGGCATTGGCATTTTATCCTTTCTTGTCATGCTGCCTGCGTGGAGCCGCGTCGCTGGGCTCTCAGCGGTTCGTGGCCTAAAATGAATTTGCAATTAAGTAAAAGTAGGTACTGACCATTGAAATGAATTGAAATGAAAAAAAAAAAACATAATGGAAATGACACTTACCTCCATGGAATGGCCATTAGACTTGCTGATGTGACCGGCGCCGAGGTTTCGCTGTATGGCTGGCGGCAGGTTTGGGGGATGTAGGTGCAAGTTGTATTGTTATGGCTGGGCCAGCGATTCCGTGAACTTGGGAGTGCCTCCACCGGTCGTCACTTCGAATATGTTGTTGAATCTTGCCCAACTCACGGGTCGTTGGCTCATCTGGGTGTGGGTTTGTGCTATGCAGACGCATGGCACCTGCCTATACCTATCGTACGCGCTCAACCTGCGCCCGCGGTGGCTCGATCGGTGATTCGTAGAGCGTGCGTCCCGTGGGTTGAATCGGGCGACACTGATCTGATCGATCGCGTGCCGCGCGCTCGCGTAACAAAAAAAAAACGTAATGATGAGTCATGGCGGTGCGTAGCGAACTGTGACTGTATGCGAGCGTTTGTTTATGTATATTGTTATGAATGTTTTTTTTTTTTGTATTATTTGTGTGGGTGTTTTATCGTATTTTTATATTTATGTATGTGTGTGTGTGTGTGTGTTTAATAAACGTATTTTCTTTCTTCTTCTTTCTTCTTTCTAATCAGAAAACTTACAACAAATAAATTTCCTTATCTTGAAAATGAAATAACCCGATATAAAATTGTATTTTTTATCTCTCTCCATCCACACATTTCTTTCCACTATTTGCTGCTTTGATCATACCTGTCTTTAATCGTACTGCCTGAATTATATCATATTTTTCAAAGAGACTTTGAACGGTGGATCTATCTACCGATCGAAATGTGATCCGGAAATCAAAGGCTTAAAACAAAACCTGACATAAATGGCTTTGTGTCTTATCTGGGGGCACGGCAGTGCCCCTGCCAAGTCGAGTAATAATAATGTAAGCCTTTAGGATTCCCTTTGACCGCAGTGCCAACCAGATCTCCGCGTAAGGAACACAGTCGAAAGCCTTCTGCATATCTAAGAATAAGCAGTACACAGCAGGCGTGTTCTTCGCTCTATATTTCCCCGCGACAATTCTTGGGGCAAACACCGGGTCCATGAGAGTGCCCTCTCCTGTCGTATCCAGGTGTCGATTATCCTGTCGTAGAGCTTTATGGTGTGGGACATTATTTTAATGCCATGATTGAGATTTTTAATATTGATTTTTTCACTATAAGATGTTTTTAGGTATGATAATTACGTAATAACTTAAGAAAAGGTCACTTAAGTAGGGACTGTATAAATTAATAATCGACTTGGTATTACATGGATCTTATAACTCTTTACGGTAGAACAGCGAGACTTGTTTTTTTTTTGACAAGTATTGTTGTTTTTTCTGGGATAAACATTAACAGATAAGTAAGTGTTGGTATTTGTTTTAAAAATACACGTGTATTTTTTCAAGGGAAGGTTTTTATATTTAGTTGATTTCTCATTGTGTTTTGCAAAATTAGTTAATCAGCTATGCAAAGCAAATATAACATGACGTTATGAACAGAAGTATGAATTATGAATTATTTGATACATAATTATGTATCTGGGGGCATGGTAGTGCCCCCGCCACGACGAGCCAAGAGAAGCGTATGGGTACTACCTACCTTTTCTCGAA
Organism: Eilema caniola; assembly: GCA_949126895.1. Lineage (NCBI taxonomy): Eukaryota > Metazoa > Arthropoda > Insecta > Lepidoptera > Erebidae > Eilema > Eilema caniola. The sequence continues at coordinate 11,835,783 of OX421471.1, read as the reverse complement.
ACGCTTCGTCGTTTTGACTAAAATGTAGAATTTGTGAAGGTATGCCTGGTAAAGTTAGGGCGCATAGATCAAAAATCTTGGCTAAACATTAGATCTGATAACTTTTCACAGAGAAATCTACGTAGACTCGTCTTGGCAATATTTTACATGACAACACAGATTATTAATAACAAAAGCTAGAATGCAAGTATATGTGCAAGTAGAGGAATGATAATTCATCATACGATATTCCATCATCGACTTGTCTAATACGTGCCTGTCAGAATGATTATAACAGTGAAACGATACTCGCATAAGTATACGAATTCGACCTCTTCTACGTGCCTAACAAAAAGTTATGCTTATTTTGAAATTTATATTTCTTTCTTTCGATCCTATATCATCTGAGTTACATAGTAGATATGTATAGTATATTAATATCTCTTCTTGATGAAAATAAAACCGATGAGAATTATGAGGTTTCGATTTCCGGGTAGGGAAAAGTGTAATTGGGAATTCATGTTACAATGTTATCAACAGCACCATGGAAGTTTGCAATAATGATCAGATAATAGCAATATGATCACCTTTTGTCTTAGATAATCGAAAACAGATGCAAAATATAATCTATAGGAAAACACAGACGTTAGGTGAGAGATATCGAAAAAATTGTACACAAGTTACGTTAGTTAGGGAAGTGACAAAGTGTTTACCAACTTAAGGAACTTTCTGTGCCATCTTAATGGAGAAAACTTATGTAAATATCGACAGGACAGGATCAAGAGCTCGGTCTAGTATATTGAAAAATAAGTTAATAGTAGGTACAAATTACATTCCCACATAATATAATAATTTATAATTAGATATACTCATATTTGTTAGAACATGACTTGTCGTTAAACTGTCAATGTCATTAACATTACTATGAAAGTTATTAGAGATTATTGTTTTCAGTGTTAGATATTTCAGCACCATAATCACCGGCACACTTGACTACAATGTACTGACGACAGTGTCGAAATACCGGGCACAAACCATAAATTGAATAGTATGTAATAACTTGTTGTACAAAAATGACATTTTTATTTTTCAAATTCATGGAAATTGAGAGATTACATTCTGATGTGCTATGGCTGAGTTTTAAAGTTTAACTGAAAATATTTTTTAACAAATTTATTGGTTATTGCAGAATTTATTACTCATACTTAGCTCGACGATGTTTCGGCCACTTTTCAGTAGCAATTACAGCTGCTGAAAAGTAGCCGAAAAGTGGTTTTATATTTAATTTATATGTTAAGTTTTTCTCTGAGCTATTTCTCTGAGATTAAGTTAACCAATTGTGAAAAAGAAACACTATAAATTGAATGATAGTAAATGCCATTTAGCACTGAATTCCGTATGTGGTGATGAGAGGGTCAATTTCACAAATAAACTCTTTAATTTATTTTACAGGAGGATTTAGAATTAATTTCGTTACTAATGTGAACATATTTTTTATTTGTATACAGGCCGTTATTCTGGGCAATTTTTTGAAAAAAAAAAATGTTGAAGATATTATATCTTGTCAAACTATTGCTTAAAACACAAGTCGTGAGAGGTAGTTGAGACTATATGTATAGTCGACAAAGAAGATACGCTTGCACCTTTACATACAACTTTATATGAAAAAGTGCAACCGTAAGTCCTTTGTCGACTGTACGTCTCATTTCTCGGTCTCGGAGAGCAAGTAACTTTAAAAAAAAAATGAACTGTATAGCTATTTAAACTGGACCAACCAATACTAACATAAATATATATGTGTAGAAATATTGTTCATACACCACCTTAGGCAAAATTATTTGCTTGCAAAAAAAACATACTGACTGTTGTATTTTTAGTCGCAATACTGCTAATTAACTTAAACCCATTTGATTTGTCTTGCACAGAGTGCTTGTTGATAATTAATATAAGCGCTACTTAATTATTGTTCAAGCATCTGTTTTACTACGAGAGCTTGTAATTCTCGCAGATTCCTTTAATTACGTGATACTCTGTAATGAACAGTAACACATTATTATATAATAACAATAACCATCACAAACACGTGACATCTATATTATACAGTAACTAATCATGCAGAAAGGGGGTTGCGAACGTGCGTAGCATGTGTGGCCTGTTCGTGTTGAGGCCTAATTTGACAAATGCCTGACAAATTATGTTACAACCACCAACTTATCAACTATCTGTACGGCCTATTACCATCTATGCCAATTTTTTGCCTAGGCTGGTACAGTGAGTAGACTTCGATTGGCAATGCTACAGAGGTGCAACAAGATTGCTCGACATTTGTCATCATGGACCTCTGAATAATTGTTCATGTGTGTGTGGTCAATTTTAAGTACCGCTTTTGGTGGCGGTGAGGTGCAGACGAGCCGGCGCGGCGACGTTCGCAGCCCCTGGCACTCAGGGTCGGAGACAGTCGCATGCGAAGCGGGAGGGGCGACGGTGGGGCAACATGAACGGGGCTCACTGAGAGGATGGTGCGGCGGCACGGAGAACGTGTAGTACTTGGCCGTTTGGTTGTGTGCGCGGAGCACAGAGCTGTGAGTCAGCGTCACCACCACCACGAGGACTGACGCCAGCGCCAGGGCGAAGAAGGAAGCCGCAACAGCAGCCACGACGCGCCGCCTTCGAGCCTCCTTGCCTGCATCCTCGGGTGGAACTTCGGGCTCGGTTGGTGGAGGTGGTGGCTCAGGAGACCTGCTGCGGACGCTCGGACCTCGACTGTTGGGCAGCTCGAGCGTGTGGCGTCGTGAACGGCGCGCGCGCTCGCATTCCGCCGCCGAGGAGTGGTGGCGGCGCAAGCGATGCGGTGCACCCGGAGCTACGCGACATGAAGCTGATCGTAGCGTGCGCACTGGCACCATTAAGTCATCGCTAGTTGCTCGCGGCACGCGTGCCGAATGCACCGAGCGGAACGAGTGATCTCGGGTTGAACTACTTGGAAAAGCGAGATCGACAGAGGCGCGGGAAGAATGTCGAGAAAATCTATCACGGTCGCGATGGTCTACGCGCACCGACATGGTGCGGGCGGAGCGCGCGGCGGCGGCCGCCCGAGTGCCGCGGTCCCTCCCCCGCGTGGTCATGTCGCCGCGCCGCGGCGCACACCCGTGTTTACACTCGTCGCCGATCACACAAAGAACGCTTACGCTTACAAATATTCCTTCACATCATCATCAACGTTGTACTTGTAGACTTCGTATTTGCACGATTAAGGGTGTTTGGACTTTCCTTTTAACGCCAACTCCGAATAAGTGTTTATTCGAGCATTCGAATTGCTAAATCTTTTTCCATAAATGATTACAGTAAATCCATTCATTCCGATACGAATGTGATAAAACTGTAACGTATTTGAATTTGTACTTAAATGAAACTTTTGTATTTTTTAAGCTTTATTAAAAGAAAAGCCAAAAAGGTGTCATAGCAAGAAGAAGTTCAATAATGTCGCTTTCGGTAAACATTTTTTACTAGTTGGGACTGAAAAGTATGTTAATTTTTCGTTGGAAAAACCTGTTAGCATCAACAACCCTACCATTGGCAGGGGCTGAACGGTAAATAGAGCGAGCGGCCTTTGTTGTAGTCCACGTTGTCAAGTTAAATTGTCTCGGAGGCGGGAAACGAAACAGATAGTAGCGAAGTTGTCGCGAGGCCGCCACATCGACGTTATTCAATACGTAGAGAATTCTATACGGTCGCATGCTCTGCACACTACCTAGAACCCGCATCTTTATGCAAGTATTCACGACTATAGCAAACTAGAGCTGACAAAAAAGGTGTTTAAAACATACTTAGGTAAGTAAACAAACATAACTTAGTACTTTAATAGCGATAACATTAAAAAAAACTTGTAGAATGACTTTTAAAAAGTAAAATTTGGTGTTATTACTATTATTTTGAAAATTATCATCATCTTTCTACAAAATCCACATACACAACAGTTTAAAAATGTAGAGAAAATCACAAGTATCACTGTCCCCCTTTGCCTTAGTTTGCGATTGAACAGAACACAACTGACATACGAGTACAAAGCCGGCATCACAATGATGACAGTCTATCGGACATCCCGAAGATAAGATACGAAGCCTTCATTTCATACCACTTCGTATTACGTTATTGCAGGTATACGTAATTTAAGTAGTGGTTTGTGAGCGTTTTTAATAAAAATAGGAAAAGTATTGTTAGGCCGGCTTAGACTCCGAAGATATTGGTGGTCCTGTATCACATTTTTGTAGCATAAATTAATTAAATACCTACTTTTATTTTAAGAGCTTACCAAAGCCACAAAACTATAAAATATCTTCTGACTATCGTAGACCAACATGACCTTAGTCTGTCCAAGGAATAAGTTGTCTTTTGAAGGATGATGTCAAGTCAAATAGTTATGTACCAATACGTTACCTATTCGATTTCATGAAGATGTTTCAATCGCTTTTACACGATTAGTACACATTGAAATAGCACTATTTTAACGAATTCTATAGTGATTTATTTTGTGTTGTCGTGTTATTTACACTAATCTAAACATTTCAGTTGCTTACAGGGGATAGGGTTCGTTAAAATAGTTATTTAGTACTATAAATACACAGTATAATGTCAACTTTTAATCCGTACACGATACAACTTTCACGTTTTGATGTTATCCATTGAAAGTAGGTAAAAGAGAAAGAAAGAAAGAATTCTCAATTATAAAAACAAGGCTATATAGGCAAAGGATTAACTACGATTCGATTATTTGCAAGGAATTCACTCATTCCCAACACTAAATACTTTGACATCAATAGGGTTGGGATCGAATGTATTCGTAGGTATTGAATGTAAATTATCTAATCGCATATAATCTTTCACACCTACTTGCATTTACGTCAACTATAATAGTCTGTTTTTAGGGTTCCGTAGCCAACCGGCCCATAGTGCTGCTCGACGAGGTGGGCAAGCTCTTCGAAAGAGTAATTGCCAAGCGCCTCGTCGAGCATCTCTCTAGAGTGGGGCCGGACCTGGCGAATACCCAGTTTGGGTTCCGCCGGTGGCGTTCCACTGTGGATGCCATCATGCGTGTGAGGACTCTGGCGGAGGATGCGGTTGCCCGGGGCGAGGTGATGTTGGCGGTGTCCTTGGACATCTCCAACGCCTTCAACACCTTGCCCTGGAGTTGCATCAGGGAGGCACTCGTGTACCACGGTGTGCCTCTCTACCTCCGCCGCATACTCGGGGCTTACCTGACGGAGAGAACCGTCGTCTACCCGAGTTCGACCGGAGTCGGTAGGCGTGAGATGTCGTGCGGTGTTCCACAGGGATCGGTCCTGGGGCCGTTACTGTGGAACATCGGTTACGACTGGGTGCTTCGCGGTGACTTCGCGTACGGTGCCACCGTCACGTGTTATGCGGACGACACGCTGGTGACGGTGAGCGGGGCTACGCACCGCGAGGCAACCCTGAGGGCCACGACCGCGGTTGGCCAAGTCGTCGAGCGGATCCGGCGGCTGGGTCTCGAGGTGGCTCTGCACAAGTCCGAGGCCATGTTCTTTCATGGTCCTCGGCGCAGGCCAGGCCCGGGAGCCAGCCTTACAGTGGGAGGCACTCCCATCGACATCAAGCCCCAGCTGAAATACCTGGGGCTCGTGCTTGACGGTCGATGGGACTTCGGACAACATCTCCGAAGCCTGCGCCCCAAGTTGGTCACCACGGCGAATGCCCTGAGTCGGCTGTTGCCCAACTTGAAGGGCCCAGGGGCCTCCTGCAGGAGACTCTACGCGGGTGTCGTGCGGTCCATGGCCCTATATGGGTGCCCCGTGTGGGCGGACACCCTGGGGGCCAGATTCCTGCCTCTGCTCCGTACGGCGCAGAGGACGATGGCCTCCAGGGCCATCAGGGGATACCGCACGATATCCTTCGAAGCGGCGAGTCTCCTGGCCGGATCGCCACCGTGGATCCTGGAAGCGAGGGCCCTTTCGGCACTATACCAGTTCCGAAAGGAGGCGCGGGAGCGGGGATTCGATCCCGAGCCCGAGGACATTCGGGCTGAGAAATCCCGGCTCCACCAGGTCATGGTGGCCGAGTGGGAGCGACGACTTGGGCAACCACGCGCAGGGCACGCCGTCATTGCGGCGGTAAGGCCCATCATGGGGGAGTGGCTAGAGAGGCCACACGGGAGCCTCTCGTACCGTCAGACGCAGATGATAACCGGGCACGGTTACTTCGGGCGGTATCTGCATCTGATGGGTATTGAGCCAACGCCCGAGTGCCATCACTGCGACGCGAGCGTGGACTCGGGGCTGCACACGCTCACCGAATGTCCGGCGTTTGAGACGCCGAGGCGGGAGCTTGTGCAGGCCCTGGGGGTGAGAGTGCTCACGCTCTCCACCCTGCTCGCGGCGATGGTCCGCTGCGCGGATGCGTGGGCGGCCAGCGCCTCTTTCTGCGAGCAGGTCATGCTCGCGAAGGAGACAGCAGAGCGGGCGCGGCGCGGTGAGCGAGAAAGACTCGCTGACATCGCTGCTCGCGCCCGAAGGCGGCTCGGGCGTCGGAGGGCGCTTACAGACCTCCGCCCCCCATGAGCGCGGGCCTGAGGGTGACGGGTGGAGCCACCCGTCACCCTAGCAGAAGCAGGCCACGGCGGCGGCGCGCATCGTAGGACGATGCGCGCCTCCCCACACCGGGGTTGAGTCGGGGACGGCGTGGTCCCCACCTCCCGAGGAGGGCCAGACCGAAAGGGATGGCCCTGGGTCAGCCGGGGTGCGAGGGATATGTCGCAAGACAACCTCACCTTCGGCCTAGCACCACGACCCACAGACGGCGTGCGGTTTAGTCGGTTCGAGTCCGACATAACCTACCCCTCCGGCTCCGGAGGGGCGGGTATCCGTGGGGATCTCCCGCACGTAAAAAAAAAAAAAAAAAAAAGGGTTCCGTAGCCAAATGGCAAAAACGAAACCCTTATAGATTCGTCATGTCTGTCTGTCTGTCCGTCCGTATGTCCCAGCCACTTTTTTCCGAAACTATAAGAACTATACTGTTGGAACTTGGTAAGTAGATGTATTCTGTGAACTGCATTAAGATTTTCACACAAAAATAGAAAAAAAATAATAACCATACTTAGAACTGAAACTCAATTTTTTTTTTCATCGTGTCGCGTATCTATGAAAGGGTTTTCAAAAATGATATTGAGGTTTCTAATATATATTTTTTTCTAAACTGAATAGTTTGCGCCAGAGACACTTCCAAAGTGGTAAAAAGTGGTAAAAAATATATGATGTACATTATCATGCAAACTTCCACCGAAAATTGGTTTGAACGTGATCTAGTAAGTAGTTTTTTTTAATACGTCATAAATCGTAAACTGCGATTTACCTACTTGCTGCTACGGAACCCTTCATGGGCGAGTCCGACTCGCACTTGGCCGCTTTTTTATAATCGAGGATTACTTTACCCACTTTCAATGAACAGCACAAAATGTGAAAGTTGTGTGGTACAGGAATTTAACAATTTACATTATGTTTCACATTTTTAGTTTTTTGTGTGTATGTATGTTTTTTTGGGTATAGGAATAGAAACCGTTAGAAATAGTTTTATTTCAATGTGTAATATTCGCGTAAACTTTCGACCAAATGAAAAATATTGATCCTTCTTCATAAATAAAGTCCATTTTCAAATAAAATCGAACAGGTTACTAATTGGGTCATAAGTACATGAAACTATCATAAGTTCACTTATTCGTTGAACAGGGTTTAATTTCTAAATCGGCTATGAAGAAATACAAAGTAACTGAATATTTCAAAAACGAAATACTGACAGTTATAGGGTTCCTTGAACTTACGCACTTGACGCACCTGTGGCTGTAAATGTATGAACGTAACACCTCAGTAGAGGTTAATCAAGATACTCGTAGCTAAACGAGGAACAGATTCGGTACCAATTAGTTAAATATAGCAACGCACCTAGGTACACATAGTATTATATTTATGAACATCTTATATTATTTCAAAACTGCTGTTTAAAACTTTGTATAAATAAAAACCCACATTGCTTACGTTACACTATAATAATAGAATTTGGCGGAAATCTGGACAGGATCATTTACTTGCGTAGGTATTCAATTTTAATTGAGGTTGTTAAAATTAGCATTGTTTCACTGACATCAAAGTTTATGAACTACTTTCTGTAGTTAGTATCTACGAAAAGGCCATAAACGGTTATGCTAGAGCATAGATAGCCTTTTCGTAGATACTACACAATGCTCAATGATTAATGTAATTTATGTAAAGACATGAATGAACTTGTTACCGTATGTAGATATGCATACAAGCGTGCGATTATGTTACAACATTTAGTGAAGAAGTGATTAGTATCAAGGCTTAAATAGGGCTTCAAAAGTAGTATGCGCCTCTCAGTCGTGTCTAATTGGCACTGTCTCAGAATGGTTGGAACACGTACTGATGCTAATGACTTCTGAAAGTACAAATACGAGTAGCGCCCATAATTCTACGTCTCGTGGTTGATTTTAACCAACCATTACATCTGCATTATTAGCCAACGCATAAATCTATACGTCATCGCCACCTGTTGTAATTACCCCAAAAAGTGAATACCTGCATGTGAATTTTTAGGGCACCCAATATATATTAATAAATTGTAAAACGTTGTACCAGTTTTAAGTTATTTGTTTGCAATCCTACAAGTAGTATAAATGCGAAAGTTTCAGAGTATGGAAGGACGGATATTTGTTAATGTTTCACGTAAAAACTACTGAATGGATTTCAATGAAACTTTACAATACTATAGCTTATACATCAGAATAACACATAGGCTATATATCATCACGCTACTACTCAAGGGAATGGAGTAGTGATCATTCATGTCAACAAATCCGGCCGGCATTTACAGAGAAGTGACAGTTTTGTTATTTCTGTTGAGAGCTACGTCGTTGTGCATAGCGCAAGCGCGCGGACTTAGAAATTTGAAAATTATTTGAATACAAAAAAATTACGCGCTCAAAGGGTTGGTACTTGGTACAGGGATGAATAAAGCTTAGGAACGGATATAGGCTCCCTTTTATCGCGATAAAAGAGGTTAAAGGGGTGGAGGAAAAATAGGGGATGAATGTTTGTAAGTTTTGAAGATATTCTGATGAAACAGATTGATACAGAGCACCACCTCTCACGCGGGCGTAGCCAGCTGGTCGAAAATAAAAAAATATAGGATCGAATCCTTATTCACGACTGTTTGCAAAATATGACCAAAAAGTCACATCGGAATTCTCTTCTGTAAAATAAATACATAAATAACGAAATATATAAATATTGAAAATAATTTTATGCCAAGTATAATAAATAAGGAGGTAAATACATATTCTTGCAAACATACACAGACCAAACAAAAGGGGGATGTAGAAATGCGGCTGAACATATTATGTACCTACTGCAAACCTGTTGAAAATAACAAATTGCCTATGCTGGCATCGAACTGATTTAAAATAACGGAACCTCTACGACCGTAGACATTGACTGCTCCCAAGATTATGTTCATTTAGTGTGCAAAAATACCTTTATGATGAATATAATTTCTAATGCCATAACTTCGCTCGAGCATTTCAGAATTCCTATTACATAATAATATTTAATTTTAAAGAAAGACAAAACACATGACACGTTTTTTTATCTTTGGTAATATAAAAATTCATGGTTTAAACCATGAATTTTTATATTACCAAAGATAAAAAACCGTGTTATGTGTTTAGTTCTGAAATCCTTCCATCCTTTCTTTTACGAGACTAGTAGGCACAAAATTATCCCGTTGCCTACACCTCGACCTGCGTTTCGTTCAGTACTACCCCGCAGCTTGATAATTAATTATTTATATTTGACTAGCTTTGCCCGCGGCTCCACCCGCGTGTATGTCAGTTATCGCGACAAACATAGCCTATGTCCTTTCTCAAGGTCTAATCTACCCCTATACCAAATTTCATCAAGATCGGTTCAGTGGTTTAGGCGTGAAAGCGTAACATACAGACAGACAGACAGACAGACAGACAGAGTTACTTTCGCATTTATAATATTAGTATGGATATATTTATATTTGATATAGTAAATAATTACATTGCCATAAATTTCCTTTAATTTTCTGGCACGTGGTTGTACTAACCCTTACCTTCGTCGTCTCTCAAATTTTAACCAGAACATGTATAAATATATTATTTGCGGAAAATATCAGAGCGGAATTTTGTTTGCTCTTAATAATATAATAAATTAAATAACAGTTACGCTTGTAATTTTCCAAAGAGATTTCCCAAGGGGATTAGAAAAGGTGTGTTCTTGAAAATTTGCTGTTTATCGTAGACGCCGGGAATGTAATTACTTTATTACCTGCTGTTTTGCTTTAAGTCGGGCATTTTCATAATTTTAGACAATAGGCATTCATAACAATTATATTCTCAACACAGCAGCAGATGTTGATGATAATCCACAATAAAAAATAATGAAAAATCAACCCACTTCACTATACATTAACAAACAACATCAAGATGCTTCCGAATATCAAGGACATGTCCAGGTAGCTCAGTTGGTTACAATATCCTCCCTGAAAGGGACTGCTCACGGGTTCAAGTCCTGGATGATGACTTTTTTGCGATCAAAAATAGATTTTGTTTTGTTTACAAATTGTTTCGATGTAATAATTAGTGCGCCTATGTCCATACCCTTTCATGGTTAATACCAGGCGTGAGTGCAAATTGTTTATATATTTTTTATTTTTCATAATTGATTTGCAGATGAGTAACAACGTCCTTATTAGTGTGAGGTTAAATAAATAAACTGTCGGCTCGTTTGAAGAAAGAGAATATTTGTAGTGTCGCCTAAACAATAAAAGTGTGCTATTATATTTATTTAATCCTGAATGCTTTACTCCTTCATAATACAAGAAGAACTTTAAATGCTTTTACTTTAAGTCCCAACTCCTAAGTCTAAAGTATTTAACCTTTTGAAAGACCAAACCTTTTCTGTCACCTTGCTAATGAATAAATCATTAGTTAAAAGTCGGTTTACTAATTTACCCTAAGTACATAGTTAAAGAAAAGAAATATAAAGTTATGAATGATGTGTATTAATTTAATGAATTTTAAAAGGTTTATTAATTAATCAGACGATCGGTCGACGACGATATCAAAAACTAAGGTTACCTAATCAAATTATATTTGCATTGATAGATTTAGAAAATATAGAGTAAAAGCTATTTCAATCCGATCCCATATAGTACAAAAACCTTAATGCCATCCATGTTGCACATAAGTAATAATGTTTCTCAGAATATAAATTCTCTCTATTCAAATACATTTATTTTCCAAATAATAATTCTAGAACCTACCTAGTGGTTTATTGGTTTATTATCACTAGCTTTAGCGTGGGGCAACAAAAACACCCAAAATGGTATTACGGACAAAAGTCCTTCAAGTTATCACTACCAGGTAACAGCAGACATGATTACAGGTAAACATGAAATGGTATCGAAGACGTTTCTATGAAACCTGTGTTCGTCATCAAATTTTGCGCCAAGAGTAGAACACTTACAGCACTGAGTGCCAAAGTACTCTTATCTAACTACGTATTGTACCGTTTCTATAAATACATGCATGAATTTAGAGTAAGATCTAATATTATTACGTGTAAGAAAATAGTTCTATACATGCTAGGGTTCATGTCTGTATTCGATTATTTTTATATTTCTTTAGACAAAAAATACAGACACAAGGTACCTACAATAAGTTAAGGATAGTGCTACAAAAATCCCTACAAAATATATTTTACTCTTTCTTGAACAAAGCAAGCCTGTATATTAAGAGGCAACATTTCAGAAGAACCTTGTTTCAGACGATAATCCCAAGAATACCACCTCCACTGCTCAGCGGGTACATAAGTTAGCTAAAGATAAAGATAAAATTAAATTTACCATCTAGTAAATCTATGTGTGGCGATCGTCAATCAATATTGTAGTATACAAGCCGCCAACGAAGATAAGTCAATTCTTACCACCTTTCAGCTGCCACTACAAGATGCTACTAAGCTTCTATAAACTATAAAATAGACTGTGACTGAGGGCTCTTAAACCAAGCGAGGCATTATTGTATATTAGCATACTTGACACCTTTTAACGTTATTCATGAAAAAGGCTACCAATTTCATTTTAACCCCAAAGGGAAACGTAAGCAAATCTCGATGCTAAAGAGAGTATACATATGCAAATAGAACAGGATTGAGTTTTAATTACACTTTTTAGTTTGTTGGGGTGGTCAAAGGTGGCAGGGTAAGAATCTTCATGAAATTGTCATTAAAAAACTATGACTTATTCACAATGACTCCTATATAAGTTCCTACGTTAATAGAACGGTTAGGTGGTGTGGTTCTATTCCGAGGTCTTCCGTTTCCTACCCACGGAACTGTACCCACAAGGTAATAGAATAATAATGATTCCGTTTTTTACCCACTGCAAAAGTTCATTCCGAATTTTACCCTGTCGTATTCCAAAAGCCTGCCCCCCCCCCCTCCCCCCTCCAACCGTGACACAATTTGTGTTCTAAACAGGTTGTCTAGTAGATATGAGGTATACTTAGAATTCATTGCAGTTTATGGCTTGTTTCTGTCCATATTCGTTTGTACCCGTGTGAAGTACAAATTCTATTTCTGCAACGTACAGGAACCTATTTCTGAGATGAAAGTGACCCGAAATAGTTTCCCATAAATTGCGAGAGTGGCATTAGGTAAGACTGAATGCGGAAGGCGGAGGATCGGCAAAAAAGCGCACATTGGGAGAGGCCTATGTCCAGCAGTGGACTGCAATAGGCTAAAATTGATTAATTGATTTGAATTAGGTAGGTAAGGATATAATATGAACCTCTTGTGAAATCGTACTTGTTGCCATCACATTTCGTTATTTTTCATTGATTTCTAGTGTGTTGTATCTACCACTTTTTGTTTCAAATCAAACGAACAATAATCTTTCAGCTGGTTACACAATGTTGTTTGAAACGAACTCTCGGATACCGTGCCAACAGGGCACGCCGTGATTGCGGCGGTAAGACCCTTCATGGGGGAGTGGCTAGAGAGGCCACACGGTGGCCTCTCGTACCGTCAGACGCAGGTCATTAGCGGACACGGTAACTTCGGGCGGTACCTGCAACTGATGGGCATAGAGCCAACACCCGAGTGCCATCACTGCGACGCGAGCGTGGACTCGGGGCTGCACACGCTCACCGTGTGTCCGGCGTTCGAAACGCCGAGGTGCGAGCTTGTGACGGCCCTGGGAGTGAGAGTGCTTACCCTCTCCACTCAGGTCGTGGCGTGGGCGGCCAGCGCCTTCTTCTGCGCGCTGACTGCGCGGCGCAGCGAGCGAGAGAGACTCGCGGACATCGCTGCCCGCGTTCGAAGGCGGCTCGGGCGTCGGAGGGCGCAGACCGACCTGCACCCCCCATGAGCGCGAGCCTGAGGGTGACGGGTGGAGCCGCTCGTCACCCTAGCAGCAGCAGGCCACGGCGGCGGCGCGCATCGATGGACGACGCGCCCCCCCCCCCCATACCAGGGGCGAGTTGGGGACCACGTAGTCCCCCCTCCCTAGGAGGGCCAGACCAAGAGGAATGGCCCTGGGTCAGCCGGGGTGCGAGGGATACAACCTCACCTTCGGCCTAGCACATCTACCCACAGACGGCGTGCGGTTTAGTCGGTTCGAGTCCGACATAACCTCCCCCTTCGGCTTCCTTGCCAATAACTGAATTGCTGATACATTGTAATTTTTAATTATTTTCCACCGTTGGATACTTCTTGGCCTTTTTTCCAATAATAAACGAACTAACTATTCATTCCAATTAAGTTGTTGAACAATTTCAATGTGAGTTGCTATTGAAACTATAGTATTTATAGAGAAATTTGAATTCATTCTTTTTATTAGTTTGTAGTCAATAGAGAGAGAATATTTTATCCGCACAAATACCTGTAACTTATACTACTCTAGCTGTGAGTTTTCGTACAGGGGAATGTGCAAATTATTAAATGTTTTGCTGAATAAATATTAGAAACTAGCTGATCCAAAAACTTAGTACCGCCTCAAAATCCATAAAAGACAGTTGCAATTGCCCATATTTACTCACCGTTTGAACAACATCCACAAATATTTCAAGACTTATATTAGCCAAATCAGTTCAGTCGTTTAACGACACACAGCCCTTAATCTCGGTTCATCTGAGGATAAATGGAGCTTCGTAACCGAGTGCTATTCTAGATATGTACCTACGTGTCTCTAAATCTATTGGTGTACAATAGAGTTATCTTTCTATCTACCTATCTACTCAATTACCTATTTTTCAAGCATATGGTTTTCACCGAAATATTATATATTCCTAGATAAGCTTGTTTATAACGGATACATTCCCTTTGCAGTTTATTAGTGTTTATTGGACTATGATAAAGTTTTGTACGAACGGTTCTGCACTATACAATGTTTTTTCCAGTGAAAACATGCAGATTTCGGTCTGAAAGCATTGTACAATAGAAAACATTCTGAGCACTGTAGCTAGAGGTTCGGGATTACATAAAAAATAGAACCAGCACCATGAAGCACTGATGATTATGAAATAATTTTCTCGTTTTATATAACTTGAGTAGAACAATACAAATAAGCATTTCGAGCAATTTCAGAGTGTAATAATATTGTTACTCGAAATCTAACTTAAAAATTACTTGTTAACTAAACTATAAGCATTCTATTTCAGGTATAGATATCCAAGATTTATACATATAATACTTAGATATTACTATTATAAAGGTAGATATCTATTATAGATACAGAAATATTACTAAAATTTTGAACGCAATCTAAGAAACTTACTAAACAAAACTTATAAGTAAAACCCGCAAACTTTTACTAAGACTCATAAAATAAATCACATCAACATCGACTCTTAACGGAAAAAGGGACCCTAAAAGCTTTTAGAGGTTGATCACTAAAGCGTCTAAAAAGGGTAAAAATACGAGTACTCACACCTACCTATCACATGACAACTTGGTCAAACATTGTCAGTTACCTAACATTAAAAGAAGAATAAAATCCGATCGCTTTGTTTAGTTTTCATGTCCATCAAATATATGAAGTAGAAGTTGTGATATAATTTATTATATCGACGACCTCTGTGGTCAGTATGGAATGTTATGTAAAAAGCATGAATAATGTGTATTATCGTTTGTCTGGTTGCTGCAAAGTTTTTTTTTTACCGAAGAAAGTTTTTACGGAAAATTTTGGTTATCCGCATTATAGAACCTATTCACAAGTTATGATTAGTTTGGGCAATGTTATTATTTATTCTATTATTCTATCAAAATATGGAATTTATGTTCATAGCAGAATTTAATAGAAGTAAACAAGGTAAAAATGGTTATTTCGAAGCGTTGCTCAAGTTCAGAATGGGTTCTGTTGTTTCATCTATTTCTATTTTAAGTTACCAAAGATATCTTCAGCTATCATTTCGAGACATCTGATTGTAAAAGTACCATCACTATACATTAATGCTCCGCAAGACAGTAGCTATGCGAGATATGCGAAGTGTGACAGTCCTCCGACACAATGGACCTCCGATCCCGGCCATAAGATAGATCTTGGAATGATGTCTACTACTACCAATATTACCTGAGGATTTCGATTTCGTGTAACACAATAACTTATGATTAAATAATTCGACTTAAGTTCGTTAGATGTCGATAAGTACCTAAGGTTAGAGTGAGCAAGTAACGCTGGATATTAAATGTCGTAGATGTTTACTGATTATAATTTTCTGCCCCTCTAGACAAGTGGCAATTCGTTTGCCGGCGTTTAATAGAATATAATGACAAATGTACGAGATTTGACATTTATGACACTCTTTATCGGATGTCATAGTCGTTGAAATCCCATTCATTCGTTATTCTATTCCATCAAACGTAGACAAACGATTTGCCACTTGTCTAGAGAGGCCGAACTAGATAAGATAATTATCTACTTATTTATATAGTTTAGTGTAACTTTAATTCAATATTACGTACCTATCCATTAGGTTTTAGAAACACTAAGCGTTTGGCCTTAAACTCTAATTTACTATGTGCTTGCTATCTGAAAAATAACTCTACTGTTTTCAGGGAGTAGGTAATCAAAGAATGGAATGTGTATATTATTTTCCTTTAGGCTATAGGTATGACTTTACACAAGATTGAAGAGTCAACTACGCATGGTACATTTACTTTTTTAGATGTTGTGATACTGAGCGCGAGAAAGTCAAAGATTTGGATGTTACTCACCAATTCCACTTGCAATTTACCCACGGAAGTCAAATAGAGTAGAATAGAGTTATTAGTATTTTTTATCTGTGATATAATTCAGTTTTTAGTCAAGAAAGATTTAAGACAAACTAGAGGAATCCTTTAGAGATATGTCAACATGATGCCTTTTAACAGTACCACAGATAACATACAGTACCCAACAACCTTCTGTTAAGCGACGAATCAACACTACTTACTATTGAAACTGCTGTTTTCCTGATTACTATACACATAAAAAGATGATCTGAATAACACATTTTTTTAAAAGAACTGATCCTCTGTGTTACTTTTAAAACATAGAACCCCGACTTTTCAATTTAGCCCCCAACTTTGTAACTCCTATTAGGATAAATGTCACTTACTTTTAACATAAACCGGTCACTTTGGAGGTGCTAAAAGAGCTCATTTAGTTTGATTTGACCTTACGAACTTACGCGGGCTTCTAGCAAAGGAATTAAGATTTAATATCCACATAAAAGTACCATATACTAGGTAATAAAATAACCTTTTATAGCTATGCATTTGCTCAGTGTTGTTCTAGGTATGAACATTTTTCTTTTTGTTGTTTTCGAACTTTACTGCAAGGATAATACGAGAGGTTTATTTTTTTATATATAGGACACGTCAATTTGACTTTACCTCGCCTGATGGTGAGCTGAAGGCAAAGTCTCAGGAAAGAGAGCCACCATTATATACACGTGCCATGTTAACAATGATGGCACTCAGCTTGATGGCCTCATCAGATACTTTTTCACGCCTCGCTTAAAGGACCCAGAACTGTAGGAAGAGAAAATTGTATTTATAACTAAATAATAGTTTGAATCGGAATTGTGGACATCGAAAAGTTTTTATTATATATTATATACTGGAGCAGTGACTGAGTTGATAACCTCGCCAACTATCAGGGAGACGATTGAGAGTAGATTGTGAGTGAATTTTTGACATTTCCGAACAGGAATGCGGATGCGAATATTTGAAAAGTGAATATTCAAATACAAGTGCGGATATTCAGAAAAGGCAATAACATAACTGATACATAGTTTTGATTGTAATAGTCGATTTTACATATTTTTTGTAAATGTCTATATATGTCTGTATTCTTTCTTGTTCGTTATTACAAGAAAGAATAGAATAGCAGCAATAGCAATATACACAAGTACATAGTGCTTATTTATTTAGCTTATAATTAGCTACTTTTATCACAATAAGCTATTATGTTTAATATTTTTGATCAGTTCCGAATATTTTTTTTTGTTTTATCTTTCTCTTATTTTAGAATTAGTTATATTTGATTTTTAGTATACTTTTTGTTAAATATAGTGTATTTTAGTTAAGTATAGCTATTTTTATTTTATAGTGTTGCATGAATCAAATTAGTATGCTTACAGGGGGCGGGGGCACACATTTTACCACTTTGGAAGTGTCTCTGGCGCAAACTATTCAGTTTAGAAACAAAAAATTAGTTTGAGTTTCAGTTTTAAGTATGGGGTATAATTTATTGTTTATTGTTTCTATTTGTGCGTGAAAATCTTAATGCGGTTTTCAGAATACATAAATTTATAAAGTTTTAACAGGATAAGTTTTATAGTTTCGGAAAAAAGTGGCCGTGACATACGGACGGACATTAGACAGACAGACATAACGAATCCATCAGGGCTCCGTTTTCTGCCATTTATTCATTGAGACGCTTCTAATAAAAACCAATTATGATGCTACCTCTGTAAAACAGTACGTAAATATATTCTTGACACCTTCACTAATTCCTGTCGGAACAGAATTTGACGGAAGTCAGGACTGATGCTGATTTCAGTTAAATTATGTACCCTATTTACATTTATTAATGGTAATAAAATTCCTTGCTTTATGAGTATGATTGATTTACCTTGCCGTTTATAATTTGTACGCTCTAATAAATTTGTAATAAAAATTCCTCTCAATAGGTATCTAAACTATATTCTAATAGAAATAAATATATTTAATAAACATAAGTGAGCAGTTCCCATAACAATTCTAGTACTCATTTAACAAAGTCGTACGTATTTAGAATCTGAATGAAACAAAAAGCCAATTCCAAGCAGGACCAAGGGCTTCGGTAACTCATTTGTTTGCGGCACGTGTGTACGTCCTCCTATAATCCAAAGCACAAAGTTGATTCGTTCATTGTAGCATCATGTGTTATTAAGTTATTATCAGGCGAGGTGAAGTCATATTGACAGCCACACATATAAAAATTAAAAAAACTCTTGAATCTAAATCACGTGAGTTGGTCAAAGTTTTTGTTATTCATAAAATATATTTCTTTTGTCAAGACGATTGTTCTGATAACTGTTGCAACCCAGTTATTGACTGATTCTATATTCATGAATTCAAATGACTTATAGTCAATTTCATTTGGTATATAGTTTTGTTATTTATAATCATATGGATTTTGTTTTGTTGGCACTATAGCCTATATATATTAATAAAAATGTATGATAGTTATAACAGTGGTACGTAAGGGTAGAGCTGGAGACAATAAAGTAACTAGTATTAAACATATAGTTGTTTGATAGTTAGAGTATAGCTCTCATGAGCATTTTATTCATACGTTACAATGCAGCAATGCTGTGAAGATGTTCAACATAATATGCTAATGTGAGAATGTGGCGAAACTACTTACCATACTAATTAGAAACTCTTCTTACATATGTAAAAGCTTTAACTATGCTAAATTGGACACTTCTCGCGTGTAGGTAATTATTCTTAAATATGGTTCCGGAATTTTCGCTTCTCGTATTGTAGTAGATGGAAGTTTTCATTATCATACTCTCTCACACCGACAGCGGTCATGGATCCTGGCCGGAATAAAATAGAAATCAGGTCATGTAATTACGTAAGTGATGTCATCCCTAGTCGTAGATTCGTACGCGCGTTATTTGATTGCTCGTTTCCAACAAACAAGTTGTAAACTGTACGTATACTGTTTTTCTTTTATTCCAAGATCAACAAGCATCAATGGGGTTTATTCTTTATTTTGACGTTTTAAAGCTATGTTTCTTTTTTTTCTTACACAGCGGTTCGAGTATTGACGTGCGTACGTCGAGATGATGTCAGTAGTGGTTATAATACTCCTATTTAAAGCATAAATGTTACTACAAGCGGCCAAGAGTGTTACTTCTTAGTTTTATTGCCTGTCGTTAATAGGGCATGCGTCATACTTTGAAGTGTATGCACGTTAGTTTTAAGTGTTATTATTTATTAGTTTTAGACTATTGTGCCTAATATTCACGCAAATACTGATTGTTTAGAGACGCAAAGAGTTTGTTTTTTTTTTGCACCAGGTTCAATTTCCGCGAATGGAAGTGCTTTTTCAATCTTTCTGCTGTAACTTTTTTTATTAATAGCGTGGAGCCAGAAATCAGTTCCGATTCTTAGTTCACCCTTTATTACGTGGGATAGAAAATGGAGTTGATATAATGTTGGTGTTAATATATTTTTATATAGTATACATATAGAAATATACTTAAATATTCAGGAAAACATATCTTTTTTTGAATTATATTTTGGCATATTTCATGCTAAATATTTAAATCGTATTAAAAAGAAAAATTTAATAGGTCTAGGCGGGGTTTGAACCCGCGATCTTTACCTGACCAGGGCAATGCTTTGATCACTAAGCTACCAGACCTCGCCCAACCAATCTTCATTTCTTCTTCTTCCTCTACAAAAACATTCATTCTTCATTTCATCTTCAAAAACATATCTTCCGAATACCTACTTGACCCATTCACAAAACTCTAAAAATAGATTTAACGATCTTCATTATACAGCTTGTAGAAATAATATTACAATTATAGTAATAAAAAAATAAAAACCTAGTTCTATGCAAGTATGAAGATACGTCACTGGTTGGTGGGCGTCAGTGCGGCTGGCAAAAATTTTGATTTATTTCAATAAGAGTCGACTTCTTTAGCATTTTTTAAATGAAAGTTTCTTAAATCTTTAAAGTACTCAAATTGATGTCAAAGAAAATTAGTAAGGTACTTCCATTAATGTCAACTTACCAAGTTCTTGATCCATCCAATTCATCAATTAAGTTAATCAATTAAACGAAAGTGAAACTTCAAATGACTTGTTAGATTTCATTAATTTAAAAAAATATAATAAGTGTCTTTGTTGTATCTTTCTTCAAAAAAATTCCAAATGTATTCAAAAGATAATGTTCCACTATAATTTTCCGTCGTATATCTCTACTTAAAAGCCGAATAAACACAGATATAAGAGGAGAAAAGACGAGATCACAAAAAAAGGAGAAGTAAGAACATCCCAGGGCCCGATTGAATTGTACTTATTACAGCACTACTAATCAATAATACTCCGAATAAATTTCTCAGACATGATTTAAAAATAATTATTTATCCAATGAAAACACCAATAGCGAATGAAAGTTGATTCACTAACCTGATAAAAAGTGAAACACTATTAAAATAATTAGTATTGGTGGTACGTGGTTGGATGCCTTTGAGTGCTGGTCACTCAAAGGCATCCAACCACATACTTTTTTCCTTACTGATGTTAGTTTACCGAGCAATTAAAAGGGACGCTCTTACTGAAGGTAGCAGGCAAAAGCGAGGTATTTTACTTGATCAATATTGACTTAGGCCTGAATAGCACAAATTGCTTTTGATGCAATGAGTGTACGATTTCAATTATGTTTGGCGTGCGGAAAAATCTGAGTAGAAAATTTCCAATACTGCGATTGTACCTTTTTTCGTTTGGAAATCTCCACGGATAACTAGAAATGTAAACCAAAACCTCTTCATTTACGGCTACAACACTAACTGTCCAAGCTTAAATAACTGAGTAGACTAAATTTTTAACTTAAATATCCTGTTAAATCAGATGTCGTCGTTTGATGACGATTAGACTCGCTCTAAAGGGACTTTTACAGATATCAACCCCACAAAGGTTGCTTTGTGTTAAAGAAAAATACGTATCTATCTATACATCTATCTCTCCAATTAAATGGAGTGCCAGAAACACCCGCCACGCGGATGAAAAACAGCCGAGCTCAACACAGTTTGTTATAAAACCGTCTGTGATTGTCACACTCATAAAAGCTGCATATTTAAATGGACAAATGGCTCTTATGAATAAAAACCTGAATATTTAAGCACCTGGAGTAATAGCCGTGGGAATATGCGTGGGATAAGTCTTAATAAGAAACATCACAATCTCAAACGCAAGCAATAAGGTACTTTTCAATTGTCATGCTCTTAAAATGTTACTTTAGTCCCTGCATATCGGGACTAAAGTTGCTTATTAATCTCTAGGGACTAAAGTCATTTTTTTTAATTTACTTTGATAACTCCTAGACAGCCAATCACGGTGTTTGTGAATGGGAGGATTATCACCTTTTTAGTGATTGTGTATAGAAATAACCTCAAAATGACATTTGAAAAAATCAAATATCCCATTTAATTTCGTGAACCACGATTAATAATTTAATTAATTATTATACTATAAGTATTAAGGAAGAGTCCATTTTATTATCCATTTCCTATTAGTTTTAAATTATTTTTCAAGTTTGAATGTGTTGGCTAAATATTATATATATGCAAGCACATAAACCGTACGTCACTTGCCCGGTTCCTATATTTGTAAAACGACCCGTTTCACTAACGAACGTTATTTTTTTTTCCCAAATGTTATCATAAACTGTTCCTATAAAATACGGCTCGTTGGGCAAATTGCAGAAAGTTTGTCCTAACGCACGGGAGGGTTAACAACTACGATCCGTTAACATTTTGTATGAAAATGACAAATATTGTGTTCCTATAACAAAAATGAAATGTCAGAGAGCTGTCAAAATTATCATCCGTTACTCGTTTCCCTACCGCTCAATTTTGGCCGGTTTGATACTTTATATTCCATTAAAATAAAATACATTACAGTTTTAGACTAATAAATTTACAATAGGAGGACGTGGCGTGATTGTTTTGTCGAGTTATCTGTACAAAATGTCGAGTTCAGAAAGTGATATGGAAGTGCTTAATGTGTTGTCGGGCTGGGGTTCTGAGTTTGAATCTGATGAAGAACCTCGTAGAATTTACAAAGAAAGAGTAAATTATTTTAATACGTTAGATGCATGCGAGTTCCAGCTGCGATTTCGACTTAATAAGCCGGCTGTCGAACAACTTCTCACGGAAATTCATCCCCATTTGCGTGTAAGTAAGCACTATTTTTCATCTGCTGGTTGATTGCATGATGATCATTTGTATTGATGCAATTTATTTCTACATAAGCACATATTTCTTTCAGAAATCACGGTATATCACCATTGCATCAAG